>CM053399.1:95085974-95168278 GCA_028644305.1 Xerus rutilus
GCAAGTTTATCTTGATTCTCTATCTTCTTTCCTGACCCTTACAGGAAAAATTGCTTCAGGTTTCAGCGCAGTTTCTAGGGGAGCAGGTGATTTTGTGCATTAAATGCTCTACCCATCAGAGAGTCATTATTTGTATAGCTCCCCTCTCTGGGCTCTGCCCTGTCTAAGAAGCACAGGGAGTGTAGTAGAGAGAAAGCTCATGTCCTTCTGAACACAAAGCAACTAACAGATGTAAAGGAGATCTGTGATTGGTTAGCCTACTAAGTAGTCAGTGCTAGAAAAGGGTTAACTTGCAAACACTTTTACTGATCCAGAATTCCTTGAGGGCAGGGACCGAGTTCTACTTCATACCAAGTTTTCTGCTAAGCGCCTTAAGTACATGATTACACTTAATCCTCACAACAAACCCCTGAGGTACGTTTTACAGCTGGGAACCCTGAAGTTCAAAGATTAACTTGCTCCTGGACAAGCAGAAGAATGGCTGGGTTTTGGACCAGCTTCTTCTGATTCCAAAGCCTGAGTTCTTTACATGTCCATCTTCCCAAGGCCTGGCAGCTGCGGGTCCTTGCATGCTTGAGAATGTGTGGATGTGGAGGATTTGGTTCTGAGGGAAGATAGGGACTCAGAAGGATGGGCAGGCCACTGAGGAGACATGCGTGGCAGGTGGTGGGGAGCACAGTAGTATGTGGGTGTTGCCCACGGTACAGGTGGACTGCCCTGGGAGAAACAGCCTGCCATTGGCTATAGATATGGTTTCTAGATTAAAATAATTTGTGGAAACTGAGATGGTAGAGATGGAGCCCTGTGGGCCGATTCAGCACTGGCCAGGTTTCTCTGTAGGAATTGGTATTTCAAGAGTTCCCATGTGGTTATGCACTTGAATGTGTCAATTACACATCAGTCAAGACACAGGGATAAACATGGGGCAGATTAATAGGTGAGAACTGTGCCCTTCTTGGTTAGTTTCTCCCAGGTACTGTATATCCTCCAGTTGCTATGCTGGTCACTGATAATTGCTTCTAGTGTGCTCAGTTTTCATTAAGGCATCTGAATGGCTAAGCTGCCAGTGGGGAATTTTCTTCTTGACCCCAGTGGGAGAGTTGCCTGACCCTGGAGCAGGTGTTTAGATGTAGAGCACAGGCTGGCCTGGTTGCTGGGCTGTTGTGTGTACAGAGCTTTAGGAAGGCTGGGGTTTTTCCTGGGGCCTTTGCTTTCTCATGATTGTTTTCTTTGTAGCCCAAATCATTGTGTGACTTTCCAAGGGGCTATGGTGCCCGATGTACAGGAGAAATAAATTTTAGTGTCTTGGGGGGCCCAGAAGCTCTTTGCCCATGACTTTGGAGCTAGAGGAAACTTCTTTCTCTCAGAGGAGATGATAAAACATTTCCAAGGAATACAGAACAGAAAATCAAACATAGACTTTAAAGTGGGAGGAAGGACACAAGATAGAGATGCTTAGAGCTGGTGAAAGGAGATGCCACGCAATGGACTGCCTGCCACCTCCATGCCACCAAAGGCAGCCACGTGATGCATCCTAGAGGTAGTCCTGATTTCAGATACTCTCTTCTGTTGTCAGACCGTTTCTGGATTTTTGGTCTTATAGTTCAAAATCATCACTAGGAAAATAACTCCGTGCCTTAGCTGAGACTAGAGGTGGATGAAAAGAGGAGTAAAGAGGACCATAGGTACTTCCTTTGAGGCCTTAATAGATCTTTTTGGTTAGATAGTGTGAAGACTTTTCTTCTGCATTCTTCGCACATTCTCTGACAGGGCTGAGGCTCTGGTCACTCAACCCTGATCTATCGATGAGATAAAGAAATGAGGTGACTAGGCACGTCATGGTGGCTGAAATGAGGTGACTAGGCACTGGCTGGAGCTCAGGCCTCTGACCTAAGGTGTTGGCCAGTTTCAACTCAACCTGTCATCACACCTCTGGAATGTCCTTGTTCTTTTTAAGGTCTCACCATGTCAGCACTTCGCTGTGGAAAAAAGCCTGTTCCCAGCCCAGTGCTTCTGCCTCCACAATCTGACCACAGAAGTTTGCAGCCTTGCTGTTTCTCGTTGGTAAATGGAGCCAGGAAATAATAGGGCCAAGGGAGCAAACTAGAAAAACAAATAACAGCCCACTTGGTTTTTTCCCTTTTGCAACTATGTGAAAAGAATTTGCCTGGGGACCCAGTTTGAGGATGGTAACTGCTATGTATGGTTTGTCCCTGGAACTCAGGCTGGAGTGAGGTATTAAAGGGTATTAATCCAACTATGATGTTTAGAGGTGGGGCCTTTGGGAGCCGAACACTGTTAGGTAAGGTTATTAGGTGGAGTCACCCCTGACTGAATCCTGGTGGCTTTATAAGAAGAGGGACAAAAACAAGTAGACATACCTGCCTTCTCCCTGTCTCTTGCCATGTAATACCCTGTGCCATATCTGCATTCTTTTAGCAAAAAGGCTGTCACTATATATAAGCCCTCTAGAACTGTGAGTTAAATCAACTTGTTTTAAACAAAGTTAGTATGCCTCAGGTATTTAGTTATAGTAATGAAAAAACTGACTAAAGCAGGAATCCTTGCAATATTTGCCCCAACAAGTAGGAAAATACAGAAAGACAATGGGTGGTTAGTTTCGTGATGTATTTTTGAGAATCTGCCAGAGTCTTCTAGTTTATTGTCTTGAATAAATCATTTTTTACTCTAAGAAGTCAACAAATATGTGTCTAATCAAAGCTAGTTAATTGTGAATTTTGCGGGTAGTTGCAAAGAGGAAAATAGATTATGATTTTAACATACTAAACCAACCATTAATGGCATATTTGGTGTATAATCTTCTAGTGTTTTTTTCTCATTCAGATTTTCTTTTTAATTGAGGGACTTTTCTTTTTGTTCTTCTGTAACTTGTTTCCATAGAAGGTAAGGGAGAACACTAGTCCAAAAGTTGAGATTAAGTAACTCCAAAAGAAGAACAAATTATTTTTTATCTTTACTTTATTCTTTTTTTTTTTTTTTTTTTTGTACTGGAGATTGAACTCAGGGGTACTCGACCACTGAGCCACATCCCCAGTCCTATTTTGTGTTTTAGGTAGAGACAGGGTCTTACTGAGTTGCTTAGTGCCTCACCGTTGCTGAGGCTGGCTTTGAACTTGCGATTCTCCTGTCTCAGCCTCCCTAAGTGCTGGGATTACAGGCTTGTGCCACCACACCTGACTATCTTTACTTTAGTCTTTATTTTCTTATATACCAAGCAGTTCTTTAGTGGACACCAACTAGGTGTCTTAAATTCAATTGAATTCCGATATCATCTACCTGGAGATGGCATAATCCCACAGGTAACAGCTCAGCCCCACATGACTGCTCTCACTTTAGATGCCAGTTTCCAGGCCCAGGTTGCCTGAACTTCTGACCAAATGACTATAAACCTGGACCTAATCCCCTCTTCAAATTTGACTAATTTGCTCATAGCTCATAGAACTCAGGGAACTTACATAATAAACTTACATTCACCAGTTTATTATCAAAGACACAGATGCAGCCAGGTGTGGTGGCTCAAGCCTGTAATCCCAGCACTTAGGGAGGCTGAGACAGGAGAATCGCGAGTTCAAAGCCAGCCTCAGCAATGGCGAGGCGCTAAGCAACTCAGTGAGACCCTGTCTCTACATAAAAACACAAAATAGGGCTGGGGATGTGGCTCAGTGGTCGAGTACCCCTGAGTTCAATCCCCAATACCAAAAAAAAAAAAACACAGATGCACAGCCAGATGGAGAAGCACATACGATAAGGTATATATGTGGTGGGGCAGGGATCTTCTCTGCTCTTTCTGGGCATACCACCCTTCTGGCAACCCCATGAGTTCAGCAACACTGAAGCTCAGCTAAGTTTGCTGCCCAAGACTTTTTGCAGAGTTTGATCTACAGCCCCCCACACTACCCACCTGTCACCATTTCCCCTTGTTTTAGGGTCGATGAGTTGGGCTGAAAGTCCTGTCTCTGGTGAGTGGCCCCATCCTGGGGTTATCCAGAAGCCTTATCCTACCCATTAGTACAAGCTCAGTAGATCCAAAGGGTTAGTTATGAATAAAAGACACTACTGTCTCACTGGGTGCGGTGTGCATGCCTGCAGTCCCAGCAACTCAGGAGGCCAAGTTAGGAGGATCACAAGTTCCAGGCCAGCTTGGTCAACTTAGCCAGACTCTATCTCAAAAAAAAAAAAAAAAAAAAAAAAAAAAAAAGAAGAAGAAAAAGAAGAAGAAGAAGAATCGCTGGGATGTAGCTCAATGGTAGAGGGCCCCTGGGTTCAATCCCCAGTACTGAAAAAAATAGAAACCCAAAACACCAAACAACAAAAACCAAACCAAAACAAAACAAAACAAAACTCTTATCACTCAGGAGATTCCAAGGGTTTTAGGAATTCTGTGATAGGAGATAGGGACAAAGGCTAAATGTATTTCATATTATACCACAGGTCATCCTTTGATCTTTGACCACAAATACTTTATAATAAAAGGGTCATAATAGTTCAAAGATACTGGCTCATCATCAGTCCTATTCAGTCATTAATAATTAGTCCAGTCCATCATTGTATCAAATGGAAATATCTCCCAGTGTGAGGACACTCTGGCTTGTAGTTTTCCATTTCATCTTGTCAGGTTCCAAAAGCAGGAGTAGTCTCAGCAATATAAGGCTTCACCTTTTCAGGTGCCTCATCTAACAGAGCTAGAAGACAGGCTCATCTCTTGCTCTGAGCCTCTTCTGAGGAGTTAATGTAGTATTGGATCTCCTTCATCGGTAGGACATTTATTTATTCTTTTACTTTAGCTACTATCCTTCCTTCCCCATTAATGCCCAGACTGACCCACCTCTGGGAGGAGCATCAGGTTCCGCCACTGCTGGTCCAGGTTACTGGCAGCGTGTTAGTTTGGTAAGTGCCCCCATAGTCCATTCCCGTTAATGTAGGTTAGGGTGACTCATCTTGACCACTAGGCAGTGCAGCTGCATTTATTCTTAACCCAAATGTGCCAGATGAGGTGAGGGTACAACCTGCCCCATGAGATCTTTAAGAATTCTGACGTAAAGGTTTTTAAAAATACAGTTATAGTTTCTTGCTCAGAATTAGCCAGGCTTCTAGCACTTGTCATTGCAGCCTTGGTCAGGTGATCACTGCAAGTAGGAAAAAAAAAAAAGTGGGCTGGTATATGGTAGAGCATTTGCTTAGCATGCACGAGGCCCTGAGTTTGAGGCCCAGCACCAAACTCTAAAAGTAGAAAGTATAGTCATCTACTGTGGTTTGAATGTGTCTCTCAAAAGTTCATGTGTTGGAAATTTAATATCTGAATTCATATGTTTATGGTATTTAGAGGTGGGGCTTTAGGAGGTAATGAGGATTAGATGAAGCTGTGAGATGTGATTAGATGAAGCTCCATGATGACATTAGTGTAAAGATCCTAATATCTTATAAAGATAAGAACTGAGATCCAAGACAGCAAGCTTGCTCTGTCTTGCCACGTGATGCCCTCAGCCATGTTATGATGTGGCAAGAAGACCCTCACGAGATGCCGAGCAGATGCCAGTGCCATGTTTTTGGGCTTCCAGCCTCCAGAATCATAAGCCAAATAAACTTCTATTCTTTGTGATATCTCTACTCATTTTTAGTTATTATGGACTGAAAAGTATATTCCCTCGTTTGAAGAAATGACAGTTGGACATCCAAATTGGTGTGGTATCTTCTGTTTCCGGTCTTTTAGAGTACTCTGGGTATTTACATCTTCCATCAGGGATGCAGTCCAGAGTCAGTCAGTTGCTATTCCTGTCAAGGCTCCTGTGGCTACCTGCATCAGTTTGACTTGCCAGCTGTGTGCAGGACCTCTCTCTTGGGGAATCTACTGCAGAACCATCTGCAATCTTTGCCTCTTTCATTGGCAAGTCTAACAGTTCTTATTGGCATTATGTGGCTCAGATGGTGTAAGATGAGTATGTCTAGACTCAGCTCATCTCTGCACTGTTGACTGCTTCTGTGTCTCCTCATTTCATGGACCCATGTGACCATCTTACATGAGTACATAAGGTCATCTGCTGTTTATTCTAGTCACCTCCTGAACCTGCAAGAGGTTGTTCTGATGGGCATTAAAATGTGATACTGTAATGCACCCTGCACATTCTCATATTGATTTTCTGGGACCCTCCCTCACATTGTCATCTCCCTAGGAGAGGCCAGGTTTTCATTGTCTTTCTGCCTGACCATGGGCCAGGCCATTGGCCACTGCCAATGAGTGAGTAAAAACCCAAACATGGGGATTTTACCATGCTTCATTTCTTCTATCACTGCTAAGAAAACAGCATGCAGTTCAACACACTGAGTGGATTTGTTTCTACTTTCTTCCATCAGAGTAGCATCCTTCCAAACAGGATGTTGTTTCTTCTCCTTGGAGCTGGCCCCTCCAAACCCAGTAGGTCTTTGTTGGTTGGTTGAGAGTGATTTATAGAGCACTGTCCAAGTGATGATAGAATCTAGCCATTTTTCACACAGTTCTGGAGGTAGTCATTAGGGTTAAAAACTCCCTGCTCCTGAATATCTCCTTCTTGTGTTCCCCAAGTAGCATGATCCTGTATAAACCATCTACATTCTTTAGTCCAAATCCCTAATTGTTATTGTTGGGAGGTGCTTCCGGGCTTTTGCCATAATCTCCAGTCTGGGTTCCACACAGGGCTTTCCAAGGAAGAATCTCACTTCTCCTCTACATTGTGTAGACTTGGACAGTCTTATTGGTTCCAATGAATATGGCTCAGAGGACAGATTTGCATGCTTTCTGTTTTATAATGCTAGGTATGGGAAACATTCCCCAGTCATATACACGTACTTACTTATGGTCAGATGAAAAAGATGCAACAATTTTACATAAAGCCTGTTTAAGCATGCCAATTCTCCTACAAATTTTACCTTAATTCTGTCAACCCTTATTTTCCCTAGTAGGATTTTATTAACAGGTTTTAGTTTTACAGTTCTCTGGAGGGGAAGTATTTCCAACCAGATGTAATACCCATTCCTGTAAAACATTCAGGTACAAGAGACACAACTTTATATAAAGCTTGTTTAAATACTTTGACTCTAGTACTCTTATCCACCCTCACATATTTATGTTTTTCCAATCCAGTTGCAGCCCATGTCAGGGATTTAGTCATGGGTCTTGGTGTTACAGCACACGAGGATTCTGTATCAAGGAGTCAGGAGAGCTACCCCACCCTCACTGCTACCACCATTTTACCCTTTCCTGTGCAAAAGGCTTGGGACCCTGTCCTTTATTTCATTGCTTGATTGATGAGTTTATTAACTAAGGCAATTGTAGATCAGATTTCCCATTGCAGTCTTTGTCTTCTGACATTTAAATTTTTCCAAACTGGGGCAAATACAGCAAACACATCTGGAAACCTTTAATGTTAGGGGACCAACAGGAGTTCTCTTTGGTCCACCCAACCTTTGATAGTATTATATCAGACCTTTGCTTCCACCCCATCAACGTCTGTTTTATTCATCCCGTTTCTTAGTAACCATCTAAAGATTTCCACACGCCCTGGGATTTTTCCCTTTCTTTTTCCTCTTTTTTTCACTCTTATTCGCAGCCACTTCAGATGCCAATTCCAAGTCAGGCTACCCATACTTCTGATCCAACAGCTATCAACTGGGGGTCCTGATCCTCTTCTTGGATTCAGTTAATTTGTTAGGATATCTTCTAGAGGTCAGGGAAACACATTACCTCTTCACTATAAAGAATGCAAATGAATAGCCAAATGAAGAGGTACATAGGGTGAGGTAGTGGGTGGGGAGAAAGTTGAAGATCCTCAGTGCTCTTTCCGGGCACACTACCCTCCCCGCACCTCCACAAGTTCAATAACCCTGCTGCTCAGCAAATTGTATTGCCCAAGAGTTTTTATAGAGCTTGATCTTCAGCCATCCCCTACGCACCACTTCCTCTTTCCTGGAGATTAGTGGTTTGGGAACCCACTAACCTCCACTTGGTTTTTCTGGTGACTGATCCCTTCCTGAGGTATCCATGGGCACCATCCCAAGTCAATGTATTAGCATAAACTCAGGTTTTATCAAAGGGGCTCATTATAAATGTCAAAAGACATGCCTTTTCCTTTCACTCTGGAGATTCCAAGGGTGTTAAAAGCTCTGTGACAGGAAACAGAACCAAAGACCAATAATATTAAATGTTGTAGCACAGGAGGACTGTGAAATAAAGCCAGACGTAAATTTCCGAAGCACTCTTTCTAGAGAAGCTCTCAGGCTGAGATGCTTCCCCAGAGTGGGGGCGGGGGAGAGCCCTGGCAGGTGTTTGTGCTACTCAGCCTTTTCCTCATGGTCTTTGGCCTCCAAACATATCAGTGCCAGGCTAACCCCCAGAGCAGTTTGCCTTGATCTAGCAGCATTTTTATTCTGGCTGGGTCACTGTACTCTAAAGCTCTTTCTGACCTTTTTTGTTGATTCTCAGGGTTGGATGTAATAGCATCAATAAAGGTTGTTCTGAACGGGGTGGAGCTTCTCCAGGAAATAGTTTGCCCTTAGCTTAGGGGATAACAAGTGCTTTCTCCACCCACCTTTGTCTATGGTGAACTGTTTCTTCTTGACTGAAAATCTCATTTAAAGCAATAGACTCAGGAAAGAAGATCGTATTAAATAGCCTCTGTGGATTGCCCCTTTCTGTGTTTTCAAGTTGTTCTTTTGAGAAATATCTAACTGAAATCCCCTATGATACAATTCAGACGGAAGAACAGGTAACTAACTGATTATTGCCCTTGATAATATTCCTTCCAAGACTCATCATTAGTAATTTGGGCTGTTGCTTCCAGATTTTGAGGAAAGGCCTGGCTTTGTACTAGTAGTTACTTGCAGGCCTGTCCACCTCTTGGTGGAATTTTCAGCCACTGTCAACCATGTACGTTAGAAGACAGGGTAGTATTAGAGGTGAGTGGAGGAGGATGTGGCCTGTCCATTCAGAAAGTTCTTAGGAACACTGAAGAATCATCTGTCTTTGAAGTGCCTTCTCTGCTTGAATTGCTTCCCAGAATGCCAATGTCTTGTTTCACTGTCAGAGAGATTTGGCTGACAGTGTGGATAACTCAGGAGAGGTAATGCCCACAGTTATACAAATACTTATTCACATTTTAAAATTTTTTGTATTTTAAAATTTAAATGTTTATGAAATATTTGCTGGGCATTGGCCCTAGGCTTGGTGCTTGGGATAGAGGATGGATACTTGGTCCTTCCATTGAGGAGTTCACAGCCAAGTGTGGAAGATAGTTTCAGTAGAATAAGATATTCAGACTAAAGCATGTGTATTAGCTGACAAAATACCCGAGAAAACCAACTTAGAGGGGGAAAGATTGATTTTGGCTCATGGTTTCAGAGACTTTAGCCTGTGGTCATTGGGCTTCATTCTTTTGGGCCAGAGATGAGGCCTCAAAGCAGAGGAAACTGCTTACCTCATGGTAGTTGAAAAGCAGAGAAAGAGCAAGGGAAGGACCAGGGACAAGATGTACTCTTCCAGGGCATATCCCCAGTGGCCCACCTCTTCCCACTAGGCCCCCACATCCTGCAGTTTCCACCATCTCCCAATAATGCCATCGGATTATGGATCTTTTTTTTTTTTTTTTTTTTTTTTTTGGTACTGGGGATTGCACTCAGGGGTACTCGACCACTGAGCCACATCCCCAGCCCTATTTTGTGTTTTATGTAGAGACAGGGTCTCACTGAGTTGCTTAGCGCCTCGCCGTTGCTGAGGCTGGCTTTGAACTCGTGATTCTCCTGTCTCAGCCTCCCTAAGTGCTGGGATTACAGGCTTGAGCCACCGCGCCCAGCTGGATCTTTTTTTTTTTTTGGCACCAGGGATTGATCTCCGGGGTACTGGACCACTGAGCCCCATCCTCAGCCCTATTTTGTGTTTTATGTAGAGACAGGGTCTCACTGAGTTGCTTAGCACCTCACCATTGCTGAGGCTGGCTTTGAACTCGCGATTCTCCTGTCTCAGCCTCCCGAAGTGCTGAGATTACAGGCGTGCACCACCACACCCAGCTCAGATTATGGATCTGTGATGAAGTCAGAGTCCTCATGATCTGATCACTTTCCCAAAGCCCCACCTCTGATCATTGCTGCACTGGAGATCAAGGCTTCAACACATGAGCCTTCAGGAGACATTCCAGGTCCAAACCATAAAACATGGGATTTACACTAAAACGTGAAAACAAATGGGTCTCAAGGAAGGCTCTGCTGGGTGGGATAGAGGAGCAGGGTTGGAGGCCTTGATTCTACCACCACACCATGTTAGTTCACTACATTCAGCTACCACCTGGAAGCACCTGGTTCTGCTTCTCTCTCAGAGAATCCGTTCTGTGGCAGATGGGATTTGTGAGATTGTTTCAACTTTGAGGAAACCGAGGAGTCCAAGGCCACAAAGCTGGTCGGTGACAAAGATGGATCCAAAATATAGATCTCTCAATTGTGCTGTCCAGTTTATTTCTCAGAAAGCCTATCTTTGCACCTGATGAAGCCATATCTTTAATCAGTAAGCCATGATGCTCACTCAGACCTTGTCTGTCTTTGGGGATAAGGGGATGGTTTTCCTAGGATGACTATCCCAGCACTAGGTTTAGAGACCAGTTGAGGCAGCAGGGGATAGAGACTTCAGTCCCGTTAATTTTCTCCCTCTGTGATCCTAGGCAGGTAACTCAATCTCCCTGGGCCTTAATGAAATTATAAAATAAAACAGTAGAAATTTTTATTTCTTATTATAAGGCAAAAGTAAGTATATGTGCTTGAAGAATTATGTTGATTTTTTCATTAGTTAATAAAAGGAAGCTGGGCATGGAGGCACAAATAATCCCAAAAGCTTGGAAGGCTGAGGCAGGAGGATTGCAAGTTCAAAGCCAGCCTCAGGAAAAGCAAGGCGCTAAGCAACTCAGTGAGACCCTGTCTCTAAATAAAATACAAAATAGGGCTGAGGATGTGGCTTACTGGTCAAGTGCCTCTGGGTTCAATTCCTGGGTATCAAAATAAATATATAAGTAAAAGGGAAGCTATTTTTGATGCCCTATGTGTCATCTGAGTCTGTTCTTCCAGGTAGCTGGAACAGAGGTTTGCTGCTTCTTTGGTTTGATCTCTCTTCTGATCTATAGATGGGTACTGAAAAATGATGTGTAAGTCTAGATTTTATAACTTGGGGTCCACTCTTACCTGAATTTTCCTTCAACGATGGCCTGCTTAAGGTTCTGACTCCAGCTTTTTTTTTTTTAATTATTTTTTTAAATGTTTTTTTTAGTTGTAGATGGACACAGTATCTTTATTTTATTTATTTTATGTGGTGCTGAGAATTGAACCCAGTGCCTCACGCATGTGAGGCAAGTGCTCTACCACTGAGCCACAATCCCAGCTCCCTGACTCCAGCTTTCTTATTTGTCCTCCTTTTCTTTCCCCTTCATTTCTTTATATCCTCCTCTTTCTCCTTCTAAACCTACATACTATCTTTGGTCAGGTTCATCCAAGCCCTTGGCTTTAATGATTCCCTTTTATGTTAACTGACTTGCTCTATCTTTCGCTGCTATAACAGAGTGCCTGAGACTGAGTAATTTATAAAGGACAGAAATTTACTCTTACAGTCCTGGTGACAAGGTCAAGACACTGGCATCTAACAAAGGCCTTCCTGCACCATCCTTCAGAGGGAAGGAATGCTGTGTCCTCACATGGCGGAAGACAGAATGGCAAAGTAGCAAAGGGGGCCCATGGTGCCCTTAGTAATAACATTAATCCTATCCAGATTTTAACATGAGTACTGGAGGAAAACATTCAAAGTGTAGCATGACTCTCCCGTTTGCATCTCCAACTTCATCTCTTTGCTGGGTCTTAGGCTCATTTCCACCTGACTAGTGCACATTTCCACTGGGGTTTTCTTCAGAACTGTTTGTTCTGAACTGGGGTTTTCTTCAGAACTGTTTGTTCTGAACTGTTGAGCCTATCATCTTTTCCTCTAATCCAGTTCCTCCCACTCTGTCAGTACACTTGGGATTGGTGCTTTTCAATATCAGGAGGCTTCTCCACTTGGAAGAAAACGTTCTTCAGTCTACCTTCTCACCCCATCGCTGTTGCCATCTCTCATGTACAGCATACAAGCTTCCTCCTGACTGGTCTCCTTGACCCCCTTACATCTCCTCCCCTTTAGTTCTGCACTCTGCAGCTAGAGTGGGCTGCGTGCCCACTTCTGCTCTCCTTCCTGCTTCATGAATTGCCGCTCTAGCAAGTATGACCTATAAGTTCATTGAATCGATGCTCCCATATTTCCAGGTCTTTATAGACATTGCTCCTTCAGAATCAGCTTCTCTTGTAACACTGACCCACATTGCCACTCTACGACATGGTTCGTTAGCCTTCCCTCCAGGCAGTATTTCCTGACTCAGGTATGTATCACCTATATGTTCCTGCAGCTTCCTGCACTGAGGTGGAATAGCATGTTCACATTGTATCCTTTACCAGATCCTAAACTGTGAAGTCAGAGTTTATTTCATTTCAGTGCCTGCTAAGCATTTTCATGGTTGGAGCTCAGTAAACATGTATTTGGGGAATGAATAAAAAATTGAGTGATGAAAGCATATAAGGAAATTTGATTTTCATGGAATTCTAATATAAATCATTTTGCAATGCAAGACTTCCTCTTGAAGCTGAATAATTATCCCCATATGCCACTCATGTAAATCTAGATTATTATGTATCAGCTTCTTTGTCTGTTTTAAGCCTGCTTGTTTCTTTCCAGTGTGTTATTTCTTTGTCCTGTTTTTGTTCCCTATCAGACTGTAAGTGCCCAGATATGTGAGACTGTTATTCTTCTAAGGGTAGTCTTTATCCAGAGGAGCCAGATTTGAAGTAGGCAGGTGGAGAGTGCTTGACCTTACCTACAAAGAGGCTCTGGCAAGCAAGAGCACCCTGTGAGCGATATTGTGTCTGGTGGGTTGACCCAGGGCCCTGGCATAGTGTGCAAATATCGGTTAGGTGCACCCCACCCCAAACTCATGGCAGTTTTAAAGGGTGTTTATTTTTGGAGCTGTGGTTGCCTTGGCAACAATACTTTTTCTCATCTTCTCCTTCCAGGTCGGGGCAACAGTTGTTTCTCCTGCAGGGAAGAATAATTTTGGAGCAGATGCATTCTTCTTTTCAACTTCCTGTCCCCATAATTAATCCAACAACTGTTTACTGAACACATACAATGTGCCAGGTTATTATTCTTTTGTTTGTTTGTTTGGTACCAGGGATGGAACTCAGGGGTATTTGACCACTGAGCCACATCTCCAGCCCTATTTTGTGTTTTATGTAGAGATAGGGTCTCACTGAGTTCTTAGAGCTTCACCGTTGCTGAGGCTGGCTTTGAACTAGAGATTCTCCTGTCTCAGCCTCCCAAAGTGCTGGGATTACAGGCGTGCACCACTACACCTGGCTCAGGTTATTGTTCTTGACACCAGAAATGATAGTGGACAAAACTGTTTCTTCCCTAATAGATTTTACATTCTAGTAATGGTAGAGAGACAGTGGGCAAAATTAATAATGCAACATTAGTTCCAATTTATTTAAATGCAAGTTATTTGGGCACATCACTGAAAGGAAATTAATTTGTTTTCTAATATTTAGAAATCAGGAGTTGTAAGAGGTACCTTCTTCTTCCACTGTTTTGAAGAAAGATATGGCATGGGGAGGAGCTGTGGGAAGCTGATTCCCCTCCCACTAATAGTGGGACTTAATTTGATTTGGTATGGGCCTTTTGGAATGCAGGCACATTTGTTGCTCTGACATAGTCCAAGACCTTGGAAGATGGTGAAATTAAACTGGGTCTGTCTCTGCAGCTGTCAGATGCCAAAGCAGTTGTTCTGCTGGTGTTTGTGGGAGACACTTGGCCCTCGTGGGAGCCACAAGTCAAAGGGCTGCCAGTAGATCAGTTATCACCCACTGTAACGCCAGCCTTGAAGGCAGGCGGTGGATGGAAATTTATTGAGCCACTATAGAATGTGGAGCTTGAACTGACTCCAGGGGGAAGGCAGAAAGGAAAGAAGGGACACTGACACTCGCTGTGAGTGCTTCCAGCAGGAATAGTAAAGAATGTCACCCACATGGACACAAATGAAAACAATGTGGGCAGTAGCTGTTTATCATAATCTCTTAATTTGGGTAGCACTTTTTTCTTTTTAAAGCAATTAACCAGGCCCTGGGCTCAGGGAATGCATGGACAGAATATAATTGATCTCGGTATTTGCCCCAGCACTTACCACAGTGCCTGGCACACACCAGGCCTTCCAATGACAAGCTTGTGGCTGGACAATCCATTATGTCATTTGTTCCTGCGTCCCGTGGGGCAGATATAATGAGAGTGCCCACCTGATCCTTAAGGAATTGAAACTCCAAAGCATATCCACATCCATACAACTAAGTAATGATAGAAACCAGACTCAAAGGGAGGCTGTGACATGTCATTTTTCATTCAGCCTCTGTCTATACTGTTCAGTGCATGTATATATCTGGCATTATACTGAGGGTTAGTCGTAAGTCCTGACAACATGGGCAATTAAAATCCACAGGAAATGGAACATAAAGGCCAAACATTACAACCAGCTATTTCAGCATGCCTCTACTCTTTTAAAGCTGTAGCTCCTGTGAAAAGGTTTGACTGGATTTTGCCTCCCCCTGTTCTCCTTCTCAGTTGGAGGAGGAGACATTCATGCTACCAGAGAGAGGAGAGTCCAAATATCACCAATACGTGTTGTTTGGCTGCTGTGTGCTAGCCATTGAGCTTTGGTCAGCCTCTGCTTTTGAAGGAGTTAGTCTGGTTTATTGGTAATCTTTTGTTCAACAGGAGATTTGTGTTCAGCATTAGGCATTTGATGCTCATTATTACAAATAAATGTTAAGGTTTAAAATGTGACAAATGCCTCTAAGGAGAGGATAGCAGTGTGGGTCATCCTGGTAATTAATCAGATCTTGCTGTGAAGGACATCTTCTCTAGAAGACCTTCCTTAGTAAATGGAGTTCAGTGGACACTGTTTTAGGAAAGCTGAAGCAATTTACTCTCAAAGGAGGACGTAGTTCATTTACATCACAGAATAGGCGAAGGTGGCCAGTGCTTTGTTGACTGGGGAATTCTCCACAGAAAAATAATCCCAGTCTTTGTGCTTACTGCCTAGCATGCATGAAGCCCTGGGTTCAATCCCCAGTACCGTGAAAAAATTTTTGTGTGTGGGTGTCTTACAAGCACTGTTGAAGTAAAGGATTCAAAATTTAGATATTTTGGCATTGTCTGTATATTTTTCTGACCTTGTCCCTTGTAGCCACAAAAAATTTAGAGTTCTAGAGCATCTTCCTCCAGTGGACTACTAGTTTAAGACCTCTTTGGGGGGACAGGTTTGCAAATGATTACTTTTATGGTCTCAATTGAATTACAAATATCCTCAGAGGATTAGTAAGAAATAGTTGAGGCTGTGGTTGTAGTTCAGTGGTAGAGCGCTTGCTTAGCATGTGTGAAGCACTGGGTTCGATCCTCAGCCCACATGAAAATAAATAATCAAGCTGGGGATATAGCTCAGTTGGTAGAGTGCTTGCCTCATATGCACAAAAAATAAATAAACAATCAAAATAAAGGTATTGTGTCCATCTACAACTAAAAATATTTTAAAAAGAAAGAAAGAAAGAGTTGACACTATGCAAACAACTCCAAACCCCACTCATGCAGGTTAAGTGGTGAGGTATAGGAAAATACGAGCACACAGATCTTTTAAAATAAATACATGTTTTTCCTTTCTTTCTTTCTTTCTTTCTTTCTTTCTTTCTTTCTTTCTTTCTTTCTTTCTTTCTTTCTTTCTTTTTTCTTTTCTTTTCTTTTCTTTTTTGTTTTTGCAGTAGTGGGGATTGAACACAGGGCCTCGCACATGCCTGGCAAGCTCTTTAATCTCTTTATCACTGAGCCCCAAGGTATGTATTTATTAAACCTGGATATCCCCTAAGGCAGGGTAGGTGCTTTTTGGTTCCATGATAGTAATTAGGACTCTTATCAGGAAAGAGTTTTAATTCACAAGTTGAATATGATACTTGCCTTGATTTCAGCAGTTGGGGTCCACATAGATCCACCTCGGGGCAATTTATGGACCTTAGTTTAGGTGAGCCTCAGTTGAGGTGAGCACGTGGCAAGCACACTGTGGCTGTATAAGGGAGCAGCTGGGGTCACAGGTCCCTTCTGATTGTGAGCTTGAGGGTAAGAGAGGACAGCTGAGAAATGGAATGTGTTTCTACTCTTGACAAACCCATGCCCACCCTGCTCCTCACTTACCCCCACCTCTAGCCAGGCTGCTGTCAATGACTTCCCAGCAGCTGCCTTTGATTTTCATGCTGGTAGCAATTTCTAGCCTGTTTCCATGGAGTAAAATTCCTGCCTGGAACAAGTTTTCTTCCCTCAGGCTGCTTTGCATCATCAGTTTTCTCCATAAGTAGGCGATCCTGAAACACCTACCTTGTGGATGGGTTTGAAAATGGAATAGCAAAGGTAAGGCACCCCTCAACGTGTCTGGTACAAGGTGGGCGCTTGCTTTCTGAGTATTTCCTTTTCTTCCCCTCCCTTTACACTTAAGGGAAGGAGGTATTTTTATGTTGGTGCCATTCAGGGCCAGGCTTGTCTGATCAGAAGGACAGGCCCTGGGGTTTGCGGCTGATTGTCACTGCCCTGGCCGGCACCTTTGCTGAGTCATTTGGGGCTGGCCAACCTGAGAAGACAGTGGTCCAGGGAGTGGTCAGAGCTGTATGTGCGATCAGCTGAGGCTGCTTGGATTGACTTCTAGTGTTTCCTGGTGCACCTCTGGAACCGGATCCCCTTTCTTATGGGTAAGAGGGTGGGGTGGACAGGTAACCAGCCATGGGGATGTCCTGCCATGTCTTGCCTGGTGCTGGGTTTCCTGTAACGTGGCTTCATGAATCTTTTGGTGTCAGTTTCATCAGTACAGCTACAAGGCTCTGCAGAGGACACCAATGAATGGAGGGCAGCATTGTCTTCTGAGTTTGAGATGAGTGATAGTCTGATTTGAGGTGAAATTAGGAGAGAAGGTGCACTTGGTGTTAGGGAAAAGGTGAGGAATGAAAACTTTAAGAAAAATGAGACATTGTGAAAAAGAGCCAAGGTAAGATTTAAAGACTAAGAGCTAGAGAGCATGCATTTGTGAGATTAGGATGGGTTTCGGATGTCCCCTGAAATGCTTGTTCTGTCTCTTGTGAGACTTTTTATGAGACAAGTTATGTGTAATTCTTGTTATTTGAGCGATGCTCTAACTTATTATATCAGAGGAACATTTTATGAGCACTTAAGTCTTACGCTCTTAAGTTTTGTGATGTTTTACTCCAGTCAATACCAAGGATAAATATTGTTCGAACATGTACTGTGTATAAGATGCAGTCTTGTTTAATGTTTAGGAATGTGGGAAAGAAAGCATTTGAGTCCATTTTTCTCCCAATAGATAGAGGCGTAGAATGAAAGGAAAAAATTTTGGTTAAGCTGTACGTTCCCATCATGCCTTGCTAGAGATTCATTAGGATGAACTAAAATCAGAACAGATTTCACTAGAATCTGCCTCTGAATTCCCATCCAAATTAAAAATACACTGAGAACCTTCTAATGATATGCATTCACAGTCTGTCAGTCATTCCTCCTGTATTTGTTATGCAAACTGCTGCGCTAGTCACTCAATAAAGAGTGGCTGGCAAAGCCACAAACTGAAGGCACTCGGAGGAATCTAAATGGATTCTGGATTCAAGTTCAGATTCTGTCTCTTTTCAGTGTGACCTTAACATATTTTTTAGTTTTTTTGAGACTCACCTCTCATCTCCCTCCCCAGTTTTACTGTCTTCATAGTAATTTTTACTTTTGAGATGATCATCTTCTTTTGTATGTCTCAGTTGATGATCTGTCTCCCATCTCTGCAGCCTTACTGCTAACCCACAAGAATTTGAGACCCTTAAGAGAAGGGTTCTGGCCCATTCTGCTTCTTCCTGCATTCTCAGTAGTTAGCAAAGAGCCTGGTACATAGGAGACACTTACCTGCAGCACAGGACACATCTACAAGTGACAGTAATTAGCCTGCTTATGAGCAGTAGCATCCAAAGGCTAAGAAGAAAAGTCTGATACCTTCTCTGCCCCCAGAGTTTGTATTCTTGTACCTCAAGGTCAGCAGGGTGTCCTGGGAGGAGCTCTGGGAGGCGGCAGACTTGAGGTTTATTCTTTGCTAACTTAATTATTCAGCCTCGTTTTTTTGGTTCTGAAGGGGAATTAGACAAGGTCTTTTAGGCCCCTTCCTGCTGGCTAAGTGTTGGTCCGTGATTTTATTAATTGAATTATAGACTGTTATAAAATGACAAGTTGGAAAGAAGTTAACAGTAGAAGGAAGCAGGAATCGAAGAGCGTGCAGGAAGTGGGCCAGGAAGCCATGTCTTTGTCTCTGTGCCTGTTTGGTGCCTTTCTGGGTCTTAAACCACATCTGTTCTCTGGCTGCCTTTCTCATTTCACACTTTCTGGCCCTTGTCCCCCACCCTCCTGGTTCACTTACACATCTTGGGAGAGCTAGCCTCCCTTCTCTGCTTCTCTCTCTGTCTCTTACTTGATTTTGAAATGGATTTCCTGGAAGATTTTTGGGCTTAGCTTTATTGCATTTTTGAGGCTGGGTGGGGCCCATGTGAGCACCGAGCACGCTCTTTATTTTACAGATGGGCAAACTGAGGCTCAGGATGGCAGTGCAGCTTGCTCTGTGTTCTACAGTCAGTGACAGAGCCAGTGCTGGGCCCAGACTCAAAGGCCAGTCCTGCTGCAATTGTTTCCCTGTGCTCTATTTTCCATATATTTTTATTTTCGGGAGATGAGGGTTACTTTATGTGTGGTTCCAAGATGAGTGTATTTGTGTGCTACATAGAAGCTGTTGGATTTCCTAACCCACTTTAGCAGCCTTCGTGCTTTTTTTGTTTTGATTTGTTTTCTTGGTGCTGGGGTTGATCCCAGGGACTGTGCCTTCTAGGCAAGGCTCTGCCACTGAGCTACACTGCCAGCCCCACCCTTCGGCTCTGATTCCAAGGTACAAGGCTCACTGGGCATTTGCTGTAGATTTTTACCTTACTGTGAATTCTTGAAGATGGTAGTAATTAACTAGTCCTAGGTATTTGTTGCTTGTCTATGTTTACTTTTCACTGTGTTGAAGTGGGGTGGGGGGTGGGGGGTAAAGAAGATAGAGCTGCCCCTCGGAGCTTGCAAGCAGAGGAACCTGGACAACCTAGATTTGTTTCTCATCTTCTCCCATCATCTGCAGTTAGGCACCTCCTCAGTTTCTCCCATTGGTTTTATCTTTGTTCATTTCACTTCCTTAAGTCTCCATCCACTCTGCTGTACCGAGAGGGCTTCCTTAGAGACCTGCCTCTCATGCTTCTGATTTCTTCAATAAACAGATCACTCCCCTGCTCAGAATTTTTCAGTGCCTCATCACCCACAGGATGAAATCTCATCCTATTTCTGGGATTCAAGGCCTTTCATGATGAGGACTTTGCTTACCTTGTTTGTATTCATCTCTTGCCATTCCCACCTCAGCCCTCACCTCCAGCACCAAAGACAGCATGCACCATCCTTCAGCCTCCTCGGCTTTGGCAAGTGCCCATCTCTCTGTTTGGAATATAGTTTGCCTAGTAAAATTTTACTCATCTTTCAAATGTCAGCTCAAATGCTTTCTCCTCTGTGAACTCCTGTCTGCTTTCCATGCGGCTGCAGGTCTGTGCTAATCCCCAGCCCTTTTTATTTTTCGTTTCAAGATAGGGTCTTGTAAGTTGCCCCAGCTAGCCTCGAACTTGTAATCCTCTGGCCTCAGCCTCCTGAGTTGCTGGGATTACAGACATGTGTCACCATGCTCAGCTGTGTGCCAACTTTGTACATACACTTCTCATCCCACTTTTGTGCAGCAGTTGTATTGTATATAATGTCATCATTGAATGGAATGTCTCTCTTTTCACCAGAGAGCAACCCCCTTAAGGACAGAATGTGTGTTTCACCCTATTTAAATCTTTGGAGCCTCAAATGGAGCCTGGTTCATAGTAGCTGCTCTGTAAATGGTTGTTGAAGGAGAGATGGGATTTCATTTTGTACTATTGAAATTAAGCTTAAGGTGACATACATATTTTTTTCCTCTTAGAAAAAGGAGTCGTTTCGAATGCTGTAGAACTGTCAAAAAAAAAATAAGAAAAAAGGTCACTAGGTAGTCACCTTAAATAAGGGAAGAGTTTGTGTCAAGCAGTAGAAATGGCAGCCTGATTGCAGCAAGGGAAGAAGTGAGCAGAGAGGAAATGGCTGCAGCCAGAGGAGATCATGAGTTGTAGAGGCAAGGCGATGAAAGGAAGGTGCAAATGGAGATCACTTCAACACTTGAAGAAGTATGTTGCAAATGAAATATATATATTTTATCTGAGGCCATTTGGGGTGAGTCTTCACCTTCTTGAGGCATCTGAGCACCACAGAATCCAGCTTGCCTCTCCCCGGTGGACTCAGGAATGCAGCCTGCAATGTCTTCTTGCTATTCAGGGCCTCACAGGGTTGCCATGAGAAGAAAAAAGACAGGAAGAAGGGTGGGAAGCAGATGGCTTTTTTATATGATAATATCCTAGAGATGCAGGGTTTCTCCTGCTCATTATGCTCCCCCTTGTGAAGGATGAGCAGAAGAGACAGAGAGGGGAAGAGTTTTGGGTGGTGAAAACACATGTCCTTTGCACGTGGAGGTGTGTCTGCAGAGGTGGGTCACTTTTAAGCATCGAGTTTGCACACGGAGCAGTTTTAGTTTGGAAATGGTTATTGATAGGGAGGTTGTTCTGGGACCAGTTCTTTGTGCTTCTGGAATGTTCCTCCAACTCTTGAGTCAGATCTCAGACAGTGATGCATGGGAATACTCACTCACCTTGATGCTGTAGTACTGCAGAGTGTCCAGACAACACACTTGTGGGCTCTAAGTATCCCTGCTGCAACTGCTGGCCTAACTGTGGATTCGGAAAAGCACACTTGGGAGGTGGAAGTAGTGGGAGACTAGATAGGCCAGGAAGAACACTACTGGAAGATCAATTCCAGGGGTCAGCAGATGGGGGTAGTATTTGGTTACAGCATTCTGTTTTTGTTTTTGTTCTGTATTGGGGATTGAACCCAGAGTGCTTAACCACTGAGCCACATCCCCAGCCCTTTTTGTATTTTATTTGGAGATAAGGTCTCGCTGAGTTGCATAGGGCCTCACTAAGTTGCTGAGGCTGGCTTTGAATTCATGATCCTCCTTCCTCAGCCTTCTGAGCCACGGGGATTACAGGTGTGCGTCACTGCGCCCGGCTGGTTACAGCATTTTTGATATAAAGAAACTGAGGAGAAAAGAATACCATTTGAATAAAAAAGAGAAGAATATACTTTTTATGACGTTTTAAGAATATACTTTTAAAGAATAATATGACTTTTAAATGAGATAGTATGTGAAAAAAGAAAAATAGGTACAGCAGGTCCTCATGCATGCTAATTTCTCCTTTCTGTATGACAAGAACTTTTGGTTATGCATAAGTAACTTTGGACTTCAAGTCCTATTAGTAAATCTTAGCCCTGAGATTCCAGGGCAGGGCTGCGTCTTAGGCCACTTTGTGTCATCTGCCTTTCAGCTCAGCTTCTGCACTATCCAAGCTTTGCTTCTCATTTTTCCTGTGTAGAGGCTGCCACCCCCAAAATGACACTTGAGCGCATTTTGAATGAATAAATTATCTACTTTGTAGATCATCAAAATCCTTTTTATGTTTTTGTCCATCTGGGTGGGTCCCAGAACTGGACTTGAAGAGGGTTAATTGGATATAGGACAGGAGTGATTGTGTGTGTGTGTGTATGTGTGTATGTCTGTGTTTCATTAAAAATTTCAAATCCCAAAATAAAGAATCTGCAGATTATTCAACTTTTCTTTTGTTGAATATTCTGAATTATCCAGTACCTGCTGCCTTCATGCTAATGAGAAGTAATCATGTTTGGTATAAGTGACTTATCAGAAAGTCATCAAAGTGCTTGGCTGGGAAGATGTGATGTTTAATCCTGTGTGCAAAATGGTGCTCTGGAAACTGATCAGCTATTGAGCCTAGACATCCTGACGCCAGGTTTCCTCAGTGCTGTTATTTCTTCTCAGCCCCTGGGGGCCCCCAGTGAGTTAGTGGGTGACCAGAGTTCTTGGTTAGGGCTGTTTTTATTTTTTCCAATTGGAAAAAAAAAAAAACACCCAAGATAATAGTTTCCTCATAAACCGGTTTTTCCTGGGGCTGAGAGCAAATGAAGTTGGATGGGGAGTTCAGGGAAGGGGAAGCTGAAAGCTGAAAGGATTCTTTCTGGAAAATAGCACAGCTTGCAGTCCATTTGTCCTTGAGCTCCATGGTCACTGGAACAATTTGTCTGTGATAGGGTTTCGGTCCCCTGTCTCCCCACTTCACCCTCCTTTCACTTGTCCTTTAGGTCCCAAGAATTTGTCCTTTCCAGATACATCAGCGTGTCCTTTTGGTCGCTGCCTCTATCCTTGGCCCTCCAATGGTGGAGCCCAAGGCTTTCTCTACCTTTTCTACCTTGTGACCTTTCGTGATTCACATATTTTTAGCTTTTTGACAAATTTAACTTCTGTTAACCAGAGGAACACAAACAGGTAATAACTAAATTAATGACCATTTGGGAAGCCACAACCTTAAAAACAATCTTGGGAACATATATGTTCCTTCTTTCTCCTCCTCCCTTTTTCCCCAATGCTGGGGATTGAGCTCAGACCTCACCCATAGCAGGCAAGTGCTCTACCACTGAGTTGTATCCCCAGCCCTTTTTATTTTGTTTTGAAACAGGGTCTCCCTAAATTGCTGAGGCTGGCCTCGAACCTGTGATCCTACAGAGTAGCTGGGTTACAGATGTGTGCTACTAAGCCCAGCCATGTATGTTCTTAGTGGAGTTTGGTTTTTAATCAGATGTGAATGGATCGGGAGATCCTTTGTTTTGGCTTGTCTAGAATGTTCTTGCAGGAGTTCAGGAGTTGTTTCTGGGGAATCAGCTGCCCTAATCTACTCCAGGCTGAATCCTAGATCAAGCTACTCTGAGTTTTGTTAACAGTAGAATCAAGGTGGCACTGCCACTAGGACTATTTCCTATACCTATTTCTCTGGTCCCCAGAGATTCCCCTGGGCTACAGGGCAGCCTTTTCTTTCGCTGAGAGGCTTCTTCAGTGCTGGCTCCAGTTTGAGAAAGTCCTCCTCTGTCCCCTGGCTAGCGCTCTGTCTTATTTTCTTGCCTATGTATTGTTAACCAGCTGGTGGTTGCAACAGTTTTGCTCTTGGGCATAGGTTTCCTTTTTCTCCTCTCCTCCTCCTTCTCCTTCCCCTCCCCCTCTCCCTTCCTCTTCCTCCTCCTTCTTTTTCAGAAATAGTCAAAACTTGTTTATTTTCTGGTTTCACCTGTGGCCTTCTGACCTCAGTGGCAGCTGCTATCACTTGGAAAATTCTCAAACTGGTTGGGGCAGATCCCATCACTTCTTGTCTTAATGTTTTTGCGGCTGTGGACTTCCCAGATGTTCCTATTTTCTGCCTGAGGGCTGCCTCCTGCACACCAGAGGCAACAGATGCAATCAACAGAATGAACATCCAGATTCCTCCCAGCCCCCAGCTCCAACCCAAGTTGACATCCCTGCAAGTCTCATGAGTGACGTTGTTCCTGTTGCCTATCCTCTCCCAGCTCCAGGTGAATGCAAGGATCTGGTATTATAGTGTGCTCGAGGTGAAGGAACAAAGAATTCAGGGGCAGAAAACTTAAGACTGAAGTCCTCATTCCTTAGCTAACAGTGTGATCTTAGACATGCCTTGTGTCCCCTTGAATACTCATTTTCTTCATCTTAAAATGGGAATCAGAGTATAATTTCTTATCCACCTCATGAGGTCAAAAAGATTAGATCTCAGCCGGGCATGGTGGTGCATGCCTGTAATCCCTGCACTTTGGGAGGCTGAGAGAGGAGAATTGTGAGTTCAAAGCCAGCCTCAGCAAGGGCGAGGTGCTAAGCAACTCAGTGAGACCCTGTCTCTACATAAAACACAAAATAGGGCTGGGGATGTGGCTCAGTGGTTGAGTACCCCCGAGTTCAATCCCCCGTACTGAAAAAAAAAAAAAATTAGATCTCCACCTGTGCATGAAAGCACTTGGTAGACAGACGTTATAGGAAGACTTCAGAGGATTTTAACACTGGAAGAGGCACTTGGTAAACGTTTAAATGTAAAGGTTTATTATCAGTGTTAAATACAACACATTAATATGAAGTATCTTGAATGAATTTAAAAGAGCAGCCAGTGTTTGCACTCAGGGAGGTGTTCCCTGATGTCAACTGTAGGTCCTCCGCAAGGCTTGGGCCCAGCGACCGTTATCACTGGTGGTAACTGTTCAGGCTTGGATTTATCATTAGGTCTGTGGCACCAATGGAGCAGAGATCTGAGTCAGGCAGGAAACAAAGTCAGTGAATTAATCCCTGAGTGTACCAGAGAGAAGAAACAGTGGGGCTTCTGTTTGACATGGGGCTTAGTTGGCCCCGGGTGGAAGACGTAGACCAAACAGAAGAGACATTTAAAGCAGAGAGGGCATGAATAAAGTTTAGAGGAATGAATGTGTGTGGTATATTTAGGGAGCACAGTGGTTCAGTGTACAGAGTGAGGGGCTCAGGTTGAACTTGTGCTGGGGAAGCTGGTTTCCTATTTTAAGACCTAGTGTGTCAGGCATGGAACTTAGGGCTTCATTCTATCTCTATAGGAAGACTTACAGCGGGTATTAACTTGGGAAAAGACAGAGCTGCTTTAGAAGATAACAGTAGGCAGCCAGAGCATGTTAGTATGCGGGGGCCACCTTGCATCAACCTGTTACGAGCAATGGTACATGCCATTCCCTGATGTCGATTTCAGTGTCATCAGAAATCAACCATGGTGGCAGTGTTCACCACAGAAACTGGCAGATGATCCAAATCAGTTCCCCTAATCTGGTTTCCAGGAATATGAACAAAGTTAAAGGGTTATTTCAATAAGGTGGGGCTTTAATAGTTTACAAATCTTAGATGCCTGTTAAAATTCCTTCAGGTGCCACTCCAGATAGTCAGATCAAGGATGAACGAGGAAGTAGGAACCCATTTTTAGTCCTCTCCCCCGCTGCCATGCAGATTGAACTCAAGGCCTCATGCATGTTAGATAAGCGCTGTACCACTGGGCTACATCCCCAGCCAAGAAATTAATTTAATTTTTTAGAAGAAACCAGATTTTAATACAATATTGAAGTCTAGCACTTTCTATTTATAAACACCTTACCTCACTTTAATCAGTTCACTTTTTTTTTTTTTTTTTTTTTGCTTTTCATGCAAGTATTTAATTGCCCTTCCTACACCCTAAATCCTCTTCCCCCCACACCTCTGTCTTCTGTGGTCTGCTAAAGCACAGGATGCAGTGGTGAATGGCACTTGCCATGGCATGAGATTGGACGCCATGTGGGGCTGACCTCAAGGCCAGGGGAGGAGTGTGATCCCTGAGAGGGCTTCTCTCTTGGCTCCAGGGGAGGGTTGGGTATGAGGTAGTTGAGATACCCCCATTCTCAGTTCATTGATGATAGTAGAAAATAGAACTTTTAAGCAAAAGTTGAAGATTCAAAAACTCAGCCAGGTCTGTGTGAAAGAGGTAGGGTGAAAATAGATGAGTACGGGCACTAGATGATGTAGAGCCAGATGCCATTGCTGCAGAGGAAGAGTCTGAGCCCATAAAAGCAGCACACGTCACTTGAGACCTGGAGAACTACTGTGGATTCATGGTTAGGAAGCTATAGAAGGATGAGCTCTACTAAAATGAGACGGTCACCCCAGAAAGCGAATGATAAGACATGGCAGTAAACAGGGGCCTGACACAGGAAAACAATGTAGATGTTCAGAGGATCGTCACCAAAGGTCAGTTCTCGGAAAATTATGCAGCAAAACTTAATCACATCATCAGTTCCTCCACCAACAGGTTTTGATATGAGTTCTTCAATTTCTTTCTCCATTTCTGTACACCATTTCTGTAATAACCTTATTTGCTTCTTGGAAAACTTGATGAGCTCTTCCATGGGCAATGTTTATAGCTTTCTGCTCTTCAGGGACCCTGCTAGTCAAGTATTCTGTTTACCTTAGAGGCCCCAGTCTCAGGGGTGGCTGGTCACCCGATCCTGAACAGGATCCTCCATGACCACATGCACACTGAGGACTGAGAGACCACGTGTAAGGGTTACGGCCGGACCACACACAGTACACCTCTACAGAGATCAGTGCAGGCGGACGTCCGGGGAGAAAAAATGGGAGAGCGGGTACAGAGCATGGGATTTTATGGGGCCTGCAGTAAATGCATTGTGGACTATGGATTTGTTATTTCAGGCTGGTGTGCCAGGTAGGGATTGGTGGCCTGGTTGTGATGCCCCTGAGGTCACTTCTAGGAGTTGAAGATTAGGGTTTAACTTGGGTGGGAAGCTTGGGTGGGAAACTGCCGTAGGCTTTAGAGAAGGGAGGGCCGAAACTGGGTAGGGGAGGGCTGTTTCTACCTTACACAAGGAGCTCCTAATCCTGCCCAGGAAACTAATTTTAAAAGTTTCAAGTGATTTTTTTTTTTTTTTTTTTTTGGTGGGGATACTGGGGATTGAATTTAGGAGCACTTGACCACTGAGCTACATCCCCAGCCCTATTTTGTATTTTATTTAGAGATAGGGTCTCACTGAGTTGCTTAGTGCCTCGTTTTTGCTGAAGCTGACTTTGAACTCACAATCCTCCTGCCTTGGCTTTCTGAGCCCCTGGGATTACAGGCACGCGCCACTGGGCCTGGCTCAAGTGATTCTTATGCAACTGATGTGATATTGCTCTTTGGACCAGGGCGGGGACATTTCGGGTAGAGAGGAAAAGATGGATATAAAAGGTGCTTCAGAAGTAAGAAATATAAATCAATGACAGATGGGAGGTAGGGAGTGGCAAAGAGGGAAGGGCCAAAACTGAGTGTCTTAGGACAGCTAAGCAGATGAATGACAATCTTCATGACAGAGCTAAGGAAGGAAGACCTGAGCTGTTTGGGAGAACAAAAGGGTGGAGCAGGGCAGGGGGTGTTCTGGACTTGCTGTTAGAGGAGGCTGGGAGGATTTGGGTGGTACCTTGGGAACTGGAGTGATATGAGGAACTAGAGCTTGGTGGAGCAGTCAGCTCTGGAGACACAGATTGGAAGTGAGCATGTGTTGTTGTTGAGGTCATGGATTTGGATGAGATTGTGGGAGGAGAGTGTGTAGTATGGGAAGTCAGAACTCCAGAAACAGCCTTTCAGAGGTTGGTGGAGGAAGAGAAGCCACGGAGAGATCAAGCAAACAGCAGTTTGTGTATTGATTACAAACCCAATAGGTCCTAGGCAGGAAGGGGCCCTTTAGATATTCTCCAGAAACCACACAGGCATTTTTCTATGTCAGGACAACCTAAGACGGGAAGTTTGCTTGGCTTGAATTCTGTCAACCCCATGTGGTGAGGCATATTATTGGATTCTGACCTGAAGTTCTGAATGGTAGTTGTGTGTCTTTGGTTAGGAACACACACATATGCAACTTAATTGGAGGCAATGACTGTTTCAACTGTCGTGTCTTCCAAAACATGACAGTTGACATATTCTTGATGGTAAGGAAGTTGGGGTGTTGTAGAGACAGAAATAGCCCTTTCTGTGTCCTGTCTTGCTCTTGTGAGAGAAATTGATGGAGAATAAATTTGAGTGGTATCAAGCGGCTTGTCTTAAATTAAGGTTTTGGGATTATCTGTGCATACATTGGCTTCTGTTTGCTTTGGGTTGGAGACCTTTCTGTAGCTTCCTAGCACTGACTTATTTTCCCAGTACGAATGCACTGGAATGGGAAGCAAGGGATTTTCTTGGCAGGGAGGGGACAGAGGCAGATGGGCAGGAGTAAGGGGAAGCATGAGTGTGGAGGCTGGGGGGAGGCTGGCTTCTGAACTCCACTGCCGGACTCTCCACCAATTCTCACTGACTTTGAGTTCTGGGAAACAACTTGGTTGACCACATTACCTCCTGAGTAAAGGATTACCTCAAAGTGACCTAGTTAATTTGTATTTACTTTCTTAAGAGTGCCTAAGGTTTCACTGTGAAGCTAAGTAGTGACTGAGGCCGAAGAAACTACTAGGATGTGTGAAATGAGAAAAAAATGGCGTGTTCCTTTGATTAACCTGAGAGAGTTGGAGCTGACAACTCTTGCCCCCATTCTCAGAAGCCATTTCAGGAATACGATGGGGTAAGTAGAATTCTTTTCATTGTGTGTGGTGTGAGGCAGAGAATTTTGTTGTGACTGAGGTGTCCTTTACCCTTTGTGAACACTAACTTAGAACAGGGCATTGGAAAGAAAATTTAATTTTTCCCCCATCAGTGCTTGAGCTTGATTATCTGTGTAAGGCCAGATGACCAAAAGGAGGCAAATTAAAACCGCTGAGCAAGACTTTATTGATGTACGCACCCGGGAGACTTCTCAGTCCAACAGAGTGGGTCTGGGAGAATCGCACACGTGCTCGGCAGGATAGAAATTTTATGGCTTAGGGCAGGAAGGGGAAGGCTTGGGGCAGGAAAAGGAGGTTTTTGGAGTCCTGTGTCCCCCCTGGGGTTGGTCAGGGGATCTTGCTGAGATTAGTGTCCTTCCAAGATGGGTCAGGAGAAGTCCGCTGATTGTTAGGAGACGCCGTTACTGCTTACGTGTCAGCATCTGATTGGTTGTTCTTTTGCGGGTGCGGGCTGCTTGATGCTCCGTTCCCTTTGGCTGCCTTAAACCCACCTAACAATCTGTATTCATGAAAGCCAAAGATTGGCATAAAAATGTAAAACTCGTAGAGACTCAGAAAAAAAAGAAAGTAACAAATAAAAAAGAAAGTCTTAGCCTTGAAATTAAAATCTTTTCCCTACTTTCACCTGTAATGTCTATTTGGAGAGCCGCATTCTTTCCTGCCTACCTTGGAGGCACTATCAAGCTTCCTGGCCTTGGAAAACTGAGAAGTGGCCCATGACTTTGGCATGAGCATGTGGCAAAGGAGGGCTAGAAGTCGAGAGATGTTGGTAGATTTCGCTGTGGTGGTTTGGAAGTCCGCGTACATCAGCCTAGTGCCTGAAACATAGTCAGGGAAAAGACGGATGAATGCATGAGCCATTGGGAATGCAAACTGAGCAGTGGGCTCCTTGAGGCCATGGGCCTTGCTCACATATCCAGGGTACTTTCAACACGTTTAGAAAATGCTGAACAAGGAGGGCAAGTGCAGTTTATACTAACTTGAGAGGATACAGGGATTCCTTCTAGACTGGCCAGAGAGTACCTGGTGGAAGCAGAGATCTTTGTAAGCACAGCAAGAGAAAACAGGGTTAGATATTTGTGCGTTCATTCATCAGACATTTATTGAACATGTAATATGTGCTAGGTGGAGTGCTAGACATCGGGGATTGAAAGAAATGACAAATGAAATAGGTTCTTTGTTCTCAAATAATTTATAGTGTGGTAGAGGGTACTGGCATATTAATTATTAATTACTGAATCCTGAGAAATATGATAGTTGTTATGAAAAAAGTGAATGCAGGGTGACTTAGGACTATGGTGTGGGTGACAGCCATCAAGGAAGATTTCTTTGAAAAGGTTTTACTTTTAATAGTTATAATAATGAGTGCCTACCCAATGCCAAATATTCATTTATTTTAATTCTGACCATACTTGAATAATGTAGGTACTATTTTATGGTATAGAATGTAGAGGTTGAAATTGAGCGGCATAGGTGACGGTTGGAATTTGACATTCGAAGGCAGGTGATCTAATGCTAGGGCTCTCTGCTCAATTGCTAAACCATATTGCTGCAGCAGTGGGAATTAGTGGGGCAACTAAGGGAGTAGAGGACATGCCCGGCTGGGAGAAGAGCAGTTCAAAGGTGAGGGCTAGCACTATGGCTGGAGTGGGGCATGAAGGAGTTGGGAAGTGAGACAACAGCCAGGCTGTGAGGCTTTTATTGCTCAGATAAGGAGTTTGAACTTTGTTCTGAATTTATGGGAAGACCTGAGATTTGTTTTTTGTGTTTTTTTTTCCCCCTAGTTCTGGGGATTAAGCCCAGGGCCTGGTGTGTGCTAGGCAGATGCTTTACTACTGAGCCACCCCCCAGCCAGCCTCAGGGATTTTAAGCCAGGGAGCGACATGAAAGGATAGAGTCTGATTGTCCGGAGGTCACCCTGTCAGTGTCAAGGGCACACTAGAGAGAGATCGGATGGGAACAGGAAGAGCAGTTAGGAGCCTGTTCAAGTGATCCAGTGCGGAGTGTGGGAGCTGAGGTGATGAATGGGGGACGTGGGGCTGGGGAGACCGTTGAAGTGGAGTCTGCAGGACTTGGGGTGATACCGTGTGGGGTGCATTTGCAGTTTGTTTGGATCTGTGCTATGGCGTACTGGTGAAGCCAAAATGTGATTTTTCTGTTGGATATTCAACAGAACTCAGAATTATTGGAAATGTATGATATATAAAAATCAATATTATGAACATTTGTTGGATACTCATTTATTTATTTGTCAAGCCTTCTGTTGATTGTTTATAATAATCAATTAATTTAATCTTCACAACAGGTCTATATAATTTCTCACATTTTAACAGATAAGAGGATGGGAATGTAGAGTGAGCTTACATACGTTGCTTTGAGTTACTTAGAAAACAAATTCCAGCAGAGCTGGAACTCAGTTCCTGGGTTTGATTTGGAAACTTCTACATCACTGGGGTCCAATAAAACTCTCTGTGATGAAGGAAATGGTCTGTCTGCACTGTCCAGTGCGGAAGCCACTAGCCACGTGTGAATATTGAGTACCTGAAATGAAATTGCTGCTACTAAAGAATTAGGTTTCTAATTAATTTTAAATGTATATGTAGCTACATGTGACTACTGGCCATTGTGTTGGGCAGCTCAGCTTTCTGCAATCTTTGGGAGTTATCAGCATCTCCATCATAATTAAAGACTTGGTTGTGGATACAATGGCCCAGGGAAATGTGTTGTGGTAGATCTTAACCTCTTATTTGTCCCAGGCATATTTGAAAATGAGGAAAGCTATAAACCTGTCTCATGAATGGACAATGTTATTGCAGTGTCTTGATAACAATTTCACAGGTCCCTGAAGCTTAGTTTCCCTGTTATAAAGCGGGAAGAAAGAGCCCAATGGCATGTTATCTCCTTGAAAAGAGAGACTTTGGTTGATTTTTTAAAGTCTTCTATATCCAGGGTCTAGATTCTAGAATAATGTCTAGTACATAGTTGATGCTTGTTAATTTAATAAGGGAATGGCTGAATGAGTCCTAGGGAACATTTCAGTTAGAAGAGCTTATGAAACTCCCTAAAAAAGAGAAGATGACAGCAGAGGAAGAATGAAGACCTAGGAGAGGATGGTGTAGCACAAGTCAAGGGAGGGTAGAGTTCCAAGCTTGGAAATAATTATCGATGTCAGACCTGCCTAGGTCATTCGAAAGGTTAGGATTAAACTGTTGTCTTTGGCTTTGTCAATACAGAGGTCCTCCAAATAAACATATAAATAAATACATATCCCTGGACAGTTCAGACACTGAATTAGTAAATTTAGGGAGGGGCCAAGTAATCTGTGCAGGAAAACTCCCAAGTTTATTATGTTTTGACCAAAGTGTAGCAATTGCCAAGCAGTGTATTATTTCAATGGCCATAAAGTGAAGGGGAAATAAAGGGGTTGAGGAGGAACTTTCAAAGTCAGGTGGTGTTGGGAGGCTGAGACAGGAGAATCATGAGTTCAAAGCCAGCCTCAGCAATAGCAAGGCGCTAAGCAACTCAGTGAGACCCTGTCTCTACATAAAACACAAAATAGGGCTGGGGATGTGGCTCAGTGGTCGAGTGTCCCTGAGTTCAATCTCCAGAACCAAAAAAAAAAAAGTTAGATGTGGGCATGTTTAGAGGGGAAAGAACTGTTAAAGAGAGAAGTGTGTATGAATCATAGTGAGACAGGAAGTCATTTAGCTGGGTTCTGAATCCCCGAATCTTGCCCAGCTCCCCCACTTGCTGTATGCTCCCAGGGGATCCATTAAGCAGAAGCAGCCCTCCTAATTTGGTAGGCACGTGATCAGCTTTCACCCAGAGAAAGCTGTTCCTCAGTAGTAGTGTTTGAGAGTCCGGAGGAATGTTGTGTAAGAAGTTGGCAGTCATTAGCACTGCCCCAGTCACATCTGTTTACTTATTTTCTATTATTAGACTTTCCCATACTTACTTTCCAGGTGACAAACAGAAACTATTCTTTATTCTCTACCTGCCTCCTATTCTCCCAAACTTCTTTCCTACCTAAACTGAAATTGTAAACACCAGAGTTGTTTAGCATGTGGAAATAATTTGGCATGAATACACAGTTGTGTTTTCCGTGATGCTGTGTCTTTACCTTTTGGGCCCGTGTCTCAACATTTTTACGATGAAGGGTTTCATCCACATTGAATGTTTCACATATTTATCTATTTGCCAAACTGTGAATATAAAGCACAGTGGATCTTCACCACCCACTAAGGGCCATATACTGCCCCAAACACTTCCTGTCCATAAGTTCTACCATTTCTGATTCTCACTGCAGTCTTTAAGGCATGCCTGGTTACCCACATCTCACACTTAGAGGAGTTAAATCGCTTACCCTGTCTCCTCTTGCAAGTGGAAGAGTCAGGACTAGAACTTGCATCACCCTGACTGCAAATCCTGAACTCCAATATTGCGATTGCATTTACACATAACTTAATCCTCATTTCAGTTCTATAAATTGAGGATTAAGTTGTGAGTAATCACAATAAACCATTTTTCGAGGAATTAGGCTAAGAGTATAACCCAGTTGGGCAACGATATAGGCCAATAAGAAACAAAGCAAGGGGCAAACCCACACTTATCTGTTTCCACGCTGTCCCTACTACATACACTGCCTCAATTTATTTCCTCTTTTAATTAATCAGACATCTACAGTGCCCCTCAGAGCCTTTTCTGTCTCTCTCTTTCTCTCTTTCTTTCTCTCTGTCTCCCCCACCCCTTTCTTTCTCTTTCTTTCATACCAGGGATTTAACCTAGGGGCAATTAAGTACTGAGCCACATGCCCAGCCCTTTTTATTTTTTATTTTGAGGCATGGTCTTGCTAAGTTGCTTAGGGACTCTCAAGTTTTTAAGGCTGGCTTTGAACTTGGTGATCCTCCCACCTTAGCCTCTTGAGTGGCTGGAATTATGGGCGTGAGCACTTGAAGCCTTTTCAAGCTTCCAATTAACATGAGATAATTGGTGCTAGATGGCAGAGTATAGCCAAAAGCAAAGAACAGCCACAAATTAGCCTATACGGCTTTAGGGTGGGTAACTGTACAGCTTTCCTTAGGCCCTGGAAGTACTGAAGGGCAGTTTGCACATACCTGTGACTGCTTCTGACTTAGGAGGCCTGAGGCCTCCAGTGTTGCCTGGGAGAAAAACAGTTGATTCTACTTAGGAAGTGCTCGTTCAGAAAGGTTACCAGATTCCATGTCCCTAGCCGTCAAAGCTGTGCCTTCCAGAGGGCACCAGGACATCTCCCTGGTGGCTTGTAGGTTCTGCATGTGTCCTGGGTTGGGGGAAGGAGGAAGGGAGATCAGTGGAAGCATGAGAATTTGCCCAGCCTGCATTTCAGAGTTCCTGGTCACAGCCTAGTGAATTCCTGCCTTCTGGAGCGTGCTTTGGCTCAATTTGGCATGGGTTTTCCCCAGTCCTTTCCAGTGTGGCTGGTACTAAAGTGACCTTCTAGGATAAGCTCTTACACTTGCATGCTGGTTAAAAAAAGCAGGATTTGGGGGCTAGGATTGTGGCGCAGTGGTAGTGTGCTTGCCTAGCATGCGTGAAGCACTGGGTTCAATCCTCAGCACCACATAAAAAATAAAATAAAATAAAGATATTCTGTTCACCTACAACTAAGAAAATAAATATTAAAAAAAAAAAAAAAGCAGGATTTTGCTTCACCTGATTTCTTTCTGGAGTATTCTGGAATTGTCCGAAGAGCTTCCCCACCTCATTTAGTAACACAAGCTAATGTTCTAGAATTTAATTTATGCAGTGATTTTTTTTTTTTTTTTTTTAAATCTGAAGCTTGAATTCACAACAGAAGGGATTTAAGTCGTCCCAGTGCCTTGTCTAGCTGTCCTGGGGGAAATGGCAAACAGATGCTTATATAAATTCTCTTGGTTTCAGCATTAAGCCATCTTTCATCATCTTGTGCCCAGGCAAAGTCATTCCAAAAATCCTTGTTTAGAGTTTCTTTTTCAGGCTAACGGACATTGTCATCTGTTAGTGCCATCTGCTGGACTTTTTCCAAGTTTTTTTTCTGACTTCTTTAAGTCAGACTAGATACCAACGACTTGACTAATATGGGGTGGATGGGAAAGTGGTCCTTGATGTTGTGGTCTTCCCCCTTCTCTGTAAACAGCCTAGTGTAATGGTTGCTTTTGTCATGGCCTTGAACTCATTAGAGTTGCTGTGTGAGTTGCTTAGGATCCAGGTGGCCTGAATTCTTTGAAAGCATTCATGTAAAAGGGTGTACCAGTCAGTTTTGCAACACTGTAACAAAATAGTTGAGGAATTTAAGTTATAAAGGGAGTAGGTTTATTTTGGCTTATGGTTCTAGAATTTCCAGTCCAAGATTGGTGGTCCCAGTGCTTTGAACCTCTGGTGAAGGCAGTACATCATGACAGAAACGTGCGGCACAGCAAACTGCTCACCTCTAAGAAAAAGATAGGAAGAGACCGAGGTCCTGCAACCCCTTTGAGGCACATCCACAATGACCTAAGGGCCTCCTAATACCCCTTCCTCCACAAAAGTCCTACCACCTCCTAATGATGCCACCCTGAGGACTTTGGGGGGGACATTTACTCAAACCATTGCATCTACTCCTGGCCTCCAAATGTTCATGTTCATCTCATAATGCAAAATACATTTATTTAATTCTCAAGAGCCCCAAAGAATGAACTATTCTGAATCTCTGGAAATTCTGCTAAATAATATTATTTCATGGGATTGAGTTGGAGGAGTGGTTGACATTATTTAAATTATTTAAGACAGTTATAAAACAAACTCAAAATATGAGAGGAGAGAAGACCAAACCCCTCTAAGACACTTGGAGGAGCAAAGATGGCAACCATAGATTTGCCGGCAGTTCTTCCAGCCCAGTGTTAAGCTCTCTGAAGAGTTCCCGGAAACTCCAGTTGGTATTCACCATCCACACTTTGTTCCTTTCTGGTGTTGCTGCTTCCCAGTATGCAGTGCATACCCCTACTTCCTAGATGGGGTGGGGTGGGGGGCAGGATGTCCCCTGCTGGGAGTGGGGCAGGTCATAGTCTTGTTTACCTGCCCACTCCCACAGTGCTTGGTGCACGGGAAATAGTAAGTGGATCCCAACAACAATGCTTTCTTTTTCTCATTTCTTTTTCTTTTCTTTTCTTTTTTTTTTTTTTTGGTACTGGGGATTGAACTCAGGGGCACTCGACCACTGAGCCACACCCCAGCCCCATTTTTGTGTTTTATGTAGAGACAGGGTCTCACTGAGTTGCTTAGCACCTCGCGGTTGCTGAGGCTGGCTTTGAACTCGCGATTCTCCTGTCTCACTATTTTGTGTTTTATGTAGAGACGGGGTCTCACTGAGTTGCTTAGTGCCTCTCTGTTGCTGAAGCTGGCTTTGAACTCGCGATTCTCTTTTTCTCATTTCTGTTTGTCCTGAATGGATTTAGTTTTAAGTGTCAGTGGAAAAACTTGTTAAGACATTCTTCTCTTACTGACCACAGAAGGAATGACAGTTTGTATTCTGTGGTCTCAAATCCTTTCACAGGTACTTGTGAATTACTATTTGCTATTTTCAAATGTAGTGATACTAAACCCTGCCTTCCAGATTGAAGACACCTTGAGAGTATCCTTGTGAGATTCACATCTTTTTTTTTAAAAAAAGTCACTTCTATAACCCACGAAACAATGCCTTGCCTGTGGTAATGACTGCTAGCATTTTGCATCAGTTAATACATGCATCAGTTAACACTGCTCTCCATGTTTCACGTTTGTTCTTAAAACCTCACAACAGCCTTACGAAGAAAGAACTATCAGGACATCTGTCTGTTTGATAGGTAAGGAAAGTGATGCTGAATAAATTACTCAGAATCATGTAACTAGGAGTGGAGCTTGCATTCAACTCCAGGCTGTGTAACTCAAGATTCTAGACTCTTAACCACTGCCTCAATGCCTCCTCCTATCGGCATAAATGCGCATAGAGGGCATTACATAAAACTTGTAGGTTGGTATTTCTTAATTACCTGGAACCAGTAAATAGTTTGAAGGCAACTTAATGTCTTAATCTCCTCCCACTGAACTTTCTAAGCCATAGGAAGGCCAGAAGGGGGCTCCACAAGGTTGGCCCTGGTTGGGGTTCTTGGTGCTCTGCATTGGGCAGCCTAGGTGTGATTCTGGTTTGGAAGCCAGCAGTGCCATCTAGTGGGCTAACTTGGTAATATTGGCTCAATTATTTTTTGGAAACCTTGGTAGCATTGCTATTTAGGTATGGGAGACCCCTGAATTAGTTTAATGTTAAACTAATTTTAACTTTCTACTCACCCAGCAGGAGGACAGGGTGAATAGAAAGAACCAGCCTATCCTGGCACAAATGGGTCAAGGTCAATCAACCTCTTCCTTGAAGATACTGTAAGGTTGATGGTCATTTGGGTTTTGTTGACTGTTGTAAATGGCATAAAGCATGGGGCTTCAGGTACCCCTCCTCCTGCTTCTCCTCACATGGGCTGCCTGCAGTGTAGGCCACTACTTATCTCTTAAGGCTTGTCTCTGGAGCTAATTTGGAATTTGAGTTCAAGCATCTGTGGGTTGCCTACCACAGAATAACACTCATCCCAGACTGTATATAAGAAAATGCTTGATGCATATATCAATCAATCCCATGGTTCAACATTACAGTGATACTTTGCTATGAGGAGTTTTTAATGGGTAAGTTTGTCACAGCTGGCAGGGGAAAACGAACAGACTCTCCACAGTGGAAAACCAGTGAAAAAGCACTTGGCATAAAGGAAAGAGAAAAGGTTTGTACAGGCACTTAGCTCTGCCATGTAGCTGGAGGCTTGGTGTAGATGCTGTTCTGGTTTCTGGGTGTATGTGTATGTGATTCCGTGTGTGTGTGTGTGTGTGTGTGTGTGTGTATGAAAATTTTAATTTAATTTGCTTTTAAAGCCATTTACTTCTTGCTGGAAGAGTAGAACTTTAGAGTGTAGTTATAACTGTATAACCATAACCACAAACAATTCATGCACTTCTTTGGTTGAGATAAAATACTTTAAGATTGTTTAGTTTGTGGTTTGCTGGGAATCTAGCCTAAGGAGTATACCCTAGAGATCAGATCAGCACACCTGTGGACAATATTTTTTTTAAATGGGGATTGAAACCAGGGGAGGGGTTATCACTGAGCCACATCCCCAGCCCTTTTACTTTTTGAGACAGGGTCTCACTAAGTGTCTTAGGACCCCGCTAAGTTGCTGAGGTTGGCCTCAAATTTGTGATGCTCCTGCATCAGCCTCCCAAATCACTGGGATTACAGGCATGTACCACCATACTTGGCCTTATTGAAGTGAACAGTTTATCGGAACAAAGAAATGATTTTGATTACATTGTAGCTTAGGTTATAGGGACATTCATATTAAGGTTTTTGTCTTTTTTTTCTTACGAGTTTCTCCTTTTTTTTCATTTTCTTCGCTCTTGTTCTCTCTTTTTTAAAATTGAATTGGACAACAAAGTGAAGGAATTTGAAGGTATTTTAAAAAATCAACCTATGTTTAGTATTAATTATGATCTGTGTGTGAAACCTATGATTATGCAATTAAAATGATCTCAACTTAGAAAAATACACATAAACCCCCCAAATCCCACAAAAATACGAATACCCTCCCAAATTTTTTAAGGCCACAAAAAAGAAAAGTAAACAAAAATGGGAAAAAAAGAAAATATACATTCTGATACTGCCAGATAAACAATGAAAATACAGACATTTTTGCTTCTTTGAAAAACTGGTAGTAATAAAAATACTACATAGGATATGATGATACTCATAAAATCAATAATAATTTAGTGAGTTTTAGAAGAAAAATTTTGCAGCCAGGCACATTGGTATATGACTGTAATTGCAGCCACTCAAGAGGCTGAGGAAGGAGGATAACAAGTTCAAGGCCGACCTTAGCAACTTTGCTAGAACGTTGTCTCAAAATAAAAAATAAAAAGGCCTGGGGATGTAGCTCAGTGGTAGAGTGCCCTGAGGTTCGATCCCAAGTACTGAGGAAAAAAAATTTATAGTAGGACTTTATTATTAATAAAATCTATTCATAGCTGGGCTCGTCTGCCTTTTCGTGTGAAAGCCCCTTGGGTGAATGTTGTGGGCTTTGTGGGCTCCTGAAGTCTTTACTTTCTCAACTCTGCCTCAACTCCTTAGCTGACACTGTAGCTTGAAAGCAATCAAGGACACCGCATAAATGTCAAGTGTGGCTGTGTTCCCATAAAATGTCATTATGGACGTTGAAATTCGAATTTCACATCATGTTCAAGTGTCCCGAAATATGCTTTTTTGGATTTTCCCCCTAACCTTTAAAAAATGCAAAAACCGTTCTTAGCTGATGGGACTGTATAAAAACAGATGGCTCCAGATTTGGCTTGCGGGCTGTAGTTTTCGGATCCTGGTCAGATGCCTGGAGTAGTTAGCAATTGTTAATGGAAAAAAAAAGTCTGTGTTCATCTATTATATAGAAGGTACCAGGAGGTGTCTGAACAGATTTTGTTTCTCTGGAATAAGATGAAAGGCAGTTTATTCCACATCCCCTTAACAGTGGAGTCTTCACAGAGTTCTGACCTTGAACTCAGGCAGTTGGTCATCTCTCCTGCAGGGCTGTGAGGAGTGGAGGGATTCCACCTGATTCCTTCTTTTGTTACCTTATTCCTGAAGGCAGAAAAGAAGACCCCTGACCTTGGCCCCTTCTGTGAAGCCTTTTGCCTTCCTAACCTGGCCTTCCTCCACACCCTGCTAAGCTCCTCCCTCCTCTAGTCTGCACCAGTTCCTTGGGAGCCTCAGGTGGGATGAAGAAGAATGGAATCATTAACTCATCAGAGACAGATTAAGAGGGACAAGTAAGATGCCCTGGATGTGCTTATATAACTAGAGAAGGCTAAGGTCAGGACCTTCCTCTTCCAGTTTGGGCAGCAGACAGTTCTCAAGTATTATGGATGGGTTTCTTTTTCTTAACCAGGTTCGTGTCATTTCTCACACCCCTCCCGATAGTACTCTCTCCGTGCTAAACTCTGTGCATGGGGGAACTTGTAGCTCTCAGTTTTGTAACCTCTTTTCATTCTCTAGTTGAGGTCTAAGCGACCTTCCCCGGGGGTTGAGAAAGAAGTTGAGCATTAATGGTCCATATCCTGTGTCTTTCCGCAGCAGCCAGCAGAGCAGCCAGCAGAGCAGCCATGATGACGATTCGAGTAGGTTCCTGAGCCCTCGAGTGCGGGAAGAAAGGTGAGATCCAGGAGGGGGGAGAGAGGGGGTGGGAAAAACATGACAGAGCACAGGCAATGTGCTGAGTAAGACTGTGCTTCTGCGGTGGGTGGGCAAGGACTTTGGGGCATGGAAGAGCCAGAGGAGAGTGCCAGACTGGTAGAGCTCAGTTGGTAGAGTGCTTGCTTCCTATGCACAAGGCTTTGGGTTCAGTCCCCAGCAACTGCCCCCTCCCCCCCAAAAAAAATTTTTTTGTGTTCAGCAAGAGGAGATATCAACTGTGGCAAGCCAAACACTTTGGCAAGACTTTGGATTTAGAACTCCAGTCCTCTAGTCAGGCTTTCTGAACTGGGTACATTGTGGATGGTACTAGGGGAGAGGGGGGTTTTGTGCGAGGAAGCTGCGTGTTTTGAGGTGGTGTGTGTGTTGTGTCCAGTGGTGGCACCATACCCGCCTGATGGGCTTGGAGTGCACTGCATGTGGTTGAGGTTAATGATGGAGAATGAAGTTGGATATGTAGGATGCAGGGAGAATATGGAGACTCCTAAATGCTCAGTGGAGGATTCCAGATAAAATTAGCTGTGTGCTCAGGATTATGAGGACCAGCTATCGGTGATTCGTGCCATGCTATGAGTGGTAGACAGAAAGGGGTTTGTGGTAGGGAGTGAAACTTCTGGGCCACCCCCCACCCAAGTCAATAGACATGTTTGGGGCTGGGGATTGAACTCAGGAGCCTAAGCATGCTGGGCAAGTGCTCTGTCAAGTCTGCTACCATACTTAAAGGAGGTCTCAGCTGGCTTTCCACAGGATCTGTTTTTGATCTAGTTGAAAAAGCCAAAGGTGCTTTTGCCATATTTATCAATTAAATAAAGCTTAAGGAAATTTAATTAAAATCAAGATTTCATGTGATTTCAAATAGAATAGTGGCTTCTATCGGGAACAATGGGAAACCAAAGAGATGTTTTCAAAAAAAGGAAATGTGATATTGTCTATTAGAGATTCATTTCTTTAGTGTAGGTTTGCCATAAGGAGCCTAATTGGATAGGATTTCTTTGTGTTTGTGGGGTACTGGGATTAAACCCAGCACTTTGCACATGCTAGGCAAGTGCTTTACCACTGAGCTATTTTCTCAGCCTTTATTTTTATTTTACTGAGACAAGGTTTGGCCTTGAACTTGTAATCTCCTTGCCTCAGTCTCCCAAATAGCTGGTATTATAGGTGTGCACCACCATACCCTGCTATTTGATAGAATCTTATGTGAAAAAGAATATTTACCAGCCAAATATGAGCCAATAACAGGACAGTACACTTTGAAAGTTTTTAAATTCCTTAATGGAAACATCATGCATGGATTAAAAAAAAGAGAAAGAGATCTCACTGTAGTGTGTATGAATTTAATCATGTCTGGTGTATTAGGACCAGTTCTTTGGAAATGGATATTAGAGTCCAGAAGAGAATGATCTATGTATGTTCTTATAAGAGCTGGTTGAAGGAAAGAGGTTGGGCTTTGAATACAGAAGATTGAAGGTGACTCTTACCTGAAAGCATAAGAAACAGAACAGGTGTGAAGTTGTAGTAAGAGTTTCAGCTCAGGTCCACCATGTCTGTGGTTAGAGCTGATTGATGGAACGGGCCTTGTAAAGTAAGGCACTCCCCCTCTATTTAAGATTGCAGCCAAAGCCAGGGAGTGTGTCAATGGACCTCTAATCCTTACCTCTAGATTACAAAATCCGGAGAGTTCTGCCCTAGTTCTCAATTTTATGCCCTTTTATTAACCAAAATGAATGGTTTAGTTCATCAATTTAGACAGAGTGTATATGGAGACATGGGCCCCCAAGGGGCAAAGACTAATTATTCTTATCAAAATGCTTACTCAGTTGTGATCTGAGAGCACTTTGCTCTGTTCCCAGAGTAGCCTACACTCTTTGTAAGACTTCCTGGATTTCAACAACTGTACTCTCAAATTGAGAAGGAGCCCCAGAGGTCCCCAGCACAATTTCCTTCCATCCCTGTACTTGCATGCCAGTCAACTCTGGAAGTGTACTGTCCATTTCTGACTGGCGACCTGTGGCCAACCCCTTACCTAACTCCTTGCCTTCCCTTCCTTTCCTTCCTTGCCTCCTTTCCTCCCTTCCTCCCTTTTCTCCTTCCCTCCCTCCCTTTCTCTCTCTCTCCCTCCCTCCGCCCCTCCCTTTCTCTTTCCTGGAGATTGAACCCAAGAGCACTTTACCATTCAGCTACATTCCCAGTACTTTTTGTTGTTTATTTTGAGACAGGGTCTCACTAATTGTGGAGGCTGGCCTCAAACTTGTGATCCTCCTGCCTCAGACTTCAGAGTTGCTGGGATTATGGGCAGGCATGCCCAGCATTTCCTCGACTGCTTGAGGCATTACAGGGAGAGACAGTTACGAAGTGCCAAATGCACATAGCTTCATCCACATTCCCTAAGACAATCGGTCTCCTTTTGTGGGACATGACTGCTAACTAGAGAGAGCTCTGCCTTTTGCTGGCTATTTGGGACTTATGGTATAAATGGTACTCTGCCTCCTTCTCTGACTGCTCACTCCTCCAAAAACGGTTCTTTCATCTAAACCCCTTCTTGGAAAAGTCTTCTGGGTTTCTTTCCTAGCTCTTGCTTCTCATCCCCAGCCCACTCAGTCCCCCAAACTCTTCCTGGTGGGTGTAGATGTTTTGTATCAGCTGGCTCTGGGCAGTGTGAGGAACAGAGGGAGGCGAGAGCTGCGCTTCCCCGGGCGGTGCCTGTGGACACTGCCCACCTCAGAAACTCCAGGCTGGTTTGTGTTCACTGGCCTCGCTGAATTAAGTCTTTTCTCTTCTCAGCCAGCGGAGAGAACAAGTTCCTAGAGCTTCATTGTCACCAGCCTCAGCATCCAGTTCTTCCTCTAAGATATTTGCACCCAATTTAGAGTTCTCTGGGGCCTTTGGGAAATTGCTCTGTGATGTCCCAGCCTGGGGTGAGTTTTGATAACCTGACTCCTTGGGCGATTTTCTGCAGTGATGGGGATCTCGCCTTGGGCTTCTTCGACAGACAGTGCCCCCTTTCATTAATGACAGTATTTCCTACACTGCCGAGGCCTTTCTGGGGTCTTCTCATTTATTCTTTGCCACTCTACCGTGGGGCAGGGGCTGCTGATATCCAACGATGAGGTGGTTATTATGGACCTTCTGCAGCTGCTTCTAATACTCCAAACCACGTGATCAGTTACTTGATGAAAGGTCATCTTAGAGCAGGCAAAAAATTAACATTGATTTCTTATGCTTTAAAGATCAAAATTACAATCCTTCAGTATAGGATGCACTTTCAGCTGGTGTAATAGAGCATTGATTTTTCTTCTTCTTGTCTTTGCTTAGCGTTCAGGATAGCTACAATATTTAGAGACAAATAGCTACCCTAGGACAGTCATGCATTGCTTAACAATGGGCTGGCTGTTAGGTGATTTCCTCATTGTGTGAACATCATAGAGTATACTTGAACTAAGATGGCAGCAATGTCCTTAGGCCATAGGATTTTTTTTTTTAAACTAGAGATTGAATCCAGGGCCTCATAAATGCTAGGCAAGTGTTCTGCCACTGAGCTACAGCCCCACCCCTTTCTATACTTTATTATTTTGCAGTACTGGGGACTGAACCGAGGGGTGCTTTACCACTGAGCTACATCCCTAGCCCTGTTTAGTTTGAGACAAGATCTTACCTAAGTTGCTGAGGCTGGCCTTGAACTTGTGATCCTCTTGTCTTGGCCTCCTGTAGCTGATACTACAGGCCACCATGCCTGATTTAGGCTATGTAATTTTTTTCCCCTGCTGTTTCAGTTTTAAATTAATCTTCATTCTCCATTATATAATCTTATGGGAGCCTAATGTAGCACATGACTATACTTCTTGGCAGTAGTTGAAATGCCTCAATGTGGTCAAACTTAAGGACTTCTTAGAGTTTTTATTTTCCTCATTCACATCCATCTTCTATTCTGAAGGCAAGTCTTTGGAACCATGACAGAGTAGGGGAGGGTAGCGTGGTGTGCGTGCACAGTGGAATACAGAACTCTAATCCATTTTCGTGCTTCAAGGTGAAGCCAGGGGCAAATTAAAACACTAGCTTCCAGGTTCAGCCCAAGCTGGACCAATTAAGGTTTCTCAGGCACTTAATTTCCCAGTGATAGAAACTTCTGAACAAAGGAGGACTGTAGAAAAAGGTGCTGTTTTACTAAGGAGCTTTTGTGTACACCAGGTAAATTTCAACATAATGTGGTCTCGGTTGACTGGGAAGCCTTTGAGCAGTAGACAGTTGAGACCTGGAAGTGGGGTGTGTGCATGTGAATCCAAAGGCAGGGCCACAGCTCCTGCCCCAGGGCCCAGAGCACACATCCACATGCCCGTTCCTGCATTCAGGCATGTGTGCCGCGAACCTTCAAGAAATGTCTACAGGTTACAGGGGAGCTCACTAGAGCCCAGGCTATGAGAGGAGTAGAAACTTGCTGGCTGCTGATGGGCATTGCTGTATTGGGAAGAGCAAATGCCTCACACTCAGAGTTCATTTGAGTCCCTTTTTTGTTTCTGTGCATCTTAATTTTATTTATTCATTTATTTATTTATTACAGCACTGGAGATTGAACCCAGGGTCTCACACATGCTAAGCAAGCGCTCTACTACTATGCTACATCCACATCTCTGTGCATTTTTTAAAAGCAATTACTTCGTGTTGTTCAGAACAACCTCAGTTTCATCATTTTTAGAAGTTTGTTGTCTGTTACATCTTCCTGTAAAGAATAAATTAAAAAAAACATGTAAAGTTCTTGGCACTTAGTAGTTGCTTAATAAGTGGTAACTATTAGTACTCCTTTGGCTATCATGAGATTTGACTCCATTTCTTAGCAGATCTACCCTCTTCTGTCCTCAAGAAAGCACGGAAAGAGAATGGGTGGAATATTGAGCACTTGCAAGTGTCAGGTAGACATTGGAAAAATGGACTGAAGTGTGGTATTTTCCCTCAAGAGCTTTTCTCTCTTCTGGTGAGATTCATATGCAAACAAACAAGTATAATACAATGCAGTAATTGACACAGAATTATTTATACAGTAATAAAACTAAAGAATTTGTTTACTAAATGCTTACTATGTGCCAAATCCTGTGTAATGAATCTTACATATATTTTCTGTTTATTGGTGCATTATAATATACATAATAGTGGGATTCATTGTTGATACATTTGCTTAATATAATCCTTCCCACAGGGTTTTCAAGCAGATGCTTTCAAACTCCATATTGGAGTTTAGGAAACTGAGGCTCGGGGAAGTTAAGAAACCCACCTAGGACTAACACAGCTACTCTGCTTGGGACGAGGGAGGTGAGGGGTGCTAGGTGGGTGGGAGGGAGGGTATCCAGAAAGACTCTGGAGGTTGGTGCTTCAGTTGAGAGCTGCAAAATGAGTAGGAGTATCACATGGACAGCATTCCCAGGCAAGGGAACAGGATGTACATAAGCATGGGGGCGTGAGAAAGCAGGGCGTGCTGGAGCCTCAGACACTTAGGTATCCTCGCAGCATCATGTCCTAGGAGCAGGGAGCTAGCGAGTGGCCAGAAAGGACTTTTTGACCAGGTAGGCAGGTGCTTGATCATGCCATATTCCTTACTGATGATAGGAAACCAATGAGAAATTGTGAGAGAGGATGAACCCAGGTGTTTTAGTCCTTTCAGGCTACAGTGACAGAATACCATGGATGGGTAGCTAATAAACAATAAAAATGTATTTCTTATACTTCTGGAGGCTGTGAAGTCCAAGGTCAAGATGGTGGCAGATTCAGTGTCTGATGAAGGCATGTTTTCTTCATAGACAGCCATCTTCTCTGTATGTCCTCATCACAAAAAGAGCAACCCTGGTCTCTTTGGTCTCTCAGGGGGCACTAATTCCAATTACAAGGGCTCCACCCTCAAGACCTCATCACCCCCAAATGCCCCATTTCCTAATTCCATCACATTTGGAGTTAGAATTGCACCATGAATTTGATGGTAGGGTGGGTAAATACTCAATCTATAGTACCAGGTCACTCCCAGATATTTTTGTGAGAAAAATCACGTTAGTTTCAGTGAAGAAGATGTATTTTAGGGATAAATACTGAAAGCAAAGAGATGAAGTGGAAACTGGTCCTACTTTACTCTTCCATTTTCTTGTTTAATACATGTTTATTGAGCACATACTATGTTATTCACTCTGTAGGCATTGGGGTATAGCTGTGAACAGGAAATCCACTTTCTCCTTCATGGTGCTTGCCCTCTCATGGAAAGAGATAGACAATAAATAAGAAAACATCAATTAATAATAAATACTATCAACATAATGAAAAAGGGTGATCAAGTGTAGCAAGTACTGAGGTGGATGGGAAGGGCTTACTGCTGTGGCTACATAGAAACTGAGACCAGAAGAGCCTGTCTTGAATTATGGTAGTGAGGACAGAAAAGGAGGAACCAATCAAAGACCTGGGAGGCAGATTTTGACAGGACTGACATTCAGGTTGGGGAGATCATTCAGAATGAACCCAGGATTTCTAGCTTAGGCAAACAGCAACAACCAAAACAACAAAGCAACACAGTCTGCAGGATCAGTGCCTGCCTGGATTATGGCTATGGCTCTGCCACATGCAGTGTGATCTTGGGACAGTCAGTTGACCTCTCTGTGCCTCATTCTCATCCTTAAAATGGGTATAATAATAGTTCATACCTCACAGGGTTATTGAGAGAGCTGCATGTGTTGTGTGTGTAATGATTAGAATAGTAATAAGGCCTGGCCCATGGCTAGTATTGATGTGCTTGCATTTTTATTATTACTAAAATTTTTGGCAAAAGAGGAAGAATTTGAAGAGCAAGGGTGGATGATAGTGAGTTTAATTTAGACATGTAGAGTGTAAACTACCTATGGTGTATGCAAAGGGAGAGAGACACCAGGTCGTTGGCTGTACTCTGATGCTCAGGAGACAGATCTGAAAGTACTTGTTTTGGGCTGTGTGTGTAGCTCAGTGGTAGAGTGCTTGCCTAGCCTACTCCAGGCTTTGGGTTTGATCCCCAGCACTGCAAAGAAACCAACTAAAAGATAGATTTAGGAGATTAGCTGTCCAGGACTTGGTGATAAGTTGGATATGTGGCATATGGGGCGGGGAGAGAAGCCTTCAGAGCTGAGTCCTAGGATTCCTGCTTTCTCAGCTGGGTAATGTCCCTTATTGGAAAATAATGAAGAAAGGGGAGGCCAGAAAGGATAGATCCAGATCACAGGAAAAGGATCACTCCAGAATAGGAGATAAGAATGGGCGTGCATGCAGGTGAGTTCATAGTGCTGGGGTTGGCAGGTGAGGTTAGAGGCTGCAGGGTCTGTTTTTTTTCTGTGTAATAGGAAGTGAGATCATCTCTCCAGATCAGGAAAGGTGGAATGGGAGTAGTCTGAAGATTGGTCATAACTAATTTATTTTTGGTCACATCTTTTCTGTGATGACCCTAATCTTACTGTCTTCCTGGAACCCACTTTCGTTCCTTGTGGCTGGGGTAGAATGGTGTGCCATGTCATGGGAATGGTAATAGGCAGGTGGTTGTGGTACTCACCACGCAGTGTGGCTCTTTGCTTTCCTCACCTGATTCCCCTGTAGCTGAGAAGACCCTGAGGACAGAAAGTACTGCCCTTTCCTCTGGCACAGAAAGCAATTGGGTGCGGGACTTTTGAATGAAGAAGTGGAGGAGCCACCTAGTGGTGCCTGAGGTCAGAGCGACCTCAGGGGCTGAAGTCAGGCATAAGCCTGCCACCTCCAACTCAGGTCTGGCCACTGGAATACAGGGCTTCCTAGCATAGGGAGACAGATGTGTTTTCAGTTTTTCTCCTTCTATCCCAGAAATTGTCCCAAATAGCATATTTCTAGAGCACTCTAGTTCCATTTACCTTCCTGGCCACTGAATTCCCCATGGCCCTACGTTCACTCAGGTGATCCCTCCCTCACCACGAGGAAGGAGCCAAGTAGCAAACCCTATGGGAGCAGGGCCTGCTGCTCCCCCCCACCCCCCTCCTGCGCCAGCAGCTGACATCACATGCGAGTACAGCTCCATCCTCCCTGTCTGAGGATAGAGGAAGAGCAGAAGCTCGCCAAGTGCCCAGAGCGCTGCCAGATGTGGAAAGATGGAGAAGGGATCTGCTTGAAACTGTGACTCGGATCCAAGGCAGAGGGGATCCTGGTAGCACAGAGCACCAGGCTCACCCACTTGGGACCCTCCTCCTGCCCACATTTTGTATGGGACAGCAGGCCAGGGAGAGTTCCTGTGCAGGACCCCACCGAGCACAGCTGGGGAAGCTTCAGAGACAGTGAGTCCATGCAGCTCCAGAGTGAGCCCCCAGTCCTTGAGGTCCCTGCTGCCATGTTGCTGGCCCTCCCCTGAGCCCACCATGGTACAGAATCTGCCCTCCGAGACTGTCTCATGCAGCACAGCCGTCAAGCAGGCTTGTCACTATCACGTCTCCTCCCTGAGGAAGAAGCTGGCCTTTCTGCGAGTCAAGTAGGTGGCAGAGGGCCCTGGAGATTAGGATTGGGATGGCATGGAGCTCTTCACTGAGGCAAAAGTACTTTGGGGCTTGGCTTCCATGTTTGGAGGTATTGTAGGTCCTTGCTAAGTGACATGTGCCTAAGAGGGAGACACATTTATTACAAGAGACTGAAGGGAAAAGTTGAAGGGGAAGCTGGATGGGCTGTTGACTGGGAGATTTAGTCTCTGTGTGGCTGTGTGCCCCTCTAGATGGTGACATGGTTCACTGGGTCCTTCCTAGCTGGCCAGCTGAGTGGTAGCTTTCTTTTCTTCTTTTATGGTGAATGACTGTTGTAAAGAACTTGGACCCAAGAGAACAGTGCTATAAATGGTGTATCCTACCTGGGATGGGTCTTTGGGGGCATAGATAATTCATTCCACTAACAGATGCCTAAGAGTGGGGTTTTTGGGGTTGTTGACTTGGTGTAGTCACCTCTTAAAATCTCTTTCTCGGAGCTTGAAACAGGCTGTTGTGAAGAGGTGAGCATAAGCTGGATGTGGGACACTTTGTCCTATGATGGGTCCTGATACCTGGTAGAATTGTGCTACCAAGGCTCCTTGGCCTTGGTGACAAGAAGAGGGGGGAGGGTTGGGGAGGAGGTACAGATTCTGGCCCCTGGGATCAGAGTTAAATTTGAAGCTGGCAGTCGTTTGAGAAAGAAGGGCATGCAAACTTATAGGCAGGTTATTTTGGTTTGTTTGGGGGCTGTGTGAAGAGAAACAGCAGTAAGAAAAAGGAAAGACAAATGAAGAGAAGAGAAAAGGAAGAAGAAAGTCAATGAGAGGCTAAGTGGATCTCAAAGGTAGGTCAGGGCTGGAGGTAGAAGGTGACTTGATCTGCTTCTTTGCCTCTGTCTCTGTCATGCACACACAGGAGACACAGGCATCGATGCCCAGGATCCTGTAGCCATCAACTGACCAGAGTTCTATCCCCAGGAATTCTCCAGGCAGAAGTTCTGAGGGTCCTGAGCAGAGACTGAGTCCTTCCTCTGCTTAGATGACCTTTCAGATACTGGCTGCAAGTCTGTGCCTCACACACAGTGGGACTCAACACAATGGCGGACGAAGAGATTCTCTGATCCTTGATATGGTGCTGGTGACAGGGACATCATTGTCTCATTAATGGCTGTGTGCAAATCAGGAATGATTTGAAGACTGAAAAACCTGAGTTTCAATTCTGGCTTTCCCACTTACTAGTTATGGTGCCTCTGCAAAACCATTTTATCCTCAGAATCTATTTTCCTTCTGAAAAATGGAGATAATTATATCTACTTTATAAAAGTTACGGTGATCAAAATGAAATAAAATAGGAAAAGCACCTACACTGTGACTGGCACATGGTAAGTGCTCAATAAAGTCTAGTTTTTATTATTAGCAGCAAACAGCAGATTTGGGGTAAGCCTATTAGGCACGCAGAAGGTATATTTTGAGATAAAACTGGGAGGTCTGAGAACCTAAGGTGGGCCACAAATGAGCCTGAGAGAGATGTCACTTGCCTTCTAAGTTGCCAGGGAAGCCAGTTACATAAACTGGTTCTTGCTCTTCTGGGGATGACAGCTGCATTTAGAGTGGGGTGAGGAGTCCAGAGGAGTGGGCTGTGGACGAGCTTCCCATTCCCTGAGAGCAAGAAGCATGCTGAGTGGAGTGTGGGCCTGGGGCTGCTCGGCTCCATCTCAGCAGAGGCTCACTGTGATCAAATGCTGCAGTGGTCACATCTCTTGGTAAATAACTCCAAAAGGAACCCCAGAGGTCCTTGTTCTTCAGACCCCAGGAAGAATATTGTTACGGCATGGTGTAGAAAGAGTGAGGTGGAAAGGAGACTTGAGTCTGCCTCTTATGTTAATGATTCCCAGCCAAACCTCTGCAGCCTCAGTTTCCTCATCTGGGAGTGAACATTGTTTCAGGCTGCCTTTTACTACCTGTAGGTAAAAGGTCCCAGTAGGGTTTCCCTTCCTCACTTGTATCACTACCCTGGCTTATTTTCTATCTTAGCACTAATCTCATGTTGTAATTTTATTTTTTTTTGCTGACTTGGTCATCGTTCTCCTTACTAGTCCCTAAATTTCATGAGAGCAGGGATGAGCTTTGTTTTATTTAGTGTCTACTCAGTGCTCAGCACAGTACTTGGCCCATGACAGGTACTCAAATATTTGTTGAATGAAGTCAATGAATCCATGAACAACTATCTAAGGTGTTTTGCTAGCTCTAACATTCTATGATCACGGGATTCTGCAATTGGCCCAGGTAGAGGACTCAAGGTTAGTTCTTTTGTATGTTAATCTTTGGACTTTGCACATTCATGGAGATGGTTTGATTTGTGACCATCTGTCACATGTTCCCCTTTCTCTGATCCACATGCTTAGGGAACAACCAGTCTTGTGGAAGACGGCACATATAGCTTTTGAATAAGAGAGCAAAACCTCTTATAGCTTTTGAATAAGAGAGCAAAACCTCTTTTCCATCCAGTCTAAGCGCTGACTTTGGAGGCAGGGTAGACAAGCACGTGGGTGCTCCCGTCTTCCCCCTCCCTCCTGTGTTCCCAGCTCCTTTCAGCAGTCCCGGCTGCTTCTGTTGCTGTCAGCAGAACTGTCTGCAGGTGTAACCATCACCTGCCTTGTTTCTCCTACTACAGCATTTCTTCTTTTCTGCCTGAGAAAGGGGGTTGTTAATTATAGCTCAGAAAACTACTCTCTGCTGAAGCCATAGTTGGGATTTAGGTTTGGACAACTGGCAGGATGGATGGTAGATTTCATTCTCCAGCTTTCCTGCTTCCTGCTAAGAGAAATCCCATCCTCCTACCAGCCATGGTGAAGAAGGAATGTGAGTGGGTGGTAAACTGGGTGTTCAAGGCAGCAAATCTAACTCAGGCTTCCCCTCCTGTGCTGTGTTCTTTGTTTCCCTCGTACTCCAAGACTGAGATGAAGTCAGGGGACGGAAGCCCGGAGTTCTCCTCTTAGCCACTCACCGATTAGTAATAGCTCAGAGTGGCTCTTGGCAGAGACCAGTCCTTGCTCACTGATCTAGGTATTGAAGTCGTTATACCAGAGTATGATGCTGCAGCTTGATTTCAAAGGCCTATCCAGTATGTGCCATTTATATACATTCATATATACCTCTATATATAGTGTGTGTGTGTTCTTTTTTTAAAATATTTTTTAGTTGTCGATGGATCTTTTTATTTTTTATTCATTTTTTTTTTGAACTCAGGGATTGAACTTGGGTACTCAACCACTGAGCCACATCCTCTATTTTGTGTTTTATGTAGAGATAGGGTCCCACTGAGTTGGTGGCTTAGCACCTGGCCGTTGCTGAGGCTGGCTTTGAACTTGCGATTCTCCTGTCTCAGCCTCCCTAAGTGCTGGGATTACAAGCATGAGCCACTGTACCCAGCTTTTTTATTCATTTATTATTTATATGTGGTGCTGATGATCGAACCCAGTGCCTCACACATGCTAGGCAAGTGCTCTACCACTGAGCTACAGCCCCTGTATATGTACTTTTTTTTTTTAATATTTTTTTTAGTTGTAGATGGACACAATACCTTTATTTATTTTTATGTGGTGCTGAGGATTGAACCCAGTGCCTTATGCATGCAAGGCAAGCGCTCTACCACTGAGCCACAATCCCAGCCCCGTATACGAACTTTTATAGTAAATATTTTGTATAAGATTGAAGTAGAGATTTTTAAAAGGAAGAAATACAAATAAATATAAATAAAATATAAGTGATAATTTTTTTTAATGCATGGCTGTCGGTAAGTGTTCACATCCCCTTGATAATAAGTAACCTACTCGGGAGATTGGTTCTCCGGCAGCAGTACTCAGCCTTTTACAGGCAGAGTTTATCCAATATGCAGCCTTCTGGGCCTCATGTAGACTTGGGTAGGTCTAGGAATTTGCTGTTCACACCTATCCCAAGTGCTTCTGATGCAGGTCGACTATGCTTTGAGAAACATGCCCTTAGCCTGAAGCCTCCTGTGATCTCACTCTGTGGTGTTGAACACATAATTTAATAGGGCAGGGACAAGAAAGGGCCTTTTTTTTTTCAACTAGGCTGGGCATACAGTTTCTATTTTTCCTTATGTCTTGTGTATAGCCCAGGAACCATTCTTCTGCAAGGAAAAAGGTGAGTAGGGTGGGGGAGTGCAATGGAATTAACCCTTCTATCTTATCTGTCACCAGCTTTCCAGGTTACTGGGGCTCTTCTTGTCTTCAGGCATGTTAGCCATAAGCAGTTAGCTGCTGGGCTCTCTGCTTCTCTGTTTGCCATTTCTCCTCAGTCTGAAGGTGAAACTCCCTCAAGGAGCCTGACAGAAGCCCATGGCAACCCTGATTAAGAATGGTCCAGGAGCTAGGCATGGTGGCACACACCTATAATCTCAGTGGCTCAGGAGGCTCAGGTGGGAGGATCACGAGTTCAAAGCCAGCTTCAGCAAAAATGAGGTGCTAAGCAACTCAGTGAGACCCTGTCTCTAAATAAAATACAGAACAGGGCTGGGAATGTGGCTCAGTGGCTGAGCGCCCCTGAGTTCAATCCCCAGTACCAAAAAAAAAAAAAAAAAAGAAAAAGTCCAGGAGGCTGAGGGGAAGGGTTGAGCGGGTAAAGGACTATTTTTGTGAGTGCATCCCCATGCCATTCACTGCCCACACATGTGCACAAACACAAAAGCTTCCTTGTGCCATCCTTTATATGACCATGATGGGTGAGTTAATAAATTGATTTCACAGATGGACTTTCGATAATACTCCCTAGTTTATTGGTTGATTTTTGAAACTTCATGACACATATACTGAAGGGAATGGTTTCACCTGCTCAATTCTTGTCCCTCTAGAAGTGACAAGATTGCCTATGTCATTTTCTGGGTATCTTAAATGACACATGGATTCTCAACTGAGAGTTGTCCCTGTGAATAAAGGTATAGACCACATATCTAGAGCAGGGACTTCAGGGGTCAATGTTCTGTACTCCCTCCTAATCAATCCATTAATTTCTTCTTTGATACCTATATTCAGTGGCTATCTGCTTCTCGGTGAACAACTTCCATAATAGGAAATTTGCTAAGGAAATTAATTTGCAAACAAAGTGATAATTATAGGGAACCTTCACCAATGTCCACATGCAAATAGTACATCCAAGACAGCAGAGTGTGTGCTTAGTTGTGGGAACAATATTTAAGGTCTGAGGTATTTGTTATTAATAGCAACACCTACTATTTCAAGGGTCATGTGCTCAGCACCGTGCTTTCCATATGTGACCTTATTTAATCACAATACCAATCCTACAAAGGGAATTATTATGATACTCATTTTTGAAATGAGGCTCAGATTGTCCACTGTTACAGAGCTGTGGATTCAACTCCGGCTCAGGTTCTTCCTTGAGGCACTATGGCTTTCCCTCAAAGAAAGGAGAGGTGACTCTTACTGCACTTGAACCTGTACAGGACTTGCTTTTCCTTGGGTCTGGAAGATCTTTCTTCTCAGGATTTGAGCTCCAGATGTGGAGGTGTGTGAGCAAGTCTATTAATGAAGATTATCCCTTGGAAAGCTCCAGAACCAGACCAAATAAGAAAGCAATTGACAAGGAGACATTAGATCCCAATGATTCTGAATGATCTTTTAAAAGTATGTTTTCTGTGTTCTGTTGATTTTGAGAAGTGCCTTAGGATTTTAACAAACAGGTTGTTTGTAGGAAGTTCCAGTGTGTCTCCTTGGTTGACAACATCTCTTTTGGATGCTTTCTTTCAGTTTCACCGTCATGTCTATGTGGTAGAACAGAACTATTGTGGCTCTTAACCTCTCTGCAGGTACCAACTAAATCTCTGGTGGGCATTTGCATGGGTGCATCCTTTCCTCTTTCTTCTCTGGAATCACTAGCACTCCTGGAAACTCATCATCAACCCTTCTCCAAGGAGAAGGAGTCCCAAGGCTGCTGCTTTTTGCTGTCAGTGGTCTATGGACCATAGTCTGTCTGCCACCTTATTCTATTTTTCTCTTAGCTTCAGCAGTGGTTATTAGAGGGTTTCTAAGTGGCCCGGGCCTAGTGATGATCTGGCGTTCTGACAACCCCCCACATCTTCTAGCCTAACTCTTCTACCAACACTTCCTTCCCCACGCTGCAGGGGAATGCTTTGGTGGAACAACGGAAACATGCAGATCTCCCATTTACCATGTAGCATAAAAAAGGATCAGGCAGTGTTGTTGAGCTCTTCACTCTTTACCCTTCCTGATTACTCCTGCTCAGCGAATCCTGTGGCTTCCCGTGTACTCTCACCTGGAAGCCACATGTGCTAGCCTCTGAAGTTCTCTGTAGCTCTGCCGTAGAACTGGTGTGAACATTGGTACAGGCATAGGAGTAAACCTCCAGGACAACTAGTGCCAGCCGCCTTATGCATTTATGATCTCTTCCCTTTTTGAAGTGCTTGCGCAACTCTCATCTGAACGCACAGTGCAGGGACCAGCTGCAGGCTGGAGGTGGTGTGATTGTGCCTGGAGATGGTAGGTAAGGCAAGGAGTTGCATAACTACTGCTAGCTTCGCCCAGGCACCAAGTGCAGATGGCTTGAAGAATTGGGGGGACTCATTGTTCCAATCCCCTGGGCACCCTGAAGATAGTAATTATAAAGACATTAGTTTAGTCAACATTCAATAAATGTGCCTATTAGGTGTCAGTCACTGTGTTCTCATTTAAATTTCACCATTTTTCTGTTATAGTATTAGAGACTAAGTATCACTAATCTCTGAAAATCCCTGAAATCCAAATGCTCCAAAATTTGAAACTTTCTGACTGCTGACATGATGACCCAAGTGGAAAATCCCATACTTGACCTCGTGTGATGGGTCACACTCAAAATGCTTTTGCACTAAAAATATTGTATATAATTATATTCTGGCTATGTTTACAAAGATATGAAACATAAATGAATTTTCTCTTTATACTTGGGTCTCATCTCCAAGATATCTAATTATGTATGTGCAAATATTTTAAAAACCCAAAATCCAGGCAGGCACAGTGGCTCATGCCTGTAATCTCAGCACTTTGGGAGGCTGAGACAAGAGATTCACAAGTTCAAAGCCAGCCTCAGCAATGGTGAGGTGCTAAGCAACTCAGTGAGACCCTGTCTCTACATAAAACACAAAATAGGCCTGGGGATGAGATTCAGTGATCGAGTACCCCTGTCCCTGGTGCCAAAAACAAAATCAAAACAAAAAAACCCCAAAATCCAAAATGCTTTTGGTTCCAAGTATTTTGTATAAGGAATATTCAGCCTATATTATGACATTAGTTTTATAGATGAGAAAACTGAGGCTAAGAGAAGTGTTGCAATTTATATAAGATCACACAGTTATTAAATAATGGGCTGGAATTTGAACCAGGCAATTTGACTCTAGATTTTAATCACTATGCAATACTGTCTTGTCCAGTTCTAGAGGCTAAGGTCAAGGTAATTTGGCTCTTGTTGCCTGTGTGAGTCTCAGGAATTGCTAGCAGCTATGGAAGATGGATCTCCTCTTTACTGATTTTGTTGTTTTACCTCAAGGAACTTATGCATAGCACAGCAGTGATATCAGCAAGGGCCCCAAGTCTTGCAGAGCTTGGAGCTTCCCTGAGCAAGCTGCCGTGGGAGGCTGACTGCCTGGTGTTCCCCCTTTACCCAGTCAGCATGGTAGCCTTCCCTTTGTTTCTGCCACCTCTCTCACAGCTGAGGGCACCATTCTGCAGTCCATGGGCCCCAAAGACAGCTGTCTCCCTTTCTCTTACTTAGAACCAGGACTTTACTCCCCCATTAAATTTGTCTTGACTGCTTCAGAAATTGTTGCATCCCAGGCCCTCCCTGCCCACTTCTTCAGAATGCAGTTCAGCTTTGCAAGACCAGTTTGCACTTGACCTTTGGAGACTTAGCTCCTACCTCTCTGGCTTCCCTCCTGCTGGGCAGCTTCTTTGTAATGTTTCAGTCAAATCCTCTCAGGGACATTCCCGCTTTGAATCTTCAGTTGCTTAGCCTCCTTTCCCCTCCACTTCCAACCTGATCAGTTTCCCAGATTTTCTTTCTCCTCTTTTTTTTCTTGTGGACTCATTGTTTATGACCTTTCTCCTGACTCCACCCCTTACCCCTCTTAATGTCCAGTATTCAGCATATTCCCTCAAAGAGCTTCCTGTTGTCTTTCTTTATTCTAGTGACTGTTTCACCCCTCTTTTTTTAAAAATATGTTTTTAGTTGTCAATGGAGCTTTATTTTATTTATTTATATGCGGTGCTGAGAATCTAACCCTCACACATGCTGGGCAAGTGCTCTACCACTAGGACCCCCCACCCATTTTGATGTTTTTATTCATCTCAAACAGCAGGTGGGCTTATCAACTGTCCATCATCTCTACTATCCATTATCAACTCTGGGAGAGACTTAAAATATCATGCCCTGGGGTAAGAGGTCCTGTGGATGAGGGAAATGCAGGCAGTTAACTTGTGAATAAAAAGCAAACACACACCTAACCCTGTGTGGTATTCGTACTGTGTGCCAGACATCATCCTAAGTCCTTCCAGATATTATCTCAGTCTTCATAACAGCCTTTGGGTTGAATAATAATATTCCTGTCTAATAGGAAATAGGGGCACGGAGAGGCCAAGTAACGCGCCCCAGGTCACACAGCTGTGAGTGGTTGAGTCAGAATTCAAGGCTAAGCTCTTCCTCATGCCCAACTTCCTTTCTAAAGATTGATGGTTAACAAATCAAAGAAGTCATGCGTGCAGACACCTGCACTCCTGGGTCTCATTCAGGCGCACACACACGGCTTTCTCGTTCACTCTCCCTCTCCTTCCTCCTGCCTCTTCTCTCCCTCTCTTCCCCTGCCATCCATAAACACAGAGCATCTCCAAATGACCTCTCAAGGTCTCCCTTTCAAGTTCCCTGTACTTATGTGAATCTCTCCCTGTTTCATCGCCTTCTTTTCAGTTTGCATTTACAGAGAGAACGGATTTCACCTTTTTGGCAAAGGCGTCTGATCCATATTTGTGATCTCAGGACAGGCAGAGATCAAGCTGTACACTCTGTGGGCAATGCAAGCATGGCTGTACGCTGCTTGCTGCTCAAAGAACTACATGTCCCACGATGCAGCGCAGGAAAGTTTATCTGACCAGGGTTTGAAACAGGCGCTCTTGGTCTTGCAGCCCCACTTCGGCTGCTGGAGGCTCTTCCTAAAGCTGCAGGTTCACTGTTCAGCCTGGAGCTGGGCTGGGGAACTATCCCTTTCTTTTATAATGCTGAGCTGTAAAAACTCACTTTAGTCTCTTTTCAAAAGCCTCTGGGGTCCCCCCACCTTTTCCTTAACTTAGTGCATAAGCACAGTAGTTAAGGAGTTAGAAAGTAATACCTAGGGTAAAGTAATTACTGCAGTAATTGCCCTGGAGAGAGAATCTTATAAAGAGACGTTTCTTCTTCTTCTTCTTCCCCTTCTCCTCCTCTTCTCTTGCTCCTCCTCCTCCTCTTCTTCACTAGATATTAGGCAAAATGAAATGAGTTGAAGATGAAGAAGAGGGAGCTTCAGGTTTCTAATTAAAAACGCAAAGGCATAGGATAGAGGAGCTAATTATCTTTTAAGGAATTATTTAGATCCAGTCCTATCTGGGAAGTAGCAAAGGTGTGGATTTAATGACTTCTTGATTAGACATCTTGCATGAGTTTCTGTTTTTCGTTTTTTAATTTTCCCCTTTCTATGTTCTTTTCTTTCCTTTCCTGGAATTTTCTTTGGACTCTGGGATATATTCCTTCTCCCCCTCTTGTTGAAGCCTAGTATTATCCCCTCCTTCCCACCATGCTGTGTCTTTCAGGTTGTTTATTTTTTAGCAAACAGCACTCTCCCTGCTGCTTTGAGTTCAAGACATATGAAATGCTTTGTGAAATACATGCGGGTGCTTCTGGGTGAGCAGCTCTCCTGAGCACTTTCTATGTGCACCACCTGGAGCTGAGACAGTCCTTTAATTGAGGAGGTGCCAAGCATAGTGGCACACACTGGTAATCCCAGTGGCTTAGGAGGTTGAGGCAGGAGGACCATGAGTTCAAAGTCAGCCCCAACAATTTAGCGAGGCCCTAAGCAACTCAGCGAGATCCTGTCTCCAAATATAAATATAAATGACTGAGGAGGTGAATGTTTTTTTGTCACTGGGGAAACTGGGTGGACTCCTATTAACATGGTCCTGATTTCTGTTTGGTTTTGATGAATAGAACGTCCTCCTTCTTGGGTACTAGCCTTCTGCTCTCCATTGTTTGCAAGTTTGCCCAGGAACAGGGAAGACACAGGCCACAACAGTAGCCAGAAGGAACTTCGCAGGCTTCTGAGCCAGGGAGATGGCACGTGTGGAGTGGCACAGCTCCCACACCAACAGCTTTTTGAGATTGTCTAGTTGATCACCTCTCCTGCAGAGCCAGTGATCCTTTTCAAGTTACTAGTATCCATGATCATAGTCTAGGTTCATACAAACCAGGCAGCTAGTCACAGAAGACCATCCATTGGCCTAAATTCTACTTCTGATTGAGCATCTCTAATCTGAAACTCTGAAGTCCAAAATGCCCTCAAATGTGATAGCTTTGAGTATTTCAGATTTTTGGAGCATTTTGGATTTTGGATTTTTTAATCAAGGAGGATCATCTGGTAAAGTCTATACAAATACTCCAAATCTAAAAAAATTCAAATGAAACATTTTCCATCCCAAGCATTTCAAATAAGGGAGAATCAACCTGTACTCTTGTCTTTATCCTTTTGTATTTGAATAGATTAAATAGGAAAGGAGAGGTGACATTTTATGTTTATGATGGCTGGAATGAGACTTACCTCCAGGGAACTCTTTATACATTTCTTCCTTCTGTCTCTTAATTTTTGTCTAGATAGTCAAATTAAAATTTGGTAAGGCATCTTGGTCTACTTTTCTGCCTAAAGTGAACATCAGTAAATCATTGATTATTGATTCTTTTTATCTAAAAGCAATTTTCTCTGTCCATAGGAGATTGTTTTCAAGGTATGCACGAACCTCTGGATATTTGCAGGATTTTTTTTCCCTGCTGGCTGATAATGCATTTTCTCTCTCTCTGCCATCTTCAAAACAAAAGGTTTCAAAGGGAAATACCAAATTAATTGATGTATTATATTGTCTGAGTATATGATAATAGGAGGCAGGAATTGGAGCAGATTGAGGAGGACATAGAGTGGTTGGGAATTGGGGGATTATGAGGTTTAATGGAGAGATGGTTGGATTCAGTGAATACGAGGTCAAGTCTGAGTTCTTCTCAGCTCACTCTGTGACCTCAGGCAAGTCACTTCAGGTCTCTGAACCTCAATCTAATTATCTTTATTTTTAATTAATTGATTGACTAATTAATTTTACAGTGCTGGGGATTTAACCCAAGGGTACTCAACTCTGAGCTACATGACCAGCCCTCTTTATTTTTTACTTTGAGACAGAGTCTCCCTAAGTTGTCCAGGCTGGCCTTGAGCTTTTGATCCTCCTGTCTCAGCATGCGCCACCATGCCCCGTTGAATTATCTTTATGTTGGGGAAAACAGTAGGTATCTTCCAGGGTCTCCCAGGTGATAGTGACTCTGGAAATGGCGTTGAAGATTATGGAGTTCCTATGGTTGGACAGACCCTTGGACACTGTGTAAGGTGGCAGTGCTCCTGTCATTGTTCTTCTGTATAACTCTTTCCTGGTTGTTTGGTCTCCCTGAGCTTGTGGTGTGGTTACAATGTTGGGCTGGGACAGAAGAAAGGTAATAAAAAAGATGAAGGACAATGGAAGCGGATGCAGGGGCAGTATCTTCTTTATCATTCTCTTGTATTTTAATCTCTCTGACCCTTGCTTTGCTAGAGTTTCCTATGGCCCAGGGGTTGCACTGGGAGTAGGGGTGGGGGAGGAAGGTAGAAGGGAAGTGAGGAGGGATCATTTCTGTCAGGTTTTCACCATTTTTGAGGTAGGAGTCTATGTGGCAATGAGCTCCAGGAGGCTGATGGTCTTGTGTTGACCCTCTGGCATATTTTCTGGGCCTTGGGTTCCTGTCTGTAAAATGGAACTGTCCTTGTAAGTTCCCCTCCACCTGTAACCTTATGAGTGTCTGAAACCTCAGGCAGTGTCCTTACCACCAGTGTAGATGAGAACATTGGAGGAACCTGGGAGAGCGGAGCTGCAGGTGGGACAACCACAGGAGGGAAGTACTCAGGGATGCCAAAGCCAGGGGTCTGTCTGTTTTTCCATAGGTCGTTCTCTCTGAGAGAGAAATCTCTCTTCTCCTATTTTTTGGCAGGAAGGTCAGTGCTTACAACTTGCTTCTTGGCTAGTTCCTAGGAGTATCGCGGTCTCGTGTGGATGCTGGCTCTGGCACAGGCAAACACACGGTGGATATGTGCACTCTGTTGTCAGCAGACTCCTTGCAGTCGCGCAGCAATATGAGAAATCCCGTTGCTCTCCTCCCTGGAGGTCCTGGGGGTGGGGGTGCTCCGATCCCCTTCCCTAGGCTGCCCCTGACAGACACAGCTTGTCCCTGGCTGCTGGAGAAGCCAGCCCGAGAGGAAGCCGGAGTCACTGCAAGCAGAGCGGCCTGTCCCTGCTGGGCAGGAAACCTAGAGTGATGAATGGGGCTGGATGAAGTCATCCTGCTCCTCCAATCAGGCTGCTCCACCGGAGCCAGGGGCCTCTGCAGATTCAGCCAGGCTGCCGGCTGCTCTCATGTACCTTTAGACAGAGGCTGTGAGTCTCTGGGAGTGGAGTGGGGGGTGTGAGCCGCCCGCTCCCGGCTCCTGTGTAGGCCTCAGTCAGTCTGAATGTTATTGCCAGGTGAGTGGCTCCAGCGGGCGAATTCCTCTCCCTCTGCATTCTCCACCTTGCCGTGCTGGGCTCGGGCTTTGTGGCTCCGGCATCTCCTTGCACAGCACCTTCCTGCTTCCATCTGAGTGCCTGCACCCTCTTGAGGTTCTCACACCTGCCCCCACCAGCCTTGAGCCCTCTCCCTTCCTGCTACCCCAGCACTTGCTCAGCACCCGCCAGCTGACCTCAGCTCACACGCGCCCCTCTTTCTGACCCGTGGGTACCAACTGGCAGTGATGGGAGGGCAGGGCCACCATCTCTGCGTCCTCTCCCCCAGCAGGGGGAGCCTGGCAAGACCCACCCGTGCTTCCTGGGGTCAAGTGCCAGGTGAGGGGAGATGCTCCCTGACTCAGCCTCATGGGCATCTGTGGGAACATAGGCAGGCCCTCCGACTTGCTGGGGGCCCCAGGGCCCCCACCCCCACCAACAAAGGAAGTCCCAGGGGGCTGCTAGAGAGTGGAAGTAGGTCCTTGTTGCCCCAGACCTTCCAAGAGGGGTGGTTTGTTCTTTGTGGGTGGACATGTGACTCTGCCTTTTCTCTCTGGATGGTGCGGCTGCTCCTTAGGCCAAGCAGAGATCATGGAGCCGGCTGACATGGCAACAGCAAAGGTAGGATGGAAATGCTGCCGGCCGCACTGTGCGTAAGTGGCTTCGCTTGGCGAGTTCTGCCTTTGGTTCACTTTTCTCTCCCCTCCTCTCCCTCAGCCCACCACTCCTGAGCATCCAGGGCTGTGTTAGAGTGGAGGACCCGACGTGCGCACCAAGACCTCAGGAGAGGGGAGGAAGTGCCGGGGCCTGCAAGGCACTGGCCACCTGTGTGTGTCTGGTCCACCGAGTGGGTGGATGGAGGGGCAGGAGGGGGTGGACATATCTGTAGCTTTAGTCTGGACGCACTTATGTGCCTGTCCTTTTCTCTAGTTTTTTGACATTTTCTGTGTCTCTCCATCCTGTCCCCTTTTCGACTTCCCTCTCCTTTATTTGTCCTCTCCCTCTTGCCCACACTACAGCGCTTTCTTACTCCATTTGTGCCATCTCCGCACTTCCTTTCACCTTCTGTTTGCTCCTCTTTCCCTCTGCCTGTTGTGTAAGGGCTGGGTGGGGTTGGTGTGGGCTGGACGGTCCTGGAAGCAGACTGCCTCTTATCCTGCAGCAGATGTTGGCCTTGGGATTGGTGAGGAGTTGGTGTCTGAGTGACAGATGCTGCCTTTGTCCCCTCCCACTTTTCATCTGATGCCCCAATGGCAGGGCGGGTCTGCATCCCTCCAGAGAATGGTGCCTGGGTGCTGTGCTGCGTGAACCCTGTGGGCACACTAGAGGGCGTTCCTGAGGCGGCTCTCTCATCTCTCCTGGATCCTGCTTGTAATTGGAAATTTGTTTTTCTGTGTATTTTTCCAAACAATGAGCTTGAGCATTTAGGAGTGGATGGGGCATCTAAGGAGGCTGAGTCTGTATAGCCCCTGCCCAGTCCCTGTGTGCAGGGGGACACTTGTAGTTCTTCCAGAACACTTTGGTCCTTGCTGGGGATCTTGCTGTTTGACCAGATGGCAGGGTCTCCTTTCTCTCAGAGATGGAAGACTCGACGAGGCTCAGACTTCTGGAGCAGGTTGGGTACCCTGTGTTGTGTATGGAAGAGAGAGTGAGATAAGAAGCCCAAGCATCAAGGGTGCCGCAGTCAGTAATGTGTTACTGTGGTTAGGGCAGGTCTCTGGGAATCACAGAATTGGGTTTTCGGCTCCTTCTCCCACCCCCACATGCTGTGATTATATCCAATTTACTTAACCTCTCTGGGCTTTCATCTCTTAGCTTACACAAAGGTGAAAATTACATTCATCTGTTGTTTTAACCAGCTTAGATCTGTCACTTACTTGAAGAAAGAAGCTAGGGAGAGTAAATGAAATGAGAACTGTTCTCCCTGGTCTTTCCCCTCCTCTTTCTCTGTCCCCTTCTTTCATGAACATTTGAGTACCCGCTTTGCACATGGGATGGTACATGGTGCTGTGTCCCCTTGGCAGTGTGCAGAGGCAGCCATGGGAGCAGGCATCTGTGGCTATGTTTGGATCCAAAACAATTTGTTGCAAGCAGTTTGCTCTCTGGTTGGATTGCTGCTGCCTGGGGTGTCTGTGACACCAGGCCTTGTAGGCCTGCTAGTAAACTAACTCTTGAACTTGTAAGTGGTTTGTCAACCTGCTGTCTCTCAGAGGGTGGCGTGGTGAGTGTCCTGAGCCAGGTGTGGTTGGGGGACATTAGGGAATTCGTCTGTGGTTACTTTGGAGAGATGTGCTTATGCCTGAATTTGCATATGGGGGTAGAAACGGAGACAGCCTGTCTTTGTCAGGCTTTTCTATCCCTTAGTCCAGGTTGCAGATCAAATTAAGAATTGGACCTTGGAGCTGAGTCTGTCCTGAGTTTAGCATTTGGCTCTAGGACTTGACCACAGAGCAAACTTTATTGGCTACAGAAGCAGGTGCCATTCAACTCTGGCACTTCTATGACCTTCTTTTCTCCAGACCCTTTGGAAGAGGATTAGTTCAGGCATTTTTGTTTCTGGCCTCTTCACTGCTGAGGGCCCTGGGTGGACTTGAGGAGAGGCTTCATGAGCCTCCTTTATTTGTGCACAGACGTTTATCCAGTCTGTCCCTTTGTGTTTTCAGGGGAGTGTATCTATGGCTTTCACAGCTCCTCAGAAAGCTTAGCACTCAAAGTTTAAGAACCTTGAACGGATCCAAGATGCTTCCATAAGAGCCTGTGTGTGTAACTCACATACAAAGCCTGCAGCCCAGGTACAAAGAAAACTTGTATATTATGGCTGAAATACTGGATTCCTATGAACGTGTAAAAGCAGCTGCAGGGTTAAGTAAAATTTTGCATTGTGACTCACTAGTAAGTCATTTGCATAATTTGGATATCATTTATTAAAGTCTAAATACATGCAAATGCAAATGCATCTCCCCTGCCTCCGCTGGTCCTCTTTTATTTCCAAGCTATTGCTCCTAGCATTTCCCTTAGCCCTGGTGTATCCGGATAAGTTACCCCGGAATGAAATAACTTCGGGTGGAAGCATGGCCACTCTTGGTGACAACACTCCTTATTAGCTTCTCTTCAGTCCTTGGAGGACTTTGGACATGTGACTTTGTTTCTGGGAACCTGAATTTTGAGGCCTATTATTGCATTGCCATAGCACCATCTTTTATTTATTTTTTCCCTTTTTTTTTCTTTTTGGTGCCAGGGATTGAACTCAGGGGCACTCATCCACTGAGCCACGTCCCCAGCCCTATTTTGTGATTTATGTAGAGACAGGGTCTCACTGAGTTGCTTAGCGCCTTACCATTGCTGAGGCTGGCTTTGAACTCGCGATTCTCTTGTCTCAGCCTCCCAAAGTGCTGGGATTACAAGCGTGAGCCACTGTGCCCGGCTTATTTTTTCCCTTTTCTTAAAGGTTGTACTTTCAGGTGGGACCATCTGATGTCCTGATCTGACTGTTAAGATACATACATGATAAATTGTGTCCTGATAGTTTTACCTCAACCTTGAGAAAAGAGGTTGGGGAGCATTTAATAATCCATCATTCAACAAATGTTGATTAAATGCTGATTTTATGCCGGCAGAGTTAAGTGTGGTGGTTTTAGAGACAAACAGCACACCATCACTGCGAGCAGGTGCTCTTGGGTTCTTTTGGTACCAGGGATTGAACTCAGAGGTATTTGACCACTGAGCCACATCCCCAGCCCTATTTTGTGTTTTATTTAGAGACAGGGTCTCACTGAGTTGCTTAGTGCTTCGCTGTTGCTGAGGCTGGCTTTGAGCTTGTGATTCTCCAGTCTCAGCCTCCCAAAGTGCTGGGATTATAGGCATACGCCACTGCGCCCGGCTGCTCCTGGGTTCTTTTGGGGGAGACAGGTGAACAAATTATGGCAGTACAAAGTAATAAGGGTGGTTAGAGAAGTGTCAGTCACTGGGAAGCACTGAAGCATTGCTTGAGTGGGCAGGCCATGAAAGGCTTTGTCAAGGAAATGACATTTGATCTGAGAGTTTACCAAGGGGACCGGAAAGAAGAGTTGATCCAGCTGTGATGTGGAGTTGACCATCTCTGAGTTCCAGCGCTGGCTCTATCACTTTCTGCTCTGTGAGCTTGAGTTAGTCATCTTGGCCTTTTCTGCCTCGTTTTTCCTTTTTGTAAATGAGGATATCATGACCCAATAGAGTCATCGCAGGGATCAGATGAGATGACTTCGGTGAAAGGCCACACACCCATGGGTGCTCAGTGTGGTGGCCACCGGTGTTGAGGTCCACTGGACAGAAGAGGGAGACGGCAGGAATGGGGCAGAGTCCAGGCCACTGGAGTACTGTGGCAGGACTGGAGCTTAGAATGCACAGGTATGATGGGATGCCGAAGACGGAATGAGAAACCTAAGCGGAGAAGTGAAATGCTGAGAAAGCCTGAGCAATGGAGATGCTCAGGTCCTGGGAACAATTGCAGGACTTTTAATGTATGATCAGATCTGCCTGTGAGAAAGTACCCTCTGGCTCCAAGATAGACAAATAGGATATGATATTTTCTTAATTTTGCTCCATCTCCAACACCGTATATTTTTTCTTTTTTACAAGTCTATGTTCTTATATTGGACAGTGAGCTTCTTGAGGACGTGAGTTGTGTATTTTTGTTTCTGAGTTCACGGAAACCCTAGCATCTAGCATTTACTTGGCATATGATAGATAAAATATTATTCGGTGAATAGACAAATAATGTAACAGTTGGGTAAGGCCAACTGTAAATGGAAAAATGAGACTTGAAAGGCAGGTGAAAACGGAGAGGAAATAAACGAGCTAGGGGGCTAGGACTGATATGACTTAACACTAACAAATGATGACTAAGTACTTGAGTCCCTGATTATTTAGAGCCAATCTAAGGTGAGCTCTCAGTTTTTGCCTGGGTGGTTTGGTAGTTGTACTGCTGTTTATTGAAATAGACACAGGAGATGTAGAGGGACAGCGAGCAGTTTTAATTATTCGGACTGGCTTTGAGTGCCCATGAGACAGCTAGGTGACATAGTTCCTGGACAACTAGAAATCTGTGTCTGAGCCCAGCATGGGGGCACATGTGTGTAATCCCAACAGCTCCAGAGTCTGAGGCAGGAGGATTGCAAGTTTGAGGCCAGCCTTGGCAACTTAGCAAGGCCCTAAGCAATTTAGCAAGACCCTGTCTTAAATTTAAAAAAAATAAAAAAAGGACTGGGGATGTGGCAAAGTGGTTAAGCACCTTTGGGTTAAATCTATGGTATCAAAAAAAAGAAATCTGTGTCTGAGGTTAGGGGAGTGGTAATAGACTCACATATATACTTGGGAGTCACCACCCTATCTCCAAGGTATTTAGAACATTCAACACTAGATTAGGGACCTCTGTGACCCATTTGACCACCGGAGGACAAAGGCTAGCTGCCTGAAGCTTTTCGGGTAACCACATATCAGCACTTGCCCTCTCCTTACAGTGGAAGAGAGATCTTAAAACTAAGGAAAGTCTTCCTCCCAGGGGAGTCTGGATTTCTGAATTTTGAGAAGAAATTGGAAAAAAAAAGTAGACTAGCACAGAATTGCCAGATATTCATTTTACCTATAAGAGATAGCCAAACTAAACTAAAATAAAAACTGCCATTGTCATTGTTTACATTTAAAGAACATTTTAACACAAAATGTAGGAGGACATGCTATGGAAAACAAAGTTCAATACGCAACTTTATGAAACTTACCATGTCATCCTGATTTCAATTCATCATGGAATCGTGGGAAAACTTCATCTTGCCCTATACCAGCACTTGGGGGTGCCCCTGGGCCATAAAGGTGGCTGGTGGCTTAGTGCAGAAGGTACAAGTGTGTTTACTGAATGGTGATGGTCACAAAACAGATGCAAACTGAACTCTTAGGTTTACTTATGACACACCAGTCTCTTTTCTGTTGTGATGTTGTGATGTACAGATGGTCTCAGTAATGGGTCTCAGGCTCAGAAATACCCGTAAGCATTTTATTTTCCCCAACCTTGAGGACTAATGGAAAATGCGCTACTGGTAAAAAGTGAATTTTTCAAAACCCAACTCATTAGATGCAGTGTGCTCCATCCAGATAAACCTGCACTTATTGGCAGTGATAGTAGCAATATGTTCTGAAGGCACTATTTCTGGACACCTGTCATGCAAATAGGAAGTTCTTGTCTCCGTAAAGCAGGATGACAAATATTGGCTCCCTTTTCTGGCTAATGCTTTTGTGTTAAGACCAGACTAATCAAAAAATAATTATCGCATTATAAAACACCAATAAGAATGTGGGAAAAAAGACAGTAATTATCATAGACATAGTGTAGGCTAGCTGAGAATGTTCACCGTCGCTTGTCAGCTGATAAGAAAATTAGCATTGTGTTTATAAACCTATGTTCATTTTGAAATACAGAAGCAACGTGTCCTGATTAGATATGGCTCTCTTTGGAAATTATTGTTTTATACTTTATGATACTTATTTAATCCCCATGTCTTATCTTCCTTATTAGATTATAAGTTTCTAGAGATCAAGGAGGACCTTGGATGTATTGAAATATCATCATCATTTGCCTAGGTCCTGACCATACTATGCACTTGATAAATATTGTTGAATAAATAGTTAACTGATCTAACAGAAATAACACACACCCAAATGATTAAAAAAAATATCACTGGCAAAATGGGAAAAATTGGAAAAAGCAGATCAGGATGCACAGAAATGGAGTCTTTGTTTCTTGTAGCAGGTTTTGTGGAAACTGGTTGGAAATGATATAAAAATGTTTAAAAAGTACTGAACACTTACTTGCTTTTAGGTTGACTCCTGACAACCTGGTGGTGTCATTGTTACTTTTTTATAAATGAAGGAGCTGAGGCTTAGAGAAATGAGAGAGCTTGCTCAAGGTTAAGTATGAATTTGAACTCAAGTCTAATTCCAGAATCTGGTGCTAAACCACATTACATGCCTCAAGGACTGGTGTCAGTCCCCGGTCAGTTAAGAATGCGGTTTTTCTAGGCTTGTCATTCGAGCGAGCAGCTTCTCTGCCAACAGTAGATTCTCGCTGTGTCCTTGGCCAGGAGACTTTTACTGTTAAATGAGTAATACTCAATTCATCCACTTTTTTTTTTCTGTTCACGGTAATACTCACATGTAACTTAGATGAACAGGAGAAATCCCCACACGGTGGGAGGAAAGCACAAGGCAGCTGGCTGTGGGTGTATGGGTGCTCCCTTCCTGGGAGAACCTGAGTTCTGAGCACTCTCCTGAGTCCCTAACATCACCAGTCACCCTGAGTTTCTCCTGAGGATAAGCCAGGAGGAGCATGGGGGTAATTAGAAATCTGCCTCTTCTCCTCCATCTGGCAGGAGAGATGTATTCTTTTGTTATGCATGTAATTAAAATGATGAGTGGATCAGGCAGCCTTCCCCTCTCCTGGGTGGTGGGGTTTTCTGGGGCGTGTGTATCTTTCTGGCAGTTGGGCTCACCTCCCAGGGGCTACCCTTCTGTTTGTCAGCAGAAGAGGTCTTGTGATCCAGGACACATGGATGTACAAGACACTTGGATAAACTGAAGCAGGCAGTCAAGCATTCAGGAAGCCAGGAATGATTTTGGAGGGGAAGAGGAAGGTGGGATCAAGAGGGGAAGTCCTCTTTGAGTTCTCCATCACCAGACATGGCAAAGGCCAAGGAAGTTTGTAATCAAGTTGGAAGTCTCTTTGAAAGAGTAGCATCAAGAGCTGCTTAAACAGGGGATAGAGAGACCTTAGGTTCTGTGCTGAGGTAAGTGTGGGAGACAATTACCATGTATGGCCTGGCAAAAGAAGAGTGCCCTAGGCTAGACCAGGTGAGAGGTCCTGTGGTCCTTAGGGATGTGCTTAACTTTTTAGTTTTTACTTTTTTAACCAAGTGCAACATTCCCCAGTGTCCACGGTGGTTTGGTCCTGGGATGCCTTGCAGATACAAAAATCCCTATTGGTTAAGTCCCTTATATAAAATTGTGTGGTATTTGCATGTGACCCATGTGCATTCTCCCGTATGCATCAAATCATCTCTAAGTTATTTGTAATACTTAATGCTATGTAAATGATATGTAAATAGTTATTTACTGTGTGGTTTAGGGAATGATGACAAGAAAAAGAGTATGTACATGTTCAGTATAGACACAGTGTTTTCTTCAAATATTTTCCATCCACTATTAGTTGAATCCTTATCCGAGGAACCTGTAGATGTGGAACCCATGGATCCCAAGGAGGGCGGGTTGTTCTACTTTATCAATGGGCTGGTGGTGCCTGAGCCTCAGTTTGTTTCTCTGTTAAGTGTCTCAGCACTCTACTGGGTTGCTGTGAGAATCCCAGGACATCATGTGTGCGACCAGTGTATGGGAGAGAGGGATATGATACCCATCTGTGGAAGACCCACAGTGTCTCAGTCCTGTGTTCTCTTTCTTGTTTTTCTGAAGTCAGAATGAAGCTGATTAGAGTCTGGTTTTGACTTTGCTCATCCTGTTATTGCCCGAAGGAACATTCTGGATTAGCAGATTGCGAAGGAGGGGCAAAGAAGGTTGGATTCTTTTTTTATTGTTTTAGACTGCAGCACCCTAAGTAAATCCATGGGGTCGTAGAGGCAGAAGGAGGCATTCTGGAAACAAACAGCGCTTCTTGTTCTGCCCACAAGCCTGTCCGCCTCTGCTAGCCCAGTGGCCAGGTGCTGGCCCTCGGGTACAGTGCTGCTTCATGGGGATGGTGAAGCTGCAGGGCAGGAGTGTGCACAAGGGTAGGAAAAATAGAAGGGGAGGGGCTCCACTCAGGAGGCTCCAAGCTGGGAGCTGACACAGATGAACAGACCAGAAGGCAAGGCCAATGCCTGCAGCCTACACTGTCACCCCAGAGCCAGTGACTAATAGTGGCTGAGGGTGGGGAGAGGAGAGCGCTGAGGGAGGGAGGAGGGAAGGGAGGGGACAGGGAAGTGGTGGGGAGCACCTGATCGGTGCAGCCCTGGCCATCTGCCTGGCCCCTCACACAGCCTCTATTGACTGCATTTTGGAGTTTGGAAGAGGATTCTGGCTAGGGGATGATGAGGAGGCTTGTTGTTGAAATGGAGTGTTTGGGAGTCTGAGCCCTCCCCCGCCTGCTCCTCTCCTTTCTCGCTGGCTTCCTGACCTCCAAAATGCTCCTTAAATATAACACTCTCCACGCCTGATGACTCCCCTGCCTGAGCCTGGAGCTTTGATTCCCCAGCGTGTGACTGCAGCACTGCTCTGCCCCAGTTTTGCCGGCAACCAGAGACATGCAGCTCTGCCCTGCTACTGCAGCCCTGCCCTCCTCCAGAGAAGGGGCGGAGTGAGTGCAGCACCGAGTTTGGAGAACTTGATATAGAAGAGCCTCAGGGATCATGCTGTCCATTTTCTGCTCTAGATATGCAGCCAGAGGCTTGGAGTGACTTACCAACCAAGGTCATGAGGAGCCTGGAGCTTCTGCTGGTGGCAAGAACCCCAGATGGGGAGGTGGGAGTCGGGAGGGGTTCTGCCCGATGGGATTGGAGGTTTAGGTCCACAGCTTCCAGATTTGTCTTGGCCAGAGAGGGGTCCTCTGTGTTGGCAGGAAGTCACCAGCAGCTTGCTCTGGTTGAATGGAGACCTCTCTTACTATTCAAGTCCCTGTTTATGGATGACAGAAGAAATACCAATAATTGTTTTTGTTGGATTAGGAAAGGAATAGCACCAGGGTGGGTGAGACCTTAAGGCTCCTGGGAGGTCAAGAAAATGTCAAAGCAGTTGAAATCAAAAAGGAACTTTTTCAACCTTCTGTCCAAACCCAGTAAAGTTTGAAAGAAACCATTGTAGCAAGAGACTTAGCGTGACATAAACCAACTTTATAAACAAATCAATATCCATGAGCCATATCCCCAAACTTGGATTTTTGAAAATGCAGGTAACAAAACATTCTCCTGATCAGACTCTTCCCCTTCCATCTTTCATCAAGTCTGATAAAAATTGATGTTAAATTGTTTTCAGTTATTGTTTATGTTAAGATTGTTTTCATCAAATATTGAGCAGATGCAAAATAATGTAAGATTTATCTAAAATATACAAATGATGAACTTCCTGACAGCCAGGCAGAAACTTCGCTCATTGTCATATTCTGATTAGGAAGCAAAAATAAAGAAAAATTAGAAAATATATGTAAAGTATAAAAAAAGAGAAATGACAAACATTGGCGTATCTCTTACTTGTCTTGCTAGCACTATTCTGAAAGACTTTGTCGTTTCCTCACTTTTTTATCTTATAGACTACATGCATTAGTTTTGTTTGTTCATACATACATGGACACATACTCTATGTATTCTTCATTAACTCCCTGTCTCTCTTCAACTTTGGGCTTCTGATATTCTTTCACTTTGTTTGATGTCACAGTGATTTGTACATATTCAGTGTTGCATACTATTCTACTTAAAGGAAATACTGCAAGTTGCCAGGCGTGGAGGTGCAAACCTGTAATCTCAGGTACTCAGGAGGCTGAGGCAGGAGGATTGAAAGTTCAAGCCAGCCTGAGCAACTTTGTAAGGCTCTGTGTCAAAATAAAATAAAAAGGCTGGATGTAGTTCATTGGTGGAGTACTTGTATGGCACGCACAAGTCCCTGGCTTTAGTCACTAGTACTGCAATAAATAAATAATCAAATCACACAGCATTGCTTTAAGGGTTCACGCCGCGTGGGTCCTCTCAATGAGTTGGGGTCCAGAGAGACGAAGAAAGGGGTCTCTGGGGAGGAAGACGATATGGGGTCTCTCTGGACAGTGGCGATTCACGGGGCCACTACACCCAGACCCCGGGGTGTGGGCAAAAATCTGCTCTGCTGGAGTGAGATGCAGAAACACCGGAGTGAGAAGCCGAAAACCCTTTTATTCCAGAAAGTACAGAAGCTTATATGCACTCCTGGACCACTCAGGTCCAAAGATACAAACAAAGGGGTGCTGTCTGTCAAGAGCACAATCCATTAGCATAGAATAGGGAAAGATGGAAGGGAGGGGTTGAAGGTATGGAGAGTGCTCCTACAACACAGTATTTATCCTTTTGATTGATAGACATTTGTTTGTTTGCAGGCTTTTGTTATGACATAGAGTTCTGTATAAAGTTTCTCATGTATTCCAATGTGAGTTGCTTCCATTGGTGCAACAGTATGGTAGAAAGGTTGACAGTGTTAGGGGATACGTGTGCTCAACTTCACTCCATAATTCTTGATGGTTTCATAAATAGTTGGACCAATATACACTGCCACTATCTCCTTTCCAACACTTAATATGGTTTAACTTTCAAATTTTTGCCAACCAGATGAGTCTGAAATGGCATGTACTAGTTTCCAGATTTTTATTTTCCTCAGTGCTAATGAAGCTGATCATCTTTTTATGTTTCTTGACTGTTTCCTCTTCTAAAAGCACTTATTCAAATCTTTTGTCTATTTTTCTAATGTCTTTTTCTCCTGGCTGCAAAGGAATTTTTAGTAACCCCTGTGAATTCCTTGCTCAATATGTGTCGCAAATATTTTCTCCCAGAAAAGCGTTGCCTATTTTTTCTTCTCTTTGAATGAACATTAGTTCTTAATTTTATTATGATTTAATTTATATTTCTTTTCTTTCATGGATATTGTTTTTTGTGAATTGTTTAGGAAACTCTCTGGCTATAGTCAGACATAGTTGGTATGAGGATCAGTTTGTGATTATAATTTACCAAGGGAGATTGATTTTCTTTCTTTGTGCAATGTCAAGGTTTAGGATGGGCAATTTTTCTTTTAGTTCCTGGGCAGCATTTGTGAATTTCTTTCAAGTTCATCCTTGCAGTGAGGGTATAGTTCACCAGGGCCCTCCTGATGAGGGCCTTGAAAACCCAAGCCTAGCTTTACTGGTTACTCCCATCACTGTTTTTTAAAAACTGTATGTATTTCTTTTCCTATTTTCTTTCTTTCTTTCTTTTTTGATAGCACATCACTTTTCTCTTTTTCTTATAGTACTGGGGATTGAACCTAGTGGTGCTCTACTACAGAGCCACAGAGTTACATCACTAGCCCCATCTTTTATCTTATTTTTATTTATTTATTTATTTATTTATTTATTTATTTATTTTTGGTACTAGAGATTGAACTCAGGTGTACTTGACTTCTGAGCCACGTCCCTAGCCCTATTTTGTGTTTTATGTAGAGACAGGATCTCGCTGAGTTGCTTAGCGCCTCTCCGTTGCTGAGGCTGGCTTTGAACTCGCAATTCTCCTGTCTCAGCCTCCCAAAGTGCTGGGAATACAAGCATGAGCCACCACGCCCGGCTTTATTTTATTTTTTTAAATCATATTTATTTGAGAGAGGGTCTCACCAAGTTGCCCAGACTGGCCTTGAACTTGATATCTTACTGCTTCAGCCTCCTGAGTCATTGGGATTACAAGCATGCGCCACCGTGCCCTAATACACGTCAAGCATTTAAAAAGATTTTCCTTTTTTAATCTGTTTTATTTTATCTAGTTTATGTGCCATATTGCTAGACATGGAAGTTTTTGGAATCTAGCTTTCTCTAAATAATTTGTGTCCTTCCTGAAATATGAATATCAAGGATGAGCCAGATTGCAGAGAACCAGCAGAAGCAGAAGCTGTGTTTGTGTGCGCCTAGAGGTTATGGCAGAGCTCACAGTGTACCAGTCATAGAACTTCCCGAACTATACAGACAGACCGCTGTCCATGAGAAAACAGGAAAAATACATTAAATGAGGAGCATTTTTCCATTTCACTTGGTCTTAGTCTTTAATTTACTTCAGAGCCAAACAGTGCTCCATGTCTTTTCAGAGCCATGTTTCCATCATATTTTGAGATTTTCTTTACGGACTGCAAATATGGAGTCAGTTTCCAGAGCTGTATGAGAGTCCTTGTTTTGAAACAGGAAAGAGCCAAGGGGAATTTGAGGCATGTAACTCTCACCCTTCCCACCAAGTTCTGCTTCCCTTCCTCCCCATGTGACACACACACACACCACCACCACCACCCCAACACTCAAGCCAGCCTACTCCTCAGTAAGGGAAGAGTCTGCCTTAACTTGATCCCTGTCTTGTCTTTTGCTTGGATTCTTTTTGTCTTGGGAATATTTGAGCTCTAATAAATCAGCTTGTCTAATAGAGAAGGAGATATTTTTAAAAATACACATACATAGCGATTGGGTTTGGAGTTAGACAGACCTGGCATTCAAATCCCAAACCTGCAGCTTGCTGGCTATTTGGCATTAGGCAAATAAAGACACTACCCTCTTTAGTCTTCAGCTGCATTATCTGCAAAGTCATGATGATTATTACCTTGACATATGACATACGGATGCCAGGATTAAATGTGATAATGTATGTAAAATGCTTAGCACAATGCCCTGTGTCTTAAGTCCTTAATATACACTGATTAGTAGTTGCAAAGGAGGGTTTTTATGGAATTTAAAAAAATATCTAAAGAGTAAAAGCCAAAGAATATTTCTAATATGATGCTTAGAAAGTTTTGATCCAGGTTTTATGTGTTATCTGTGATTGGATCGGTTTGTGTGCCAGGAAGAGATATTCATTTCTACCTGGAGTACTATAAGTAATGTTTGCCTACGGGTTTTGCCTAGGGACTGGATGGCACAACCTAGGGGTTCCATTGAGTGGTTCCTTTAGGTCACAAAGGACAACTATGTGCACTTAGGAATGTGGCACATCTCTTTAATCCCTATGCTGAAGGTATGACTTGCATATAGTCTTAAGGAATTAAAAATGTAACTGCAGGTGTATTCCTAAGTCCTGGGAAGCATGAGTGTTGTCTGGCTTGGAACTTTGGATGGAGAGTAACTCCATAGCCCAGGGCTGCTTTGAGAATTCATCTCTGAAAGCTCAGTATACATCAAAGAGCATTTCTTCTGGACCATCTGGACACTGGAGAGAGACTGCAGTATTTTAGTTCAGTTTGAATAAGGTCATTTCAAGAAAATGTTTGCTTATGGTACCCCTACTATATGCAAACACTCCCAGTCTGTGAGGATGTAGCACTGAACAAGATATGCAGTCCCTGTCTTCCTAGAGCTTACCCTCCTCAAAGAGGAAGGCAGATAATAAGCAGTTACAAGAATTATCACTGTTAGTATTGGGTTTGCATTCTGTGTTAAGAGTATCACATTGGAAAGTCAGGTGTGGATGATGAGCATGCGACACATGGATGTCTGTCTGTACATTGTTTGGAGGCCAGTTTCAGGGGAAGAGCTTTATTATGGTTCAGTTGAAGGTTGCTATTTCATAATTAATCTCCTCTTTGTTCATTTTCACCCATCCGCATTACTGACCCAGATAGTCACTAATGTGGGAAGGGACAAAAAGGAATCACACAGCTAGGGAAGTTGGTGCTAGAACTCTTGGTTCCCAGCCTGGAGGGTTAGAGTTAGGAGGAGCCTCTTCCCCCTTTTCAGTGAATTGTATGTTCCTGGTAAAGCTGAAAATCCCAGTTCTTTACTTGGTGCTATGCCAGGTCTGGATCTTCATATTGGCGATAAAGAGTTGCTTAAATCCTAAAATGAGCTGTTGTGGCCACCTTAAAAAGATTCCTGGTTCCAGGTGGCTGAAGGCTGCCTCACCAGGCACTCCATTAGTCTCAGCAATCTCCTCAGCAGGGAAAGAGAACTCTGTGTGCCACTTACTTGAATTACTTGAAGGATCACTGCTGGGCTGGTGGGCTGATCTTCTTGCCTCACTGGGGGAAAGAGGAAGGATTTTAAGGGAGTCTTGTGCTGCCACCTTGAGATACCTAGGCACTCACCAGAGGTCTCTTGGCTCCACTCAGTTCAGGATTCCTGAGATTTTCAAGGATCTGGGGTCCAGGCTCCTCTCCCTCCCAGGGGTGGGATGTTTTAAACCCATTGGAGTTTGCCTGTGGAGATGTTCCCTTCAGAGCTTTCTGATTCTTTCCTTTTCCTTCCTGGCACCGCATTCCCCACTCCCAACCTATTCCTGATGATCTGTCCCATCTCCGGACAAAACATGTGCTGTGTCTTTAAATGGGCGGAAGTGGCTGGCAGTGCTTTGCTTGGGTACTGCATTGATTAGGAGATTATATGGAGCTGCGGGAGCCGCCGCCTGGGGGAAGAGAGGTGCAGGTTCTGCTAGGTTTGTGCTCTCCTCCTCCCAGGCTCTCCTTGGCTTCCTTCCTCGACGCTGCTCAAGGCCGGTATGAGGTGAGGGTGGGTGGGTGCCCGGCTGGCCGGCAACTCCAGGGCTCGCTCCGCGCAGCCCTGCCAGCATTACCCATCCTCATCAGAAGCTGGCAGTGGCAGCAACAGCTCAGCCGGCAGCTCCAGCCCGGGCTGGATTTGCAGAAGACTGCCCTTCACCTCCCTCCCTCGGAGCCCAGCTCTGAGCTGGGAGAGGGGGAAGTGGAGACAGCAGCAGCAGCAGCAGCAGCAGCAGTTCTGGCTCTCTTTCTCTCTCTCTCTTTCTCCTTTCTCTTTCTGTGTTCAAGTCACATTACATGGGATTCTGTTCTTTTGGGACTTCGTCATCTTTTCCAATATGTCCTGGGACCTCCGGAGTTGTAACAGGGATGCTAAGGACACGGTCAGTGGATTATCGTGACTGTACTAATGAAAGGATTCAAGCTCTCCTGGTAAGTGAAGGAGGGATAAGGTGCCTTCCTCTTTCATCTTTCTGCAACCCCATGTACCCTCCTGAACCTGGCACCCTCAAGAGGTCTCCTGCAGAGAGGCTGGTCTCGCTGAACAGGTCATTGAGGGGTTGAGATGGGGGTGACACATGGTACAAAGTTGGGGTGCCCACCATGGCTTCCCCACAGCTGTGCAGCTCTAGGTTTTTCTGTCAGCATCTTTCTTGGGAGTAGGGGTTTTGTGAAAGTTGGGGGGCTGAGGAGAGAATCTAATTGCAGTTGAAGAGTTTCCAACTTCAAGGGGCATGAGGGCTGATGCGCACAGAAAGAACTTTATGAAGCGAGGTCCCTCTCCCAGCCAGTGCACCTGCAGCAGGCTGAGCGCACAATTGTACTCTACTTACCCTTGACTGACAAGCCAGGGATCCTTTCTCATTATAGTTCCTTAGGTCATTCTCAGCCCAGTGGGCAACTTCTGACCATTCTTGGAGGCATCTCTCTGAGGAGAGAGTAAGAAGGGCCAGACTTCATCTTTTAGGAAATCTGGTCTCCAAAGGAAGGAGTATGGGCCACCCACTCTGTCCAGCAAAAGCACAGGCCTAGGGGCTTTGCAAGCCTCTTCCTGGTCTTCATATTGGAACATTAAAGGAGCTTCTTGTTTGGGGTGTGCGGGTAGCTGTATTCTAGCTGCAGAAATAGTCAGAATATTTTTACCTTCCATTTTAAAAATAAAATCCTTACTGCTTCCTCTTCTTCTTTGATCCACTGAAGACCAGATGGGTGGGTGAATTGGCTTTTTGAAGAACTGCAGATTTTGCTTGGAAAACTTTGTCCTACCAGGAATCTGGTACCCCTTCAGGGCAGCATGTGCAGCTGCCTTGAAGGCCCCCTTAGGAGGAAAAAGGCTTCCTGGGCTGGGGAGGGAGCCTTCTCTCCTTGAACAGGGTGGAAAGTGGGAGGAGGAGAATAAGCTTGGGAGAGCTCCCTGCAGGGATGCGTCTCCCTTCATTTCGGCTGGCAGTCCAAGCTGGGGTGGTGGTAGGGCATCTCTCTGGGTGGCAGGTGGCAGGTGGAATTTCAGTCAGGGATGGGGTATCAAGCAGTTTAAGGCATGGAGTCCTAGCCTGGCTCTAAGCCACATTTGGATATCATGAAACCCCTACCCTAGATTAAAGGTTGCCAGAATGGGTCTGACTTTCCTGTAGGCAAGAGGGTACTTTAGTGAATCTTGAAAAGGTGCTCTGCAAAAGGCAAAGGGGGGAGCTAAGTTCTTGCAAACTTAGCACTTAAGATCCGTGAGGCCCTAAGAAGTGGAGAGCACTTGTACTCATCTAGAGTATGATTTCTTCTCAGGCTCTGATATCATACGTGTGCTTAGTTCTTGTGCTGAAGGCTTACTCTCTTTTTTGAGTTTGAGAAAGGTAGAGCTACTCAGACCCTTACTTTCTTGGGACCAAGTGCTGTGTGCCTGCTGGGTTGCAAACTGTTAGCAGGGTCAGTTGTCCCTGGGAACTTGGCCTATATCAGTACCAGAGCTGTCTTCATCCCTCAGGAGAGCCAAACTGAGGCCTCTAAGGAAGGTGCTGCTGAGAGAGCAGGGACACTGGGCTGTGCATCAGAAATCACTGGGCATCTTTCCTCTGCTGTCAGCACACCCAGCTTGGGGCTGAGGGGTAGTTTGGCTGTCATTCAGGATGAGACATCACTTTAACACAGAAGGCTTCTCGGCTCAGCCCCTGTTAGTCTCCCAGGGACACGCAGAGATATTTGCCTATAAAAGTCTACCTTGAGTATCTTTTGATGCATTTCAACAAGGAGAATGGTGTTAATCTGGAGACTGTGACTAGTCTAACTTTATCTTCTTCAGCTAGACAAAACTTGAGGTGTGAGGGAGGCTTTGTCATTTCTGTTTTGCTGGATGCTATTAGCTCTTGTGACCCCACAGTCTCATTAAAGTACAGATGTTGGTTCATTTTGGCCCCATTGTAGTCCTGTTGTGTATATTTTGGTTTGAAATGTGCCTGGTTCCCTTTGGTGGCAGCCCATGTCAGGGTATTGCCAACTCTTCCAATAGGAAGACTTGGTAGAAGTAAGATGACTGAATATATTGGCAACCTTGTTCTGGATAACACTGTCTAGAAGAGGATGGAGTTCATGAGCTTTTTAATGTTTGAGATCATTTCTAAATACAGTTCTTTGATGCCTATTATGTATTGGTGATATAAAAAGTAATGCTTAGAATAAAAAGCATAGTGATAACTAATGTTTATTGATATTCAACTATGTGGCAAGCATTATATTCAACACTTTGAATGTATTAACATGAGACTTACTGGATTATGATTAAGATTCACATTTTACAGTGGGGAAATTGAGACAGAGAGATTAAGTGGCCTGTGTGAGGGCATGTAGATAAAAATCAGGCTTTGGATTTGCAGCAGGGAAATTTTCCCCAGTTGTTCACCTGTTCTTGGTTACCGTTGTGTGGCATCCCTTCTCTTCTTGTAATAGCATACTCTGTGTTGGCCTTTCCCCTGCTCTCTTTGTCTTATGTTCATTAGGTAACTTAATTAGACTTTGAAAAGTGCATGGAAATGTGTAATCTGATTTCATTCTTACTATAACCCTGCAAAGTGTCTGGTATCTACCTTTTAGAGCATGGGAAACTAAAGTACAGAGTGGTAAAGTATTTTGGTTAAATTTATGTGACGAAATCATGAAAAAGCCAGGATGCAAACTCTTGTTGCTTCACCATTATGCCAGGTTGGCAACCATCCCAGAAATCAAGATATGTCCTTGTCAGACCTGCATTCCCAGAGAGCAGGTTCAAGGTCAGTACATCTGGGTGCTCTTGCATCCTTTAATTCTTCAAAATGTTCATCAAGTTTTTATTATTTGTAGCCCTATACCTAGACACAGTGGGAGTTAAAAGTATGTGAAGGATATTGCTTTGGCCTTCTAGGGACTGGTAGCCTCACGGATGGGACACCCTCCCTCCATCCCCCAAACATACATACATGCACACAGAGGCACAAGTCAGTAAGTGCTAAGGGGCAGATAAGTGCAGTGACCAACAAGCACTCTAGAAATTCATTTTAGCTAGTATAACAAAGAAGATGTGGGGTAATTGGCACATGGGCAAGTGGGCTCAAATGCTGGACAGCTGAATAAATATAGGCTGTACTTTGCACAACATTCACACTGTACCATGGTGGAGTTATGTGCTTATTGCGGGTGATGCTTTTGGATGAAGATGATCATGATACATGCCTGTGATTAACAAGTGGCTGTATGGTGAGACACAAGTCTCTCTGCAAGCTGACCTCTCTGTATTAGGGCAGGGCATTAAACTGTGTCAAAAGATGTCTGAGTGATTTCATCTGGTGGTAATTTGGTGAGCAAGGTAAGGGTGTCATGAGAGAAAGCTGAGCGGGGAAGTGGCAGTTTGGAAGCCAAGAATCTTTTCTTTAAATCCAGGAGTGCTCTACCACTGAGCTACATCCCCAGCCCTTTTTGTTTATTTTGAGACGGTGTCTCCCTAGGTCACCAAGGCTGGTCCCAAACTTGTGATCCTCCTGCCTCAGTCTTCTGAGTAGCTGGGATTACAGGCATACACCTCTGTGCCCAGACAATTTTTCTTTAGAAAAATTTGCCACTTTTCCTTTACTTCTACTTGATTTCCGCCCCCTCTTTTGGCGATGTAAGGATATGCCTAATTCCTGTAGAGCTTTAGATCCTAAAATACTAAGGTCCAATTTTGTGGGGCTGCTTCCTCTCGAGATTGCTTTGTCCCCCACAGGCCTCAGCAGACTGTGGTGACATCTGTCTGGATTCTCTCTCCTCGTGTTCCTGGTCCTCACATCTGTTGGGCTTGGTGGTACTGTCTCCTTAGAGCCTGAGAACTGGGACAGACCTTTAGGAAAGTCAGTGCACCCGGAGAATTTGATTTTGTGAACAAATTAAAATCTAGAATTAGGAAAGTGCATAGTTCTTGGCACTTCTCTGGTGGTGAGGCCTCAGTCCCCAGATGAGAGGAATTAATTTTGAGTTTCTATCTGTGTGTGAGAGGGTGAGTGAGAAATCATGCTACTTCCACAGTGTTTATTTGGGAAAATGGTGCCATGTGAGAACTTACTTGTCTTTTCCCCAGGTGACTGGAATAGAGTCCATGCTTTTGTACCTCTCCATATTTCGTGGCTATTAATGTTCATTCAGCCATATTTGATTGACACCGAAGGTCAATTTGTATCTATTATTCTTGTTCCCTTAAACTCTGTTAATGAACGGAGCTTTGCTCCTTCTCCAATTCTTGTCTATAGCACATATCTATTCTCTGAGGTTCTTCCTATGACAAGTTTCCTTTAGAGGAGAGAGCCCCAGATGTGGCCCCCACACACCTCCCTTAGAGCCAGGCTTCCCAGCCATTGATGCAGACCTAAGATAGGTTGCAAGGAAGGTTGGGGGCTCAGTGGCTTGAGAGATGCCTTCTGAATCAGAATCTTGTAACTATCTTTTGACCTGCTGTGTGGCCTTGGTAGGTGACTTTTGTTTGCCTTGGATGGTGGTGGTTTTGAAAGTGGGATTAAATGACAGCACTGGGCAGATTAGTCGATCTCTGGCTTAGAAAAAGGCCATCATCCTGAGAGAGCGGGTGGCATGTGATATGGACTGTCGGTGCCCTTCTTTAGCCAGCAGGGGATACTGAAAATAAACCTTCATTTGAAAATATTAAATATTCATTTACCAACATTGCACAGCAGGCGTGCCCTCCTGTGAACAGTGCGAGGTTTATTTTATTACTTGGTGGAATGGAATTGGAGTTTTGCAATGGTTCAGGCCCTGAGTGCTGGTCATCTAAGCACTGAAATCCCTTGAGTGAGCAGGACAGCTCAGGGCAAGGACCGAATCTTTGGACTCCACAGATTTCTCCAAAGGATGGATCCTTCCCAGCTGTCACCTCTTTCCCTTGGGAAACGACACCTGGCTGCAATAAGCAGCAATAAGCATTATTTGTTTTGTTTTGTCTTTGTTGTTGTTTTCATTATTATGTTAAGAAAAAGAGGTTCACTATCTCAGAATGTAAGCTTGTGGATGGCAGAAGTTGTGACAAATCATATTATGAGCACTAGAGGTTCTTCCTTGCTGCTGGCTTGAAGTCTTTCTTCCTGGCCAGTATGAGACTCATTGTCATCAAGCTTATTGCTGGAAGAGATGATTTAGGGTTTTCAGTGAAAGAACTTGAAACGTATTACTCTGATCCTTTACTGAATTGTCCACAGGCTGGGCATTTTTTTCCTTAAAGAGTTAAGATTATCAACTAAGTATTGCTAGGCTGGCCTTCCTTCCCTCCCTCCCTTACTCCCTCCCTCTTTTCCTTCCTTCCTTCTTTCCTTCTCTATGTGGTATTTTGGATTACATTGAACCCAGGGGTACTCTACTACTGAGCTATATCTCCAGTCCTTTTTATTTTATTTTAGAGACAGAGTCTTGCTAAGTTGTTGAGACTGACTTCGAACTTGACATCCTCTTTCCTCGGCCTCCCAAGTAGATGAGATTATAGGCATGCC
>CM053399.1:95168778-95205532 GCA_028644305.1 Xerus rutilus
GGTAGAAGTTTAAGTGGCAAAATAGGGCTCAAATAGAGACAGCTCAAAGCAAGGCAGAGGCCTGCAGGTGTGGAGGAGAAGCCCTCAGGCCCAGGATGACCAAAGAGCATGGAGAGGCACTTGCCAGCTCAGTGGGAACCATGCTTGGGGCAAGAACTAAATGTGCTTATGTTTGAGATCATTTGTGAAGAAGAGCTTTAGAAAGGACAGTAACATGACTGGGGATGTGACTCCGTGTAGGCTGCTTGCCTAGTGTGCTTGAGGCCCTGGGATCCATCTCCAGCACCACATGCACAAACAATAAAAATAAATTCATAAATAAAAAGAGGGAAAAGACAATAACATTACTATGAGTTTTCTCTTTTATTTTTAAAATCTCAACAGCCCTACTGGAGAGGAGATATTTATTCCATTTCATTGATTAAAAAAACAAAAACAAGCTGGACGCAGTGGCGCACGCCTGTAATCCCAGCACTTTGGGAGGCTGAGACAGGAGAATCGTGAGTTCAAAGCCAGCCTCAGCAATGGCGAGGCGCTAAGCAACTCAGTGAGACCCTGTCTCTACATAAAACACAAAATAGGGCTGAGGATGTGGCTCAGTGGTCAAGTGCCCCTGAGGTCGATTCCCAGTACCAAAAAAACAAAACAAAACAAAACAAAAACAAACCAACCTAGAGTCTCAAAGAGGTTTTAAGTAACAGGCCCTGCACCACATAGAAAATGGCAGAACTGGGACCAAATGGAAGGAGCTGCGCTCCAGATTCTGGGTCCTCGGCCTCCTCACTCTGCTCCGACCAGTAAGCAGAGTGTTGATTTGACTGAAATCTGGAGCTTCCAACCTGACAATTCAGACATGTTTGCTGCGGAGCTGGGGTCTTCCTTCTGGGTGGCAGTGCCCTCTCTATCAGTAGATGCAGTTACAATACCCCATGGGAAGCCACAGCCCTACTCATACCTGACCTTGTGGGTGTCCCTTCTCGGCTGGATCCAGAGGTATATTTTTTTAAATTGTGAAATGTTTTACACATATAAAAGAATGAACAAAATGTAACCACACAGTTCAGAGAAGAAAAATTAAACAAATATCGCCTGCTCACCATCCAGTTAAGCCCCAGAACCTCAGCATTAGCTGTGAAACCATTCTTAAGATTGATGACAATATTCAAATGTTGGGACAAGCCCCAGAGAATGCAAATATTTGTGAACAGTGAGCTGACTGGGGTCTGGGTGTGGGCTTTAGACTCTCCTGCCTAGAGGAGGTAGGGATGCTCAGCTAGTACTCACTTGGTTGTAGCTCTGGCATGGTGGAGCTCCCTTTCCTTAGCTATGCAGCATACCCCTAGAGACAGATCAGATGGCCTCTGCTGCTTACTGATCGTATGATCATGGACAAGTTTGTTATTTTCCTCAAGTCTTGACTCTCATCTGCAAAATGGGGTTAACCACACCTATCTCAGAGGGCTGCTGTAAGGATTCTCTGGATTAAATGGGAAAAATCATGTTCGTGCACACGGGAAGGGGCCAGGCACATTGAAATCACTTTATCAATGTTAGCTGCTATTAGAATCTTCATTGTTTTATGTTTGACATTGTAGACAGAAACTGGTCACAGTTCTTGCCTTCTACCCACTTAAAAATCACTTTTCTTATTTGTTCTGTCCTAGATGGATCCAGAGAACTCTGATTATTATCTGTCCTGTAACAAGGTCACTATCAGTCGGTTTTACCCTTCCTTTCAAGTGAGCAGCCTCCCAAATCTTGTGGTTTTTTTTTTTTTTTTCTTTTTCTCATCGCTGGAAATCTTCCATTTCCTGTCCCAAACAAGCACGGTCACTTGACCACTTTGATGGAGGCCAGAACTTGTTCTGCCACTCATTATTAGGAGGGTGACCTTGGCAAGGCATCCATGCCCTCATCTTTAAAATGATGAGAGATTTCATCAATAGAATTGATCTCTTTTGGACATATTTGTCCTTCAGACTAAGGATCCTTGGGGGTGCAAGATCCTTATTGGTCTTCCCAAGTTCCCACTATATTCTTCTGTCCTTTCTTTAATTCATGTAATCATTTGCTTACTGAACTAACATTGCTTAAGCACCCACTTGGCTAGGTGGTAAGAATAAATAAGAATTAGTTCTTACCCTGGAGGGGTGCCTGTTGTTGGGGGAGCCAGAACTGGCACCTCCTTTTAGGTAGGATCTTACAGGAAAATTCCATGGGAGGGACTCAGATGCCTCTCCTGCTGGAGTGCAAATAGATTAATCTTTCAGTTCAGATCTTTTTTTGGACCCTTTCTCCTGAGACCTGGAGCCTCTTTGTTTCATAATAGCTTCCCTGCAGTGACCTCAACATTTTATCCTTACAGAATGGTCATAGTTTACATCCAGGGACATTATGACATGACATGCAGAACTGCTTTGATTTTTTTTTTTTTTCAGATTTAATTTGACAAACTTCAGCATGCAAATCTGAGGAACTGAGCCTTTTTTTTTTAAGGGTGATTTGGTTTGCTGTTGCACATTATTTTCCTCGGCCTCTTAATGCATTTATTTTGCATCTATTAACTTGCATGTCTAAAAGATTTCTTTTACCCCTCTGATTTCATTAACCAAGTGTTTTTACTTCATGTTTTTGCTTTCTTTGATATAAATAAGTAAAATAAAATTTATACTCTTGTGAGGCCCATTAGTAATGAAGAACCAACCATTGCCACTGAACTTGTGTGAGCTTTGCATGAAGCATGGCATTTTAGCAGTAATGGTAGTATTCCTTTTATGCAAAAATCTATATTTGGAGTAGTTAAGTACTAAGTGTATGGTGTATGCACCTACAAGGTTGGATTTTCTTACTTGCTGCAGTCTCAACTTCTTTCTCTGGCTAAATTCTCCTAAGTATATTTCTAGGTATAAGTTAGGATCATTTTTGAGCTGCTTGCTAGCACAAGATGTAGTAATTGTCACCATCAGTCACAAGAAACCCTTAGTCATATTGCTAGGAATGGGACTAGAGAGTACAATTGTGTACTTCTTTCAGTTTCTTCTGTTTCTGGGGTGGACTAAGCTCTCACATTCACTTCATGAAAACAAATTTAGAATAGTCTCCCACCCAACCTCTTCACCTCCTCTTCTCTCATTTACACTGGCAACTTCTGCACCAGTTTTATTTGTTCTTCCTCAATCCTCACGTAGTTACTTCTGTCTTTGTAATGTCTCTCTGACTTACCTTGCTCCCTTTTCCATGACTCTTACCACTGTCTTCTTAATTCATAACCTTTTAGTGTCTTACTTGGTATGTTGCAAAAACCATCTATCTGATTAATCTTTTTTAAAAACTGCTTTATCCTTATATAGTTCGCATTCATAAAATTCATTTACTTAAAATGTACAATACAATGTTTTTCTGTATTCACAGATACTTGTAACCATCCCCATAGTCACCTTTAGAGCATTTCATTCCTTCAAAAAGAAACCTCATACCCTCTAGCTAGCACCCCACTACTAACCCCCACCCCCCAGCCCAGCCTAGGCAACCATTTCTGTTTCTCTAGACTTCTGTATTCTGGACTTGCTTATGAATGGACTTTTGTGTCTGGCTTCTTGAACTTTGCTTAACATTTTTAAGCTTTATCTAATTTATAGCTTGCATCGATACTTCATTGCTTTTTCTGGTTGAATAAGTTAGTTCTCAGATCTAGTTTTCACTAAGCTGTCATACAAGTCAGATGATCAACCCTTCTACAAAAATTGATTTTTGGCTTTCTGTTGCCTAAAAAATACAGCTGGTGCCTTGGCATGGCATGCAAGATCTCCAGTCAGGCTCTGTCCTGGCCTCCAGCTTCATCACCCACCCCATTGTTCCATAAACCTCCTATTCCAGCCCCAACACAGCCCGAGTATTGTGTGGCAGGTACCTTTTCATGTCATGGGAGTCTTCTTTTATGCTCTCCTATCTCTGCCTATGGAAATCCTAGTTGACCTGCAGAACTTAGCTTCATTACCAGTTGTTTGAAAAATCTTCCCAGATTTATCTCACACTCCCTCCACCCCCCAAGTAAGAATTGGTTCTTTTCCTGAGCTTTTTGCTTGATTCCTATAATTTTATTGTCTTGGACTAGATGTCATTATGTCTTTTTCACATTCTTCCGCATATATCTTTTTTTAAAAGTCAGAGTTAAAGATTTTTTGAGGAGAAAGTGATCAGTATTTAAAATGGATTTCTTTTTGCAATTCAAGTTATTCAGGAACACTGTAGAAAAATTAGAAAGTATAAGTCAAGAGAAAAAGATATCAGACATAATAAGATTGCTTAGACATAATATGATCCCTCAGAGATGATCACTATTTGCATTTTAGTATATATCCTTCAAGCTATTCTATGTATACTATAGATGGATAGATGGACACATTTATAATAAATTACATATATTGTCCTGATTAAAATATCTAGTCTCTCTAGAACAATAAAAATTGACTTTCATAATTTCTTTTAAGGATAGCATTGCAAGTATGTATCACTTATCTGTCCAATCCACTTTATTTGACATTTTGGTTATTTCTAATTTTTCAGCTAAAAATTAATGTCTTGTCTAATATCATTCAGATTAAAAACTTAGAAGCTAGATTGTCGGGCAAGAGTCTTTTGATTCATAGTCCAAATTGCCCTTGAGAGAGGTTGTTCCAACTTAGGCACCCACCAGCAGGTTAGGAGAGTGCTCTCTCCTCTGTTGTCCTTGCCTGCTTCGGTATTACCATACTTTAGAGTCTTTGCCAATCTGATATTCCAAAAACAGTATCTCAGAGTTGCATTAATTTGCATTTCTTTGATCATTGATGCCATGTTTTTAATTTTCCTTTTTTCTAATTTATATTTTGTCTGTGAATTGCCCTTTTTTTTGTCTTTTGCCCATTTTCCTGTTAAGATGATTGTCTTTCTCATTACACAGAACTCTTTAACATAGTAGAGATTTTAACCCTTAGTCACACATATTTTCCCATGGTTTCTTTTATTTTTGCTCCAGGCAGACTTTTGACATGTAGTTTCTTCATCACTCTGAATATTATCATTGTCAACTATTCTTTTCCATAAAGGAAAAGGTTTCTGTGTTTGGAATTTTTCACAGAAAATTATTTCCACACTAATGCTTTCTTTTGAGGCCTGTTATGATTTTGTTTTTAAGTTTAATATTCAGTCCATTTTAACATAAAATAATAGTCACAAGTTGAGTATTCAGTCATGGGACTAGAAGGGGCTCCCATAGGGAGCATGTTTATTTTCCTAGCCTCAGGCATTAGCTTGGGTACAAGAGTTCCTCTTTTCCAGAGTGTTCTTGTTGACCACTTTCCATCAGTGGCCATATGTCAGAAATGTCTCAGTATATTGATCTGAGGATTAAATGAGTTTGCAAATGAGACAGTATGACCTTGTGCAGCACAGGGCATGGCACACAAACTTTCAATATGTGTTTGGTTGGATGAACAAGGGAGTGAATGGATGGTATTGTGAACAGTGCTGGCAGGTCCCTGAGGATATTGTAAAATAGCAACTACTTCTCCATTGAGGCAGTCTTTTGTCCTGGCAACAGTTTATGCACACCCACCAATTTTAGGGTCCCAAGGGGAACATGGAAAAAAGAAAAGTCATGCTATGGATTTTGAGCAGTCTAAGGTTTAGGACAGGACCCATAGGTGCTCATAGACCTTGCATAAGGTACTTTAGCAGGTGTGAACTGCACTGAGATTCCAGGGGATGTGGGCAGTTGGAGCTCTGGGGGATTTTATTGGGAAATTCGTCCTGGGGAAGATGCACTGGAAGTAGAATTTTAAAGGAAATCTGGGCACATAGGGTAGATTTTTGGAATGAAGTCATTCTCTGTAGAGATAATGATGTGAAGTAAGCATTTAAAATATTCATTTGAAATAGTCTTCTTTTTTTTTTTCCTTCTTCCCCTCTTACCTCCTTTTGCTCTCACTGCTTCTGCATTCTGAGCTTTTCATCTTCCTTCTGTTTCTAGGACCATTTAGAAATTATCCTAATAAATGTTAATACATTTAAGTCACTTTTGCAGTGCTTCAGCTCCTGGGTGGGAAAACACCAGGGAGCAGGAAATAAATACTTCTCAAATAAATAAATACTCAAGGCAGACAAGTGTTTGTTTTTAAAGATTTACTTAGAGCATAGTAGGCTCTTCCCTATTTTGATAATCACTGAATGAGGAACAAATGCATAGGTTCTCTGCCATGTATAGCCCTTCAGGAAACTGAATGAAGCTAGAATAGAAGGATCTCAACCTATAGTGGTCTGGGAAGCAGGCGGGAGATGGACACTTGGCCACAAAGGATGGCAGAATGGATGCTTTGAGTCACATCCATTCGACTCTCATGAAGTCTGCTGACGTAAGAGGCCCTGTCCCCTGAGAGCACCAGTGTTGTGAGAAAAAGAGACCTCTATAATAAAGAGAGATTGATCAAACTCTGGACGTTGGTGCTGAAGAGATAAGTACAAGTCATTGCAGTTGGCTGCTATTAGCCGGAGACTCTTCTTGGCAAATAATTGGGTAAAATACTTGCAGTCCAAGGTAGAAAATAATGGGCCCCTGTCTCCATATCTTGTAACCCTTCACCCGCAAGCATTCACCATTCCCTCCATTAATGCCATCTTTTATTTCAGGAGTCAGTGAACTTGAGCTTGCTGTCTGTTTTTGTAAACTTGTACTGGGGGAAATCTATGATCTTCATTCACACTGTGGATGCTGCCTTTGCCCTGCAACAACAGAGTTGTGTACTTGTGACAAAGACTGTGTGGTCTCAAAGCCAAAAATATTTATCTGGGCCTTTATAGAAACAGTTTGCTGACCCCTTTAATACACTCAGTAGACGTATGATTTTGAGTTGGTTCTATGAAGATCATGGTTTACCTCAGTCCCTACAGCTTTCTTAATGAATGGCCCCTTTCGTCCTGGCACTTACTTGCAAGATGATTTAGTAGAACTGGGGGTGTGGTCTGGGATTCAGGTCTCTCTCTCTTTTTTTAATATTTTAATATTTTTTAATAATTTTAATAATTTTAATATTTTTTAGTTATAGATGGACTCAGTATCTTTGTTTTGTTTATTTATTTCCTGTGGTGTTGAGGATCGAACCCAGTGCTTCACATGTGTGAGGCAAGCGCTCTACCGCTGAGCCACAACCCCAGCCCAGATTCAGGTCTCTTGAACGTGTATGTTCTGACCATCTGAGCTGCTGATAGGACCCACACAATGGCTAGTTCCCTAATAATGTTAGTTCCCCCAAAACATTAGTTTCTAGTATTTTCTTATTGTTCCATGTATGTTAATGGAGAAACAGAGGCTTCTGGGAAACTGGGAGGTCACATAAAATGGTAGGATTTGAACCTAGTTTGTAGGTCCCCTGTATTCCCTGCTGGGTCCCCCACTCTCCTTTTCTCCTGACCTCCTTTCCACTCCTTTCTCCCTCCGCTGTATGATTTCTGGATCAATCGTCAGCCATTCTTTGCTCTTCTGGTTGGAATTTTATGTTTCTCTTGGAGCATCCATTCCTTGGCCAATTTTCTTTTGGGCTCCTGCTCCTCCTTCTACAGTGTCTTTGGACCTCATTTGTCCTCCAAGCCCCAATACTTGCTAACTCACCCTGGGAGGAGGATTTGGAGAAGCACATAAGGTCCTGGATTGCCTCCCCAGCAGCTGTTCCTGCCCTGTCACTGCTTCTTGCCTGGGGAGGCAGCTGTCATCCAGGTGGTCTGCCTTCCTCAGAAGATAGCAGGTGCCTGGAGAACCAGCTGTGTGTGCGTGTGTGTAGGGGAGCACAGCCCAGGGCCCTGGGGCCCCAAAATGACAGAAAGGCAGCTGCAGGGCAGGCTGAGCTGGCATCTCTGACCTTTGTGGAGAGAGGGCGTCCTTAAAGGGACAGCCAGCTCTTTTCTTTCCTGGTGGCTGACTGCCAGATCAGATGCCAGAGATTTGAAGAGGCCATTGTTCTGGCACTGAGAGACAGGGGCCCAGACCGCCCAGTCTCTTTTTCTTTTCCCGTTTCCAGTCTCATGTCTCCTTCTGATGTGCAGCATGTCAAGTGTGGAGGGACGGTGAGCTGTCTCGGGTCACACACCCTCCCCTTCTCCCCCACCATCTGAAGCCAGCCTTGTCACTAGGCTAAATAGCAGAACAGCCCTTATGTGGCCACTGGCCCTTCTCCCCAGGGCAGTGACTCCAGCCTTCTGGGAAACAATAATCTCTGCAGACTGCAGTGAGGGCCCCAGGTGAGTGGGGTAGGTGTAAGACATATGCGCCTTTTCTCCAGGTACCTGCTGTCACCACCTGTACTGATCACCTTAGGTGCTTGTTAAATTGTACATTCCAGGTTCCAATTCCAGAACTTCTGGGCCCATGGAGTCTGAGTATCAATAAGTACATCAAAGTTTGAGAACCACTGACCTGGTCTATTATCAGAATCATGTGGGGACCTAGGGAATCAGAATACCTGCCTGGGCCCATAACTTTGAGAACAGCAGGTTCTCATTAGTGGTTGGGAACAGGTGCTCTGGAGGTGGTCAACTGGGTTTGAATCCTGGCCCCACCAGCTACTATCTTATGATTCTGGGTAAGTTTTTTCACCAATCTATTCCCCCCCCCATTTATAAAATAGGGATAATAATTGTACCCAGGTGTAGGGCTGTTATGACGATTAAAGGAGTTGATATTTATAAAGCTCTTACAACAGAACTGGCATACTGTAAAAGAATATTAAGTCTTCAAGAAATCATATACTTTATTTTTTCCGTGGTAAATCAATCCTCCAGATTAGAAATCACCATTATGTATAATCATCCAGGGTTCCCCAGGCAATCTGGCTTAGGTTGGGGAGCCTCCCATCTTTTAGTATGTGACCAGCAATTCTTTGTGTTAAGCCCAAGCCAATTCCCAGTTTAGTCTGTGTGATTCGTTCTGTGAAGGTGGCTCTGCCATTTGTCCTTACTGGCTCTAATCTCTTGGTCTGGAGTTTGAGGGAAAAAAAATCCCTTCTTGGTTTCCTTCTCCAGGCGATGCTGACAGTATTGGTAAGGCTGTCACAGGAAGGACCAGAAGCCACATCTATAAGGCTCACTGACCCCTTCCAAGGGAATTGGAGGAAAACAAGCTGCAGGCCAGAAATAGCCAGACATAAATACAAGGTATTATAATTACTATCCACACCCAGCTCAATCCCCTGAGTTAAATTTAACCCTCTACTCAGTCCTCCTGACCTCAGGCAAGGACTGACAGTCGTGTTTGTGGGGTATCAGGGAGTGTGTGTAACCAAGAGTACATGGGAAGCATTACTCTCAGGGGTGCTGTGCAGCCAAGATGGACACTGCCTCTCAGTGTGCATCCAAGGAGCTATTATAACTCCTTGGTTTTGCTCAACCATTACTTTTCTGGAAATGATCCTGTTGGACCACATTTTCCTATGTTTGGTATCTAGCCCAAGGCCTAGTTTTTATTTTGTGCTCTCTAATATCTTCTTGCATTTGTTATTCAGTAGTTACATTTGTCCAGCTATTTATGCTTAATGTGGGAGGAGATTGGGAGAGATGCAGGAACCTGAAAGGATTCCACTGTTTGGTTTATACCTGTCCCCTCCCCCACCACCATGTGTGGAGAAGTCCTCAAGGCTGGGAAAAGGCCATTGGTCAAATAGAGAACTCTAGGGCTGCATATGCAGTTGGGGGCACAGGCTGAGCATCCCTAATCTGAAAATCCAAAATCTGAAATATCCCAAAATCCAAAACTTTTTTTGAACATCAACACTAAGAGTGGAAAGTTCCAGGCTTTAGGTGATGGGTCACAATCAAAACACAGGCTATGTGCATAATGCATACATGAAATGTAAGTGAATTTCATGTTTAAACTCAGGTCCCATCCCAAGAATATCTCATGTGCAAATATTCCAAACCCTTCCCCATCAAAAAAAAAGAAAAAGAAAAAGAAGGGCTAGGCTCAGCTGGTAGAGTGCTTGCCTTGTAAGCACAAGGTACTGGGTTTGATTCCCAGTACCACACACACACACACACACACACACACACACAAAAAAAAAAAAAACAGAGAAAGAAAAGAAATCTAAACACTTCTGGTTCCAAGCATTCTCAACCTGCATTTGATAGATTCTGATATTAGGGTTCTGGGTGAACCAAATGCTAGGTTATTTAGAAGAAAACAAGCCAGTCCTCCAGAGCATATCTCATGGATATTTGCCATCTTGATTACAAATGTCAGCATACAGGCACCCAGCAGTGGGCAGAGTTTTCTTAGCATCCACTCCCTCCCACTTGAGCATATTTTACAAGACTTCCAGGAAGCTGCACAGGGCCATTTCTGTTCTTGCTGGGGACTTGGAGACCAATGACTGCTCTGAGATCACAGTGTTGGGTAGGGGCAGGGCCTCAGGACACATTTTATCCACCTTCCTTGGGAGAGGGATATGTTCCTGTTGGCCCATTGTTTAAAAATATTAATGTACTCTTTTGGAGGCCAATGGAAAAGACACCATTATTTTTGTTTCTTTCCTGTTTCTATTGCCTTCTCTTTGGGGGAAACTGGAGAGGAGATAACTACTTTGAGTAGAAATTGGGCTGAGAGATCAAAAGGCCTTTCCACATTAGAGATTCATTAAGTCTATGGGTGTATTTGTGGCTCTCAACAATAGAGGGAAGGACCCCACCTCTCCATCTGGAGGAGAAGCATCTAGAGGATAGAAGCAGGTGGAAATGCTTTGTTGTATTTTGGTGCAAACCTTAGAAGGCCCTGTACTCACTGCTATTGAGGAACCTCATTTGGTGTCATTCATTCAGGGCAGTGTCCAGCCACACACGACATCTCTGAGCTCCTCTTGGCTGGGAGGTCACTCCTTACATCCTAGCCTCCTACATGTTTGGCTGCCTAAGCTCTGAGAACATTCCCTATTATTGCAAACCTAATTATGTCATTGGTTTTCCTCCTTCTGGAGAAACAAAAAGTCAGACTCTTTTCTCTTTTGGCTTCTTCTTATCGACTCTCAAATATTTGTTTATTTTAAGGCATCTCCTTTAGTTTAAATATCCCTATTACTTCACATTTTTGCATAAGGAATGGTTTCCAGACCCATTCCACAGTGTCTCATTTATCTTTATGGAACAGTAGACCTCGTAGTGTGAGCTAATTCCTAGGTGTGCTCCTTCCTACCAGTGTGCTTTGTGCTGGGATTGTTCCATTCCTTCTCTTTCTTCAGTTGGTGGGGCCCAAGCGTATGGATTATTCTTATAGCCACATTGTAGTTTGAGTCCATGCTGAGCTTTGTGGTCTTTGCCCACTAGAAATTAGACTCTTCACGTACCTTTCAGATTTGTAGAAGAGTGGTGTTGTCAAGGGTCTGGTGCTTATTCTGCAGATACCCTTCAATGAGGCAGGCTCCAATGTCTTGGATTGCACTGGTGAACAATCAGGAGTGTGTGGACTGTGGGAAGGGAATTCATTGTAGGTTAGGGCCATATTATCAGTGATGAAGAAGGTTTTGGAATGGAAATTGTCAGAGCATATGCTTATGGGTAAGTCAGTGTCCCCAGCTTGCCACTTATTTATCACCTCAATCAGATCTCTTCAGTTCCTACTTGTCCCCTTCCAGTCCCCATTAGCTGTCCAACACTGCCATCCCGATGGCGTTTTAGCTATACTTCTCTGGAGAGGTAGGTAGGTAGGTAGAGATGGGGATGTGGTCAGAAGAGAGAAGGTGGAAAGAGAAGAGCCCTGCAGCACAGCCAGGTTGCTGGCCCAGTCGCTACAGTCAGCATTGTTGCTTTTCCCGCCTCGCGCTCTGTGGTTATAGAGCTCATGTTTTCTTCCGCTTCCTACCACTTGAGGAGTTGGGAAGTTAAGCTTGATTGTGGCCCTTTAGAGGAGGAAGTGACTTTTGAGGGTTATCTACACCAACCTCTTCTCCTAACACTTAGGGAAAATGAAGCCCAGGGCAAGGGTAGGGTACGCCCATGATCACACATCAGTTATCTAGGTGTCCACAATCCATGAAGGTGGATGCTATTTTGGATGGTGGCATGTCAATAGCTCCTCCCTGAGTATGAATTATCCTCATTAAGAGACAATATATAGTGTGTTCTAGGACAGGAAGCCTGTCTTGGGAAAATAACATGAGCAACCTGGGTACTACCTTGGAAGGTGGGAGTGGGGTAGGGGGAGCAGATTAATGGCCACAATTGGACTTGTTGGAAGATAGCCCCAAGAAGAGGTATCTATAGATAGGAATAATCTACACTGGAGGTAAACCCAAACAGAATCTGGCAGCTTCTCATTGCAGCCTAGGCACATCTGCATAAAGCCAGGCACTAGATAGCACTTCCAGGTGTCCAGAATCTCTGTGACATTATGTGGACAGACCAGTGGTGGAAGTTCTCAGCATCTGCATAAGAGCCTTTCCAGGTGCCCTCTGGGGAATCCAGACTGAATTAAAGAGGAGCTTGGTCAGATTCTTGAAAATGAGCTCTGGTGCTTTGCTTTGCACCTGTATTTCCTTCTCGTTGAACCTGTTGACCAACTTCTCAAGACATATGTGAACATGGTAACAGTAGTCTCTTCAGTACACACGAGGGCCTCTAGCTAGGGACAGGGTCATCACACTGACTAAGGTTCCTTCCTAAGGTTCATATCCTCTACCTGCCACCTCCATAGGTTTGTGCACACCTGGAGCTTGGACAGCATGTAGGTTGTCTCCTTCCTTCCTCACTAACTCCCAGTGTGGTGCAGAGCCTAATGATGGTGTTCTCATGATGTGTTAGCTGCCAAAGCTGGTGGCTGCTCAAGTGGCGACAGGGTGACAGTCCTGTGGCTCAAGCCTTTGGCCAGTGACAGGAGGGACTCAAGGTCTGTTCCTAAGTACGACATGTCAGCATCTTAACTGGGGCACTCAGCAAGCAGGCTTCCCTGTTTAAGACCTTAATCCAGGATTAAGAGGAGGTCTGTGACCTCTGCAAAGAGGTGATTTAGAGAGGTGCTTAGTCCCTCCTAATATCCTCAAGGGGGAAGAAGGGTAGCCATAGCCTGTTGGAAGGGGCTAGGACTCTAAAAATTCCAAATACCCTGATTCTCACATTTGATCATTTTCTTAAACTTCAGAGGTTTGTCTTGTCTCATCTATTCACAAACATTCCTTGATGATAATTAGTATATGTCCCATGTTGGGCATATACTAATTTGTCTGCCCAGGATTTTGTTGGGAAATGTTCTTGGGAACAAAGTCATTCCCTAGATATATGGCCTTCCTGCTTGGAAGAAAGTGAGGGAATCAATATTGGGCAGAGAGAAGTTAAATTTTGTTATACCTGAAAGAGAGTTCAGCCAATTCCATGGAATGCTCTGGAGCTTGGGTAACCCTGCAGAGTCATTCCAAATTGAGGCAAAGGTGAATTTTTGCATTCTCTCATGGATTGGTCATTGGATGTGGTCAGTTCTCAAGGAGGGGGCCTAGTTTTTGGTGAGGCTGTTGTCTTTGGTCAGGGAAGTTCCCAAAGGGAGCTCACTTATGATCTACCAACAGCTGTCACTTTGAGCAGCTGAGAATCGAGTGCCTTGTTCAGGAAAGCAAGAGCATGCTAAGGTGACCACATGCTCTAATATTTATTGGTCTAAGATCTAGGATGTTGTCCATTGCCTTCCATCTTCTGTAGAGCAGGAATCATCTCCCTTTGGCAGAGGATTGAGCCAAGGTAGAGCCACACAATAGACCATGTCTAGAACTTGGTGACTTTGTGGTTGGTGGGGAAAACATTGAACTAACTTATTCATGTTATTATTTATTTGTTTCCATGTCAGTCCTGAGATTGTGGTCAAGTTCAATGACTTTAATTTGCTTCATTCAAATACATTAGATTCCTACCCATGTTTTCAAGATCTCCAGCCCCATTCATAGTCACCCTCCTGTCAGATTCTTGGTTTGTGGCTTTCCTACTTGGACAATTATAATTGCCTTTAAAGAGAACAAGTTGCCTTAGTATATTCCCTGTTCATTGAAACTCTGGATCCTATCTTTGAACTGCCAATCTCATCTGTTATCCTTCTTTCTAAAATTTTTCACTCTCTGCAGCTCCTGTGCACCACAACTGGTACTGCCCACTTCCCATGGAATCTTGATTGTAGATAATTTACATTGTTAATCCCATCCCCCCCCCCCTACTAATTAACTCCAGTTCCTTGCCCCACTCTTTTCCACATATGAGGCCTAGTATTCAGATCACACTGTGCTTTCTGTCTGGAAAGAACATTTTTGATGTCTGTCGTTGCATATAGATTCTTTCTTGTGCCACTGAGCAAACTGTATAATTCTGGAGATCTAGGAGAAAAGGATTTTCATTCTTTCTTCAGTGCATTGTAGAACATCACCAAGCTTAGCTGCATGAGGTTATCTTTTTCAAAGACAGCAATTTTCAAAACCAATAGAATACAGCAAATGAAATTGGATTGATTTACAATCCAACAATCAGGAGAAAGATAATATGAGAGGATTTGACCATTTTATTTTATTTTTATTTTTGGCACTGGGAATTGAACCCAGGGGCAGTTTATACCTGAGCTACACCTACAGACCTTTATATTTTTTTATTTTGAGACAAGGTCTCATTAAGCTGCTGAGGGTCTTGCTACATTGCTGAGAACTTGTAGTCCTCCTGCCTCAGCCTCCGAGTTGCTGAAATTACAGGCATGTGCCACTACACCCAGCTGGATTTGAGGATTTGACTATTTTAAATTTCAGCCTTTAGTCCCACATCTTGGTGTACTTAAATAAATTCATAGATCTGCTCATAATTTCTTTGACTCAATTTTCTCTTTTGTGAAGTGGGAATAATAAGATTGAGACATAACCCAGTGTGTCCTTCATGAAGTCCCTAGAAGGGAGTCTGGCACATTACATTCTCAATGAATATTAGTTCTTATTCTATGGAAAATCATAAAAAGAGAAGAAAAAAGTGTCTAGGATTAAAAAAAAAAGTCTTCCGAGTATAGATCACTGGATCATACTTTCTAAAGTAATTCTGTACTACATTACTAACAAATTAGGTTAAAGTTGTATGGACTAATGATTCCTAAATCTTGCTTCATATTTCAATCCCTTATGGATCCTCAAAAAATACTGATACCCAGCTCCCATCTCTCTACAGTCTGATTTAATTGGTATGACCTGAGCATTGGGGTATGTCAACTCCCAGATGATTTCAAATTATAAAAATTTGGGAACCATTGGTATATATCATTCAGTGGGTTGGTAGTTGATCCTAGCTAAAAATATAGAACTGGTGGTTGGGAACATTTAGAAAAGAAAAGATGATGTCCAGTGTCAGTTATTCAATGTGGACAGGATTATAAGTATATTGAGAAAGTTAGCATGCATAGTTAAGTGAGATTTAAACTGATATGTAGGAGACCTAACTCCAGCAAGTTCTGTCCTCAGTGGGCTAGGGCTACTTTTTTTTCTTTCTAAATTTTGCTTGACTGCATTTGACCCTAGGGCCAGCATTTACACCTGCATAACCTTGTACACACAATGAGGTTTGACCTAAAGGGTGGGCACCTGGTTTAGCATCAATGTTGTGTGGTAAAGTAAACATTGTAACAGAGTCATTTTCATCTTCAGCCTCTTCTCCCTCTATTCTAGCCATGTATTGCTTTGGATTTTAATTATGTACACATCACTGCTCCTCCTGTGAGAGATACAATATTAATGAGAGGTCTTGGGTTACACTAGGTCAGAGGTCATCAGTGTACTCCTTCGGATACCCCCAATTCGGCTCCCATGGATTAGAGTCTCTGTTGAACTCAGAGAGGGCAGAGTGGAAACCTGTGGGACATTAATTCTCTTACATTAATGGTTCATAAAACATGGACAATATCCTGAATGTTAATTCTGGAAATAGTCATGTAATAAGGTCTCCAGAGTACCCAGTGGCCAGAGCATACCAACTCCTACACTTGAAAGGATTAACTTAAAAAACTTTAATGACCCCCTCTCATTAAAAAAAAAAAAATCTTTGGATATATGTGGACCTCTCTGGGTGAAGTTTAACTTTCTATCTCTCCTCACTTTTCAGAAGACAGTGTCCTGCCTCTGCTTCCTTGCCCATCTTTTCTCTCTGACTACTTGTTGGGTGATTGGGAATGGACTTGAGTCAGTGCGGGAGAACAATCTCACTTTCCCTACTATCTGAGTGATCTGGGGGATTCAGTTAGTTCCTGAGCTGCCTCAGTTTCCTCATTTGTAATGTACAGTTGATTTGAGGACTGTGGGGGGAAACATGAGGTACCTGAGCCAATGGTGTGCTCGAAATACGTTTAGCCATTTTACTACTGAATCACTTGAGGGAATGGATCAGGTCTATCTTATCTGAGTTTCTTTTTGCTCATTTGTGTAGTATATCAGTGAAGGTCCAGTCAGCAGAAGGAAACCACACTAACAAGGGAACAGGGAGAATTTAATACTAAGAATCGTGAACAAGTAAAAGCATAAAGAAAACTCCGAAAGATTCAGGAATTACATATGTAGATGTGTAGAGGGAGCAACCACTCCCTCTAGGGTGGAGGCAGAGAACTCAGTAAAAGAATACACCTGTAGGAGGGCCTCCATCTCAAGGCAGAGATTCAGAGCACATTCAAGAGGACATGCTGTGGCTCAGTGTGTACAGAAGGTTCTCGAGCTGCTGCAGGCTGGGGTGCATGACTTGGGACCAGCCAGTCATTGGGGTGCCAGTGCCCTCTACTGACGAGGCTTACATGGTGACAGCTGTTGAAGGAGAAATGTGTCAGGGTACAGCTCCAGTGTCCCAAGATAGGGCAAAGAAGGGTGAATTTGGAGCTGAGGGGCAATACATTAATAACTGGCCAAAGTAGGAACAATGGAACTTACCTTGAAGGCTTGTTTTGAGAATGGAATGTAATATAACAGGTTATATCTTCAGGTGCCTTTTACTGAAGTAGGTGTTTGTGGAAGTGGCAAGGTCTGGTTAAAAACATGAGTTTTAGAAATAACTCTGTGATTTGGGGGTAAGAAAAGGCTTCGGATTCTCAATTTCCTCACTAGTTGGATGGAATAAAAATTTTTAACAAAATCAGGTTCAATTAAAATGTTTGGAGTACTTCCTCTCTGGAAAGTCTTCACTGTGATATAAGGAGAATTCAGAGATATAACAGGACTTTATCCTTTGTCAGCAATGACATTTTTGTTAACCATTATGAAGCATGTGGGGTGATGAAGGTTTTGTGTCGTATGATTGAATGGTGCTGGGTTGGATGGGACTGTTGAGTTCAGCAGGATTTGATTTGCCGATGTGTGTTAGCTTCCTCGTCACCACTGATTCCTCCAGGGTGCTCTCTGGGAAGTGCTTTTCACACTGCACAGGACTCTCAGAAACCTCTTTTTCTGTTGAAAATAGAAGCTACTGTCAGTTCTTCCTCTTCCCAGAAAAGGTTTAATTCCATAAAAGATACGTACTTTTACCTCAGTTTCTTAAATTCATGTATAAAAACAGTTCAGGAATTCAGGCATCAAATAGCTTAGTGTTAAAGCATGGAGACTGAATCTGGGGGTGTCGGTTTGTTTCATCTGTGAAGTCCCATTAGCTTTGCTATGATCTTGACTGGCTATCTCACAGTGTGCTGGTCTTGCAAGAATACCGGGGGAGGGAGGAGGGGTGACTCAGTACAGGTGGAGAGACTCTATACGGAAAGGCTCATGCCTTCCTAATGACAAGTCAGCAGCACTTTCTTTTCCTAACAATGTACAGGGTAAGAGTGGCACTCAGGTCAGACAGATTATGTTCAGATACACACCTCACTGTTTAATAACCACATACTGCAGGAAAGTTATTGTTCCTTCTACCTCTTAGTTTCATTATATATAAAATGGGGATTATGTATATGCGTCTCTTAAGTAACTGGTAGAATTCAATGAAATCATTCTTATCAGGAGCTTTAGCAAATTGCCTTGCCCATAGAAAGTACTTTTGCTATGATCAGGATAATTTTGACTTTATTATAGCTCAATACTACAAGACTAATTATGAAAGAAAGGCTCACATTTTATAACAGTGGACAAGAGTCTGGTTTGTTTGGTCTACAGCTTTCTTATATAACAAAGCCTAACTTGAGGGGAATGAAGAACGTTTTGGTGACTAAGGAAATAGCATGCGCGTACTGCATGCATCTTATGGAACTGAGATTTTTCTTGGTTTCAGACACAAAGACTTTTGAATACTTCTGTCAATGCTAGAAGATACTGTACATTGTGTTTTTTTAACAATAGCTATTGCTATTGACCAATATAGATAATGATATCTTTATTTCACAAATGTATATTATGTGTCAGAAGAAATGAAAAGTGTGTTCCATGTTATCGACCTCATTTAATCTTCCCACAATAGTGTGATGCTGTTGCTTTTGTAACTACTTTAGAGGTCAAGAAATCTGAAGCTCAGTGTGGTTCACTTTGCAAAGATCATAGTATCGGTAATTGATAGAACCCATATTTGAAGTCACATTTGTCTGTCCCTGAGGTGGCAATTTTTACCTATTGTTAACAGTCTAAACCATGAAAATACTGACAATATGGGACAACATAGGAGAAAGATGAAGCTGTGTATTTCATAGAAGTAAGAAAGAAAGGCTCTGAACTGTTAGCTCTGTTAGTACATGAATAGGGGAAGCTAGGTTGAGGACTCTGGCCAGTTGACCAAATTCCCTGTTGATCATCTTAATGGAACACAAAGCAGTAGTTGCAGAGGTACTGACCAATCATCTGTGCTATACTTAGTGTTTCTGTGTACTGAGAAGAAATAGCCTACAGTCTTAACAAGGAGGTAAAACCAACAGAAAAAATGACGGAATTTTCAATTAAGTTCTAAATTGTGTAGTCTAGTTTATAAGGCTGGGGGAGGCACTCAGCATTTGGGGGTGCTCTCACCTGCCTTTGTTTTATTTCTTTATCTATTCAACAGTACAAAGGAGGAAATATTTATTTGTTGACTTTTTTCAGATAGAAACTGAAACTGAGGTAGGGGTGGGAGAATGACCTACTAAGCGTTGGTTACGCATGCAGAAAACAGCAAAACAGCTCTGGATTCAGATGTAATCTAGGTCCAAGATCATTCTGTGAAGAAAAAAGCAGGTAAGAGTCTGTTGAAAGCGAGGAAGGTATTTGGAAGAGGTGAGACTTGAGACAGACAAGGAAGAATGGGCAGAAATTGGGATGCCCAGGTGTCCTTTGACATGGCCAATATGCATTTCTTTGGAGCTGAGATTCTTCTAGGTAACAGCCAAAACTCATCTACCTCCAAGATCCCATGAAGCTGATGTTCTAACAATAGGCTGCAGAAATAAAGCATCTTGAAAAAGACCTATCATGATTAGCCTCCAGGGCTTGGCATATCCAGAATTAAACTGTTGCCAACAGATGTCTAAGAAGTTTTGCCTCTCAGCATGAGATTGATGAGCGGGACATAGGTGACACCAGTAAATAATAGTTACTATCCACCTTGACCATCTTTTCCTGTGGAGTTATAGGAAATGGACAAAATGTTATCCTTTAGGAAGATCCAAAGAGGGAAAATGTACAAGTTAATGCTTTGCTACTTTGTGGTTCATGGAATGACAACATGGGTATCAGCTGGGGGATTGTTAAGTGATTCTTGGGCATTCCCCTACACTTGCTATATCAGGATGTATGGATTGACAAGATTCTTAAGTAATCAATCTTTCTCTCTCTTTCTTTCTTTCTTTCTTTCTTTCTTTCTTTCTTTCTTTCTTTCTTTCTTTCTTTCTTTCTTTCTTTCTGTTGTTGGTGGTGGTTTTGGTCTTAATTTGGACTTCCCTTCCTGCTCCCCTCAACAGATGACTGTTTTTCTCCAAATACACACTTGGGGCATTGGGTAGTGCTATAGTTTGGAGGTAGAGTGTCCCCCTGTGTGTTAAGGGTTGGTCACCAACTTGTTGTGCTAGTGGAACATGATGGAACCTTTAGAAGGAGGGGCCTGGTGGAAGGAAGTTAGGTCATTGGAGGTGTGCCCTTTGAGGGATATTGGGACCATGCCCCTCCCCCACCCTGCTTCCTGGCTGTTGTGAGATGAATAAGTTTCCTCACTCAACACACTTCCACAATGATATTCTGCCTCACCACAGGCCCAAAAGCAGAAGGGCAAGCAACCATGGACTGAAAACTTCAGAACTGTGAGCCAAAATAAATCTTTTCAGTTGATTATGTCAGGAGTTTTGTCACAGCAACAGAAAACTAACACAGGTAGTTTACTCCCATGGGGTTGGAGTCAGGTGACCTGGATTCCCAACTCAGCCTCTCTCTTGCAGTGGGACCTTGCCCTTTTCCAGGATTCAGGCATCCTCTCGTTCCCTAAGGCCTATTCTGGTGATAGTGATGGGAATTCAATGACTTTGTGTGAACTCAAGTGCTTTGTAAGCCGTGAATGACTTTCAAGATATTCATTAATATCTTTACTGAATAGAATACCTAGGGCTGTGTGTCTGAATACCAGTCGTGCATTTCAGTGAATGGGTGGAGAAAATGCAGTTTTAAGAGGTACAGCTTAGAATTTGAAAACTCGGATGACCCTGCTTTGTTATGGAGGCAAGCGCTTAACATGAGTGTTATTCTTCTCCTTGGTAATAGCCTGACCTGCTCAGGAAAGGAGCATCATAGTCTGTTGCCCCTGAAGCCGGGGAGAGGCTCTCCTGAAGAGGCCCACAGCCATTTTCTCTCGCAGATTATGGTCTCCAGTGCTGCCTCCTTTTTCCCCTATTCACAGGGTTCTGGCAGGGAGAGCAGCTGTCCTCCTTTGAGGGATGCAAGCCTCTATTTAGAGCTCAGTGCCTGTGTTTTTATTTAGTGTCACCTCCTTGACGCAGGTTGACCTAATAGATAACATCTGAAAAATAATTGGTGACAGCAAAGGGAACAGAGCCTCGCAGGAGCATCATCTCCTGTTTTGTTGGATTTGGGGATGCAGAGGAAATAACGCCCAACAACCCAGCAGCTCCTCCTCCTCCGAGCGAGCATGAATAATTGAGAGCCGGCGAGGCGACTGCACCAAAGAGTTGCATTATGTAAACCGGCAGGCGGCGGCGTGTGTGTCTGTGCGTGTGCGTATGTGTGTCTGCGCGCAAGAGGGTGCGTGTCTGAGTGTGTCTGTGCGCCTGTGCGCGTGCGTGCCTGAGCTCAGAACAGCTGTCTGTGAGGGAGTCCGAAGGAGAAAGAGAGAAAGGGAGCGAGGGCGAGCGGGGAGAGGGACTTCTGTACGGCTGCACGACCACACCAAATAACAGCCAAAGAGAGAGGTGGGGGGAAAGGAAATCAAGGGGGGCCCATGCTTAAAATTCCAGAGCGGTGCGAAAACAGCAGAGCCAGGGAGCTTCCCCAGCTTATGTGAGCCCTACCCCGTCCCCTCTCCCGTTAGCAACAGGGCTTTGGGATAGGCATGGAGGTGAGTGTCCTCCAACCTCCTCAAGGCCCCTGCTCCCCGCCCCCGCCCCCCCCTGCCCAGTGCATGAATGAATGAGTTCCTCTCTGCACTGCACTCTGCTACGTTCCTAATGGCTTCCAGGTTAGTGCTAACTCGTGCTCACGCTTGTGTGTGTGTGTGTCAGTCTATCTTTGTTTCCTCGTGGAATTTTTGGGAAGAGGGTGGGCTATGTCCTGGGGTCAGGTTGTGTCCTCCCTGCTCAGCGGCTGTAGCTATGGACCTGTCTGTCTGGTTGTGTGCTTTTATTTTCCAGCTAGCGCAGGCTGCTCAGGGCTGCCAAGAACACAAACCTTTAGAGGCAGAGTAAATCTGGAGTCCATGTTGTTTGCTTCTGTTCTCTGTTGGGGGATCCGAAAGCAGCCAGCGTGTGACATCATGCTGCAGAGATGCCACATTCTTTTCCTCCCCAGCCTTTTCTCTTCTCCTTCCTCCCCTCTTCCTCCAGAAGCACTGCTTGAGCTGAGCTTTGGAACACTAAGAAGCAGCCCTGGGGTGGGCTGGAGGGTTGAGCTGGATTGGGACCAATGGGGTCCCCTTGATCAGGAGACATAATTGGGACCCTCTAACTTGGAGAAAGGAGGGCAGGGGATTGAATTGGTGGTGCGTCATAGAGGTGGCCCAGAGCTTCTGGGGGAGGCTGGACAGGCCATGTGCTCGTTTCCCACCCACTGACTTCCTCTCTGGTGTCCAGAGGTGACAGGGTAGGAGGTGAACAGAGCAGTGGCCAGGAAGATAGGGACAGATAGATACTGCTTGTCCCACAGTGAGAGGGCCGTGAGACACATGGGTCTGGTCAGCCAAAGGAGAGGACGAGAGGGGAAGTGGATAGCTCCCGACTTGGAAAAGTAAAGGGATCTGTTTCTTCCTTGGCTCAGAGATTTGCCATGTGTTTTGAGAAAATAGACACCCAGTGGCTGGGCCTTACTCCCCCATACCTCCTTGCCTTGTTAGTTATTTGCTTGATTTAGGGAAGTGCAGGGGTGGGGAGGACTTGGAGCTGGCTGTCTCCCTGGGTCCTCAGCCAAGAGCTCGGCCAGGGCTGGGGGAAGTGATCTTGGCCTCTTCTCTGACATTTGCTAGCAAACTGTGTTCTGTGGACACCCCCCTCACTCTTTTGCGTCCTGCCTAGCCTGGCCTCTCCCTGCAGCTGACCTTGAATGGTGAGCCTATTTCTAGGCTCTGCCTTGGGCAGCACTCCACAGGTTGCCATTGTTTAGGACCAAGATGAAAACATCTGACCTTGGAAAAAGGTCAAGGAAAGGGCTGTTTTATAGAGGTGCCCTGGTGGGAGATTGACATATCAAGGCTGGGACTAGCAAGCAGTATCCTATGGACCTTGGGAGTGAGTGCTGAGTGGGGAATCACCTAGTATTGGTTAAGTTTTTAGGTACTTAAGCAACTTTGAAACCATCCATTGGGGAAAGAATGAAGAAATGGGAACTTTTGCCATTCTACCTGAAGTGAGGGGACCTTTTTCTCCTTCCTGGCCCTACAAATTTCCTCTGCTGAAATGGCAAACCTGCAACTCCTTCCCCCAGTGGGTGTTACATGGGTAGCGTCACCAAGCACAAGTTCCTTTTCTGGGGGACAGAGGAGAAGCTGGCTTGCAGAAAAGACCTGTACAAGTTTGTGTATTGTTAGACCAGGGAGGGAAAACTTTCTGTAAGTATTGTAGGCTCCCTGGGCCATTCTGTCTCTGTCACATCTATTCAGTCCCTCTTTGTACAGAAGTGACTGAACAGTTGGTTGACTATGAACAAATGATCATGGCTATTTTCACAATAAAACTTTATTTATGGGCTCTGAAATGTGAATCTCATGTAACTTTCACATGTTATATAATGTTACTCTTTTGATTTCTTTCAACTGTTTAAATTGTAAAAATCATTTTTGTGTCCAGGTAAGAGAAACTCTAGGATCTGATTTTGTGTATGGCCTAGAGCTATCTTTACCAACCATTCAAATTGTAGCATGGCCTGAGTTGGGATAAGAGCTGAGTGATTTCTTCACTCTACTGGAAGTCAGGTTTGTCTGGCTGGGAGAAGTGATGAATGTGTGTGCTTCTTGTAGGGATGTTATATACATGTGTCACATGTGTAGACAGCTCTCCTTAGCCTATAATACAAGGTGCCAGCATAGTGCCCAGAGACTCATAGGAGAAAAGTGACTCATTCCAGATTCCCCTGATTTCAGAAGATGACTACAAAAATAGGTTTAAGCTCTGATTTCTTAAGTGCTTGGGGTGATCTTTCTGCTCTGTTCTGAGCTCATAAGATTACATCTCTGCAGTATTTCAGCCATGTCTGTACTCTCCACTTTCAGGGGGATTGAGATAAACTGGAGTCCATTCAGAAGAGAGTGAGCCCAGTCAGTGCTGAGGGACTCTTAACTATGTCATGTGAGGGACCAACAGGTTAGAGAAGCAGACAATGCCACATGGAAAAGAATATAGCTCCCATGGGGGTAAGACAGGACCTTTGTGAGGAAGCTACAGGAAACTGAACTTAAAATAAAAACTATCAGAGTTGTCCAACTGGTAAAATGATTTACATATCAATTAATGACTTCTGTTACTTGCAGTATAAGAGTTCAATCTAAATAAGGATTGAGTGGAGATACTGTAAGAGAAAAAATTTTAACTTCTGAGGATAGGTTTTTAAAAAAAATTTTTTTAAAATTTTTAAAAAATTGGTACTGGGATTTGAATCCATGGGTGCTCTATAAATGAATCACATCCTTTTTATGTTATTGTGAGACAGGGTCTCGCTGAACTGCCCAGCTTGTCCTCTAACTTGTGATTCTCTTGCCTCAGCCTCTGGGGTAGCTAGATTACAGTCATGTTCCATCATACCTGACTTGAGAATAGGTTTAAGGAAATAGAATCATTTCCCTTGAAGCAAAGAGGGTCATAGTTTTTTAACTGACCTTAAGTTTGGAAAAGGTGGAATGAAAGAAAATGGCAGCAAGTACAATGTGACTTTTTTTTTTTTTTTAAATCATAACTTCCTGATGGTAGGAGGAAACAATGAGAAGGGTGACAAAGGAAAGTCCTGGGATTTTGTACTCTGAATGTATTTCAAGTTAAGTTAAAGCCTCTTGGGTGACTTAGGCATCTGCCTGAAGCCAAGAAGATGGATGGACCTCTTTAAGTACTTATTCTACACTTCCCATAATTTTAACATAATGGTCATTCCTTGTCATGTTTCTATTTGGTCTTTAACCTGAAATAAATGAGAGCTGCTACTGAATCCCAGGGTCAGGAAGGAATTAGCTCTTCAGGTGAGCCACACCAATGAGATGAACCATGTGAGGGAAAGGGCTACTGAATGCTGTCATTCACGTCTCACCCACGTGCTGGGACTTCATATGACAATACTTTGCCAATCTCTGCTGCCTATGGTGATATATGTGGCCTTGACCAGAGAGAAACCTGGTGATGCTGAATTAACTGTAGGCCTAGGCTGCCTGCATGGATTTCTGGATGCTTTGCCTAATTTAGATCTGAGTCCTTCTGTCCCAGAGATGCTGCTGCTCTCTTGACTAGGCAGTGTGTTCTTTATACATTGTTTGCCATTCTCCTCTCATATCCTTGTGGAGGTTAGGTGGTGTCTACATTCATTCTTCTCAAACAATAAAAGCTGAAGCTGAGAGAGGATGGTTTGCCCCCAGATTAACACAGGGAAGGGTCTGAGTCAGGAAATCCTCCTAATTCCTGGTGTGCTCTTCCTAGTTCCTCAGACTGGCTTCCTTGACAGGTGGTGATAGGAGATGTTGAATTGACCAGCTTTTATCACATGGCATTGGTTAATTACACATCTGTCTCTGCCACCAGATTGTGAGTCTCTTAGAAGCAGAGACAATATCCCTAATGTCTAGAACATTACCTGACATGGAGTATGGTTCTTATGGAAGGAAGGGAGGGAGGGAGGGAGGATGGTGAATGGATGGATCCTGCAGATTCCTTAGCAGTGACGTTTCTCTTGCTGAGGATTGGAGAGAGGACTCAATGGGAGTAGACTTTTAATGAGCTAAAGTTCTATTCATTTGAACTCCTCCTTGCCTTGTTTCAGTGGCTTGTGGTATCTCAATAGTTTGGAAATCTTTTTAAATGGATTGGAAATGTTTTTCAAGAAGGGGCTTCCTGGGATAGCTTAGCACCTTTCTGCTTTTACAAGGTCTCATTCTTAGGAGCTTTGAAGCTTCTGAAATACTTTGGGTGGAGTTGTACTTAGATTTGGCTGAGATTGATAAGATCAGGTTTAAAAGCATTAAATCCCTACTCTTAACCCATTATCATGTTCAATACTATGTGTATACAAACAACCACTGACATAGTCAGTGCCCCACTAGGCCCTGGGTATGAATATATATGTAAAGTTGGAGGTACTCAGAAAATACTCATTTACTGATATAGGATAAGCATGATTAGCTTAATTTCTAAAGATTGTTAAATTCAGAAAGAGTTGGACAGATAACAATCGTTGAGAGTCATGGAGAAATAGAATTGTGACATTTAAAGTCTCCTTACAGCTGTCCAAACCTGTATGCAACCACCTTGTGAATGCCTTGTTAATGAAAATCTGAAGAAGTGATGACCATTGTCAGAGCTACCCTGAGGGAATTCCTACATCCAGTAAGAGGATGGGTTACATGACCACTAGGATCCCCTCTCAACTAGACTATCACAGATCAGCTTAGCCAACCCAGCAGGACATTATGAAAATTATCAGGTGCTTGTTCTGTTTTGAACAATTTCAGGAAAAGGAAATTGTAAGAGTCAGTAAGTTCCTATGTTTGATTTCAGTATCTTCTGGTTCATCTTTTTGTAGTCCCAGTTTGTGGGAAGTTGGGACTAGCTGAGCACGTGAATAGTGATAATCCATATTCTTACCCTATGTCTTCACCATGTGGAAAGGACAGAACTTAGGAAATGGATTCAATTTCTTCCATGGAAATTCACATCTGACTTCTAACCCCTTTTTACTCCATGAACAGTTAGAGGAAGCCCTTTCTTTTGGGGATGCACTAGTTAAGTTTATGCCTTTTAAGATTTTCACTCCAGTAAGGTGGCTTATAACCACTCAACAGACAATAAACACATGTAGACAGAAAGATTGATAGGGTAATTTTCTCAAGGGCACTAGAGAGATCAAAGGTTTAAACCCAGATACTCTGATGTCTAGACAAAACGACAAGCCAGCCAAGAGTCTGGAACTAATGTCGTATTTTAGTTTTCAGGGACCCAGAAATCAGAATAAGGACTACAGGGTAGAGATATACAGAAGGCAGCTTTGGGGCCAGTTTAAGAAAATATATCTAACAGAGAGGCTGAACAATGGAATGAATGGCTTTACAAAGAGTTTTTTCCTTTATTCATGCAATACATGCCGAGGATCCCTGTGTAGGCCACTTGCTAGAGGCACGGGGAACTACAGACAAGGCCCAGCTCCTACATGGTGTTCATTCTAGTGGTAAACAGCTAAACAACAAAAAACAAGACCATTTGAGCTCCTACAAGTGCTGAGAAGGGAATCACTAGGCAAGTGGTAATGATTGCCTGGGGACAGGGAGGCCACTGTGGATGGAGTGGTTCTTCAAGAAAGTCTGCTCCAAAGAGGTGACACTTGAGCTTTGATCTGAAAGCTGAAAAAGAATCAGCATTTGAAACTTTAGAGGTCCAGGCAGAGACCAACAAGTGCAAATATCTTGCGTCAGGAGATATCTATTGTGGTAATGGAAGAGAAAAACCCAGGGAGGCTGGAATACACATGAGGGAGAAAGGTCTGAGTGCTTCTGGTAGAGGATTTGACCCTTTCCCTCTAGAAGTTAAGCCAGGGAAGCTGAGTGGATTTCGTACTGTGTTCCAAAATCCAGTTCTGTAGGATCCTCAGTATTTTCCAAGGTGATCATAAGTTGTTCCTCTTTGAAACATCCGCCAAGATAACAGCAGCGCTAGCTTTTTCCTGACACTGGCAGGACCCAAACAAACTTATTTTGTTTTTGTAGGAAGGGGGGAAAAGTGGGTCAGGCTGTTTTGGCATTTCAGGCATGGAGTCCTGGTTCTATTGCAGGCTCTGGTCTCCATGGAAATGAAAAATAGTGTTTGTCATGCTTGTTCCTGGATTGAATTCCAAACTCTGGGCTGAACAGAAGCTGCAGGAAAGCCAGGCGACGGGGGAGTGGGTTGGATGAAGGCTGCAGTTATTGTGATGAGGGATCTCTTCTCTTTGGCTTGAGGAGGAAAAGGTCTTTGCCTCCCCGCCAGCCCTCTCTGCACGCCATCACCTCCAGACCAAGAATGCCAGTGGAAGGGTAACTGAATTTCTGCTTTTCTCTCTTTGGCTCAAGAATTTCTACCTTGCCCTTATGTTAATTAGTCAATTAATAAATCCATCCACAACTGAAGTTCCTGCTAGGACTTTTCCCCCCATAGTAAGTAGATCCCCAGTAAGAGTATGTCTGATATTCAACTAGTTAACTGGGTGTAAAGGTTTGGGATAGGTTTTGTAAGATTTTTGAAAAAGTTTTTTTTTGTTTTTTGTTTTTTAGTTTCCTTAGATACTTAGGAGAGGGAAGGAGTCAGTAAGTGGAGCTTGTTGCTCATAGGATATCTACACACTATCTATAAACATGTCAGATGCTTCGGCAACAGCCCAGTTCTACCGGTCAGTTCGAAATTTCAGGCAGAATTTGTCCCTGGATACCTTGTCTACTTCATTCCAAGTTCCAGCTTGGAAAGCCCCCAGGGAATTTAAGCAAGTTACCCAAACAGAGGAGTGGGAACAAGATGTTCATCTCTGCAAAATCATCTTCTTACAGCATTTGGGGGAGGCCCATTTTCTGTAGGATCTGCAGCTGGCATCTGTGTTAACCGTGATAGGGAGGAAAGGCATTAACCAGGGAGCCCTTTCCCTTCCTGCCCTTGCTGCAAGGCAACCTTCTGCTAAATCCAGGCCAAACTGGGGCACGTTACGACCAGGATGAGACTCAGCTTTAGTGTAAGTTTGGGAAGAAAACTTAGGCGGGGGTTGGGAGAGGGGAGCACCCATCCTCCAAGCTCTCTGGCCCCTTTCTTCAATCAGGTAATCACAACTTGGCATACATGACACAATTTGGCTTTGTCCCTTAGAGGGCACTGGACCCAGCGGTGGAGTTGCTGCCACATTTAGATTCCAACTGATAGGCATACAAAGAGTAAGTTCTATCTGTGGTCACACGGGGACCATGTGTCACACCGTGTGTCCTCATAGGGGAAACAACAGTGCATTTGCTATTCTTCTGAGCTCTTGCCTCATCTTATATCCTCAAAAGTGTGTGTTGGGAGGAAACCACTTGCTCTTGCACTCACCTGGGAAGATTCATTTTTATAAGTGGTATTTTCCTCTCTAAGGAGAAGAGTCCAAGGGTAATTGGGGGATTACCTGCTGGGATTTGCGATTTGGGCCATCCACTCCCTTGTTGGGTTTGCCCTTCACACCCACTGTACTGTGGTTTTCAGTGCATAGGGTCATTTAATGTAAACACTATTGAATGAAAAATAAGAGTACAAAGAACACCAACCAACTTCAGAGAGTCTTCATAAACTCTGAAACTTGGGAACTGGTGTAGGTGGACACACCTATTGATGGAGGCATTTGCAGGCAGCATGTAAATTCCATGCAAATGTTATGCAAATGCACCCATGGCCTTCCTATCTCAGACATGTGAGCAAGGGTCATGGGAACTCCAAAAGGGAGCTGGCTAAATCGCATGGATATTTGCTGTGGTATTATAAAGAACTAAGGAGGATTATTGATGAAACTTGAGAGCTGGCATAGATAGGATGTGTGTGGCTGGATAACAGTAGTCGTGTGTTAGGGATTTGGGACAGTATCAGAATCAACTTTAACCAGGTGCTGTGAAAAGAGGGAGAGATTGTAATATGACTGTGGGTGCTAATAACTGTCACCAAAAGAAGGGAATGTCCCATCGGGTACTGCTGTTCTCAACCACATCCTCCTGCCCACGCCCCATCAGTCACACTTCAGATTCCTCTTCACTGACAGTTGCTATGACAAGATCAAAATGGTTTTACTGTTTCTAGTGAGTCCACCTACCTGGTAGACACAGAATGGCTGTTTTACTTAGAGTTGTAAACAGGTCTCTGTCCCCTGGGGCAGATGTGCCACTTATTCCTTGATACCTAAAAGATTGTTCCTTGGAAGTAGTAGTTCTCAAACTTTACAGTGCAACAGAATCACCTCAGGTAATTAATTCAGAATGCAAATTCTGATGATGATTTAATGGAAATTCTCAATTATTGGCCGGAGGTGTTATGGGGTAAGGCTGGCATTCTACACTGGAAGGAAATACCCTGTGTATTCCTGGGCCCACCATTGGAAGTGAAGCCTGGCAGCATTCAGAGCATTTCCACTTAACCCTCTGAGGAAAGAGGGCAAGAATGTTTCTTCTGCATTTTGCAGAGAGGAACAAACTCCTTCTTAACAATAGTAGCTCAGTATTTATTTAGACTTGCTGTGTATTAGGCAGTGTGCTCAATATTTGGTTATGTTACTTCATTATATACAGCAATGCACTGAAACAGGTATTAATGTTTCTCTTTTTCTACTGAGAAAAAATGACTCACGGGACATTATCATACAGCAAGCAAATGGCCAAGCTGGGTCTCAAATCTAAGCTTTCTGACACCATAGAATGGCAATTAATCTCAACCTTGTACTGCTTCAGCAATCCCCCAGCACACAAATGTTGCATTGAAGCTGCATTTCCAAATTTCTAATTAGGTGCTCTTTCTACTATTCAGAGGTGCCTGGAGTATATCAGGTGGCCTTTTAGAAAGGAATTACTAGTACCTCTGGCACTGAGATGTTTACAGTCATACATTTAATCACCCAGGGCTGGCATTAAAATAACAGGGAAGTATAAATATGCAGTGTTCAGGTGTGGAGAGGAGTGGGGCAGAATCTGGTTGGAAATGAGCCAGGGCTGAGGTGGCTGGTGGGATGCACTATGGTAAGAATGTAGGAAGGAGTTGCTACAGTCCAAGCAGGCTGGAGCCACAGGGCATTCAGGGCTACAGGTATAGATTTTACAATATCTGGGGCAGAAATGATTTTCTGTAAAGGCAAACAAGTTAACTTAGTGAGGAACACTGGAACACCAGCTGACCATTCTGCTCTGCTTGGGGTTCTGAACAGTGCACGGCTGGCTGATCAGGGAGCTGGCTCGGTGATAGGGAAAGAAAAGTGTTGTGGTGGCCACCTTGTCTGGTGGGGGTGGGGAGACTGCAGAGTCACTGCAGAAAGTATTTGTCCTCTGTCTACGCTTCTCCATTTCTCAAGAACTTCAGCCAGACCCAGCTGTAGATCAAACCACATGTGGCATGAGATAGCATGGTCACAATTAAAGGAAGCACCATTTGCTAGCAAGGTAACCAGGAGAGGAGTGTGATACTATTTTTTTTGGAGGGCTAACAAATAAGAAACATGGGAAATAAGTGAATGGCTTCTGGGGCCCTTTCCCTGAGCTAGAGGTGGTAGTGGAGGTCTTAGAGGACCTATTACTTGGGAGAGTTGGTGATTATAGGAATCTTGTAGCTCAAGCAAGCTATACATCTTATATTGCTAATTTGTGCTCTGTGCTGTTTTGTGCCCTCACATCTTTGTTCATAGTCTGTTCTTTCCTATAACATTCTTTTCTTTCCTGTCCTACCATGCCATCTCCTGGTCCCCATACCTTTCACCTGGCTAACTCCTAGATGTTCTGCAAACCCAGTTTCAGGGCCATATAATCAAGGAAGACCTTCTTCCTTTACTCTTTTCCATCACAGCACTTCTTTATATTGAAATGGGAGGAGCACATGTCTAGCTCATCCTGACTATAAATACTCCAAGTACAAAAATCCTTTGTAATTCACCAACATGAACTTGGATGTCTAGCATTACGCCAGGTGGTCCGTAAATATTTGCGACATTAAAGAGCCATGTATGAAGCTATATTACCTTGGCCAGCCACTTAACCTTCCTGATTCTTAGGTTTTTCTCCCTCCTTTCTCCCTCTCTTGCTCCCTTCCTTTTTTGGGGGGTGGTGGTGGTGGTGGTACTGGGGATTGAACCCAGAACCTCACACATGATAGGCAAGTGCTCTACTACTGAAATACATCCTCATACCTTTCTCATGTTCTTGTAAGTTGAGAGTTGGATATATTATTCTTCAATTTTGGTACACAGTCTTAGTCTAATGACCCATCTAAAATGGGTCTTTCTTTCCTTCCTACAACATGCCTAAGGTCTTTTCAGCTCCCAAATACCAAGATTTAAAAATACACTGTAGGGGTTGGGGATGTAGCTCAGTGGTACAGCACTTGCCTAGCATGTGTGAGGCCCTAGGTTCAAACCCTGATGTGGCCAAAAGAAGTAAAAATATAATGCAACTCTTACTCATAATCTTGGCAGGATCAGATTCATGGCCCAGCATAGAGTTTGTTTGAAAGACACAATCGTGTATGAGACATAGGAACTGGTTGTAGTTGCTCAGTTGTACATCCAAATCTATAGAATAATGAAGTAACTTTTAAGCACTTTAGGAATCCAGCAAAACTTGTAGTGTTTTTGCTGCTGTAGAACACAGTTACAAACATTTCTTCTTGTATAGAGAATGATCAGAGTGAAGGCAGAGTAAGGGAGGGTAAAACAATGGAGGAACCTATACTCCGGAGGTAGGATTTTATTCTCAGGGATGGAAACTATAACCTTTGACTAAGGGAGGAGTTCATCAAAAATGTCAGAGTCACTTTTTAGAAAGTTCATTTTGAGAGGAAAGTAGAGAATGGATTGGAGACTGGAGGGAAGAAGTTGATTCCTTTCTTTTTATTCATCTAGCAACCCATACTTCTGTCCACCTGTCTACCCAGCAAACAAACAGTATTGAATACCTCATTCTAAGAATAAGCTCTCTAATCAGATAGGCCTAAGGTTTAAATCCTGTCCTACCATTTACCTGCCTGTGTGATTTTGAGTGAATTACTTAATCTATCAAGAATTCAACTTATTAGGCGGGCGCGGTGGCTCAGGCCTGTAATCCCAGCACTTTGGGAGGCCAAGACAGGAGAATTGCAAGTTCAAAGCCAGCCTCAGCACCAGTGAGGCGCTTAGCAACTTAGTGAGACCGTCTCATAAAACACAAAATAGGCTGGAGATGTGGCTCAGTGGTTCCCCCTGAGTTCAATCCCCAGTACCAAAAAAAAAAAAAAAAGAATTCAACTTATTATCTGAAGATAGGACAATATCCATTAAAACTTCATAGGTAGGTTGGGAGGATTCCAGTTAATAATACTTAATAAGTGCTTGATGCTAGGAAACTAATAAATATTGAATAATTTTTAGCTATTATCAGTGTTCACAGGCTGGAGACACAGATTTGAGGACTTTAATGAAATTAGGACTTGCTAAAGTCCTGAGTACAGGCACTTTCACAAGGATGGGATTCAGTTTAGCAAACACTGCTGAAAGTGTGTCCTGCCTATAGAACCTCACACCAGGTGGTGTGGGAGGTGCTCAGGGGGATGCCTCCCGGAGCTTATAGGTCTTCCCTTTAACACCAGGATTGTGTTAAATGTTTTAGTCAGCTCAGTGGTGGAGGTTCAGAAATGCTTTTTGGAGAAGGTGGGATTTGAGATGGGTCTGGAAGAATGAGCAGGACTTTAGTAGGAAGATGTGGAGGGAAAGGGATCTTCAGGCTCAAGCAATGAGTTGTATGGAAGTCTGGAAACAGGAGAATGAGGATGTGTATTAAGAAGATTCAGGGAACATATGTAAAGTAGAATATGGAAATAATAGATATAGGAAATGGAAAGTCCTCAAAATAATATGGCCTGAGAAAAAGGGAGTAAAAAAGAAAAGCCATGCACTGACAGCTTTCACCACCCAAGACAAATGTTTTCCTAGTGCTAATTATAAGACAGGAAGGAGATGTCTCATCACACTGAGGTGATAGCCTCTGAGGGGCACTGACCCTTGCCCCAAGAGCTAAAATTCCTGAGCACTAATACTGACCCATTCACTGATTGATAAGAACAAACCTCAAATTCCTGGGTGCCCAAGAAAACTGATATGCTAACCTGACCACCTCTCAGTATAACCTATATAAGCCCAGTCCCTTTCTTTATTTGGTGGCTTATTTTCCACCAGGAAAGTGGGGCCATTCCCATAGATGTAGTCCCATTCCTGAATAAAGGCTGAAATGATCTGTGAAGTTTGTTTTTCCTGGCCTTTTTGCACTAACAGGAAGCTCTTTAAGAGAGTATATGGAATGAAAAAGTATTGACATACAGATGTGTCATTTATTTTTAGTAGAGAACTTTATATTTAATTCTGAAGATTTTGGACTTTAAAACAGGTGCTCATAGGTAGCAGAGAGATAGTTGGCTTGTATTTAGATTTAGTGACAGTTATGAAGGAGATGGAGGAGCCTATGTAAGGCTATCTTAGTTTGTTTTCTGCTGCTGTAACAAACTACCACACACTGGATAATTTATAGGCAGCATGGTTCCAGAGGCTAGGAAGTCCTAAAGGATTGTACTGGCATCTGGCAAGGGTCATCCTATGGTGGAAGGTGGAAGGACAAGTGAGAGCAAGTCAGAGAGAGGGGTTGAGAGAAGGTGAACTCATAACAACTCATTCCACTTCCTACCCATCCCTGTGTTTGTGGCATTAATCTATTCATAAGGGTAACATCCTCATGATGTGATCACCTTTTAATGGTCCCACCTTGATACTATGGCATTGGAGGGGACATTCAAACCATAGCAAAGCCTATTGAAAGAGCTCAAGCAAGACCCCTGAGAATCTGAGTGAGGTAACTGGAAGAGGAAAGGAGGGATGGGATAAGGAACTTAATGGAAATAAAATTGTGGGGACTTGGTGACTCATTTTTGTGGGGTGCGATGGAAGGAGATGGGTTTGCTGAAATGGTGATGCTGTTGAGAATGGGCATTAGTGGGAGGAGGTTTGGGAGGAAGGATGGCCAGTTGTTTTTAATCTGAGGCACTCAGGAGACATCCCTCTGGCAGAGACTTCTTGGTAGCAGGTCGTTGGGCCAGACTAGAAAGTGGGAGCAGTGCTGGTGTCAGGATTCTCTGCCCAGAGGCCAGCACAAGGTCAGGGAAAGGAGGAGATGGTCAGGAAGGTGAAGGATTCACCTTTGGGGAAGGACTGTTTCAGGCTGAGTAGCAAGAGAAGATTCAGTGGTGGAGACAGGGAGAGGAATAGAAGAGAGAGGTGTGGGCCATCTGGGAACAGAGAGATTTTCAACAACACAGATGGTCAACAGCCTTAAGATTACAAAGAGACGGTCTAAGGGTCTAAGTTGTTTATTGGCTGATGTGGCGAAGGTAGAATTTTAGGTATGCACATCCTTGGGTGGCATAGCTGAAATGGGAATCCTGTAGAGATTTTGATCATTTAGCAAAAGATTCATGTGGTTTTGGAGAGTTGGAGTCCATTTCCTTGACCTTAGGATTTTTTTTAACCTACCCCTTGCTCGACTCCTTTCTCAATGGTCAGTTATCAGCTGGTTTGGAGGTTTAAGTGTTCTTTGCATTCCAGAGTGTGGGATTAAGTGAAGATGGTCCCTGTCTAAGAAAAAGAAGGGAATAATGGGTGTGTGTCCACTAGGTCCGAGATGCTAGTGCTTAGTGTGTCTCCTCTCCAGTTCTATTTTGAGCAAATTGGTTGGGATTAGACATGGAGTTTCTAGCTGCTTCCAACAGTGCAATCCTAGAGGACAGTTTATCCCTGGGATTCTTGACTGTGGGCTGGAATTGGCCTGAAAGAAAGGAGGTTCCCTGGAAAGATGAGCCCCCCTGAGTCTGCATGGGAGCCCCTGAGGTTTCCCCACAGGGGGAGGCCTGATGTGGAGGCTTGATTGTCTTCATTCACACAGCTCACCTTCTTCAATTGAAGCCAAGGGACAACCTTCCTTCTCTGTGGAAGGAATTTGAGAGAGTGAGGGGATGAGGAGAGAACTTTGAGGATCCTCTTTTGAGGGAGGCATGTTGGACTTCCCCCAAACACAGTTACAGTTGACATTATAAATGAAATTTTAAACATACATACTGTTTTAGGATGAAGCAAAAACCTTGGGCCCTGTTTTTCTCCACACATCCACTGGCCACGTGTCTTTCCTTTCTCTGATCTTCTCTCCCCTCTCCTGCTTTTCCCCATACCTTTTCTTCTAAAAGGTAAGGCAATGTCTGGCTGCCCAGCTCCTCCTCCCCACTCTTCCTGGTCTCAGTGCTTGAACTTGTTTTACCTTCTCTCTGCTGAGGATGCCCTAGTGGAAGGTGTTGCTGGAGGGAAATGGTTTTCATTGCAAATGGGCCCAGTGGGACATCTGAGCTTACAGCTGGAACTTCATGCAAATGTCATTTTCCTCCACCCTGCCCTCCAGCTCCCGGGAAGCTGGAAGCTTCCTGAGAGTGCTCCTTGGATTGTTCTGGAAGCCTGCCCCTGCTGCCTGACTGCTGCATAGGTGTGTGGGACACTCTTTTTTTCATGCCACCCCCCATTGCTGCTTTGACTTTATAGTCTCACATTTTCTTTCCCATTTCCCCTGCCTCTTTTTAATTAACCTTTGCCCTTTTCTATTTCTTTCCTTTTTCCTTCTCTCAAAGAGAACACCCTCTAGAACTTCATTTAATTTCCTCTCCCTTTCTTTGCTTTATCTCTTGTACTCCATTTGGAAACACAACCTAAATATCAATTAGTAACTATATTTTCAGATCTTAAGCCTTGCTATAATTGGGTTTGGTGTTGTGGGAAGTTTCAGGCACTGCTGGAAATGAATTTGGGGTAGGGGGATATGGGGTGTTAATCTCTAGCCCTGGCAGAGGAAGCAGGAACTAGCATATTTTACAAGGAAATAGTATGGTGTGGTTGAGCAACATCAGAAGCCCCAAGTTTTGTGTCTAGGCTCTCTGCAATCAGGGGACCTTGCACTAGTCTTCATATTTAAACACAGGGATTATGACATTTACCATTACTACCTTGGTGGAATGTTTTAAGATCCCAGTGAAGTATGTATGTGAATTATTTGAAAAATAGTATTATTATTGTTATTTTAATATACAAAAGTGTCCAAACAAAATGAGCTAACAGTATTGGATGATCTCCAATGAGTCTTTCAGGTTCTAAGCTCTGTTTTCCATAGA
>CM053399.1:95205632-95296054 GCA_028644305.1 Xerus rutilus
CTCCCCCATCCTCCGGAAGAGGTCTCGCTCACCAACCCCACAGAACCAGGACGGAGACACCATGGTGGAGAAGGGCTCAGATCATTCCTCAGACAAGTCTCCATCCACCCCGGAGCAGGGTGTGCAGCGCAGCTGTTCCTCACAGTCCGGCAGGAGTGGTGGCAAAAATTCCAAGGTGAGCTGGACCACGCTGACTCTGTGCCTTGTTAGGAAGGCAGATGACACTTTCCTCAGATGGTCGAAGGCCCCAGTGTCCCAGAGATTGTCTTTCCATGAGACAAGGGCAGGGTGAACAGCAAGGACCCCAGTTAAAAATTTTCCTAGCTAAGCACTTTTAGAGGGGTCATGGATTAGAAGATGGTGCTCCACCCACACTTATCTTTCTTTGGGAACTAAGGAGACTCATGTTCCTTGAGATATGGAGGAAGGATGCTTAAGGGATTGGAGGAGGGGTCATTTGTTCATTTCTGTTACTGTCTTCAAATTTGGTCCTCAGAACTAGGGTAGAAGGGAGCATTATCTGAGGACAACTGTGTTGCCTGGGAGAGAGTCTTCAGGGAACCTCCCAGAATGCTGTTTTTAACCTCTCTGGCCATCATCCTGCCTCATCTTTGTACTAACCCGCTTGGTACTCATCTGGCAGAGAGGGCAGCAACAGGGCTTCCATCCCTTTTAGGCATGCCCACCATGAGCACCAGGGCCCTTAGCCCCAAGGATATGCACAAAAGCCCCAGATTGTTTCCCGTTCCCCAGAGAGTTCCCCTTGGCCCTTGGTCCTTTGAGAAGCAGGAAGCATACCTGTTCAAGTGCTCCTTCAGGAAGCTTCTCTTCACCAACTGACTCCTAGGACCTGGGAAAGGGCCGGGAACCCCAGGGAGGCAGGGGCACTGGTTTCCCACCTGAATTTGTCTTTTGATTTCTTGTTCTTCCTCTTCTTCCCCACCACTTCCCAAATACCTTCTTTGCATGCATGGTCTTAGTCTCACAAGCGCCTCTCAAAAGTAAGCCATCTTTTGTCTCTGTCTTTTTTTTATCTCCCCTCTAGTGTTGAATTGTCTGTAGTGCTCAGCATCCCCGCCCTCTGCCCTAGCCGATTCTGCCCATGTGTCCTGCTTGGTCCCTTTCCCAGAAGGGCCGGCCCCACTGTTCCCCTGGAAGGCTGGCTTGGAAATAACTGGGGACCCATTTCTGTTGCACCTGAGGTTGGAGAACAGACCCTGTCCCTGCTCTCCCACGTCTGCCTGCTCCTCAAATATTGCTTCTGGTTGGAATTTATTCCCTCCTTATATGGTGCCTTCTTGAAGCAGAGTCTGGGAGAGGGAGTTTCATTCCTGGGCAGGGGAGGCCCCATCCTATCATACTACAGGTCTTTGTGGCCCCTTGGTGGGTGATTCTGGCCTCCCTGGCAGTAGTGATTTGAGATGGGCAGGAAGGAGGTGCTGATAGAGGTCAGGAATTCAGGTCAGTGAGTTCCCTGGTGCAGCAACAGCAACTGCAGGAGCTCTGCCTGCCACGGTCCTTTCTCCACCCTTGAAGAGCTGCTCAGCTGGGGCACCTCTCACTGCTTCCACCCACCGCCCAGACCAGGGCCCCTCGCTGCTTCCACCTACCTAGGGCCTGGGCTTGTGGTGTTAAGATCCTGAGTCCTGATCAGTGAGGGTGCAGAGTTTAAAGAATGTTGACAGTAGCCCAGCCAGGCCCTGGAGAATGGGAGCAGAGCAGGGAGACAGAGTCGAAGTCTTTCCCAGACCCCAGGATCTCTGAGGCCTTAGGAGGACTTGAACAAATGGAGAGTAAGCAAAAGGGTGTTATAGAGCAGTGGGGCTCAGGGAAGAAGCCCCTGAGGACTGGTTGCAGCTAGAAGAAGAGGTAACTGAGGGAGGATGACTTATAACAGCCCCAAGTCCCTGTAGGTTCCTTAGGGGAAGAGGAGGAGGATGGCAGCAGTTCTTTCCTGCAGGAAGAACAAGAGGCTGCAAAGCTAACCCTGCAAGCGGTGACCTTCAGCCCTGGAAGCTCAATGTGGATCTGAGGATGTTCAGTGACTATAGCCAGCTGTGGATAGGGGAGGAAACCAGCAGGAGCTCTGGGTTCAAGTGGTGGGGCAGGTGCAGGCATGGCTGTTGTGGAGATGGGGTTTGATATGCCCTTCATCTCTCCCTCCCAAGTGCTTGTACTTCACCGTGGTTGATGTGGACACTGGAGGTGCTCGAGCCCCAGTTGGGGAGAGGGTGGGTCTGACTGGACGTGGGCATCAGGTTATTCTTCTTCTCTGCTTCATACACTTTTCCATCCTTAGGATGGAACTTGGTGGGCACTGTGATTCTTATTCCTGTCATGGGTCTTTTTTTGGGAAACCAGGCCCACAGTTTAATCTCGGAGGTGTAGACAGTGTTGCCTAGATTATATACAAACCAAACTTGATTTAAAATCACACAAGTAGGCAAGTGTGATGGTGCATACCTGTGATCCCTGCGATTTGGGAGGCTGAGGCAGGAGGATTGCAAATTTGAGGCCAGCCTCAGCAACTTAATGTGGCTCAAGAGTAGAGTGCCCCTGGGTTTGTTTTGGTTAGTACCAAAACAAACAAACAAACAAACAAACCCACAAGTACTTCAAGATATTATGTGAATTCAGAAGAGGCAGGAGAAATCATTGAGTTAAGGTAGCCAAGACACATTTCAGGAAGCAGATGGAATCAAAGTGGGAGTTTGGACGGCATTAAGAAGGAACCAAGAGGTGGTCTGTGAATGAAGAGCTAATCTTGGGCCCCTTCCTAAGGAGCTGAGGAGGGAGGTGACTGAGCTAGTGAGTTTTTCTTTCTCTCCCTTTGAAGAGAAGGGACTGAAGCAGAACCATCCAGATAGACACACTCATTGAGTTCCCTGGCTTTGAACACCCATTCCCCACCCTGTTCTCCCACCAATCATTACCATCACTCCAACCCCACCATCCTCTAAACTTAGTGAAAATAGGACCAGCTCGTGCCGGTGGTTTAGGAGCAGCCGTGGTCCATCTGGGGCGTGCAAGCGCAAGACACACAGACCGCAAGAGGGACGTGGGAACCAGTAGAGGAAGAAGGTCGCATGCAAGCCAGGACCTTGAACAAATTGTGAAGGAATGCTGCAGAGGCAAGGCCCAGTGCGGGGTGTGCTGGTGCAGTGGGGATACGCCAGTATTCCGTGGAACATCCTCCCAGGTTGACCAAATATGCCCATGATGAGGGATCCGAGAGCTGGAGCTATTAATGCTGGAATTGTAGCTAGGCCACCTCATTCCCTGTCTCCTTCTAGAAAAGACCACCTCTTGTGTGTTCCATTTAAGATAAGAATGCCTCCTTTTCTCCCCAGAGTGAGAACTAATGCTCAGTCCCTTTCCTTTTCTGGCCTCCATTTATTCATGTCAGGGTTGAACTAGGAAATCCCTAAGGCCTCGTACTCTTGAGCTTTATGCAACAGAAGCTGATGCTTTCTTTTTCCCAGAGCATAGGCTTGGGAACTGAGGCTAACCTCACTCCCAGGAATTCCTGCTCTTGGTCCACCATCCAGAGCTCACTTGATAGTGAGAGCCTATTGCCACTAGAGGGAGCCAACGCCTGCTCCCACCGGCTCCTGGAAGCAACCTGCCCTCCCCTGCCCTGTCCTGCCTAGGTGGTGACAAGGCAATGGAGCCAATAAGTCCTTGGCTTTGGCCCTCCAGTGCACCTATCTGGGTGCACAGCATCACCCTGCGCTGTGGTGCTAGTGCTTCTTTGACGTTTTTTCTTTTGAAATTATTTCTAATTTTTGTGGTTTTCTTTTCAGTATGACAGACTTAACCTGATCAAAGTAAGATGTTTTTTTCTCCCCTCTAACTTCTAGTAAATGTAGAGCTTGTAGTCCTCACCCACCCCAGCCCCAACCAGCTTCACCCTCACCTCAATCATGTCTCCAGACTCCCTGAGCCTTGGCTCTGGAAGATATTTTTGGACTTTGGGGCAGGAGACCACCTTGAGGTGACTTGGGTCTGTTTCTGGGAACTTGGTGTTTCTTCCAGTCTGTGCTCTTTAGCTGCCTTCTAGGAAAGGCAATGGAAATACAAAATGAGCCCTGATCAATTCCTGTCTCCGACAGCGCTTTTTCCCCTACTCCTTCCTCCCCTTTGGCCAAATTCATGTATAAGCTAAAGGAACCCCTTTCCCCCCTCCCTAGTTTTTCCCCTTCTTCCTCTATGGCCCTGTCCTCCAGGTAGAGATGTTCCAATGGGCTTACAAAGGGAGGCAGTCTGCCCATCTCCCCTTCTCAACATCCCACGCTGGCAACCTCCCTGATTTTCCCATCAGTGGCTCCTTTACGACTTAGCCCCAGGAATGCACAGCCATGAAGATGCAATTCACCTTCAAGAGGTTGGTCAAGCTCAGAAACTCCTGCCTGCAGTGGGTAATCTTGGTGTCTAGTGTGGATTTTGCTGGAGGCATAGATGGATGCTCATTTGTCTCAGAGGCAATCTCAGTGGTGACAGATGAAAAGCTGCCCAGAGTTAGCTGGTTAGAGGCAGGGCCAGGAGTCCTTGCTTTGGATGGTATATTTCACATTTCTTTTGAGTACTTGAGAATACCTGTTCTCATCTACCTTTTTCAAAATGCAAATATTAGACACAAAGTTATCACAAAGCTAGTTAGAGATGGGACATGGGTTTTCTGGTGAAGCTCTTTGTGCCCCTGAAACTCTTTGTTCCATACAGATTCCAAAGGGGTGGGTATCTTGATGCCAGTGCATGGAAGGGGAAAGTCTCTTCTTCCTACATGGGACAAGAGGGAGGGCACTATGTGGAGGAATCCCAAAGAATCTGGGACTTCCCACCCCATGCCTAAGTTCCTGTTGTCCTCTTTGCTCCTAGGGTCTTACACAAAGGCCCAGACAAGGAATGATACACTAAATGCAGGTGATAGAAACCTTTCTAGCTATGAAGCAGACGTTTGATGACCTGGTTTGGCATTAATGAAGTTCAAGGAAACTGTGGGGCAGTTGCGGCAGCAGCTCCCAGAGTGTGTCTTCTGAATATTGAGAAGTGCATGCTGGTGAACATCTGCACGACTCCATGCTCTATGGTCTCACCATCAGAGTTTCTGTGTGAAGACCCAGGAAGTAAGATATCCTGAGGTGCAGATCAAGTTAGATGCAGCCTGCTTGTCCCATCCACCCTCCTCCAGACATGGGAACCTTGACCAAAATGCTTTTTGGAGAATTTTCAGGTCTAGGATTTCCATATCGCAACATACCCCTTCCATGATGAAATGTTTGTTCTTGAGTATCCAGATTTGGCCCTTTACCTTCTAAGGCCCCTGGATTTACAGAGAGGATGACACTATGGTAGGAGTATGTGACTTCCAGATTAGGCCATGGTGATGGTGTTTTGGGGAATGACCATAGAGAGTCCCTTGCAGAGGGGAATTGAGAGCTAGCTTTGCCATCTTGCCACCTGCCATCTTGGCCACTGTCTGGCTGGTGAGGTCAGTGCGAGGGTGAAATTGGGGCAGTGCATCCATGGCTAATCCCCTTCATCTGCCCATCTCCAGAGTCTCTGCAGACTCGTGGCACCTTCAGAGTGTGTCTCCAGGTTCTTCTGATGGAATAGAAGGGTCTAGTGAGGGGAGATAAGTCTCTTGACTATCCAGTCATCATTGTGGTCACACTCACCAGCACCACGGTCCATAGTCACCTCCACCCTGCCAGACACATGCCCAGCAGACATGCTGAGACAGTGGCTACACTCTTAACACCAGGTGAGGGGATAAGGGCTGCTAATTGTGCACAGGATCCGTACCTCTGGGTCTGGTTGAGGTTTTGACCTGGAGGTGAAGTGTCTGCCTATCATCCCAGTGGGATGTGCACAAATGGCTTCTGTTGGTAGAGATGAGAGATAGACTAGGCATAATCTAGCCATCCCTCTTCTTTCCCTGGGAGATTTTCAGATCCCTTCTTCCAGGAGACTGAAAATGGAGAACTTCAGAATTCTGGAGCTGGGATGGAGTATAGTTTTGCTAATACTGAATTATAACACCATGGCATGGGAAAGAACCTTTAGAAATTACATATTTTAACCCCCGCCTGCCATAAAGCACCCACGATCATTCCTCTACCATTATCACTTAGGTGATCAGCCAGTTGTTGAGATAAAAGAAGGAATTTACTTATCTGCTAACTGAGAGAATAGTTTGAGGATGATTGCAGGCAGTCCCTTTTCTTTCTCTGTCACCGAAGTGTCCCACCCTGCTTTCTCCAGAGTTGCTGACTTGGAGCAGAAGGCTGGGTTGGTCTCCATCTGTACTTTGCTTCTGGTCAGGGCCCATTAGGGACTGGGTCTTGGATGCCTATAGAGCATCCTGCACCCCCATCAGAAGAAGCTTGTGATGGGGCTCTGACTCCCTTCCAATTGAGCGCTAGCTGGTGCTGCCACTGCCTGCCTCCCCAACCGCCCCAACCCGGTGGGGCTTCCAGCATGGACTGCTCCCTGGGCCTCCTTTCTGGAGCTATCTTGAGAAAGGAGGACCCCTCCTGAGCAGCAACATGGGAAGCATTCAGCTGCATTTGGATTCGTCCTCCCTGCCCACCCTCTGCTATCTGTGTTCTTCCCTCTGGAGCCAGACATACTTTGGCTACTCCTGGCATCTCTTCCCTGACTAATTTCACTTTTTTCTTTGGTTTCTTTTCAGAAAAGCCAGAGTTGGTACAATGTAAGTACTCCTGTTTCTCTTCTTCTTGGGGCAACATGGGGATGGGGTGGAGGTGGGCAGAGGGGAGGGGAAGGTGGGGGTGCAGTTTGGTTTCCCATGGGTTTTCCCCCTAATCTGCTTCTTCCTTCCCCAGATCACATAGGATAGTTTTCCTCTGGAGCAGGACAGGGCAGCCATGGTGAGAGAGGATTTGATTCAGTGACACCAGGAGGGATGGTCTGGTTTATCCTCTACCTCACCCAGACTCCTGGACAAGCCCCTTCTGAGTCCTAAAAGGGGAGAGTGGTTTGAGAAGACTGGGGCAGCAGTATGAACTTAAGGTCAAACTTTCCATCCCTTAATTAAGACATTTTGGAGGAAATGCGGCCCATAGGACTTTTCCCTGGGAACTGAGAGGCTGTCCTACATAATGGAGTTTGGCTTCTGCCCCAAAGCATGTTCCTTCTAGAAGACATCCCCTGACTTTGGGTCTATGGTGAAGGTAGTTACTAGGACTATTTCTTAGGTCACTCATGGGGCACTTCATCCATCCATCCACTTTTTTCCATACTGAGAAAGTACAGAGTAAGCAGTCCCTGCAATAGCCACATCCTCTTGGTCATATACACTGAGTTTGGGGACTTTGAACTCTTCCTCTGAAGAGCAGGAAGACCAAGGTCTCTCAGCTGGCCCTTCTGAGACCACACAGTGAAGGAACTGGCCTGTTGCACCATGGCCTGACTTCGGACCTCACCTTTCTTTCTCTGAGCCTGCTAGCCTTCATACTAGACTCTGATCATGGAACACCATCTTTGTCCCCTCCTTACACCTGGTTCTGCTGCAGCAGGAGGTGTGGATATGGAGAAGCTGTCAGGGAAAGAGGCTGTGAGTGACAGATGGAGGGCAGAGAGAGAAGTCCCTGGGGAAAGGCTAGGGTTTAATATGGGACTGTAGGTCCAAATCACACGTGTGGGCTGTGTGTTTTCATACATGGCAGCAGTTCCTCAAAGTCAGGCACATGCCATCTCATCCTGTGGCTTCCCACCTTTAGCTGCTCAGTGGTCTGCCTTTCATGGGTAGTGTTGATTGATCTGCAGGCCTCAGTCCCCTCCAGCATCCCAAGTGGGCTGTGCTGATAGGAGAGAGTCAAGGGTTGAGATGGCCTGGGGTGACAGAGAAGCCACAGTATTCATGCTTGGTCCTCCTCCCTTGACTCACCAGGGGATCACCTGGCCTCTGGCCTCCCCGAACTGTTCAGAGCTCCTATGCTGGAGGATCCAGACGCACCCTGTGTCGGGGAAGGGAGGAAGAGTGAGGGCTGTGCTTCCTGGGAGCTGTCTGTGGCCCAGCTGTGGTCAGGACAACCTTTGCCCAAGAATTCCTTTTTGAGCAGCACTGCATGAATTAGAGTCCCCAAACAGGAACAGAAAATATATGTTTGCAGGCTTATCAGACAATTAAAACATGCATATATGAACATGTAAGTTTTCCACAGCATCTGTGGAGCAAGCAGAGTGCTGCTTCTATTCCCTAGAAGTCAACACTCCTATGTCTACTCTGATGGTGCCAGCGCACTAACACAGACCCTGGCCCACGTACGGTTGTTTCCAGGCTGGAAACAACCTGTGTGGTTGTTCCCCAGAGCCACCTGAATCAATGCATAGAGAGACTCATGGCACCTGCCATGCCCACACCTGTGCCCTGGGCTGGCTGGGCACCCTCTCTTTCAGTGCACTGCACATGAGCTATGCTTTTCTATGCTTTTCAGGGGAAACTTTGATTGAATACCCGCTGCTCCCCAGCACTGCCCCCCAGTAGCACACTTGTGTTCCTTCAGGAGGCCCTGTCCTGCATATGTTGCTTTGACCTAGTTTCTGTTTTTCCTTCATCTCTCAGACCTCCTGTCTGTCACCTGCATTGCACTAGGCTGATTGGGATCCGACTTTCAGGGAGGACCCCATCTCCCCTTCTTAGTCTGCCCAGCAGTGGTCCTCTGATGTCTTTCCTGATAGTAGTGTCAGCTCTCCAGCTGTTCTGATGCCTCAGACTCCACCATGGCACTAGAAGTCCTTCAGGCGGTTAGATACCCTTGGCCAGTGAGGGGGAGAGCAGTGACGATCACGGCTCCACAGTGTTGCCCATTGCCTGAGCACTTGAGGCCCATTTGAGTGGCCTGAGTCTGATCTGAGAGGAAGCCCACCCACCACCTCCCCACCCACACTCCAGCCTCCACCTTCACCTGCCACTTGCTTGCAGAAGACAGAGCATTTTACCTCATATGTTTAGCCAGGGAGGAGCTGTCATCTCTAGGACAAGGCACCTTGATCTAAAGAGTGGGTTATACAAATGGATGCAGCTGTACCCTGGGATACATGGAAAGGCTATGGAGAGACAGCATAAGGTCAAGGGTGTGGTTTGAAGAGCCTGCCTGGTTTGAAGAGCTAACCTGGAGGCCAGGTTACACCTGCCCCCGCCCCTTCTTTACTGTCTCAGTTTTATTCAGCAAAGCATCTAGCCCAGGGGCTGAGGCAGGGCCCCAGTAGAAATGGGATAGAGAGATAAGCAGGGCTTTGCCTTCAGCAAAGAACCATGGGAAGAGTTGAGGATAACCAAGTCAAGACCAGAGGAGCTGGGAAGGTTACAGGCCTCCCTCCTATAGGGCATGAGTCTCATGTGAGACAGGGTCACAGAGGTTTCTTGGCTGTGCCTCAGGTGGGCATATGACACCCAACTCAACCTCATCTCACTGCTGAGGTGTCAGCCATCTCCATAGCAACCCAGCACTGGAGCCTCATGCTAGGCCGAGACCTAGCACCCTAGTCACCTGATGCGAGAGAGGGTCAGTGGTAATCCTGTGGAATGTCAAGCAGGTCTGGATGGCATGGTTTGAGAGCAAAAGAACAAAACTTCGTAGAAATGGTATTCCAGGTGATGGGGGTAGAGGCAGTGGAGAAAATGGGAGAGCTGAAAGGGTCCTCCTGCCTCAGCCGCTTGAGTCACTAGGATTATAGGCATGTGTCACTGTGCCCAGCACTTACAGTTAACTTGAAGCGCCTTCCTGACCTGTACTCCTCTGACTGGCCATCCTTAACTCTCTCTAGAGTAATCTCACCTCTGCAGGTGAGACCCCTTTCCCAGCCCACCTCTTTCTCTGCCCTTCTGCTTTGGACCCAAGCCCTGGAGTTCAATCACCATTCCCTGGCTGTTGTATCCCACATCTGGCCTCTGCCTACCGGATTAGGTTGGAGCACCAGAATTTCCTTTGTGGGTCTTAACTAGGTTTTTTCTAGGTGAGGTCAGTGCTCTACCAAAATCCGTTTGTTTTTCTCCTTGGCTCCCCACCTCCTCCTTCCTGCTGAACCTGGGAAGGGGGTACCATTTGGTCCCAGTACCTGGTGTTTGCCATAGAGTTAATGTTTAGCCCAAGGTAATTCCTGGTGCTCAGGCTCCTGCCCTGCCCTGCCCTGCCCAGCCGTTGTGGAGTGGGTCTCGGAAACCAAGACTGAAGCTTACTGAGACTCATCTCCCAGGGTGTTATCTCTCTGGGTGTGTACTTTTCCTATCTCACCCAAACAGTCATCATCTCATTTGGCTCCTATCAATGGCCTGTAATCAGATGTTTCCAGGGAGTTATTTTAAGGATTCTAAGACTTATAGAACTATTTGCTGCCTCTATCTCGGGGTGTGATGAGGTTCTGAAGAGAGGAAGATGGAGTTGCTGTGTTGGCCTCTCAGGGTGCTGAGGGTGGAGCTAACGTGTAGGATAGAGAGAAGCTCGAGGGTGCTGGAGCGGGTGTGAGCAAGGACTAGGCTCTGAAAAGCCAGATGTATAGATCAGGGGTCCCCACATGTGTAAGTATGTATACACGCAAGATGCACTATTGACAGGAACAGAGAGGTATATAAGGAATGCATTCATTTGGTAAATAAATTTTGAACACCTGCTACTGAAACACATCATGCTGACTTCTGTGGAAGCCATGAAGCTGTTTGAAGAATGGATCCTTCCCAGGGAAGATGGAAGTCCAATGGAGTAGGTTACCTGGTACCATGAATGGAGGTCGTGGCAGCCTACAGTGGGTGCCTGTTGAGAGGGAGGCAGAAGGGATTGTTAGGAGATGGTTTGGGGAAGAATTTAGACTCTTCTCAATCTATTTTCTCCAGCCCTGTTTACCTAGGTCAACCCAGGTTCCTCTTTAGTAACATCTTTTGGTCTAGGACTCGAGTCTGTTTTCTTTAATGTGTTCACTGGGTGATTTTTAAATATTTGCTGAAGTTTGAGTGCTACTGTAGTACCAAACTACTAAGGCACCTAGAATGAAGATACTCTGTCCTTCCTCAGGTACAGACCCAAGACCTTCCTGGTAAAGTGGCTTAGTCGAGTAGGGCAAGGGAGCTGCCCCAGTTGTAGTCCACATCTCAGCAGCCTCACCGCTATCTCATCCCCGTCTGGAGTGCCCCTGTCTGGTGGCGTTCTTGCCTTCATTGGCCTAGCTCTCACTCTTCTCTATATTTGGCTGCCCCCTTCTGACCAGGGGCCAAATTCTCTGCTCTTAGCATTGCCCCTTTGCCCTCAAGGTCTAAGCAGCTGTCTGAGAATCCACTTGGCCTTGATCCCCACCCCCACACTAGTGCTAAAGGTAGGGCAGGGTCCTTGGAAAGGAAGGAGGTGCCTCAGCCAGACCCCTGAGCTGTTGACCTCAACTTCCCCAACTTCTCCCAGGCCAGCATGTGTGAGACTAACTAGATCAGTTATTCAATCCCAAGTCGCCAGCTACAGTTACAGGGCAGTTAGTACATGGATGGGCCAGTGAAGGGAGAGTGTGTCTCCAAGGCTATCTGAGTCTCAAATTGCAGATTTCATCATAAGAGCAGTGCCCTTAGTGCCTGCCCTGCCTCTCCCCCACTTGGAGCCCTGACCAGCAACTTTGCATTGCAGGAAACATCTGCTGGCAAGGCCAGGCTAGGCCAGGGGTTACTGCAGGACGTTGGCCAGGACCATCACCCAGATCCTGTAACTTGAAGCATGTGCATGGCTCTGGCCCTGCCCGCCCACCACCCTGCCTCCCTCCCTCCTGCCACGGTGACTCTTAACAAAGAAGTTGTTTGCTGGCCAGCTGAAAGGAGCAGGAGCGGGGTCTAAAGGGAAAAGGGGTGTGTTGCAGGGGTGGGGATGAGAGCAGGCTGCTGCTGACTGGTGGCCGCTCTGCCTGGGTGCAGGGTGTGAGTCATAGCGGCCCCAGCCTGCCCTGGGTAGATTGCACATTGATTAACGTGCTACTCTGTGGGACAGAGCAGGACCGGGGAGTGGGGCCTTCAGGTGCCTCTCTGGAGCTTCCCACCATGAGTCACTTGGCTGTGTGTGAATAGCTAGACCTCTGGACCTGGCTGTGAGGCATTCTGTTCCTGGGAGGTTTGCCTGTCCACTCAGGGCCTGCCCTTGAAAACCCTCAGCCAGCACTATCTGCCTGCTGTGTCTGCATCATCAGGCCTCCGGTGGACTCTTGGGGTGACTATCTGCACTGACCAGGAGGAGGTGTTTGACCACAACTCCTCTGGGCTACCTAAGCCTGAAGACCTGCCAACAAGGACAAAGCAGAACCCAGCTGTGGAAGACTGGCCGGCCAGCCTGTCCCAACAACCATGCTGATCACGTCCTCTCACTTGTGAGGCTTTGTATAGCTCTGGGAGAGGAAAGGACATTGGCTGGGGTCACACAGACCCTCTGTCTAGAAGCCAGAGGTCACCCCTCTGCAATTCAGTCCAACTGAGGCCAGTTGTTTTCATCCTGTGGGGACAGTTGGGAGTCAGCCCGAGGAGCTGGACTCCCCTGGGAGGGGAAGCAGTGCAGGAGTGTTGCGATGGAATCTTTGATGGAATCTGGGGTTCTCTGGAGCCTCCTGTTGGAGCAGGAAAGCCAGTCATTATGGTGGTCCTTGAGGCGATTTCTCGATGTACCTGCTGGTGCTGGACACTGTTGCTTGCATGGATCTGAGGAAGTCCCAGCTGTGAGTGTGTGACCCGATTTCTCTCTGTGACCATTTTTTTGCACCCTCGCATGCTCCACTTGGCTTTGCCCCACCAAAGGTCCCATATTTGACAACTCTTGAACCAGAATTCTTCAGCTATTTAAATAGGTGAACCATGCCTCACCTTTGGAGGAGATTGCTTTAGGAGTGCCTGGGGTGGGAGATAGAGGGCCAGGGTCCCCTGGCTTCAAGATGGTATGTGGTTGCAGGCCAAGCATGCTTGCCTAATGTGTCTCAGCTCTTTGAGTTGCAGTGGGGAGGGGCTGGCCACCCACATTGATTGATAGCATGGTAGAATAAAGTCTCTGTGCAAATATGGAATAAACCTTTAGAAGGCTTGCTTGCTTCTCTTCACCACTATAGCTTTGTTCCAAGCAAAAGAGAGGAGTAGCACTGTTGATCTGTCTGTGTTAGGGAGATTGTGGCCAGACTCCTACACTGCCTTCGACTCCTGCACTGCTGTCTCTGTAGATGTCTGGGCTCTCACTGGGTATAAGAGAAACAAGGGGGACAGGGCAACATGGAAGAAAACCTAGAAACAGGAGGATTTCCAGGCTTTAGGTTCCTCATCAGGATGTCTCATTATGTTCAGTTTCACCTGAAAGGGGTTTGGGGCCACCAATAGGCCACTCCTCAGGCTCATCCTGGAATTTTATAAATATAGAGACACAACAAGGGGCCTGGAAGGCTGGTGGGGCCACAGAGCAGGTGAACATCTCATCTTGAGAGACTGGGCTCTTGTGGGATGGCTCTTGTTTCCTCCTTGGCACAAGGACAGGGCTACTGTTTCACTCCTGCTCAGTGACCATGCTCCTTGGGCACGTCGCTCGGCCTCTTTGTGCCTCACTTTCATTAAGTATGAGGTAGGATAATAAAAACCACCTTGTGGTCAGATGCAGTGATGCGTGTGATGGGCTGAGCCTGTGCTTGATATGTAGTAACAACTCATTCCATGTCAGGCTCATTGCAGTTCTAGAAGGCTAGTTAGACAGATGAGGACCCTACTGGTGACCAGGCAAGGGTTTCCAATGTGTAGACTGTTTTAAGAGGCTAGAGGCCCATGTGGGTTATATGACTCAGTGCCAGCTTGGAACTAACACAAAGACCAGAGGACTATTGTATCTGAGGTCTTTTCTTGCCGTAGAAGTCATAGGATGGGTAAGCTTCCTAATGTTAACCTGCAGTTGTCCTGATACCTGGTTCAAACACACGCAGGTAGTTTTGAAAGTTGGGGTTCTATGACAGCATGCCATTGTTTAGGGGGAAGTTAACAGGGTACCTGTTATTGCAAGTGGAGCTCATTCTGTAAATAAGCCAAGAACAAAGGCTGAAAATTTAATTAACTATAGACAAAGTAGTTGGAAGCACTTTTTACCTCTCCTATACTTTCCTCTCCTGTGTTCTCTCTCTCTCTCTCTCTCAAAACTTCCCAAACTACAGGCATGCCACTTTCTCTCCCCCTCACTTCTTGAAGTGCTCCTCTTTCTTTAGTACAAAGACCATTTGACCACAGCTCAGGTAGGCAGGGTGCAGATGTCATCAGACCCCAGCTTTGATTCCTTCATGAGCTATTCATTTAGCTCTATAGAAAGCACCAAAAATGAGCAGTTGCAAGGTAGTTCCCTCACCACCACAGCTGTATGCAGCAGATTTCCAGGGAAGAGGGTGAAAAGTGTAAAAGGCCAAGACCTGTGTGTCACCACCAGCAGGACAGTCCATCCTCACGCATGTGCTTCTGGCTGAGGGTCAGCAGTCTTTTCTCTGCATAAATAGGTCAGTGCATTGCCAGATGGAGTGCAGATGTCCCTCTGTGCATTTTATTTTATGTTTTATCCTTGGATGTCCTTTGTCTTTGGGCACTTACATTTTTTTGTTTGTGCTTATTTATTTATTTATTTAGTTAGTTAGTTAGTTAGTTAGTTAGTTTTAAGATCGTTAAGGGTTCCTATCTATGCAGCTGACTCATGAAATATCCAAGGAGGACTTGCTGAGGCAGTCTATGAGTCTGAACCTGTACCAAGGCCCCTGTGAAAGTGAGGTGGGTGCAGGGGGCATCTGGTGGCCCAGGTTGGGCACAGGCAGGGCAAAAGATGCAAAGCATGTTGCAGGATCAAATTCTCTGTACTTGTTTTTCCTACCAGGTCCCCTCATCTGGCCTCCTAGGGCTTATGGAACAACAGAGCTCCATTTTGAGTCTTGTCACGGGGACAATGGTTGTGTGGACTGGGGCAGTGGGCTTCTCTCTGGCCTTAGTTTCTTCATTGGTACTGCTGGTGTCAGTGGGTCATCTTGTAAAGGTGGAGAGGGAATTAGGTGCCTTGTGTGCTGGATATGCTTTTAAATTCTCTACCCCATGTGCTTTTTTTTTTTAGCACTGGTTTTATGATTTTTTTTTAAGCACTTATGATTTTATTTTAAAGTCATGTCTTTCACACACAGCTGAGTGCTCACTGTGTTAGTCATAAAAGCAACTTCCGAAAGGTGTGCTTGGCCCCATCCTGTCCTGAGTCCTGCTGGGTGCTGATTTGTCTCCTCAGGCCCCTGTTTCACTGTCACTAATTGCTGGCATGGTGGGCTTCAGGAAGCACTCTGCAGGTGTCCCTCCTTCCTTTGTCTTCTTGGGACATATGTGAACCCTGGCTTCATTTGTTGGTATTTTCTCACTGACGGATGCTGGACACACAGAGTTTTGCAGTGTCAGGTTCTCTGCACTGTTGTTCCATGCCAAGCCCCCTTTCTTAAGCTGGCCTAGAGCCTCTGGGCTAACAGAGCCTCACTTTTGCCTTTTTAACAGAAGCAAGTGCTCCTCCTACGCCTACCTCCCTAACCCACAGAACCTGGGTACTTTTTACTAACCATGGCCATTATCATGCAGGTGTTAAGCCCCACTTACAAGCAGAGAAATGAAGACTTTAGAAAGCTCTTTAAGCAACTTCCAGACACGGAGCGCCTCATTGTTGGTGAGCTGGGAGCCCTGGGAGGGGACAGGCAGAAGTCTGGGAGTCCCAGGGATAGCACTCAGACTGCTTCTGGCTAGAGGCTGAGAGCCCACCCAAGTGAGCTTGTATATCTGGGAACTGGGAGAGAGCATGTCAGAGCACTGGTCCTGGCTCTCAGTGAGCACCAAACTTACAGCAAGAGCCCAACCTAGAGGAAGTACCTGGAACACTTACCTCTGCGGATGATCAAGCAGTGGAAGGGATTGGCATGGTTATCGGTGGTAGAAAAGAAATTGGTTGAATTTTATTGACCTCCTTACCCCTAGCTTTTGTGGCCCCTCTGCTCTCATATTCATTCTGCCTCTAGGCAGTAGCATATTTTACCACCTCCGTATTTCTGATCATGAGATACCAGGGTCTTCCTTGCCTGCTAGTTTCAGTGTCTCACACACCGAGTCACTGTAGGCGATTAGGCTCCCCTAGTCCTGGTGGGAGCGATGACATGCCTACTATGCAGCAGTTTGCTAAAAATATTTCCTTCCTCTGAGCTTCCCTGTCCTGCTTCCTACCACAGATTACTCATGTGCACTCCAAAGAGACATTCTTCTTCAGGGCCGACTCTACCTCTCGGAAAATTGGATTTGCTTCTACAGCAACATCTTCCGCTGGGAAACTCTGGTAAAGATCTAGGACTCAGGCTAGGGGTGTAGCTCAGTGGTAGAGCACTTGCCTAGCATGTACAAGGCAGTCCTTGATTTGATCCTCACTACCGGGAAAGAAGAAAGAGAACAAAAGACCTGGGACTTGCTCCCTTGGGCTACCTTCTTGGCCAGAGCTGAGCAATTTGCCCTTATTTCCTTCACCTGACTTTGTGTTCTCTCCAAACCTTTGCATAGTTAACAAAAAACACACGGCTGAGTCTTCAAGGATACCCAATGGTGGGCTCTCCTCTGCCATGTATTTCCGTCCCACCTCTTGGATGTGGAAGGGGGTACAAAGAGCATTTACTTTAGGCAAATGCAGTTATTTAGTGTGAGTTACTGCAGAGGGAGGCATAGTAAAGTAGACAGGGCAATGACCTGGCCTGCATGTTTTCTGGATTCTGCAGTCAATTAGCTGTGTGATGATGGGTCAGTCATTTCTTTGCCTGTTCCCTCATTCTTATAAAATAGAGAAAGATTAACTGGATTATTTTTAGTGCCCTATCCAGCATCAATGTTCTGGGTTTCTTTAAGTGGCAAAACAATCGTAGTATGGCCACATATTTAGCAGACCATAAAAATGAGGAAAAAAATCTTCTTAGACCAAGAATCGGGATACCCATGACTGTAGACAAGGCTCAGTCTTTACTTCACTAGGTGGCCACTGTGATAGAAGGGGGTAAACCAGATGCTCTCAAAGGTGGTCCCTTTCAGGCTTAGAAATATGTGAGCCATGATCTAATTTCCTCTGTCTGCATTACTGCCACACCATCACTCTTTGCCTCACTCTTTGATGCCTCCTCTTGTTATCCATTCTCTGTCCCTGTGGCGGTGCCAGCTGACAGTCCGTTTGAAAGATATCTGCTCCATGACAAAAGAAAAAACAGCTCGCCTCATCCCCAATGCTATCCAAGTTTGCACTGATTCAGAAAAGGTAAGTGGAGCCAAATTCTGGCCTTTCTATTTGCCCACCCCATACCCTCCATATCCCGCTTTCCCCACTCCTGTATTTCTGCCCTTAAATTGCATGAATACAGAGGCTTAGAGGATTTGGGCAAGAGACCATGAGGGAGAAGCAAACTCCCAGAGTAACTTCTGGCATGGACAGGGTGGCTGGAGGCTGAGTAGGAGGAGAGGGGCCTGGTATAGCACTGGACGCGGGGCCAGAGGGCCTGAATGTGGGCCCCATGACTATAGGCATTAGATAACCTCTCTGAGCCTGTTTCCTCATGTGTGAAATTGACCCAGCATCCAAACAGAGCATTGACATAACATCACATATTTGAAAACGTTAAGTTGTAAGGCACTACACAAACTGGAAGTAGTCATCATTGCTTATCAACATACCTGATTATATCCCAAGAGGATGAGAAGTTTGATAGGAAATGGATTGTCCTTATAAGTATGAGGAGAATGTGGTAGATAAAATTTAGGACAGAAAAATCAGTGATCTTTGACCTTTAACCAGAATCTGAAGGTTAAGAGAGCCAAGATTAGGGGTGGACTAGGTTTCTATGGAAGACAAAGTCTACAATTTCCATGACTCAGACAGTTTAGTGGCTGAAGCCATGAATGTCTGGAGTCAGCTGGCCTTTAGTTCAAATTCTCTTTCTGGCATTAACCATTTTTGTGATTATGGAGGCTGCTAACCTTATCAGCTTGGTATTAATTGTTAGCACTTTCATTCTTTATCCAAGGCTTTTTGTGGGGCTTGTACGAAATAGCCACACAAAATAGCATTTGTCAAGCACTTAGTAGGTAGGTGCACAGTAAAATTTAGTTTTCCACTGCTTGCTTCCTGCTTATTGTAAAAGATCTCCACTAATGGGTCAGCTCTCTAGGAGCAGGATCTTTTTCTGTTTTGTACCTGTTGTACACTAAACATATAGAGTAGTGCCTGGCTCCACAAATATTCAAACAATAGTTGAATGAATTAAAAGAGTTAGTCAGTGAGTTTGTCTTATCCTTCTGTTTAGGTTAGTTGCCAGCTCACTTCTTACCCAGTTCCAGTAGGTGGGTTAAGGACTTTTGAGTAATGGGGATTAAACCCAGAGTGCTTTATCAATGAGCCATATCCCCAGACATTTTTATTTTTATTTCAAGACAGGGTCTTGCTAAGCTGCCATGGGTCTTGTTAAGTTGCCGAGACAGGCTTTGAACTTGTGAACCTTTTGCCTCAGCCTCCCACGTCACTGGGATAACATATATATGCTACTGTGCCAGGCAGGACATTTTTTATGGAGGTAAAAATTTTAAACCAGAGAGAAAAACAGTGTACTAAAAACACTGAAGGATTTGGTAGTAGTGGGGACTTAGAGGTCCCAGGTACATAGATCCTCAATGTGTTGACCCATCATTGGAGTGTGTAGTGATCGTGGATAACTGAAAGTCATTAGTGTTTGAGGATGAAGTCAGTATCTATAGTTTAAAAGGAAGACTGTGTCTCCATTCATTATATTATAAATTTTAACTGATATGTCTTGCCATTTTCTCTTCCAATCTAGCACTTTTTCACTTCATTTGGAGCCCGGGACAGAACGTATATGATGATGTTCCGGCTCTGGCAGAATGCACTCCTTGAGAAGGTAAGTATTACCCAGCAATCTCCTTCAGCCTCAGGATATACATCCATCCGGGATGTTGTTTGCACTTGGATACTGACCTCATGGGAAGATTGCTCCAAGGGAGCCTGTGTTGCCTCATGGCCTAGAAATCCCTCAGACAGGCGAGGGGCACATTCTTCCATGGTAATATTGACCCTGATTCCTGAAAGTTCCATATTGCCAGAGAATGGCCTTAGTACTACCAGGAGTAAGGCACTTAAGACTTAAGGCACATTGTTTCCACTGTTTTAAAATGAAATGGGATTTTTAAAATCATATTTGGTAACATATGTAGTCACAGAAATGACTGTCATGAGGGAAGAAGTTTTAGATTCATAGATTCCCAGAGACAAGGGGACAGCCTGCCTTGCTGGGCCACCAGGGAAGCACCAGGGTCTATCAGGAGGTGGAAAGATGAGGGAAAAGCACAGACAGAAGCCTTTATTGTGGTTTTTATGGGAAGGAATAGGCAAGGCCAGGTAAGCAGGCCACACAGGTTTAGGTTGGCTAGTTTGAATAATCTCACCAGGCTTTAGGGTATGGAAGACTGTCTTTAGTTGTCTGGTACCTGTTCTTAGGGGGGTATCCGGTCAAGCTGGATAGAGCAGGGTGGGTATGGACTTTGGATTAGTTGATTGCATTTGAGTGACTTATTTCTGTCTCTGGAATTTGGAAACCCTGGGAGATTCCATACTTTTCAGCAAGGCTACAGACACCAGAGCAGAAAAACAGAAAAGAAGAAAATTTAATTAAAATAGCTACCAATTGACTTTTGAAATGTTTGAATTATACTGGGAGAAAACAGATAAGAATATCATGGTCCCTGCCATTAGAGATTCCCCTCAGAAGAAGTTGGGTATTAACAAACTCTTCAAGCTGGAGCAAAAGACAGAAAAAAAAAGCTATGTATATGATTTTCCCCAGAGATTAGTATATACATATGATTGACATGTATGTATTTAAATATATGCATGTATCTGCCTTTATTCTAACCAATTACTACTATCTGAAGACATTGAGTAAATTTATTTAGTTTCTTCTCATCTGAGAGCCTTGTTAAATTTTTATGGCTTTTCTGAGCTGAGGTTTTCTACCTTTATTAGCAACTGATAATGGTAAAATGATAATGTATTTTATACCACAGGTATGAATTTTCACATCACAACCACTGGCCTTTCTAAATAAGACACATGGTCATCCCTGCAGCTTCTAAATGTCTCACAAAATAATTGTTAAGAATTCTAAGCTGGGCAGAGTGGCCCACACCTATAATCCCAGCTACTTGGAGACTTAGGCAGGAGGATCACAAGTTTGAGGCCAGTTTCAGAAACTTAGGAAGACCCTGTCTCAAAAAATAATATGGTCTGGGGATATGGTTCAGTGGTAGAGCACCCCTGGGTTCAGTCCCCTGTGCCCAAGCCCCCCACCCCCAACACACATAGAAAGAAAGAATTCTGTCTGATGATGAGGATCATGCTTGTCCTGACTGTGGTCAGACCAGCAGAGCCTGGTAGAACTGGTGAGGGAAGGCAGCACAGAGAAGGTGAATTGAGAAGCAGGCTAGAACATGATTTGGCAGAAAGCAGATGTATCCCAGGCCTGGTAAAGGGTGTCCATTAAAGTCAAAAATAGGAGAGAAGTGGTCCTGATAGAGGAGAAGTGGATGCCTCTTTTCTGGTCCACTGATGGGCCTCTGACAGCCATTCCAAGTGGTTTTCCTGAGTCACAAATCCAGAGTGCTGACTCACAGTGTCCTGCCAACTGCCTGCTTCTGAAGCCATAGCTTGAAAGGATGGATTTGGGGAGCTCTCAGATTCTTTTTTTTAATGTATCTATTTTTTATTTGTTCTTTTTAGATATACATGACAATAGAGTATATTTTGACCTATTACATATACATGGAGTATAACTTCCCATTCTTGTGGTTTTACCTGATGTGGAGTTATACTGGTCGTGTATTCGTATATGAACATAGGAAAGTTATGTTTGATTCATTCTACTGTCTTTCCTTTTCCCATTTCCCCTCCCTTCCCTTCATTCCCCTTTGTCTAATCCACTGAACTTCTGTTCTTCCCTCCACTCCTTAGTGTGTGTTAGCATCCACATATCAGAGAGAATATTTGGCCTTTGGTTTTTTGGGATTGGCTTATTTCACTTAGCATGAGAGTATCCAGTTCCATCCATTTACTGGCAAATATCATAATTTCATTTCTCTTTGAAATGAGTAATAATTTCATTTCTCTTTGCTGAGTAATATTCCATTGTATATATGTCACACATCTTCTTTATCCATTCATCAGTTGAAGGGCACCTAGTTTGGTTCCATAGCTTCGCTATTGTGAATTGAGAGGCAGCTTGTACATTTTTTTTTTTTTTGGTACCAGAGATTGAGCTCAGGGACACTCGACCACTGAGCCACATCCCCAGCCCATTTTGTGTTTTATGTAGAGACAGGTCTCACTGAGTTGCTTAGTGCCTCGCCGTTGCTGAGGCTGGCTTTGAACTTGCAATTCTCCTGTCTAAGCCTCCCAAAGTGCTGGGATTACAAGCGTGAGCCACCACGCCTGGCTCAGCTTGTACATCCTTGATGGAGTTGATTGCTCCATCAAGAAACATTCTTTAAGTTTGAATTTTTAAAGAGTTTTTGATTGATTCTGCTTTTCTTAGTGCTTGTGTCCTCTTTTTCACATACTTCTCTTTCCTTTATTTTAACCTGAGACTCATTCACAGTCTTGACCTCTGATTTTAGTTCTTTGACTTTCCTTTGCTTCTCTGTGGAAACTCTGAACCCCAGGAGAACCAACTTTTCTTAGGATAGTGCTTTTAAGGAGGACACAAAAATACCCAGTGAATAAGAAAACATGGTAACCAATGCATAGAACTGTAAGCAAACTGATTGTTTTTCAGAATAAAGAAGGAAATATTCTGATAATCAAGAGAGGGTTGAATAAAATGACCTTCTAGGCCTCTTCAACTTCAAGAGTACAGGACTCTTTCTAACCACAGGAACTGTCTACTTATGGAACAGACCACCTCTGAGTTTGAACCTTGTTCTTGGAAGTGACCCAGTAGGGCCTGCAATGGCCATAGTTAATATAGAAGGAGATGGCTGTCTACACTGGGTGGGAGACTGTGTCAGGGGTCCTCTGTGTACTCTGACTCTAAGTCAAAAGCTCTGGAATTACCCTGGCCCTAAAGTAACACGGGTTTATTCCATCCAATGCTGGAACTTATGAATATAAGCACAAGGTGGTGTGGTTACCATCCTCCAGGGGCCAGCTGATCCCATTCTCCAAACTTCTATTGAAGTAACAGACAAGGAAGGCCATGTTCCTGGCTTTGCTAAACTCCACATTCTTAGGCTGAGATCCCAAGAAGATGGGGTTGTCATGGAGATGCCTGCTGTCCTCTAGTTCAGCTAGTAGTTGGAAATCTTACCATAAGGGGAGCTAGTCTGGCCTAGTGCCTTTGCAAAACAGGTGGATTTGCACAGAAAGGACCTGAATTGTCGCTTTTCTCTCCCACAGCCCTTGTGCCCCAAGGAGCTCTGGCACTTTGTACACCAGTGCTATGGGAACGAGCTGGGCCTGACCAGTGACGATGAGGACTACGTGCCTCCTGATGACGACTTCAACACAATGGGGTGAGTGAAGCTGAGGGTGGGCTGCCCAGGAAACCTGGGGATACTCAGTGCACGACATCTGAGTCAGGCCCTTATGGAAATGAAGTAGAGAACAGCAAGCAGTCCTGTTTGCTGCAGAATCAATAAGGGGGAAATAGTTGGGGATGAAGTGAGGAAGGTTGAAGAGACAGAAAATGACGGATTTGGGCCAGTGGGATGATTGGCTTTTACTCAGAGTTGGATGGGTAGGTTGGGAATAGATAATTGATAAGTTCTGACTTAACATTCTTAGAGGGTCACTCTGGCCTCTGTGTTGGAAATACACTGAAAAGAAACAAAGACAGAAGTGGGGAAACCTATGGAGAAACTGTTGAATAATTTCGATAATTTGGATGAGCGATGGTGGTGGTTTGGACCAGGAAGGTAGCAGTAGAAAGAGCAAAAAACAATTTCTAAATATATTTTGAAGGATTTGTGGATGGATCAGAAAGGAACCAAAGATGGCTTTAAGGTGTTTTGGTTTTATCATTCAGGAGGATGGAGTTTTTCCCAAACTGAGATGAATAATACTATAGGCAGAACAGTTTTGGAGGGAAGACTAAAGGTTGGTTTTAAGCAAGTTGAAACTGAGATGCCTGTTAGCCAGGTGGAGAGGTCAAGTGGTCATTTGGAGAGTGTGGAATTCACTGGAAAGGCTGGGCTACTTTCATAAACTCAGGAGTTACTAGTTTGTAACCATGAAATTGGATGAAACTTCTAAGTGACCAAATAAACCAAAATTGGAAGTTCAAGGACTAGGCTTGGGAACACTCAGTGAGAACACAAAGCAGAACAAGAGATCTTGAAAGAACGTCCACTGAGGTAGGAGTGATGCTACAAGAGTTCCGCATCATGGAAGCCAAGGGACGGGTGTTAAGGAGGGTATCACAGTATCATATGCTGTTGGTAGGTTAAGAAAGATGGGACCTGCAAGGTGACTGACACAAAGTGTGCTTGAGGTTGGAAAGGGAGGTGGAGGCTAGAGAAATAGAAAGAAAGGAAAGAGCTTTGAATGTGTGGTACTTAGATCTGGGCTTGGTTACAAATGTTGGCATTTTATAGAGGTATCACATAAACTCAGTGGATACCTATTTGATTATCTCTAAAACACATGTGATGATTTACTCAGAGTTGTTATGCAGCCAGATGATATGTAAAGAATAAGTCAGGTGTTAATGCCAATGATGATTGCTTCTTTAGAGGAAGGCTGCTATGGTACCCTGAAGTGTCCTGAGAAAGGCACCCCCTTCATCTCAAGGAGATTTTCCTCTTAGGTGTACAATGCAGAGTTTATTTGTTATGATTCAGAGTTTGTACAATACCACTAAAAGAGTACTTGCATCTAGAGCCCTATCTTAGGCAACAGGTGGGAAATAAAATCTGCTCAGGACCCAGATATTAAGTTCAAATGATCAAGATGGGATGGAATCCAATGGGCCAAAAATCCGGTAAGATGAATAATGGCGATTGTTAGGTAGGGATAATATAACGAGGATGCTTGGGAAAGTTGAGCTTGGAGCCAGAAATTTTACATGGGATATAGGAAGAGGTGGAAGGAGAGGTTTCAGGAAAGCAAGGAAGGGGACAAATTTTTGGTATACATATACACATCAAAAAAGACTCAGGAAGGCCCACGGTTTTAGATAAGTAGGCAGGTCTGAGGATCTTAGAATAGCTGGCAGTCTTGACGCTGAGACAAACACCACTTGCTGTTGCCCTCTCCAGCTACTGCGAGGAGATCCCTGTAGAGGAGAATGAAGTGAATGACAGCTCTTCCAAAAGCAGCATCGAGACCAAGCCAGACGCCAGCCCCCAGCTGCCCAAGAAATCCATCACCAACAGCACCCTGACATCCACTGGAAGCAGTGAAGCCCCTGTCTCGGTATGGACGATGAACCCTGATATCCCTACCCTGATCCAGTGGCCAGTGTCTCCTAGCTGAGTTGCCTCCATCAGAGCCCAACCTGGGGAGTAGGTAGAGGGGAGGTGTATTACATTGCAGCTGGTTTATTTGAGGAGGCGTGCTGGAGTGCATGGATTCTCTATTCTCTCTTGGTATAGTCTCAGGGTCCACAACTGAATTCAAGATGCCTAGTTTACACAATTTAATTTGACTTACAAGATTAAAAGTCTCTGCTGTGTGAGTTTGGCTCTTGGTAGGCTGCTCCAGGTCTTCCCTGCTAGAGGAGAATTATTCCCAGTCTTTCATGCATTATGTATATATGTATGTATTTAATCACTGTCTCCATCTGAAATCAAAGTTGTGCATAAAATATAGAGCTGGATAGCAGTTGATTGTTGATTTGTCCATTAAATTAATATTTATTGAGTTCTTCTGTTTTATTTCCCCATTGTGCTAGATTTTATGGAGGCTATAAAGATGTTTAAGAAGATCTCTCTTTGGGGCACTGATACTCAGAAAATAGAACCTTAATGAAGGAAGAGGGCTGGGGCATGTCCTAGCAGGTGGAAGGAAGGGGTGGAGTTCCTCAGGAAAGTACTTCTGGAGAAGGAAGGCTGGTAATCCATGGCTTGGGGACCAGGCCATCTATCTGGTCTCAGAAGGAAAACACCATTCATTTGATGCCTACTCTTCATTTTTTGTCTCTCAGGTTGTCTTTAAAATGTGAAAAATTTTATCAATTCCCTTTCAGTGCTAATGGGAGAATGACTTTTTTTTTTTTTTAATTTTTTGTTGTTGTTGATGGACCTTTATTTTTTTAAATTTATTTATATGTGGTGCTGAGAATCAAACCCGGTACCTCACACATGCTAGGCAAGCGCTCTACCACCAAGCCACAACCCCAGCCCGATAATGACTTTTTTAAAAACAGAACCTGTGAAGACTTCTGAGGTTAGATAAAAAGGATACTTCCTAGAGGCAGGCTGATATTGTCATAGCATGGTGGAGGTGTGGCTCCAGGAAGGACCTGGAACTGCAGGTGCCACTTCTGCTAATGTGTTGGTCAGTGTGCTGTCTGAATAGTGAGCCTGAGAAGGGCAGCCCCATGTGCTGGGTTCACTCATCTCCTGCAGCAGAGCTGAACAAAGGCCTAGAATATGACTCCAACTCAGCTTCTGAGCAACTGTCTTGAGAGTGCAAGGGCTCCTGGTCTCCCTTTAGAGAGTAGATCCAAGCAGGTTGTCCCTGGTGAGTGACCGTTCAGTCTCCACTGCAGTTTGATGGCCTGCCACTGGAAGAGGAGGTGTTGGAGGGTGATGGGTCCCTGGAGAAAGAGCTTGCTATTGACAACATCATCGGGGAAAAGATTGAGATCATCCCGCCGGTGAACTCCCCTTCATTGGACTTCAATGACAATGAGGACATCCCTACCGAGCTGAGTGACTCTTCAGACACTCATGATGAAGGTGAGCATTTGAGCATGGGTTCAGAGTGGACCTTTGAAGGCTTAGAGGAAGTCCATATGTGAGGACTGGAGTCACCCTTCTGGACTAGCGGGAAAGGCATTGCTGAGTCAGAGGACTTTGGAGACTCCCCTTCTCTCTGATGGCCCTATTTTTTTGTTTGTTTGTTTCCCAATTAAAAATATTTTTTTGTTCTTTTTAGAACGAATTTTTACATGACAGTAGAATGTATTTTGACATATACATATATGGAGTATTGCTTCCCATTTTTGTGGTAATACATGATGTGGAGTTTTGCTGGTCGTGTATTCTTATATGAGCATAGGAAAGTTACGTTTGATTCATTCTACCGTCTTCCCTTTTCCCATTTCCCCTCCCTTCCCTTCATTCCCCTTTGTCTAATCCACTGAACTTCTATTCTTCCCTCCACCCCTTAGTGTGTGTTATCATCTGCATATTAGAGAGAACATTTGGCCTTTGAGTTTTTGGGGAATAATAATACCAGGGGTGCCATTCACAACATCCCCCTTACTGTGCCAATATAACACCCAGTCTGTACAGTCCTAGGCATTATCTCTGTATGATATTCCTGAGTTCTTTCCTGGCCTTCTGGATGCTAGGCCTTCCAGAAATGTCAGCCTCCTACTTGACATTACCTATCAGCCCTTGCAGGTGCAGACATTAGGGACTGTGGGGTGCTGGGGACTCGGAAGGAGCATGTAGACTTCGTGGCTCACTTGTACCCTCAGGCACATTCTTCTGTAACAATAAAATTTCAGAACATTACAGGGGAAATTCCCTGGGTAGCAGAGGAATACGCTCTGCATGTTGTCTGTCATGTATTATGTGCGAGGCAGGTACAGCATCCCTGAGAACCAAGGAAGCATCGTTTTGGGAACCCTCCTAGACTTTGCTCTGTGTGTCTATCCCTTTGACTCATTCTGTTCTATATATTTTTTGTTATTAATAAATCTATGATGAGGGGCTGGGGTTGTGGCTCAGTGGTGGAGCACTTGCCTAGCATGTGTGAGGCACTGAGTTCAATTCCCAGCACCACATATAAATATATAAGTAAAGCAGTGGTCCATAGACAACTTAAAAATATATATATGATGATGACATATATATGTGTGTGTGTATGTGTATAAATCTATGATGATGTTTTTAAAAAGAGGGAGTATCAGGGAGTATTGGCATCATGGGGCACGTAAGCTGCCTGTGTAGTTAGAAGTCAAGGCCCATCAGGCCAACCCAGGCCTTGGATGCTTGTTTATAAACAGATCTTTGTAGGTTAATCAGCAGCTCCAGAACCCACCTGTGTTAGTGGTTACACCATCATTTGTTGTCAATTGTGCCTTACAGATAGACTCTCAGTAACCCATCCTTTATGGGTTCAGACAATCTCAGCAAGTAGTCATTTGTTTGAATTTTAGTCTGAGATCCACTTAATTAGGGAGGTTTGAAAATGTAGAACCACATGCAGTCACATGCCCCATAGTGACACTGGATACATATACAAAGGCATTCTCAGGAGATTATAGTGCCCAGAAATATCAGAGCATCCTGGTTTGTGTACATAAACTATGATGTTTGCACAAAGACCAAATCATTTAACGGCTCATTTCTCAGACCATTTCCTGTAGTTCAGTGACCTGTGACTACAGTACATTCCCAAACTCTTTGTAAAGGATGAATAGATAGTGTGTCAACTAAAGTAAAGAATTCCAGCTTGACAGAAGCAAAGTCATAAACAGCAGAGGCCATGGTCCCAGCCTACCTGACCCTTGGTGGTGCTGTGTGCATTAGCCACAGACAAATAGTGCTCTGAGGATATCCCTGGGGCCCCCTGCCCTCTGCTCTCCCCCTCTAATCCCTGGCAATCTTTCTGTGCAGGGGAGGTCCAGGCCTTCTATGAAGACCTAAGTGGCCGGCAGTATGTGAATGAGGTCTTCAACTTCAGCGTGGACAAGCTCTATGACCTTCTCTTCACCAACTCACCCTTCCTGCGGGATTTCATGGAGCAGCGGAGATTCTCTGGTCTGATTTGCAGAACTAGCCCCTCCCTGACTATTTGCCTTTCCTCTCTGCATTTTCTTCCTTCTCCTTCCTCTTTTCCCTCTCTCCCATGCACTACCCCCCACTTTCAGGGTATCTGATGGCTCAGACCTCCTCTTTCTGGCCTTACATGTTGCTAGAGCTCCCCTAGGACCCTATTTTCCTCTCTTCTCTCAGTGCTGTGTTTTTATACGTGCCCTTGTCCTTCAAGTACCAAGGAAGACATGCAAGTCTTGGTCTCTGCTCTCACAGGGCTCACTGCCTAGTGAAGGCAGCAGATCTCCCTCACCAGGAGCCACCAGGCACTTTGCATTATCTCATTCAGTCCTCACAGCTGCCTTGTGTGCAAGGTATTAGGATCCTCCAGTGCTGATGTTTCAGGACACTTAATCTCCATGCTGTTATTATTCTCCCACCTGAAGTAATTACAAGGGGCAGAGCCAGGATTCATATGTGGGACTCTGGGGTTCATGCTTTGATGCTCCATGTTCCTCCATGTTCCTGTCTCATTTCCTCCCTGCATTTCTTCCCACATCAGGAATACTGCACTGGCCTAGCAGAGCTGCTAAGCCTCTTGCTCTGAGAAAAAGCATTGGGGGCAGCGATGAGCCCCTCTGCCAGGAGAGGACATGCTGAGAACTTGGGGAGGTTAAGCCCTATAGAGGCAAGGACTTGTTCCCAAGGGATCCCAGGCCCTTGCCACAGTAACTCCAGTGTTGCTGGCACCCCCGCAGGTGGCCCCAAGACCTCCTGCCCCAGCCTAGGGAACAATCAGCATTCTGGAGCCCTGCGTAGAATTTCGGCAATGCTACAATGAGCCTCTTTCTGCTCTGACTCCTCCTCCTCATGCTCTCCCTTTAGGCCCTCAGGCTCTCATTGGCTTCCTTTGGGGGGCCTGTCCAGTCAGCACAAAACGAGGAGTTCATTGGAGGGGAGATTCGAGTGTGGGGAGCAGTGCTGCTTTCCCTCCCTCACTTCAAGGCCCTTCTCTTCCCTCCAGATATCATCTTCCATCCATGGAAAAAGGAAGAGAATGGAAACCAGAGCCGAGTGATTCTTTATACCATCACCCTTACCAATCCCCTAGCTCCCAAAACTGCCACTGTCAGGGAGACACAGGTGAGTGGGAAGAGGGAAGAGGCAAAGGAGAATGAGCTGGGAAGGCCTGCTCTGGTGTGAAGGGTGAGGGCTGGTGTGTGGGGAACAGCTCTGGGTGCAGGTGTGCTTTAGCACCTGTCTGGATGGCAGCACCTTGCCAGCTCTGAGGCTGCCTTTGCCCACAGTTCTGCATTTTCTGTTGCAGAGTCATGGGAGGGGTGGGGAGGTGGGAGAAGCCACTTTCCTCTTGCTTCTCTTCAGTATTGGCCAGTGAACCTTTTCTCCCCACAGACCATGTATAAGGCGAGCCAGGAGAGCGAATGTTACGTGGTAGATGCGGAGGTCCTCACTCACGACGTGCCCTACCACGACTACTTCTACACCATCAATCGCTACACACTCACCCGCGTGGCCCGGAACAAGAGTCGACTCAGGTGGGTGTGCGGGGCCCAGAGGGTTCACACAGGGTCTTTATGTCACACAATGTTCATTTGCTCCCTAGGGAGGAGGAGGAGCCTGGGTATTCGCCTGCTGGCTCTTGATTCTACCTTCTCTCTGAGGCCTTCTGAGACTCCCCACCTCCCTGTCCTGACAGTTCCTTATTCTTTCCACCATGTGTCCCCTTCACCACTCAGTACATCTCTGTAGTGAGACCTTTATCACCACCACTATTTATTGATTGTCTGTGGTTTATATGTTACCATGTGGGTGCCTTAACTACATTCATTAGAATCTTTAGGATGACCCAAGGAGGTAGATTTATCCTCACATTCAGATATATAGCTTTGCCAAGAGTCATGTCCCCAGTTAATACTGAAACTCAGCTCTTAGAAACAAAAGCCTGGGCTCTTCCCCCATGTTACAATTTCCTGTTTGTCTCCCCTGCTGGACTTTGAGCTCCATGAGAACAGGAGTTCCAGCCCCCCAGCACCTCATTTCCAGCTCTCAGCAATGGACCTGCTCTTGAGAGTCCAGGAAATGTTGTTTGAATGAATAGTTAGTTCTGGGCACTCAAAGGAAGAAATTTAGACACTGAAAAGTCACCTTTATCATACACCAAGTTCCTTTGACTTTAAAGAGCAAGAAACTCATGGATGTAGTTCAAATAAACCAGGAGTTTAGTGACAGATTCTGCAGAGATCTCTTGGGAATTAGAAAAAGCTCAATATCTGAACCTCAGGAGCACCCTGCATCTTTCTCGACCTCTTAGGTGTTGGTTTTATTTTGGGGTGGGGTGGGGAGGAGCATTTGTGCTGCTTGCCTAACCTCAGCCTGCCTTCTCATTTTCTCTCTCTCCTCTCACCTCTCTCCTGTTCCTCCTGTCCTTTGCTCCCCCACCCCCCACCCCAGGGTCTAGGTTTCTTAGTTCTACTTTCCTCAGAGGATCTTCAGTTGCATGTCCCATCTGTGCACTCCACAAGGAGCTAGCTGGTTGACATTTGTAGGGAAGTGCTCATCCTTCATCCAGTGAATAGTTTTTGAGCATCAGGCCGGGATGCACGCAGCATCCTTGAGTAGGGGATAAGCAGAGCAGGTAGGCTTAAATGTGGGGTACATGAACTAGGAGAATCTGTTGACAGAGGCTCGTGCCCAAGGAGAAGGCAAAGGAGGAAGACTGTGTATAGGAGGAAAGGAGCTCAATATTCCAGTGACTGGGGAAGGGAATACCTGGAGAAGGTCAAGAGCTGGTGAGGTCTTGCAATGGAGAAGCAGGAACTGGGGCCAGGAACAGATGATACTGTTACAAGTAGAAATAACGAGACCCCAGAGGCTGACTTGGACTTGAAGGGCTAGTTGGCAGCCTGCTTGGCATCTATCTGGAGCCCCCCGGATGGAGGCAATGTGGCAACCTGAAAGAATTCTGGGCTTGGAGTCTGAAGCCCTTGTTCTTAGCCTTTGATCTGCTTAAATATTCTAAATTTCAATTTTTTCAACTATAAAATGAAAATAAATCCCAATGACCTCAGAGGGTAGCCAGGGAGATCAGATATCATGGAGGTGAAAGGACTTTTGAATATGTAAAAGGCAATACAATGTGAAACTGACTTTCCCTTAAACATGAATTTACCTTTCCCAGAAGAGGAGGGCCCACCTAGAAAATGACTTGTCTTGTTTTTGGCTTATACCTCAGGGTCTCCACAGAGCTGCGATATCGAAAACAGCCCTGGGGGTTAGTAAAAACCTTTATCGAGAAGAACTTCTGGAGTGGGCTGGAGGACTACTTCCGCCACTTAGGTAGGTGCTACCATCATTGCTGCTGGTTGAATTGCAGGAACTGGGTGACCTGACCTGTATGGCTGTCACCGTTCAGGGGAGTGAGAAACTGAGATAATGGAGTAGTTTTGTGGGATCTTTATATTTGCCCCCTAAAATGGATGCCAAATTTGGCATGTATGTGAATATGTGCATTTTTCAAGAGACTGTGTCTGTCATTTTATGCGATCATTAAGGGAGCTATATCTCCCCCACATGAACCTCTAATCTAGTAGTACTGGTAGTAATTGTGTTATGAGAAAGATCTAAAATTACCTGTGAATGTATCTATTTAAGAAATGTGTAACAGGCCTCAAATTACATACATGAGTATGCAGACATTGGGAATGTGTGGCTCCATCCAGTGTTGAAGAGGGGCTTGGGCAGGGCTAGGACCCAGAAGTGCTTCCCATGGGCATCCATGAGGGTTACTGCACCTACCTGGCCAACTTCCCATTGTATAATATAGGGAAAATGTTTCCTATACTCCTTCTGGAGGCCAACATGTTTAGTTGAAGGTATGAGAAGGTGGCCTCTGATGTGGCCCTCTAATGTTGTCTGTGCTAGAGAGTGAGTTAACCAAAACGGAGAGTACCTACCTGGCTGAGATGCACAGACAGTCTCCCAAGGAAAAGGCCAGCAAGCCCCCAACCGTGCGGAGGAGAAAACGTCCCCATGCCCACTTGCGGGTGCCTCACTTGGAAGAGGTGATGAGCCCTGTCACCACACCCACCGATGAAGATGTGGTCCACAGGATCAAGCATGTGGCAGGTGTGTTTCAGGTGGGGACGGTGGTGTGGCCTGGGCTTTGGGCTGGAGCTGCACACTCATACCACAGCACAGATGTGGACACTCCTTTTACACCTGGGGTGTAATTAGTATATGTAACTCATTAAATCTGAGGCTCCCCACGCTCTGTTCGCTTCTCTTTGCCGGTTAAGTTCCTCAGCCCTGCTGAACACTTAATGTGCTCTGCTTAACAAAAGTTGCCTTTGGGTTTAAGACATCTAAGTTCCATGGCTACCTACGTAGGCTCAAGTATGCAGCCTCCACATTCTTGGGAAGTACACTAAGAAGAAGCTGAAACCCAGATCCTAGAGATGAACTTATAACATGAAGATCAAGGAGTACAAAACAGTCAAGGGTCTGCTCACCCAGGTTATGGACTCCCCTGGCATCTCCTCCTCTTCCCATCCAGCCATTCACAGCCTTGTGTCTTTACTCAGTCATGGAAACCTGAGATGATAAGGGGCCTAGAGAATGAGTGCAGTATTTTATAAACTGTGCTCTGTACATCCCCGTGAGTTCACCAGAGTTGCACGGGGACAGGGAAGGAGGCAGAGGAAGAAAGAAGAGTGCCAGTCTTCGTCTCACCCAGAGCACTCCCATGGTATATGTTGTACATAGAAAATTTCAACTAATGTTGCATTTCAGTAAACTGATTCTCAGGTTACGCGATTTGCCCAGGTTACGCGATCGTGTTATGCATAAATTTAGGGCTGGAAGCCAGCTGCATCTAGTCATTTCCCAGAGCCATTTCCTCTTCCTTAGGCCAAGACCACTGTCCTGCATCATTATATCCCAGCCGCCTAGATCTATTGATTTTCTCCTTTGCTCAGTGATTACCTGAACCAACCCATGACCTTGCCCTTGAGGGGCTTACCTCCTGATGCAGGGCTGGGAACAGCAATCATACCATTTCAGCGGCAGCACCGCAAACCCTTCCCTGATGGTTCTTGCCTGACCATTGTCATGTTAGTAGTTAGTAGACTTGTGGGCCATGGTGGTGATAGCCTGTTTATTCTCCTACAGGTTCCACGCAGACTCGGCATATCCCTGAAGACACTCCCAATGGTTTCCACCTACAGAGTGTGTCCAAGCTGCTGCTGGTTATCAGCTGTGTGTAAGGGACTCTAGGCTGTCCTCCCATCCCTGCCCCTATTCCTTCCCTTTCCTGCCTGATGCAGGAAAGTCATCTCCCATCTCTTAAAGTGTTTATTTAGTACCTTTCCCCCTGTTCTTTCTTTCCCTCTCTCTTTCTCCTTTTCTTTTCTTTTCTTTTTTTTGTCCTCTAGTCTTCTCTGCCTGGGTCAGTTACTTAGCCTGTCATTTCTCACCTCTTTGCTTTTTCTCTCTATTTTATTCATCACTAATGCTGGTCTTCTAGGGAAAAAATGCTATATATACATCCATGCCCTTGAGGAACTCATTGTCAAGTGAGTGAGAGAGATAGGGCATTTGAAATTCCGCACAATAAGATAATTGCAGACGGAGAGGTCACAGAACACTTTAGGAGTCCAGTCATTTGCAAGAGGTGTTCTGGGTGCCTGCTCTGCACCAAGCACTAGAACCATGTACTCCTGGAGCCTATGCTTTGCCAGGGCAGCCAAATGAAATCAGTGACTACAGCACAGGAAAAGTAATTGTTTATTTTACTGTACATGGTTTATAATTGCTATGACATTATGAAACCAGAGGTTCAATAACTTGCATAGAAAGTTACTGAGTTATGTAAATGAGAAGTTGGAACAAATGAAGACATAAGATAGGAGACCATAACTATCTGATGGGTAAGTGTATGCCATCACCTGCCCAGGACTTTTCTACACCATTTCAAGCAGGAAGCAGCTAGGACAGCTAAGAGGAGCTCTTCCGCTTGCCACTGCCTGGCATCTTACCCCTTCCTTGCATGGATGTGAGCTGTAAGAGAGTGTGGGTGACATGGGGGTGGGTAGGAGACGTGACAGTTGCCCAGGCGTGGGCTCTACCTGCTGAACACTGGGCACCCTACCATCTCTAGTTTAATTTTGCTTCTATAACCTCCCCAGCCATTCCTGAAATATTTCCTAAGAGGCAGAGCAAGGTGGACAGCCTTATCCTCAGGAAAGTCTAGAAGAAGCCCACAAACAACATGGTCAAATTTACATTGTGGCAATATGGCGATGAATTGGAGAAGAAAAGATTGGAGGCGGGGAGGTCCATTGGAGTAAATCACAGTGATATAAGTGAGAGGGTCTGTTAGACAGAGGTGAGGGACTAGAAGGGAAAGACTTATTAGCCATTTGGTTGTTTTTGATGAGCTACTGATTCGAGGGAATGTGAACAGTTGTGCCATTAACAGAAATGTGGAATTTAGTGGAAAGTGGTCAGAGAAGACACTTTTTGGCTCCATGTGTGTTGAAATACTTCAGGTTATCCAGGTGGAGGTGGCAGGTATCTGTGATATGGACCTGGCACTTATGAGACAACTGTAGGCTACAGCCACAGATGAATTTTTCTTAGCATTAAAGCCATGGGTGCAAATGACACCATTCATGCAATGTATAGAGTGTTACAAAGGCAGGGATGAGGGCGACACTGAGGACTGCTGACAGGAGAAAACCCTTTGAGGAGCATGAGGAAACTTCTTAGTAACCTTCCTTGAATGAATAACATAAAAATAGTCTTTTGACTGTAAGAAACCAAGATATCATTACAAAATTAAGTACAAAGAAAACTGTAACCAGTGGGAATCACGTTTAGCAACAGTAATTGAATGTGATCTTGGCATTTTTCAGTTAAAACTGTATCTCTGGTATTGGATTTTATTAAATGGAAAACCACAACCTCTAGTTGTGTAGTTAAGCTCTCTCTGCATTTTGACTTGACTTCAGTGGCGAAGCCCCACTCCCCTGAGTAAATCGGATAGCATGATATGAACTAGCTTCTGGGCTTTGTTTGTTTAGGATAATAATCAGGCTTCTAATTCAACACAGTAGGAACCAGGCTGAGGGTCTGGTGAGAGCCAGCCAGAACATGAAACAGACTGGCATGGCACGGTTTGCCCCGTGTCTGGCAGGCTTTTGCCACCATCCACCTGCCATGCTGTGACTCAAGCCTCCCACCTCTTTTCTCTGTTTAGACCACTGCAGAACCTCCAGTTAGACAGCACATGGGGGTGTCCCTTGACCTTCACTTTGCACAGTCAGAATTATAAACAGTAACCCACACGCAGGCAGGAAGATCATGTGCAGCACTTGAAGAAGTGGGTGTTCAGCTGATCCATTGTGTGCTAATACATGGACCGGCAGGATTATTGGAATGCAGTACAAAATTTGAAAGTTCTCACGTAGAACTCATAATGCTTCCAGGGATTTTCAGCAACCACTTGAAGGAAGACAGCGTTCTATAATGCCAGAAACACCAATGAGAAATACAGTCACTCACATGTGCACAAGAAAAAGTCTAGCTAGCCTTAGCTTTTCTTTCTCCTTTGCTGTTCTTTTCTCCACCTATCTGTTTTACCTTTCCTTTTTTATCCTCTTCTTTCTTCCTTTGTGTATCTATACCTTCTCCTTTCATGATAAGAGCCACCCCTTGTGGTGTGCTTACTATATGTCAGTATGTTTTACATACATTTCACTTGTGGATCAACCCCAGTAGGGTAGGTATTATTGTCCTGATTGAGAAAACTGGATTTCAGAGAAGCTAAGAAACTTGATCAAAAGTTAAAAAATAACGAGTTGAGCCAGGATTTGTACCCAGTACTGTATATTTATGGGTCCTTTCTTTACTCATCTTTTTCCATCCCAAGAGCTTTTGTTACAAAATAACTTTTAGGCAGCCATGGAGGCCAAGTGGAGACAATTTACACAGTACACCTGTAACTCTGCATTCTCCACTGGGTCCTCTATCCGCTGAGTTATCCTCACTCCTCCCTGTCTCTGATCAGTTCTGACCCAGACTCTGGAAGGCCTCAACTGATGGCAGGTGCAGGGAGGGAACTTTGCAGCTTCAGGGAAGTTCTGCCAGAACATGTAAGGCATATCTGGGCAGAGTTAGAGATCCTGCTGAAATTCTTCCTTCAGTTCCACCCCTCATTGTGTCCTAACAAATAGGAGGATCCATGTGGGGAATCTTTTCTCAATTTAGTACCCGCGAAATACCAAGTCAGTGTGCATGCTGTCTCTTGCTCTTTCCTTGCTGGGTCTCCTCATCCGGCATGTCTTTGCTGTTAGTATTTCCTTCTCACGTAGGCTCACTTGCTGTCTGGCTCAGTTCAGGTGCAGTTTCCCCCTTCCCCACGCTCCTGTTTCTAACCTCTGCCTCCTCCCCATTTTTCTTCCTTGCTCCCATTAGGATCTGTTTCAGGTACTGGCTCTATGATTGCTCCCTTTATTCCGTCATCTTTTTTCCTCTCCACCTTACCTCTCTTCCCACAGGCACCCAGATTCTGGGTGTCTATGTGTCTCCCCTTCCTGATGCCTTCACCCCATACTCCTCTCCATGGCTCCACTGCTGTGCACCACCCTTCTAGATAAGGCTGCTTCTCTCTCTCTCTCCCTTACTGCATCCCTCTGGCTCGTTCACTCATTTGCTGCAATGCTTTGGATGACCCAATGGGCAGGCACAGAAGCCTCTGGGATGGGAGAGATCCCTGGCTCCTATTCCATCTCATTGGCGTTGCTTACCCCCCATGTTTCCCTCCTAGTCTGGTGCTGCTGGTCATCCTTAACATGATGCTCTTCTACAAGCTCTGGATGTTGGAATACACTACCCAGACCCTCACTGCCTGGCAGGGTCTAAGGCTCCAAGAAAGGTAATCCTGCCTCCACCTTCTCCTGGCCCCTTCTCTACTCCACTCAGGCTGAGCCCTGCCTCCTGCCTCCCCTGGGACTGACTGCCCCCTTGCCCTTGCCCAGGGGATAGCCCTTTGAGTTATGCCCGAGGCGAGATCTGAAAAATCTGTCCCTGTAGTTTTCTTCTGGTTCTGATCTGGGGCAGGGGATTCAGAGGCAGGAAGCAGAGGACAAAGCACTCTGATGTGACTCTCTGTCCTTTAGGGGTCTGGGAGCACAGGAGAGTCCGCTGAGCATAACTCCAGCTGCTGGGGCACCCCTTCTTCTACCCCACAGGTTACCCCAGTCTCAGACAGAATGGGCCCAGCTCTTAGAGTCCCAACAAAAGTACCACGATACTGAGCTCCAAAAATGGAGGGAGATCATCAAATCCTCAGTGATGCTCCTAGACCAGGTGAGATGCCCTGCCTTCTCAGCTGTCTTTAGTTTGCAGGAGACAAAGATCCTTCCTTTATGCTCTGGGAAACATCACCATCTCTTATCACTGGCCTCCCCCCATTTTCCTCCAGTTCATTCTTCTTCCAGGTCATTCACTATTCTAATGTGAAAGCCATTCCTGAATGGGCTATTGTGTTGGACACTTAGGTACATTCCCCAAAATAACAAAAAAAACATTGGATTTGCAGCTAGAAGGCTGTAGGTTAGATAGACGGAGTACTTATTTATTTATTTATTGTGATAATCGGACAGGAATTTAAATAAAGAACTCCCCTTTTACAGAGATTTGTCTTCCCAGAGGACATGTCTAATTCTTTTTCATCTATACCACACCCTCCCTGACCCTCAAAGGCCCTACACCAGGAAGGTGACTACTATGTCTTTACAACATCTTTGTAGTACAGTTGCCCATTTTCCTCTGAAAACCTAAATCCAGCTGTTGAAGAAAACCATCCTGGGGCTAGAAAAAAAGATCAATAATTAGCTTAGTTTTCTTGGGGGAGGGAGATTCCTCCCTCTAGAAAAATTTAAACTCTTTTAAAAAGTACCCCCAGGGCATTACCAAGACTGCAGGAACTACCTTTGCTATTGAGAGAATTAGGTAGATAATAGACCCAGAATTTATCTGCTACATTAGAATTTCTATTCCCAAAGAGGTGCCATCTGATATTTTGTGCTTAGCTAGGCCTGAGATGGAACCCCTGCTTTGCCACTAATTAGTTTTATGACCTGGAGCAGAGGTTTAACAATAGCATCGGTTTCCTCATTCATAAAATAGGGATTGTGTTTGTAGCTCCAAGAAACCACCATCAGAATTTGATGACACCTGGAAGGCGCTCACTAACATCAAACTTTATTTCCCCTTCATAGCTTGGTTTTGTGCTCTGAAATAAGGAGAGATATTCTTAATGCAATTATCAAGACCCAGTTTAGCATGTTTATTAGAGTATCAGATGTAGCTTTGGAGCCATGTTTAAGGAGGACATTTTTATGCAAAAGAGTACAGATAGCACAGTGAGGAGTTAGAAGTTTCGTTGAGCCAAGAAGGGCTGATAGAATTAAAGATATACCACACCCACGACAGGGACACTGGGGGCAACATGAGCACACCAGTCTCCAGACATCGAATCAACAGGCAAAGGGTTAGACTTCTTGTAAAACTCTAGAGGTCTGAGTTAGGGCTATAAGTTAAAAGGAGTCAAATTTTTGAGTCATCCAATAAAAACAGATTCCTTATGATAAGAGCAATGGAGTGGGTTACATTGGAGGACTGAGGGTCCAACATTGAAAGTCTTAAGAATCTCAGGATGATGTTGGATAAGGAACTTAAGTATTAAATGGGAGGCAGTTTGGAATGGATGCCCCAGAAGTCTCTTCCAATTCTAGAATTTTTATTTTTTGGTTCTGGGGATTAAACTCAGGGCCTGGTGCCCACTGGGCAAGCACCCTACCACTGAGGTATACTCCCCCAGTCCTTCCAACTGTAGACTTCTATTTCAAGGTGGGTCTCCTTAATTGGGGCTTGGGCTGTCAGCTTCATAGCCTCATGGATACCACAGTATGATGGGCCACTTTTGATTCCCCTACTGGAACTTCCCCATCTAGGCTTTATTCCAGGAGCTATAATTGTTAATTCACTGATGTGGGTACATGGCGAGCCTTACCCGAGGGGTTTCCAGTGCTGTCTTGGTTGTCCCCTTGCTGCCTGAGACTGTGCCCCTGACTTTAGAGTAGCCCTGTGGCAGGTGCTACTGAATGGAGAAGCTCACTGAGAGCCCAACCTGGGCCTGGGGTGGGGTTCCCTGTCTTACAGATGAAGGACTCACTCATCAATCTTCAGAACGGCATCAGGTCCCGTGACTACACATCCGAAAGCGAAGAGAAGAGGAACCGTTATCATTGACAAGGCAGGAACAGGGGTGGCTGCAAGAGGCCTGTGCAATACATGTACATAGACCCTATAAATATATATATATAAATATATATATACAGAATATAAATATATATATTATATACAGATTTTAAAAAGAGATAATGCCTATGTACCCGGGAGAAGGAGCGGGACCTCCCGCCCCCTGTGCTGGCCGGAGCAACGTTTTCCCTCGGTGGAGGGGCCGAGGAGGGCAGGGACCACCTCTCAGCACCGACCTCCCCTGATCCTCCTCCTCCCATCCTCTGTTCCTCACCCCTTCCCTTGCTGGCCATTCTTGGCTCTTAGAAGGGAAATGTCGCTGAGCCAAAGTTATGCCTGTGAAGACCCTTGGGGTCTTGAAAGAAGTCTCAAGGGGGCATTGCTTAAGGTGCTTCATCCCCCAATCCCTTTTTGATTTGTTTCCGAAATAAACCAGAATCTATTCTTCCCTACCCCCACGTTTCCCCAGGTGTTCTCTTGGACACAGAAGCATCAAGGGCAGGAGCCCAATGTTAACTCTCCCGTAGGAGGCCGTTGATATGGACCATGCTAGGAGCCAGGTGGAGAGGACTGTGCAAAGCTAGCAAGGCTGCATTTGTGAGCTTGGGCTTGGGAGCTGCAGGCTCCTGAGCACCTGCATTCTGAAAGGTTTTCTCCTCAGTCATCCCTGCACCTTGCTCTGACCTGTGTAGGGTGTGGACCCAATAAGGGCTGGGAATTTCTAACTCTCCCACCCTCTTTCTCTCTGGTCTTCACCCAGGCTGGATCTGGGTGAAGTGTCACTTTTTAGTGCCTCAAGTCCTATTGTTTTCTCTGTGCCCTAAGAGCACATTGTTTATTAGCCAGGGTGGAACATTTTTTGACCTTGTTATACCCCTTTTAGTGGTTAGAAACAAGTTGGGTCTGTGGCTCTATTTCTTTCACTTTGAGCTGTGAGTTTGATTTCCTGGATGAAACAGGGTGTCCTAGGCCCTCCGGGGTTTGAGGGAGAGAACACCCTAGCAACCTATGGATTGCAGGGTCTGCCCTGAAATACTGCATGAGTAGGGAGCACCAGTAGCCAAGCCACTCAGTGAGTTACAAACATCATTTACTCTTGGTGAAGAACCAGCCTTAATCAGTAGAGACGACTCTCTAAGACACTGTGTGTGGAAGAACATCTAGGCCGTGAGAGCAAAGGATTTGGTATGGGTACATTTGCTTGGGCAGGAAAAAGCAAGGTGAAATCTATGCTCCAAGGAAGCCATTGCAATCCTGAGATTCTTGGGTTTGGGAGTGGGATTTCTGGTGGGGGTATGGGTGTAAATCCTTCCCTGGTCCCTGGCCCCAGAGAGGTATGAGGTCACTAAGGAGTAGGAAGAAGATGCTAGTTAAGGAACTTGAGCTAGCCCGCACCTTTTCATAGTTGACCCACCAGGGCCCATGCTTTCCTCTGGACTCATGGGGCCCTTCTGGGCACGTCCATCACCCTTTATACACTCTCTGCTGTTTCTCCTTATAATGACCAGGGAGTCCTGCCAGCCCTAGGTAGGGCTCATGGAGAATTGGTTTATCATAGCCAATTTGGCAAGGAGGGCTCTCCAAGCTTGTTCCATCTTCTCTAGGGCTTCTTGATGCAAAGGAAGAAAGATTTTATCTGTGATCTATGCCAAACAGAAAGTTAAATCCTTTTCTTAGAATGGCCTGAGCACCTCACTTTAGCAATTTAAAGAATAGTTGTTGACTTTTTTCACTCATCCAAGAATAAGGCCTTGGTATTTCCTCAAGGGCAGAATCAGAAAGCCAGAGGATACTTGCCCAGGTCATCCTCTGAGTGAGGAAAGAGAATGGACAGGCTCTGGGTGGTCAGCCAATCTTGATATGCTTCTTCTGGAAAAGTAGAGGTGAGGAAAATCATCAGTGTGAAGATATATGAAGGATGCATATTCCCAGATCATAGCTGGTTACTCTTCAGTTCTTGTCCAGGACTTTGAAAGAGAGACGTTGGTGAGGGTCAGGGCCATTGAGCCTGAGCCAATAAATGAGGAATGGTGCAGATGGATGGGAATTTCCCCCTTGGTGTAGCCAAAAGCCAACATTATTCCCAGGAACTGTGGCAAGGAGTAATTGTAAATTCCTAAATTTATTCCATTATTATATATTTAAGTTATTTAACATTAAAAATGTCACAGATACTTTAGGATGACTTAAAAGGGGTTCATTGCTGAGAGTAAAATGACCAAAGCATATTTGACCAGAGAGAGTTCATTGCTTTTGCTTTACCTCTCAGGACCATTCAAGGGAAGAACCAGGGATAAAGGATGGGGTACTTAGGCTATCTGAGGAACCCCACTGTTTTCTGGTGATTTGAACCCTGGAGAAAATGTGCACACCAAGAGAATTTCCCCTAAGAGTCATGGATCTCTCATGAACTCTCTTTGTTTTAATCATTGTTTTGGTTTTTTTAAATGGTGGGGGGACCTGTTCACTCCCATGCAAAATCTTTTCCTCCTTGGTTAATAACTTGCAAAAGAAAAGGGAATTCACCCTTGCAGATAAGTCTGGGAGTGAAATAAAGACATAAATACTTGGCATTGACTCCTGGCCAGTAGCCTGATAAGTAGTTGTCTACAAGGGAGCATCAAAGCCACCATTGCTTGTGTTACTTCTTCCAGTCAGCGATATCTATATAGATAGATATTTTTTTTTCTTTTTTCTTTTTTTCTTTTTTGCCTATTTCTGTTGATGTGCAAAGGCTGGGGTCACACAGAAATCTTTCTGAGAGGATTGATATGTTAAGCACTTGCACTCAATTCTAAAGAGTTTGCAGTTTCTCACCTGTTGAAGCACAGCTAGGGGCTCTAAACTTCCACTCCAACTTACAGTGAAGGAATTTGTGAGATTGGCCTCAGAGAAGCCAATTGCTCTGCAACCCTCTCCCCCTTCCTCTGCACCTCCCTGGGACAGGGGAACAATATCCAAGTCCAGTAAGATCAACAACTTGAGACTCTCAGCAAGAGAACTGGACCAAGAGCATTGACTTGCTCTGTGGCATCAGGCAAGTCACTCCGCACTACTGAGCTTTAGTACCCTCCTGTAACAGGAGGAGGCAGGGGTAGATTATCCCTAAGGCAGGTTCTAGCTTTGGCTTTGATTTGGAGGTTAGGCCAGAGCCTGGAAAGATGGGGCTTTTTCAGACTTGGAAGGTGCCGTGCCAGGAGGTAACAGCCTTCTGGGTAGAGCTTCTTTGGTATGTAGTAGGCAGTAGGGTGGTTTGTGGGTTTCCAAGAAACCCAAGGTGTTTAGATGTTTTTCCTTGGGGCTAGGAGGGCTAGGGAAACCCAGTGGCAGAGAAAGTATCATCACTCAGTATTAACCTCAGAGGGTGTTTCTTTTTTGGCCTAGTTTTAGTTTGAGAAGGGAACTTTCTTTGAACCCTCTCTAAGCTAGGAGGAGAAGGATAATAGTGAAAAGAAGAGCGCTGTCTTCAACGAGCCCATCTGCCATCTTTGGCACCGTGAAGCCTTTCATCTCTATATCCTTCCTCCCCATGGACAGAGGATACAGGGGAGAAAAGCCATTTTTGGTTCTGACTTTTCTCTTTTGGCACAACCAAATGTATGTTGGGGTTGGTTGAAGTATGAGGCTTGGCTAAAGGCTTGCACTGTTTTGGGCACTGGCACTAAGAACTTGGGATTGCAAGGAGTGGGGTGGGCCAAGAGACCTCGAGGAAAGCTTTCTCAGAAGTGGATTATTTCCATGTCCCAATCCCCCACACATGCTTGGACTATACAAATTGCCTTTGCAAGCAGCATTTCTAGGATCAGATCTTAGAGAAATGAATAGGGGAAGAATCTTTCTGGATTGCTTGTGGTCCCAGAGGGGTCCTTTCTGTGCCATTACCATGACACTTTTGTATCTCTGCAGGGCATTCAAAGACAGCCTGTTCCCACTAGGGCCCCCAGGAGAAATAACTCTTTTCTCTCTTCTCCCAGGAGGCAGGGCTGTGGTCTCCCTCCCTATACCCCTAGACCCCCACCTGCCTACTCTAGTAGGAATCTCAAGGACCTTCGTCTGACTCTTTCCCTGCTCCTCCCATCTCTAGGCTGTGGGACAATCATCCCATTTACCCCTTGACATTGACATCCTCGACCCTCATCCCCCAACCTCCAGCAGGCTGGCCCTACTCCCTTCCACCTCTGTCTTCTTCCAGAAGATGCATTTTGAGTTCAAGAGGAGTGTTTTTCTGGAAGGCCATCATTCAACGCCCCTGCTTTCCTGATGTGGAGCAGGAATTTGCACATGGTGTAGAGAGCTCCCCCTCCCACCTCTCTGCCCAGCCTTGTTACCTCACTCCTGCTCTGGCCATGGCTGTGATGGGCCCAGCCAGCTCCCTGTCTTGGTGTTGTGTGACAGCTCAGGGGTCTTGTGACTCGAGGTCCTCAGCAGGCCTGGGAGCCCGGATTGGAGCCTTGGCTGCTGGTGAGAAGCACCTTGCCTGCCAAGATTTGCTGATGCCAGACCATCTCCCCAACATATGAAGGCCTAAAGGACATTGTCATCTCTGCCCCTTGGCCCTCCTTGCTTCTCTCAACACAATAAGACATTGCAGAAGCAAAATGGTGGCCTATGCTCCAGGCAGGACAGCAGGCTCTGTCTGGGGACTTGGCCCTGGGTTTGTGTGCTGTGTGCAGAGATTGCACAGTAAAAGCAACCATTTTGCCAACAAGAATGTGTGGCTCCCCACATTTCCCTATCCTGCACTCTAGGGCCAGACCACTCTCTGCATGGACCAGACCATCTTCCCAAACCCATGGTGCTTTTCCCCTCCCCACTCAACCCAGACTCCAAGGTGGGGAAGGATGAATCAGAGGCCTTAGTGGCCCCTTGATAATCCTGACATGGGGTGGAGTGGGGTGAGGTAGTGGGAGCAGCCCCCAATACTTGCACTGGGCCATATGTGGGAAAGCTGATTGCATTTGAGTTGTCTGGCCATCTGTATTTGGATCTATAACTGTACTTTGCCTGGCGCTGTGCGCAAGGTCTGAAAACTTACTGCTAGTACCTAGAACCATACAAGGCTACTTAGCCAAATCTTAATGTAAAGTAGCTAGAGCCATGGAAGTACAGTATGAATTAAAAGAAAAAAAAAGTATTGAATTACAAATAATCAATGGTGTGTGTGTTTATTGCTTGATTCATCAGTTCCCATCATCCCGAATGTTTCTGGTGTTCCCTGCTATGCTCATAGCACATCCTGAAGGTGTGTGTGTACACGGGCATGCGGGTTCACGTACAGCCATCCACCTCCGGGCAGGAAGGCAGCCTGATCAAGTGCAATGGAGAAGTTTTGGAATCACACCTGAGTACAGATTGCAGCATCACTATTCACCAGCAGTGTGGCCTTGGGTCCAGTTGTCACTCCAATCCTCATTGTTTTAAAAGTAAGACATATATTAAAAAGAACACATGCATCTCTTGGTATGGTGGCTGGTATTGTACTAAGATTTTTAATCTCCATTAGTACTATTGTAGGAGTGTGGTAGACTGTACATTCTGACAGTTTCTTTTTATTCTTTTCCCTTTTCGGGATTTTGGCATTTCCAGGACGATGGCCACTGGGAGGCAGCTTTGCCTGATGGATTTCTTGCCACAAGTGGTGGGCTGAGATCCAGCGTGACCCCTCGCTTCATAACTTCTTCCTGCTCTGTTAGCTCCATCTTTAGGAAACTTGCTTGATGCCAGAAAAGAGAATACATTTCTCAGATATTATTTTGTGTTTGGTTAGAAGGGAAAGGGGGAAAGGAAAGTCTAGATCACATATTCAGCATATGTTTAATTGTAGACGATTAAATGTATTTTCCTTTCTCTGGGCACATCTGATTGGATACAGGAGTTGATACAGATCGGGTTGATAGGCAAAAAACAAGCAGAATGAAGTGCTAAGTAGAAACTGTAGCAGTTACACACATAGTAAGTGGAGCAAAACCAGAGCCTGTGGCTTTTAGAGACACTTTATTGACATTAACAGAGTTTACCGAAAAACACTACAAATAGGCATTAGGTTGTTGAGGGCTGGGGTGGTCAGAAGCAACTTTTCTAGAGTTCAGAAAAAGACTGGCTGCAGAAAAATCAATAAAATGCAATATGAAGCTGATGATGTGGGCAACAGTCCCATCTGTGCTGAGACTGTTTTCTAATTGTGTTTGGTGCATTCCACAAACCTACCAGCACATGTCCTTCAGTGACTTTCCTCCACATCACACTACACTGCCCATCAGATGCAGCTCTCGCCCGGTGGCAATGGGAAGAAAGACAGCAATACTGGCTCTGCAGTTTAGCTGGCTTGTGACAGGTTGAGGCTGACCTGTAGCTCCGGCTTGCTTATCTACTAGGACCTTCTATAAAAATCAAGTAGGAGGAAGCAAGCTAAACTAAACATGAGATATGTACCACCTTAGCTTTTAGAGATTAAGTAAGACTTTTCAAATATAAGACTATCATGCCTGTTTAGGGCCTAGGCTTGTGTTCAACACAGTGGGTGCTGGAAAATGTAGAGTGAGTGGATATCAGATTGGTGAACAAGCACATCAACCATCTGCATATATCTGCAGTGGCTAGGTGAATTCACTGATTTAGGGTTTTCTCATTTACAAAAAGAGCTGAGACAAAGGCTTTTTTCCCTTGACCCCCACCTCCACCATTTCCATGAGAAACTGGGAAAGGGGAAGAAAAAGAGATTTGAAATATGTCTAGCTCTTGCTTTTCCTTTTTTCTGCAATGATGTAATCGTATAGGCTTTTCCCTCTGATGTGTAAAGTGGGTTCAGATTCTAAGATGTATTTTGCCTTTTTTTCCCCCTTGAGACAAGGTCTCACTATATTGCCCAGGTTGATCTCAAACACATAGGTTCAAGAGACCCTCCAGCCTCAGCCCACCCAGTAGCTGGGACTATAGATATGCAATGCTATACTCACCTCATATATTGCTTTTTGTGTGTGTGTGTGTATGTGGTACTGGGGATTGAACTCAGGGCCTTGTGCATGCGAGGCAAGCACTCTCCCAACTGAAATATATCCTCAGCCCCAGCCCTCATATATTGCTTTTGGATATAGTTCTCAGGGGAGGGCAGGGGGCCACCGTCTCTTTTTTTTTTTTTTTTGGTATCGGTACTTGGGGGCACTCAACCACTGAGCCACATCCCCAGTCCTATCTTGTATTTTATTTAGAGACAGGGACTCACTGAGTTGCTTAGCGCCTCACCATTGCTGAGGCCGGCTTTGAACTCACCATCCTCCTGCCTCAGCCTCCCAAGCTGCTGGGATTACAGGCGTGCGCCACCGCACCCAGCTTGTCTCCTCTTCTTAACTTGTTCCTCCTTTTAACACATTTCCCAGCATATTCCTGATATGAAAAATTCCTTTCCTACTAATATTTCCAGTTTGACATCTAAGGAGAAACCAGAAACTCAGAAGGATATCTGGAAGTGCAGATGTTTGGGGATGGAGAAACCAAAAGACAATGCTGTTAAATGGACTGAAAATGAAGGTTGGGATAGGGACAGGAAGTGATTGTCCAGGTATTTTCATGCAGTGATTGGGGCTTTGATATAAAACCTAGATGATGATAAAGGTCAAGAGGGCACAGTGCTCTCAGAACCAACAGAGTTGAGCAATCAAGTTCATGGCTGTTAGGCAGTAGGAAAGGGAAAATCAGACCCAGCCTAGTGTGACCTTTAGTAAATTGTGTTATTCAGGATTAGTCATGGGAAATGTCCAGCACCAAGACAACAGATGGGGTTTCTAAAGTGATTATAGCCCTTGAAAACTCTTCTAAGCCCTTTAATTAGCAACAACATACCAGATAAAGCTTCCAGAGCTACACAGTTAGTCTAGATCTTGTATAGGAATATGGGAAAAAACAGGGAGGTGAGTGAAGACTTTACGCAGGCTGGTGATCATAGTACCTTATAGATTTTAGTCAAGATCAGGTCTCTCAAGGAGTTTAATTGCAATTCTGGAAAAATAATGATATACAAACCAACCGGAAGGATAAGCAGGATAGAATGGCTCTCAAAGCACATTTCTAGTATTTACCAGGAAACAAAGTGGCAGAGAAGTAGCACAGTGGGATTAGGGTGGAGGGAAGATGGGTACATCAGGACAAGCAAGAGAGGCAGAGTTGGATGGGAATTTAAAATAAGAAAGGAAGCAGCTGTGGTATAAATGGGAAGAGAACTGGAAGAGGAGTCAGAAGACCCAGATTCTAGCTCTCCACTGATCAGCAAAGTGACCTGATAATCTTGTAAACCTGCTTAATATCACAGAGCCTCCATTTCTTCACTGGTAACATTGAATATTAATAACATTCACTACACTGGAAGAAATGGAGAAGAAATTAAATGTTTTTGCATGCCATATAGCTCTTGTGAAAGTATCAAGGATGAGAAAGGTTGAAAATTTTTAAAAAGGAAGAAGATAAAACTTGTGAAAAATAAATGATCAGCATCATTCAGTCCCATGAAAAAATCATTCAGAAAACATCTAAGTTGCTTTTTTTTTTTTAAAGAAAGAAAAAGGCAATCATGCATACCACTTGGTTACAAATTAGATGCATGGGCCACTGGAACTAGGGGGAAAGTGGAGTAGGAGGAAGTGATTTGCTGTTGCTACAAGCTCTAGCATCAACCAGGCTTGTGACTGGTTAAACCTCCCACTAATTCAGGCCTAGTTTCCTAATTATAAATTAAGAAAAATGTTCTATATCATCTCCTTTACTTCAGAAAGATGGTGTGGAAAATTACCAATAAGAAGGGTATTGAATTTATTGCAAAAGTTTTCTTCAACAAATCAGACTCTTTAATATGTATTAAGGATCTTGTTTCAAGTATGTCCTCAGGGATGGAAAAGATGATGAGCTTGTCATGTGACACCCAAAGCCAATGGAGAATGGTCTTTCAGATCAGTTTCCCCAGACTTGAGGGCCATTCCTCCTCTGGAATCCCAGCACTTTTGTCTTCTCATATCACATAAAACCTCCCTCCCCTCTCTTATCACTAAGTATGAAGGATATCGCCTGTGGACACTTGGACCAGTCACTAAATTAAAAAAAAAAAAAAAAAAGAGAGACACTGACTAGCAATTTTCCCACCACTTCTCTGCTCTCTCAAAATTCAGAAAAGACAAAAACCAAAAGAAAATTAAAACACTTAACAGTACAAATTCATAGGTGAGGTATTTGGATGCCACCTCCCCATCTTTCCCCTATCACTTTGTTCATCATCCATCTCAGACTAACAAGTACTTTCCTTAGTTTAAATATTGTTCTCAGATGCAATTTCCTCCTGGGGATGTTTCAGATTCACACATCTTTACAGGAAATTCTTCCAGTCTATCTCACGTACTTCTGTCTCCTTCCTTGGCTAGTTTCTAGTTCCCTGAATCTATCATAGTTAACCTAAGCTGTACAATCCACCTCAAATCTGTGCTTGTGCAAGAGGCATGGCTACAGCCGAGCTCAATGTCAAAATTTTTTCAAAAACAAAATTATCCATACTGTGGAGTGGAAACTGGGCACCATCCAAAGCTTATCTCTGTATAGTTTTTCCTCTTAAGTCTCTTATTTGGTTGAGCTCTGTGTGAGCCTCAGTTTCTTCTTGTAAAATGACAACTAATACTGATCCATAGACATTTGGAGAGGAAGAACTTAGAAATTTCAGTCCCAATGCCGAGGTGGTGTGCTCCACAGAAAGAGCACACATAAACATCATTCCAGTAAAATCAGGAGTATGCTGTATGGCTTTTAAGAGCCACTTAAATTGTCCTGGGTCCTTCCCAAGACTCTTGTCCTTGGCTTCACAGAAGGACTAGGTGCAATCCAGGCCTTAGAGACCTATGGGGAATCTAGTCCTGGAGTACTAAGCTTCAAAAGCATTTTAGTGTATGCTTTAGGATCTTTGTCACTGAAGAACCCAGAGAGGCATGCTTCTCTCTGATGCTCTAGTCAAGTGGGCCACAAACTTGGAAAAACTGACTTCAAAGAGTCTAAGTACATAACATGCTTTTGCTTTAACCTGAACTAATCACTTCCTCCTTCCAGTAAGATATCCATTCTGTTGAAGCAATGGAGAATGAGCCAGTTCCAGCCAGTTGAGGGAAGAGGGAAATGCTACCTCCAGCACTGGCATGAAGTCATTTGGAGCACAGGGAGAAATCCAATTGGCATGGGAGCAGCTGGCTTGAAAGCAAGGATAGGGCGAGGTTGAGTCCATGTAGAAATGTTGGCTCCTCAGCTCTGGCAAAGTCTCATGTGTGTGTAGTTCTGATGCAGTTAGGAAGTCAGAGGTGAAAGCTCCAGGGTGGGTAGACATATGATGAATGAGTCGAAGGATGGATGCAGGAAGGGAAGCGATGGGGACTGTGGGGCACCCTCCTGATGCTGTTGACATCAGTGAACCTGGGATATCCAGTCCCTTAGTGTTCAGGCCACCTACGAATGATAAAATAAATCACTCAGAATTTCCATCCCAGCCTAGGCAAGCCCAAAGACACTTTGACCAAAGGAGAGAGTGAGAGAATTGTGCCCTCATTACCATGGGCAAAGAGTTTGGCTTGGCAACACTCAGGTCAAAGCAATTCGCCTTCTAAACAGCTTGACATCATACAGAGCTTTGTGACTTAGGCATCAACTTAAAGAAGTACCCTGAAGGTAGGGATACTGGACAGGAGAAATTGATTGAAGGAATCAAATTCAAGGTCGCATCAGTTGTGGGTGACAAAGTCAGTATGAAACCTGCTATCTACATCCGCCTTCCCCTCCCCAACTACCAGTACCTCACCTCAAGTCATGCCAGTCCTATTCCTCCACGGGCACTGCGGAGTTCTCCTTGTTCTCTGAAGGGATGGCAAGGTAGTCAGACCTATAAAGGAAGGGGAGAAGGGAAGAGGACCAGTCGGGGCTCATGAAACACAGAAGGAGCAGGGCACAGGCAATGCTGTCTTCAGGACAGCTCTGCATTTCCTTCTAGTGCTGTTGCCAAGACAAAACTAGAATGACCCTTTCAGCAGATTAGAATAATACATCCTCTTCTGTACTTGTATATGAACACACCCACCAGCAGTGTCTGAGTCTTCCTATGTATCCACACTTCTTCAGGACAACTTGATAGACAAAAAATACTGGCTAAACTGAATGGAAATGAAGTTAAATTTTATAGTTGCTTTCATTTTTATTTTCCTGAATATGGGTGAAGTTGAGCATTTCTTCATATGTTTATAGGCTGAGTTTCTCCTTCAATAATTTGACTGTTTGCTCTTTCAAGTGTTTCTTCTAAGATATTTGTGTTTTTTTCTCATTGATTTTTCTTTGACAGTTTTATGTCTTGAAAATTTTCCCTCAGTATATAAATTTTTATATGAATTTTTTGGAATGAACAATTGATTTTTATATATAAGATAATGAGAAATGATCATTTTTCCCTCTTTGATTTGTACCTTTTGTATTTTATTTAAGAAATTCTATGTCCAGTTAATATTGATATTCTCTTATATTCCTTTAATAGAATTTCCAAGTTTTACATCTTTGTCTATAAATTTACTCAATGCATTTTTGTTTAGCTTAAGAGATGGGGAATTTTATTTTATTTTTCCTACATGGACAAGGAATCCTCCCTCCACAACTTACTGGACAGTCCCTTCTTCTATCAGTGATTGCAATGTCATCACTTTCATGTATTCGTTTTTTTATACATTCATTAACATTTTGGGGACTTGTGTTTTGCTGTTTGTCCATTTTATACCTATGCCACTATCACAAACTCTTTACTCTGATAGTGCTATAAGCAGTCCTCATCTCTGACAGGACAAATTTTATTAGCTACCTCTCCTAAACCTTATTGTTCCTTCTTTGAATTGGCTAAGACCGGAGGTCTATAGACTATGGTACACAAGCTAAAAATGATTGTTAATTGTTTGAAGTGTTGCAAATGAACAAGAAAAAAGAACAGTGGGTGACAGAAACCCTATGCTGCTTTGCAAAACTTAAAATATTTACTACCTGGCTGTCCTTTTTGGTTTAGACTATTTTGGGCCCTTCGACCTTTTATGTGACCCTAAAAGATCAGTTTATCAAGTTCCTTGAAGAATTCAATGGAGATTTTGTATTTGTTTTGCATTTCATTGAATTTGAAGATTAATCTGGGAGGGAATTGTTTAGAATAGTGAGGATTTATTCTCCATCCGTTTGCTTTTTCTTGTGTCTTTCAGTAAAGTTTTATAATTTTCTTCTTAAAGGTCTTGCATATTCTTGTCAGATTTATTTCCTGGTATTGGATAATATTTATTGCTATTTTAATTAAATTTTTAAATATTTTTAAATGTGTTCCTAAATTAGTTGCTGGAATATAGGTGATTTTTATACAGTCATGGGTTGTTCTACAACAGGGACATGTTCTAAGAAACATACTGTTAGATGATTTCATCCTCATTGAACATCATAGAGTGTAATCACAAACTAAGATGGCAAAGACATCATTGGTTGATATAATTTATGGGGCTACCATGGAATATGCAGTCTGTCACTGACTGAAACTTTATTTGGCACATGCCTGCATTTAGATTTGTATCAGAAACTTGATGGAATGTTCTTACTAGTTCTAATTGCTAGCTCATAGATTCTCTTGGATATTCTATGCAGATAATTATATTATGGATGTGAAAAATGATAATTTAGTTTCTTCCTTTCCAAATGTTGCCCCTTTTTCCCCCTTTGAAAAACACAGCATACTGCGTAGGATCTCCAATTCAATATTTTTTTAAATATATATATTTTTTAGTTGTAGATGAACACAATATCTTTATCCATTTATTTTATGTGGTGCTAATGCTAAGGATCAAACCCATTGCCTCACAGATGCGAGGCAAGCACTCAATCGCTGAGCTACAACCCCAGCCCTCTCCAATTCAATATTGAATAGAAGAGGGGAGAGATGGTATCCTTGATGGTATCCTTAATTACAAGCATCTCTTCCAAAGTTTCTTTCTTTTTTTATTATTGTTATCTTCCAAAGTTTCAAAAGACAGATGAGATTTGCTGTAGACTATCTTAGTAGCTGCTGTTTATCAGTTTAAAGGAAGTCGATGTTTAGACATATATTTATTTATTTTTATCCTGCTCAGGACCTAAATATGTTCCTCGACTTACGATGGGGTTATGTCTCAATAAATTCACCATAAGTTGGAAATATTCTAAGTAGAAAATATATTCAACATATCTAATCAACCAGGCATCATAGCTTGGCAATGTAGAACACTGTAGTGAGATCTCACCACTGACTGGAAGCTGAGGCTTGCTGTTCCACCCAGCAACAGGATAGAGCATACTACATATTGCTAGACTGAGAAAAAATTGAAATTCAAAATCTCAAGTAGTTTCAACTGAATGTTCATTGCTTTCACACCATCATAAATTCAAAAGTCAAAAATCATAAGTTGAGTCATCATAACTAGAGGACCAGCTACCGTGTGCATCTTGCAGGTGAAGAGGCCTCCTTCTCTCAGCCACCTCTCTCACCTGATACAGATGTCATTTTCCTGCATTCTCTGTTCCATTCTAATCAAGCACTTCATTTTTCCCCTTCATATCCTATTTTTCTATCACTATGATCTATTCTGTGTAAGTCCCTCACATTTATCTTCTGGTTACCTGTATCCAATCTTCTATTGAATCAATAATCCTTTGGGTATTTTATTGACTATATCTTCCAATTTCAGAATTTTTTTCTGCCTGTTCTTTTTCTTAGCAACTTACCCTATTTTTATGTTTTAAGTTCCCTTTTCATTGCTTTAACTATTTTAAACAAGCTTATTTTCTATATTTTACCAGGTCCTTGTTGTCTGAAACTCCTAGGACTTAACACTGACCTTATGTTACTTCTCTTGCTCATCTGGATTGTGTTCTTTTTTACTGGGGATTGAACCCAGGGCACTCTACCATTAAGCTATATCCTTTTTATTTTTAATTTGAGGCAGGATCTCACTAAGTTGCCTAGGCTGGCCTCTCACTCATGATCCTCCTGCTTCAGCCTCCTGAGTTGCTGGGATTGCAGGAGTATACCACCATACCCACCCTATTTTACACAGTGACTTTTCATTTTGGGTTGGAGTGTGAAATCCCTTCCAGCAATAATTAGTCTAGAGAATCCTACTGGACTTTGTCGGAGAGAGGGTCCTTTCAGAAGTGTTTTCCATTTGTTTCTATAGGATACTCCCGATTATCACTGGCCAGGGGATAATTTTTTTTTTTTTTTTGGTACTGGGAATTGAACTCAGGGGTACTGGACCACTGAGCCACATCCCCAGCCCTATTGTGTGTTTAATGTAGAGACAGGGTCTCACTGAGTTGCTTAGCACCTTGCTGTTGCTGAGGCTGGCTTTGAACTGATGATTCTCCTGTCTCAGCCTCTCAAAGTGCTGGGATTACAGGCATGCGCCACCGCACCCAGCTCAGGGGATAATATTTTACTGAATTTCTCAGCTTGGAGTTTCCTTGATCATGTGAATAGTATGAATTTAAGTCCCACATTTTGTGGGAACAGGATAAGGTTACTAATTCTCAAGAATCATTTATTTTTCTACCTGAAGTCAGAATAACATGGATAGGTCTCCCTGACTTTTCTGGAGGCTAGTGGGCTGGTAATTTTCTGGTCTACCCTTATATGACTGGTAGCCCTCTGGGGATTCTGGCTGTGCTGGGGATCTTAGTTCCAACTCTGTTTCTTGTGTGGGCCCAAACGTAGACACTTCCTGTCCACACACTAAAATCTAAGTACTAACATCCAAGTAATTAAGTCACAAGGAATTACAATCTTCCTTCTTCCTCTCCTCAAATATAGTCTGTGGTAATTTTTATTTCCCTGGAATCAGAGATACTATGCAAAATGAGGCTTTCTTGATCAAACATTTCCAGGTGGCAGTAGCCTAGGCTTTTCAGATTATTCCCTCAGCAATGTTGCTTGAAATCTGTGGGTTGGTTTTTGTCTGCCTTTTCCTGTCTTTCTTTTCCCCAAATAACAGTCCAGCATGGTCTCTTAGACCCTTTGCTATTATAGACCCTGTCATCTCTCACACATGCTCTCGAGTGACTAGGGTTGTGGCAAAACTGGCAAAGGTACAGGCTGGACATTACAAGATTGGAGATCCAACTCTGGGTATTCAATCATGGCCAAACTCTAGGGGAATGAACACACAGCTTGGAGCTCCTTAACTAATAAAGGGCAGTGCCCAGGTGGGATGATGAGTCCCATGGCATAGGGCAAACAGCTGAACATTATGGACATCAGGCATGGAGAAGCCTAGGTTTGAATCCCAGACTCTGCACTAACTGTGTGTTCGGCCTAGGCAAGCCATTTAATCTCTATGAGCCTGCTTTAGCATTTATAAAACGGCTATAACATAATAATGCTAATTTTATGGGTTTGTAGTGGCAGCCGATGTTCTTTGCCTCAGTGGTTAAATGTTGCAGGCCAAGAATCAGCAGGCCTGAAATCAGATCTTGCTTTGTCTCTTACAGTGGGCTTTGGCAAACTCTGTACTTCCATCTGTAAAATGGGTCCAATAATGTTGCCTACCTCACAGGCTGTTATGAGGAGAAAGGTGAAGGATGTGTATAAATTGCTTAACACCTCACTTGTAAGAATAGACATTCAGAAGGGGCTGGTTATCCTTATTACTCTGGCATCTTTGCACTTACGCATTTTCTTGGGCTGCCTCTTCAGCCTTTGAGACCTTTCTGTAGCAATATATCATCTCGATGAGCAACCACAAGGTGAGGAAGACCAAAAGGATGTACATCATAATTTCTGAGACCACAGAGGTGAAGTCTTCCCCAGCTGCAAGAAAGAAAATGAGGTTCAGTGTGTGTGTGTGTCCCACAAACCCAGAGCTGTCTTTGGGGTTATAGATATAGGAAACCTATTTTTAAGTATGATTTAAATAAGCACTGAGTCTAAAGGAACTCAGGAACATGTCTAACTTAAGAACATGTCCAACTTCATATCCTCTGTCAGTTTTCTCACTGATTTTCATTGGCTGTTCTGGAGATAGAGATGAGGGAGAGTGATGGATAGAAGGAAATGCAGAACAGCAGAAAGACACTTGGACTAGAATTATATATACACACATATACATACATATACACAAACACATACACATGTAAATATATACACATGTTAAATATGTGTATATATACATAAGCATATATATGTGGGCATACGTATATATACATATGTATGTATATATACACACACACATACAGAGGGAGGGAAGGAGAGAGGGAGACAGTTGGGTCCCAACTGTACTACTTACTGGTTTATAGTCATTTCCTGTATTGAAGTCTCACTTTAATTTGTAGAATGGGATAATAATTCACATTAGTCAGGGTTGCTGTGAATGTTACATTACCTAGTGTATTTTAAGAATATTTGCGTGGGCTGAGGGTGGAGCTCAGTGGTAGAGTGCTTGCCTAGCATGGGCAAGGTCCTGGGTTCAATCCCCAGCACCACACACACACACACACAAATCTCATGAGATGCAAAAATCAACACAGATGTAAAGCATGTGTCTTATTTCAACCACCTATAACCTCTGAGCAGCAGGTGGTGGAGGTGTTGTTCTGAGGGAGAGTGCATTGGAAAATTTGTGGAGGGCCAAATCACCTCCACAAATTGAAGTACTCAATAAGTTTTTGTTGAATGAGTGAATATAAATAAGTATTGATCTTGTTTGTTCCATGATCAACAAAAATGACAATTAAAACATGATGCATGGCAAATATCCTGAATAAAGGAAGGATATAAATTCAGTTTGCAGTTATCCACAAGGTCCAAATCATCCCCAAGGCTTTGTTAAAAAGAAAGAAAGAAAGAAAAAGAAAGCAATGACTTTCAGCCATGAGCCTCATCTAAGAGAAGGTGGAGCTGGAGGTCACAGATGCAGCTTAAGGCATATAGGAAGGCCAGCCCCTCAAGTGTCTTCTCCTAGGCTGGCTACTGCCTGATACACTGTTTATGATGTCTGGCCTACAGGATGCCATTTCCACTTAAATGTCCAGAAGATATGTTCAGTCACCTCTAGGTGAAGAGGCTTCATATTATGTCTTAATTTATGCCTTAGAGACAGGAAGAGCCTAAACCAGGAAAAATTCTTTGTGAATAGAACCAGACAGATGCTCTGGGACAGGAATGGAAGAAATGGCACATCACAGTGTCACAGTGGAGGGTGTACCTATTAGTAATGTGAGGGCAGTGATGATCTGGTATAGATAGCTGCCTAGGGGTCACAGAAGCAAAAAGAAGGAAGAGGAAAAGTGGCAGGGGGTGGGGATGGTGGTGGAAGGAAAAGGTGCTGTGGACTAGCTTAGTAAGCAACAGATCTGGATTCTGGCCCTGCTTCTAATGCTAATTTGCTCATGTCCCTAAGCAAGCCCTGCCCCTCCTTCTAGTGGAGCTCTCTTCTCCCAGGTGTAAAATGAGGGGGTCCCAGAACTGCACCCTCTAAGTACCCGAGGGGAGTCCTTTCAACTAACACATACCAGGCATCATCTCAAACCCACTGACTCACAACTGCGAAGGCGGAATGGAGGTGCAGACATTTGAGAAAGACTTGCTGGACTAAATCTCTAAGCTTCTTTCAAGCCCTACCATCTGCAAGTCTCTGTGGCTCTAACAAACTTGTTTTTCCTTCTCTTCTTACCTGAGGTTTGCTCTGGTGCCTGACAGGCAGACTAGCTCAGATTTGTCACAAATTTCCATCAGACCTGCCCCCAGTGGTCTCTGAAGGCAAATGCCTGAGGCCTGAGAGAGAAGGAGGTGGAGACAGGAAACTTCCTAGGGTCTGGCAGGCACCAGCCAGCAGTTCCTGGTGGTGAACAGTAGGGGGAGCCAGGCACCTTTCCCCAGGGAAGAGAAAGTGTAAACAGAGGAGGATAATGGAACTTTTGAACAGATGCATACCTCAGAGAGCTTCCCGCCCTACACAGAGGTGAGAGGCTCAAGAGGGGAAGTGATTCATCACATCTCAATTCAGGTAGCCTGAGTGTTCTGCACGTTCAGAAGTGATCTACCTTCTGCTTCTCATTCTCTGTGGTTCACTCTCAACACTGAACAGCCTTCGCTTTACTATTTTGATCACAGTAATGTTATTTTTAAAAATGAACCTGTAGCCTGGAAGTTAGGACTCCTAGATCCCTTTTCTAGGAAGAGCACTATCTCTAGCTTGACCTCTTCTTTCATGCCCACACATCAGGGCCTGTTCATCATCCTGCATCTCAGAGCAGAGAGAATACCAGCAACAGGCTGGAAACAGACTTCCTGAGAAAGAAAGGCATGACTTGTGAAGAGGCATTTGCAAGGGGCTAGGAGCTGCCGTTCTCTGAGTCCACTGACGGCAGCACCAAAGCAGAGTTTGAGTGTCCTCAAAATCCTCCCTCCACGTTCTGGACTTGGAATGCAAGAGAAATATCACTAACAAGGAACCCGCTGAAAGATCTGAAGACTTTAAAGACTGCAGTGCTATCAGTTTGTTCCCTTCTCCAGCTGAAGATGGACTTATGCAAAGATGCCACAGCTGAGGAAGGGATTGCGTGTGTGATTATTGTGGAGAGACAAAGACAAAAGGCTTGTCAAATTTTGGCTCAGAGAGTGGTTCTCAAAGTGAGGTTCCCAGCAGCATCAACATCCCCTAGCAATTTGTTAAACAGAGCAAATTCTACCAAGTCAAAAAATCTGTGTTCTAAAGAGGCCTGCAGAAGATGCTAAATGTTGAGAAACAGTGGCATGGAGGTATATATTGCTTATAGACAGGGGAGGATTTCTAGATAATATGTGATTTCTTTGTGCCCACTGAATCAGGGATTCAACATAGATCAAAGAAAAACGCATCACTAACTCAGTGGCTCTAGGCTTTGTGGAGGCTGTCTTTTTTATCTAGGAAGAGGTCATTTTACATCAGGAAGAGGTCATCTCCGAGCCTTCCTGCTTTGAGGAAAGGCACAGAAAGGCAAGCTTGTTGAGTGTTTGCAGGAAGCTCAAGGAAAATGGGTCCAAATACATGGGTTTTGTGCTCTCCAAGGCTCTTGTGTACTCTACCCCAACCCAAAGAGGAGGACGCCCCAGAAACCCCTGTGCCTCAGCCTCACCCTCCTCAGTGACTCGGAGGGGAATCAGCCGCGTGGTCTTCACAAAAGGCCGATGGGCCTCAAATTCAAACTCCCGAGACACGTTGCAGGTGTAGAGGCCAGAGTCATTCAGAGTGACATTGAGCACAGTGATGGACACATCTTGCAGGTCCTTGCTCCCATTCCACTGCAGGCGCCCTTGGAAGGGGCTCTCCACCTCCTGGTGGCCATTTCGATATTCGTAGATCTGCAGGTAGAGGAACAGAAGCAGGTGAAGCCAGGAGAGAAGGTAGGGCAGGACAGCCGAGATGGAATGGGATGGAGGAAAGGAGTGGGGAAGTGAGGGGACCATGTGACCAGGAGGCCCAGAGTATGGGGATGGGATGAAGAGGCTCAGAGGAGGACAGGGAAGGAGCAAAGACAGAGAAAGATGGACACAGGCAAATGGGAGGGGAGGTGGGAAGAAGCTTGGCAGGAAAAAAAAGGGAAAGCGGGAGAACAAAGAAAGGTGGAGAAGCATACAGAAGACCAGGAGGGGAAATTGAGGGAAGGAAAGGAATGAAAGGAGATAGAAGGGGAGCATGAGAGAGAAAAGGGGGGGGGGAGAGGAGAGAGAGAAAGAGAGAATGGTGTGTCATGGGGTAGCCAGTGACAGAACAAGATGAGGAGACCAAGAGAGATGGTTTCATTAGCAATGAAGACACCTGACAGTCCTGCACTCAAAATGTGACCCTCTAAGCTGGTACCCGTTAAGGGACTATGGAGAAATCTGGGCTAGGCCATAGGCAGGAATTCTAGGATGCTGAATTGTGATCTGCCAACTCAGAGGCTCATGTCAGGGCTTTTGCTTTGCTTGGGGTAAAATTTGAATTGAAATCTGCTGTCTTAAATGCTTTTTCGCAGGTAATCCCCTTCTCACATGATACTTTTCTTCTCTACAGCTGTCCTATGCATTCTAGTCTCCATGAGCTACCTGTGGCGACTTAAATTCAAATTCAAATTCCTAGAAATTGAATGCAAAATTCAGTTCCTCAATTGTACTTTCTCCTCATTTTGAGCAGGCCTAAATGCAGTGTGGGCAACTGGTGTATGACTGGGTCTGACGTCTATGGGGACCTTTGGATCTGGCCAAGACATCCAGTCTCCTGTAAGTGGGGCACTAGCTTCAGCTGCAGTCTCACTGATGTGTTGCTATCAAGCCTGAGCCTGACTCTGGGAAGTCTCTGTTGGTTCCCATCTTGGCACCTGAGTAGAGCCAAGCTACACCAATATAGCACATAGAACCTAGGTTAAAGCTTTAAGACAAGTAGAAAGAAGAGCAAGGAAAACTCAACTTCAATTTCACCCTGCTGTTGTCTCCATTAAAAGTCTTTATGGATGAGAAGTGCCCCCAGAAGGGTAAGCCAGAGGCCTAAAAAGAGGATTTAATCTGCTCTCAGACTACTTGGGTCAAGTCTAAATTCTCTTACTAACTTAACCTCTTTGAGCCTCAGTTTCCTCATTTCTTTCTTTCTCTCTCCCCTCTCTCCCTCTGTTTGCATGTGTGTATACATTTTTATATAGGTGTGTGTGTGAATATATATATTCACTCACACATTCATCTTTTTCTCTAGGAAACACTTAATATAGTGCTTACTATATTCCAGGAACTATTTTAAATGCATTAAGAATTAGAACTTGTAAGTCCTGGTAACAACCCTATATAAGGTAACTATAATTTATGTCCCCATTTAAAAATAAAGAAACCAAAGCACCAAGAGATTGAGCAACAAAGCCATGGACCCAACATAGCCATTCTTTACCCCAAATAGTGTGAGGTAAAGAATCAACCCCAGGCAACCTGCTCCAGAGTCAGTATCAATAATGGTCATCTCCAAGGTGATATTTCAACATTTAATAACCACGTCAGCACTGGCACAAACCAGCCAGAACTGACATTGCTCGTGGCACAGGAACAGAGTCAGGAAGTTTCCTGCTCTGCCAGGAGCAAATCCCTTAGTTTCCACATCATGAGGAAACCTGGGAATTCCTGGAGGGAAGGAGGGATGCATGACCCCTCGGAGACAAGTGGCAGCACATCTGCACTACAGAGCTAGCTAAGTCCTCTATGTATGGATGTGGTTGTACTGGGACACCAGCTGAATATCAACCTTGGTCATCCCCGTCATTCTTATTTCACTGGGATGGTGAGAGTTCAAAGCACTGTGTTAATTTCACATCATGATGCTTCGTGTTCTTTTAGTTTCTTTACTAATTTAATCCATCTCATAGGATGATGGGGAAGACAGAATGGATACACCTGCAAGAGGCCTAACAGGGTGCCTAACCTAGAGCAGGCTCTCATTATGATTTATTTCTTTGTCCTCCTTTCCCTGAACCAGGGCTGCTTGTGGCTGGACAAGCACCCTCCCTTTCACAATAGCTAAGCTAAACTAAGGCTAGACGTTATCTCCTCAGGAGCTGTCAGGGCTCAGAAGAAAAAGAGCCAGTGAGTGGTAGATCCTCATCCTGCAGACTGTCAGGAGCCAGGCACACAACAGCACAGACTAGCAAAAGAAAGGCCAGGGCCAGCAGTCTAACATACAAGGAAATCTTTACCGCCCTCGGGCCTGTAGAACCACTCCACCACTGTGGTGGCCTCCACCTCCTCCCTCTTCATGCAGGAGATGCAGCGCAGCTTCATAGGGTTGCCCTGGACAGCCTCCGTCTCCGAGGGCACTTCCACACACACAGGGAAGCAGACGTTGACTGTGGGGAGCACAGAGGACAGGGAAGGGACAGCAGGCAGAGGGAAGGGGGACAACCAGAGGGAGGCATTGGAGAACAAGGAGGGAAAGAGAGAAGACAGAGAGGCATCATGAGACAAAATTGAAAATTCCTGTTTCCCCAAGTCCACACCCGAGTTCCCTAAGCATACAGGCTCAGAACAGGAACAGAGCAAGATGAAGGAGATGTAGATGATCCAGACGTTGACTGAAAGGCTTCTCCGGGAAGCAATGAAGATGCGGAACAGGACAGTCTTGGTTCCTATGCTCAAAATCTTAGAGTCTAGGTGGGAGACAGAGCATCCATGGACTACCCATCCACCCCAAACCAGTGTTCACTGAAATCCACTCTATGCCAAGTCTGTGCTAGCCTCGAGATGGAAAGATGAACAAAACACTAACCACAGCCTCAAGGCATTTATAACCTAGAAGGGAACACGTTTCTACCCAAGATAAACATATTCCTCCTGAGGAAGGGAGGAGAGTCTGTGAGCCTGAGGCTAGAAAGGTAGACAGATCCCTGCCATGGAAGATCTCTGTGTGTCCTTCATATTATGAGGCATCAAGTGCTCCAAAGCCACAGAGAGATGTAGCCACATCTGTTTTAAGAAACCTGTGGGTGATTCTGACACTTTGATGGTGGAGCAGCAATGGGGAACATGGGAATCTCACCAATAGGCTGGAACAAAGCTCTATAAAGAGTAGAGGGAGACAAGGTTAAAATATAGAGAGGAGCCGGGCCTGGTGGCACATGCCTGTAATCCCAGCACTTTGGGAAGCTGAGACAGGAGAACCTCGAGTTCAAAGCCAGCCTCAGCAACCGTGAGGCACTAAGCAACTCAGTGAGACCCTGTCTCTACATAAAACACAAAATAGGGCTGGGGATGTGGCTCAGTGGTCAAGTCCCCTTGAGTTTAATCTCCGGTACCAAAAAAAAAAAAATCTAGAGGTCAGATTATGGAACACTTTACATGCCACATGGAGGTTTAGACTTATGGTTCCTGCCTTCTAGATAAAGTCCATTTCAAGAAAAATATATCAGATTGCAAATTCAGAAAATCAAAAGTGGGACACAGCTGTCAACAAAACAAGAGCAAATGTGGGTTGCATTAACAGATGTACAGTGTGTAGAAGGAAGGAGGTGCAGTTCCTCTGCAGTGTTCAGAACAAATCTGGACTGCTATGATCAGCTCAGGATGCCATATTTTCAAAAGGGAGTTGTTTGATGAGTGCATGCCCAAAGATGAACAAGATGGCGAGGGCCCAAAGAGAGGCCTAAAGTCTGGTAAGGAATGAATGACAGGACCCACGGGGCTGAGCTGGGGCATGGAAAATACCCATCTTCAAATATTTGAAGGCTGGCCAGTGGAAGAGAATTTGACTTTAACCAACTCCAAAATTTATAAGAAAAAAAATAAGTTTAGCACAATAAAAAAGGATTTTCTAATGTTAGAACTGTTTATAAATGCAAAAAAAAAAAAAAAAAAGCTATCTGGCAAGAGGGTTTATACTTCATGGTTTAGAAGACTCAAAAATAAACTGGCCACCAAGAATTCTTGTATTAAGACTCTGAAGGCTCCTTCTGAAACTGCCCTCTCAGGGGCTAATTATAAATAGAACCTCTAAGAAGAAAAATAAACAATACACATTGACATTTTAAAAAATAGTTCATTGTTAATAGGCTGTCCATCAACTGAAAGTTCTAAACTATAAAAGATTAAAATGAGACTGACATAAACTAATGTTGAGTCAAAAAATTAACACTGTGGTTGGCTTAGAAGTCAACAGATTTCATTTCCATCTTCAAACTTAAGAGATCAAAAACTAGTGGTGCTATAATTAAGGTTTAAACAGGCAACATAAAATAAGTGTTAACTGGTTTTCAAACTCCCAGGTAAGCTAGGTTAGTGTTGTCTTGTGTCTGTACAAGGGTCTTGATACTTTGATAGAGAGAGGGTCCACATCTAGGGAAAACTGATCAGAAACACCTTCAGCATGTGATGAGTTTAAAGTCTTGATCACAATCTTGCTTTTAGAAAAAAAAGAAGCACTAAACGATGCAAAAGTTTGTGAGTGTACAGAGAGGCAGAGGGCATGCAGCAAGAACTCTGTGTAGCATGGAATCTTGGGGTCCATTCATATTTTAAAAAAGATGGTAATGGCAAGTTAGTTCAATGTCAATGATCTCAGAAGCAGGACAGGTAAAGCCCCAAGGAAGGCACGGTTACAACTATAGAGGTAGGCTGAAGATGGCATTTGGCAACTGAAGGAATGAGTTTGATCCACTAATCTCTGAGACTCAGTTTATTCATCAGTAAAATGCTAAAAACAATATCTGTGTAAAAATTCTACAGACTTTTGTGAATGCATTTTTTATGTCACTGGTTAATGTTATTTCTACCTGCATTTGTCTGCTTATTTATTTGAAAATGTATTGAATGCCCACTGTGTGCCGGGCATTGTTCTAAGCACCGAGAACCAAACAGAATCATCTCTGTGCTCATCGAGCCAAATTCCAGGGTAAGAAGAATGAAAATAAACTATATTGTAATAAGTGCTGTGAGAAAATAAGACACAGGCGAGGGGGTGGAAGGGAAAGTGAATGCACAGGGGCCTTGGAGATGGCTTCACTGAGAAGGTAACATTCGGCAGTCACTGAAGGTAAGAAATGAGGGAATGAGCCACAGAGATGCTTGTGTGAAGTCATGCCAAGCAGGGGAAGGAGCAATGTGAGGGTCCCAGGATCCAAAAGACTGTGGTTTTCATGTTCAAAAGAAAGCAAAGATAGCAAAGAGCAATCCCTGCTCCTGGAGTCCCAGACAGTACATTGCAAAATGGCCACAAAGCCCTCCCTCCTCATTTGCTTGCCCTTTGCAATATGACGTCCTATTCCTTCTGTCAAGACGTCAAGTCTTTTTCTCCACCCCTGAGTGTCCAGCACACCACTGCATTTCTTTCTATTGAAAGAAAGCTCTTTGCAAAGAGCTAGCAATGTGGGAAATATAGCAAACAAAGTAAAGACAATGGGGATGGAAATGGCAAGAGAGGTTAGGGCAGGACTGCAGCCAGTTTTATAGGCCACATTAGAACTTTGACTTTTGCTTAGAGTGACATGGGGAGCCCTGGAGGGTTCTGCATGGAAGCATGGTCAGATCTGATTTGTACTGAATTACATGATCAGCCTGCTGTGTTGAGAATAAATTGGAGAAGTGAAGGGGGATAAGAGTGGAAGCAGAAAGAGCAGATAGGAAGCTGGTACAGTAGTCGGATTGGAAGGTGATTTTGCTTGGATGAAGATGATGAGAGATAATTGGGTTTGAAAGAGAAACATTTGCTGGATTAACATTGTTGAACAGGCAAAAGGGGTGTGCTTTAGTGACCATGTAGATGGGTGGTCAAGACAAGAGCACAGTCAGGCCATATATAGTCAGGGGAGGGAAGGCGGGATCTAAGCAGTCAGGATGGTGAATGTGTAACAGCAGCCTGTGGAGCAGTCCTTCTCTTTTCAGTAATGATAATCCAAGGTCTCCTCAGAAGGCCCAGTGCTGCCCTTCTCCCAGTGCTGGCTGAAGTCCAGCTTCAAGGCAGGAGCACACTGCTCCTGGGGTCCTGGATAGTACATTGCAAAATGGCCACAAAGCCCTCCCTCCTTATTGGCTTGCCCTGTGCAATATGACTTACTGCTCTTTCCATCAAGAAGCAAAATGTGTTTCTTCACCCCTGAGTCTGCAGTGCACCACTATGTACTGCTGTAGGTATCCAACTCACATTGCTGCCTGTCAATGACAAACTCCTGGAACAATGTTGGTCAACTCATTTGACCTTTGGACTCTTCTTCAATTTCCACAGCAATAATGAAGAAACTTAGGAGAAGGAAGACTGATGCATTCATTAATGATGATTATATTCAAATCCTCTACTGCCTCCAAATTCTTCTCTCCTATGGCCATTGTCAAACTGCCCCTCCTGGCTTCCTCTAGAATGCTTCCTTTGCAATAAGGTGATGAAGTTTTTAATTAGAATACAAATAATTTCCAAAATAGAGTCATAAATGCAGTTAGTTTTAGATGTTAGATTAGCCAGTCATTGAGCAGGGCCTTGAAGGAATGAGATTTAGGAAGGCCTATTAGGGGAAGAGAAAAAATTCCCCAAACAGAGGACCAGTGGGAGAATAGACCTGAAGAGGAAGTACACAGAAGGCAACAGGAGCTAAGGGATGGGTGAGGCCTTAGGAAAGGTGATGGCAAAGGGAAGGGGGGAGAGAAGAATCAGAGGAGAAATGCAAGGACAGCAGTTGTGCACAGCAGCATGTATCCACAGAGGAGCCCCAGAAGACTGAAGTCAGAAGACAGGATTCTCCAGCAGGTCCCTTCCTCTCTCTGAGCTCATTTTCTCATCTCTAAACTGGAAATAATACTCCTTTCCCTTCAGTGCCCCATAGGATTGAGGACCAAAAGAAGTAATGAATTGAAAATTGCTTTGTAAAAACTGTGAAGCATCAGGCAAATGTTGGTTTAAAAATTCTTATTATTAATATTATATGATTATTGAGAGAATAAGGGAGCTTTTTCAATACATGCAGAAAGTTAGATGGAGAAGACCCTTTCCATTCATATTGGCCATCATGTAAAAGGGGAACATGTCTAGCTAAGTGCTTTCCAATATTATAATTACATGCAAATAAAATGAAGTTGCATTTGTGAGTGAGGCTCTTTCTCTTACATTTAACAATCAGGCATCCTAAACCCCTCTTTACCTTCTGCAGTTTCTCAGTCTGGTGAACCAATGTTCACATTGAAAAGATAATGAGAATGAGCAAGGAGAGATGTAATGTGTTCAGATTTTCCTAAGTTTTGGCATGTGGAGGAGGGAATGGGCACTCCAACAATTCTAGCAATAGTCTGTAAACATTTCCCCATCATTCAGTTGTGAAACTGAAAGGAATGTTAGATGTCATCTGTGACAACTTCCAAACTTTACATATAAGGGAACAGATTATCTTAGGTTGTTACATAGTATGATAGAAGCAACCCAGACTTTGCAAGTCCTAGTCAAAAAATTCTTGGAGTACAACATGCTCTCGCATGCCACTGGAATTTAGACAGGGATGCTAAAAACTTAAATTAGAGTCTGGGAAGAAAGCCTCTGTGGACTTCACTCAACCCTTCTCTACAACTTCAGCTTTACCCACACCCTCTCTCATCCTGCCAGACTAACCTCTCCTAAGCCTCACATCCCAAGCATTTCCCTGGAGCAAATCTCAGCCTTAATCTTCAAGGCAGGTGAGCTCATTGGCAACCTATTATGTCTGCTTCACCTCTAAGTCTGGTGTATTCCACTGGGGATGAATGGCAGTGAGATTGCCCTTGGGGCTGGCATTACTCTCCCTCCTCATCCTTCCTACCCTGCCTCAAGTTTTTTTTTTTTTTTAAAGAAAGCTTGGCTCTGCCTCTGGTCACATGCAAAATCCAGATAATGGTGGCAGCTAGAGTTAGACGCAGAGACTGGACAAAGTGATACTAAGGCAAAAAGGCAATTCTCATCAGCATGTCTGCTACTGCACAGGCAGAATGAGTTTCATGCTAAGTATGGGAGCATAATCCACTTGTTTGCCTTCAGTTACGAGGTGGGCACAATCCAATTATCCTTTTTATTGATTTTAGCATGGAAGAAGGTAGCAAAATCATGTAAAGCAATCTACCAACTAAAGAGACCTATGTTTGATTTAAGAATCTAATCATAGACACCAAGGCAGAGATGCTTAGAACTGCACACCCACCCACAATGTTCACACCAGTCCATTCAGATGTCTGTACTAACATGCTCAGACACATGCTAGTGCACATTCAGACATTGAGACTCAGACACAAAGTAAAATATCATCTCTATCACATAGTAAGACATTACCACAAAGACTTTAAACTCCCTTTGCACATATTCAGGCACCCCACTTCAAGCCCATCCCTTGACACTGCTCTGCTCAGTCTTACTGTTCCAAGTATAGGAGTAACTTATTTGGAGGGGGGAAGGTCATCTCAGTCTCTCACAGCTGACAATTTTATTCATTTTTGACAGCAAAAACCCAGTTCCCCAAACATCAAAGCATCTTAACTCCACATGTTTGTGTACCAAAAAACCCCAGCATTTCCCAGTTTGTCTATTTATCTAATACATATCAGCAAATAATTTAAGCCTGTTTCCCCCTTATTCCTTACCAAATTAAGCAGATAGATCAACAACCAAAGCATTTTCACTCTCAAAATCCATGCACCCAGCTTTTGTGTTGTTGTTAATGTAGAGAAATGAATCTGAAGACCCAGTGAGCTTTCCAGGAGAATCGGCTCCTCAGTGAGAAATGAAATGTAACTGCAAGCAAGATTTTTTTTTTATAATGAACGTGGCTACGTTCCCTTTCAGTAAAGTGGGGAGGGGGTAGGAATGATCACGAAAGGAGGAGGAGTGAAAGAACCACCAAAGAAGGTTGGGGGAATAAAGCTGCAGGACAGCGGGGAGGCGCCTTTCCAATCTTAAAATTCCGGCTCTCATGGAACCCATTTAGATCTCCATGTCTGGCAGACATGTACAGAGGGAAGCCAACCAGAGCTCCTTTTTTGTCACCAACGACATCAATAAGTGTTATTATCGTTAGCATGATTACTGTTATCTACATCTTGCATGGCAGGGTGCTAGTACTTACCCCAGTAGATGAGAACGAGAGAAACCAGGGGAAACAATCTGTTGAAGGCAGGCATCTTTTTCCGCGGGTGTTTTCCGGGGCTAAAGAGAGAGATTCCCTCAGTCAAGGACTGCGCCCTAAGATTCTTTCGAGGAAACCCTTTGGGACAAATTGCCCAAAGAGGAAGACTTTCTGACTGAAAGAAGGGCGAAGCGCCGTGCCTGGGGAGGCTCTGCGGGCGTTTGGAACCGGGAGAGGGGGGTCGGTCTCAGCTCCAACCTATCTCCCAGCAGAACCCAATTCGAGGGAGCGATCAGCAGCGCCGCGCACTCTCCCCGGAGCGGGTTGTGGGATCCGGCTCAGGACCACGGACAGTAGCTTCCCCGCCCACCCCGGAACTTCACATTCCAGTTGCTCCCCCGAGTTTCTGGCTTGTGCCCAGGGCAAGCTCAGCTCGGAAGGGAGTCGCACGGCTGGCCCTAGGAGGCTGGGCTGTCGAAGGGGTCCATGTTGATTCACCTCCCGCTTCCCCTTCAACAGCTACCAGGATCCAAACAGACCCGGGAGCTCCGGCTTCTTCCACCCCGACCGGCTTTCCGGCTGGGCGTGTCCCTGCACCCGAAGCCACTGGGGCCTCCCGTCTGGGACACAGAATTCGTCCCACGTCGGTCCTGTACACAACGGCCTCGGCTCCCCAGGAGGTTTAGAGGGGCCGGGAAAGAGGCGGAAGCTCCCGTAGGGCTGGTGATGTCGGCGGTGGAGGCTGGGTGGAGAATGAGTGCCCCTGCCTGGGAGCTCGCCCCTGGATCTTGCGGGTCTCGACCCTGGGTAGCCGGCGATAGGCTGCCCCTCTCCAGGGCCCCCGGGCGGTGTGTGCTGTTAGCCTTGACATGCGCAGGCGACTCTCCGCCCCCACCCCCACCACGGACCCACCCCCTTGGGCACAAGGTCCCCACCCCCAAACAGGCGTGCCCCTCCCAGGGCCGAGCACGGCGCGGAGCGGGGCGGAGCCCCGCGCAGCGCAAACACCTCCAGCCCAGGAGGTTTCCCATCTTGCTGTCTCTCTCCGAGTCTCCTTCTAACGCCTCGATACCTCTTCTGAGCAGCCGCGCACCACCACCCACCAACTCACACCCTCACGGAGGCAACTCCACTCCGACTCTCGCAGATATGCTTGCCTCCAGCTCCGGGAAGGGGAGGGCCAAATCTCTTTCAGGCAATGATGTCATATGCAATGTACACATTAAATGGCTCCTGGCTTCTTTCCTTCGACCCCATCCCCTCCAGCTCTCCTTGTACAGCCTTCGTCTACCCTTGATTAATTGGTTCCCAGAACAACGAATGCAGCAAGATAATCCCTACTTAGGGCAAGTGGGTAGGGGTGAGACCCACCTGTGCCCGTGTTTACTTCATCTCCCAGAGAGGTGATCCAAGTGTCAGCGCTGGGGTAAGCATTGGGAGTTGGGGGCAAGAGCACCGCTCTTCCCTTCCCAGGTTTTTCGCAATCTTCATAGTTCTAGCTGCCTTTTCTTTTCCTTCCCTTTCTCCTTCCCCATCCCTCTTTCTTTCCCTACCTCCCTCCTTCCTTCCTTTCTCTCTTTTCTTTTACATATCCTGGTTTGGCGTCTCCCAACTCTAGCCACTCCCTGGTCCTAGCAGCTGCTTGAGTGTCTCCGCCCAATTTCTGGAAGGGAAACCTGAAACTTCACACTCAGTTATAAACTCAAGTTGACATAACAGGTTAGGAATGCCTGGAACTGAAGTGAAAGATTAATAGAGAAAGATTGGTACAAAAGCCTGCTCCCAGCTACCTTCGTATTCTCCTGCTGCTCTCTTGCTAAAAGGGGAAGCTTAACACTGATATTCCAAAAGGGAACACAGAGTAACAGCTGACTGTAAATGAACCACTCACAGGAAATGCTCCCTCATAACATATTACACACAGCAACAGAACGTCCAAATAAGATCTTCCTAGGCAGAAGCCACTAGGCCATAAACTCTGTTGGTTTGAAGACCAGCCCTTGAAGCATACTGTGTTAGACTTGGATGGGAAGTTAAAGTTGATTTAATTCAACTTCCTTTCCAATGCATAAATCCCCTCAACAACATTCCGAGGAAGGTGCTTTACTTTTTTCCTTGAAGATGTTATTACTTCACAAATTTGTCACTTTAATGTTCAAATAAGCTGTTTTTATTCAATTGAATTCTGTAACCTCCCCAAACTCCATTAAATGTTTGTAATAATGTTTTCTCCTTAAAGGAGCCATACTACCCCCTCCCCAACAACAACAGCAACAAAAAAGAGGGGTTTTTTTTGTTTGTTCGTTTGTCTGTTTTTGTTTTTTGGATTGGGCTATTTCCTTAGTTTCTTTAAGTGTACAATTGTTTCCTATGGTTTCCAACCTTTAGCCACCCTGGTCACTTTCTCAGGAGGATTTTTAGTTTATCACATGATTCTCCAAGTGACTGATGTCTCCTGGGTGGTCTTATCAGGACAAATCCAGTGGAATTATGTCCACATTTGCTTTAGAGTGTGTGTGTATATTCAAATACATTTGAATTGCATTTAAGTCATAATGATCTTATGCCCAGTTAAAATCCCAAAGCATCTTTAACTCAAACTGTTGTAGAATCAGTTTGAACTTGTACAGAGTATTTTAGAAAACTTTTTAATGAAACTTTGCACTTACTGCTATTAACATTTATTAGTTGCTTGCCTTAACTTTATGAATAAGGAAAGTAAATATTCCGGGTGATGGCTGATTCCTCACTCCTAATGTGAGATGAATTTTAGAGATGGTAAAAGTTTCCCCTAAGATGACCTGCCTACTTTGCAGAATGCCTGGGAGTCAGGATCTGTCCATTTCCTGTACACTAAAAAAGTAAACTGGTTTATCTCTTTATGCCTGCAAGGAACATAAGTAGTCCCTCGCATAGGTTTCCCTTTGACATCTTTATAGCATTAAAATGGCCAACTAAAAAAATTTATTAGTTGAAACCAAGTATCACATTTCATTAATACTTTTATTGAATTCTGATTCAATCACCCAATATATCTATCTTCTTTCGCTTAATTTTGTCTCGTTTTGACAGTCACTTGGTTTCCACACATCAGGTTTTAAGACAATGAATAGCAAAAACAAAAACTAAGAATCCTTTGACATGCTCCTAAGACCTCACTTTAGCTTAACAATGAGCTACTAATTAAAGTTCTTTAGTAGGTTGCTCAATCATAAATACCCAGACACATCTTCTTACTTCCATATGTGTAGTATGACACATTTTGAAAACTTAGGATAAATGGCATATGTGAGAGGAATTAGATGTATAATAATCCATAGGAAAGAAGTAGGATCAATGCTTTACTTTTACATGAAAACAGATTTGCAGCAAAACATTTCAAACTATTTCAAAGAGGAATAAATTATTTTCATTATGTTTCAAACAATTTTTATTCAAACAGGGATATTTAGAGGGAGAAATCTAGGGTTAGAAATTTAGAAAGGATTGTGATAAAATTTTAATCATCTTTGAGATTCTGTTTTTATTTAAAGTCTCATCAAGATTGAAATACATAGGGTGACTGAGATATTTCCAGTCCAATAATTCTGTCCAGTGCCATACACTAACCATAGCAGGCTTAGATTAGCTTTATTAATTTTTATTTGTTCTTTTAAATATACATGATAGTAGAGTGTATTTTCATATATTATATATACATGGAGTATAATTGATTCTAATTAGGATTCCATTCTTTTGGTTGTACATGATGTGGAGTTCCACTGGTTGTGTATTCATACATGAACATAGGAAAGTTATGTCTAATTCATTCTATTATCTTTCCTAATCCAATACCTGCTTTTTTCCCTTCATTCCTCTTTGTCTAATCTAGTGATCTTCTATTCTTTTCCCCACCCTTACAGCATGGTATTGGCACAAAAATAGACATGAAGACCAGTGGAACAGAATAGAAGAGACAGAGACAAACCCACATATATACAGTTATCACTTCTTAGACAAAGGCACCATAAACATACAATGGAGAAAAGATAGCCTTTTCAACAAATGGTGCTGGAAAACTGAAAATCCATATCTATTAGAATGAAATTGAACCCTTATCTCTCACCCTACACAAAACTCAACTCAAAGTGGATCAAGGACCTAGACATTAGACCAGAGACCCTGTGTCTAGTAGAAGAAAATGTTGGCCCAATGCTCCATCATGTCAGCTTAAAAATCAACTTCCTCAACAAGACCCTAAAGCGCAAGAAGTAAAATCAAGAATCAATAAATGAGATGGTATCAAACTAAAAAGTGTCTTCACAGAAAATGAAGCAATCAAGAATGTGAAGAGAGATACTACAGAATGGGAGAAAATCTTTGCCACCTGCATCTCAGATAGAGCATTAATCTTCAGCATATACAAAAATCTCAAAATACGTAACACCAAAAAACCAAATAACTCAATCAATAAATTGGCAAAGGAAATGAATAGGCACTTCACAGAAGAAGAAAAATGAATGGTCAACAAATATATGAAAAAATGTCCAACATATCTAGTAATTAGAGAAATGCAAATTAAAACTACACAGAAATTCCATCTCACTCCAGTCAGAATGACAATCATCAAGAATACAACTAACAGTAAATGTTGGTGAGAATGTGGGGAAAAATGTACACTCATTCATTGCTTGTGTGACTGCTAATTGGTGCAAACACTGTGGAAAGCAGTATGGAGTTTCCTTCAGAAAACTTGGAATGGAAGCGCCATTTGGCCCAGTTATCCCACTCCTCAGTATATACACAAACGACTTACAATCAGCATACTGCAGTGATGCAGCCATAACAATGTTTATAGCAGCTCAGTTCACCATAGCCAAGCTATGGAACCAACCTAGGTGCCCTTCAACAGATGAATGGATAAAGAAAATGTAGTGTGTATGCACAATTGAATATTACTCAGCCATAAAGAAGAAGGACATTACGTATTTGCTGGTAAATGGATGGAAATGGAGAGTATCATGCTAAGTAAAATAAGCCAGTCCCAAAAAACCAAAGGCTGAATGTTCTCTCTGATATGTGGATCCTATTAATTTTTTGTATCTATTGAGGTATATTCCTATTTTCATAATGTTCTTTTCTAATGCTTACCAACCCTGCTCACTCATGTTGAGGATTTTTATATGGGGTTTGGGAATAATGTTCTTGCTTCTAGTTTCCATAAACCACTTCTCATGTCATATCCTCTGTGGAAAATAGGAGCATTCCATCTCTTCAGGCTTCTGCTGTTTTCCATGATTTTTGACAGTGGCTCTTATTCACTTTTGCATGTGCCTGAAGTTCCCTAAAATACATGAGCCTTATTGTGAGAGTTTTTAACTCCTTTAAAATGCTTAAGTTCTTCCTCTTTGATACTATTTTTGCTTCAATCCTACCTTGCTGATGTTTGCTTGATCTTTTCCAATTTAATTCATCCTCCCCTTGCCATTGATGGCTGTGAAACTATAATTCTATATATTCCCAACAGTTGACATAGTAATCTTTATATTCTACACAGTAATACACAGTTGTCCTTTGGTGTTCATGAGGAATTGGTTCCAGGACCCCCACATACATCAAAATCTGTGGATGTTCAAATTAAAATGGCATTGTATTTGCATATAACCTATGGGCATTCTCCTGTGTACTTTAAAATATCTCTAGGTTGCTAACAATACAACTATATAAATGGTTGTTATACTATATTGTTTAGGTAATAATGACAAGAAAAGTTGTTTGTACATGTTCAGTATAGACACATTATTCTTTCCCAAGTATTTTCAACCCATGGTTGTTAGAATCTATGGTTCAGTACCTGTGAAAATAGAGGGCTGACTGCTTCTCTTGCTTAAAGCTTTCCATGGCATCTCAATGCACTTAAATGAAATCCGGAATTCTCTTGATTATTTCTCCACTCATGTCTATCACTCTGTCTTATTCTTTTTTTTTTTTTAAATGAATCTTTTTTTTGTAAATTTTTTTTTCTTTAGTTGTAGATGGACATAATGTCTTTATTTTATTGGTTTGTATGTGGTGCTGAGGATCGAACCCAGGGCCTCACGCATGCGAGGCAAGTGCTCTACCGCTGAGCTACAATCCCAGCCCCATCTGTCTTATTCTTAACATTATAGTTACACATATTTTTTTAAAAAAATGTATCTCAAACACATCAAAAGCTTTTATCTGTTATTATTGTGGCAGCCTTTGCAGTTTATGTCCCCTCTGCTTGGACTGCTCTTCATCCTTTGGCTGGTTTCTTGCCATTTCAATCTTGTCTCAAATGCACCCACCCCCCCCCTTCCCCGGCACCCATCCTTAGTGCTACTCCCTGGTCAGTCTTCCTAAATTGGCTCCTGCCCAATTCCTGGAACTACTCTATCTCATGACCCTGTTTTTTGTTTCTCATGTCTTCTTTCACTATCTAAAATTATCTTATTTTTAATTTGTGTGCTTGCTTATTTTTTGTCTTCTCCCACTAGGATGTTTCTCCTCCATGAAAGAAGCCTTGTTTTCTCCATTTACTGCTATATCCCTGTGCCTAGATTAGTGCCTAGAGGGTACTTCATAGAGGACTCAAACCAACAAATAAATGAATGGATTTGGGAGTAAGAATAGTGTCCAAAGAGTGAAGAGCTGAAGCCAGAATCAATATAAGGAACAGAAAAAGAATCATCAGAGAAATGGGAGAAGGTCCAGCAAGATGCAGTACTACAGTGGCCAGGGAGAAGGAGCCTCAAGACTTAAGGGACATTCTTCCTCCTCAGAAGGAACTCCAGCTAATAATGCTCAGAGACTGAGGAAGAGGGTGGTATAGAGTCTGAGAGAGTTTGAGATGGAGACCACAAAAATGACTGATAAAGGAACAATGGCATCTGAGATAGGCAGAGAGAGGCCAGTTTCCCAAGGGAGGAAATTCATTTCTTTGCAGTTATTGGTGGGGGTATTAGAGACAGTAGTAGTGGCAGTGATATTAAGAGTAAAAAAGGGGACATTAAGATGTACATATTGGCCTTGGTAAAGCAGGAAGCCATATCATCCCTTGAGTTTGATGGTAGGGAGGCCCAGGAAAACATGGAAATAGGGAGATACTCCAAATCACTGGAAGCCCCTTCCTGAAACATAGAAGACTGTTGAGAGAAGCATTTCAGGATCAATACATGCCTGAACTAAGAGTCAAGATGCAGAAATCAGAGCCCAACCTAGGCAAGTCAAGTGACCTGCTTTTTCTATTCTAAGTGGATTTTGTTAAATAGTGCACACCCCATGGGACAAGGAGAGAGAAGAAACATGTTTATTTTAAACTGTGGCCAATGAGCACATATGGGATTGAAAGACATCAGCCCCCCTCCTCGGTCATGCCCCCATCCTTCTAGCCAGCTGTGTGGCATTGTCACCAGCCAAGGGAAGTTTGGGATTAGGACAGGAAGCAATGACATTCTGATTAGACTATGTAATCCCTTCCTGGATTTTCACATGGTAGAGAAGCTGATGAGTAATATGGAATCTTCCCACAAATGTTTGTTGAAATGTATTGAATTTCTTTTTAAAAAAATTCTTTTTAGTTATATAAAACACCAGGATATACCCTGACAATCCCAAAAGCATGGAACACAATTTAGTCCCCAGCACTTCCCAGCTCCTCTCCCTGGCTGGGCTCCCTCCACTCCACGGATCCCTCTTCAATCCAGTTACAGTTTCTTTTTCTTTTTCTTTCCTTGTTTTTTTTTTTTTTTAATTTAAGGTCATGTGGATACATCTGATGCCAGGATCCACCATGCCACATCCAAAGAGCTCATAAATGAATTCAGCAGAGTTTCAAGATACAACATCAACACTTAAATCCTCCAGTGACAAATCTGCTGGAAAAAAATTCGGAAAACTATCCCATTCACAATAGTCTCAAAAAATATATATACATGGGAAATAATCTAACAAAAGAGGTGAAGTATCTCTACAATGAAATCTATAGAACACTAAAGAAAGAAATCAAAGAAGACCTTAGAAGATGGAAAGACCTCCATGTTCTTGGATAGGCAGAACTATTATTGTCAAAATGGCCATACTACCAAAAATGCTATTTACATTCAACTCAATTCCCATCAAAATTCTAATGATATTCTTCACAGAACTAGAAAAAGCAGTTCTTTTGAAATTCATTTGGAAAAATAAGAGAATTAGAATAGCCAAAGCAATCCTTAGTGAGAAGAGTGAAACAGTAGGCATCACAATACCTGAGTTCAAACTATACACAGAGCTATAGTAATAAAAACAGCACAGTATAGGCACCAAAACAAGCTTGAGGACCAATGCATTAAATTTCATTTGAATGATTAGGAAAGTCACAGCTTTCCTGACACCCAAGAGTGCCCTGCCCCCATAACAACACCCTGTGCATTGTCACCCTGTCACCCTGATCTTGACAAATCTCTAGGAAGCCCAGGCTTATGCCTCAGGGAGAATGCTGTGATGGGTGGTTTTGATAATCCAAACATGTGAATAAAGAAAAGAAAATTGGTGATTAAGTACTTTAAGTTTCCCAGAAGCAAAGTTCTATTTCAAATATTGTATTAGCATAGCATAATATTAAAAATCTTTTTTATTTGTTCTTTTTAGTTATACATGACAGTAGAATGTATTTTGACATATTATACATACATGGAGTACAACTTCCCTTTTCTAGTTGTACGTACCATAGAATTACATTGGTCATGTATTCATATATGAACATAGGAAAGTAATGTCAGATTCATTCTATCTTTCCTATTCCCATTCCCCTTCCCTTCCCTTTGTTCCCCTTTGTATAATCCAAAGCACTTCTATCCCTGCCCCGTCCCCTTCACTTACTGTGAGTTAGTATCCACCTATCAGAGAAAATATTCAGCCTTTGGATTTGAGGGATTGGCTTGTTTCACTTAGCATGATCGTCTCCAGTTCCACTTATTTACTGGAAAATGCCATAATTTCATTTCTCTTTATGGCTGAGTAATGTTCCATTGTGTACATATACCACATTTTCTTTATCCATTCATCTCTTGAAGGGCACCTAGGCTGGCTAGTTCCATAGTCTAGCTATTGTGAATTGAGCAGTAGCATAGCATAAGTTTTAAATGCATTTCTGATATGAATATGACCAGTGCCTTTAGGGCAGAAGGAATGAAAAGGTGTCTTGGAGAACTGTCAATTTTATCTTTGCTACTGATCTAAATCCTATTGATGTTTGAGATGGGGCAATATTTGAATGACAACTAACTCAATGCTCATCAGAAATATTGAGGGGAAAAAAGAAACTACAGAAAGAGTTCAGGGGAATTGGACTCTGCGGTGCTTTACCACTGAGCTAAGTCCCCAGTCCTTTTTATTTTTTATTGTGAGACAGGTTCTTACTAAGTTGCCCAGGCTGGCCTCAAACTTGAGATCCTCCTGCTTCAGCCTTCTGAGTCACCAGAACTAAAGGTGTGCACCACCATGCCTGGCTCAAATTCTCTTACTAATTTTCAGATTCGTGAGTTGTTGGAAGAACAACAGAGGTAATATGCATGACTGTGTCTTGGATTTTGTCGAGCCATATAAACCAAGAAGTACTAGATACCTATTCAAATAATTTATTTAGTTCTTACAGAAATATGCTTAGCTGTTAATTTCAGCATAATGTGAAATAATCAACTTTTCATGAGTTATTATTATCTCCATTTTATTATTTTCATTAGCAACATCATTACATTCATCATCGTATCAATTTTTGAGGGTATACTTTGGCCCTAGAACAATGGTATGCAATTTATTGAATTAACTATTTTAATTCTCATAACAATTTCAAGGAGTAGGCACAACTATTGTGTTCATGTTGGGGTGGTAGGAAGAGGGGAAATAAATACAAGAGAAGTTAAATGAGTTGGGAATTCAAGTGCATGTGGCAGAACCATGACTCAAACCCACGGCTTTTTGTCTCTGAAATCCTAAGGATTCAATTTTTTCTAATAAGATCTTCACCATCAAATATCTGAAAAAGATATTTCCAGATATTTCAGTCAGGAAGTTAATGATTTGTATAATGTGAAGTTCTCAGTTGAATGCTGTGTATGCATACATGTATATTTTTGTCTGAGAAAAAGAAAGGATAGCTCCTTTACTCAAAAACCTTCTAGTATGATAGGACAGTATGGATTTAAGAAAATAGACATGAGAAAATCCAGTACATTTTGTGTTCGATCCTTCTTTTTTTTTCTTTTCCTTTGTTGATCTCTATTTTATAAAAGGAGTATGAATACTTGGCCTCATCTATATAATAATTTTAAAGACATGCAATAGATCATTTTGTTGAATTTTTATGACATACTTGTGAGAAATGAGGGATTAATCATCTATTTTGAAGATGGCAAAACTGATACCTGAGAGATTAAATGATTTGTGTACTGGTACACTTCAGTTATTCATTCAGAAAACTTTACTGAGTGCCCACTCTACTGTGCTAACCTCTGGCTTTGTCTTCCATACTAACTGAAATGGTGGTGTAAAGACTATGATACATAGGTGACCTGGAAGATGGAGTCATAGGCTTGAAGCTGGGAGGAGAGGACTGCTGGGAAAGTTTTGAAAGAGGTAATATTTGAAGGTAACCTAGAAAGGTAGAGTGGAATTTCCTAAGGAGAAGAAAGGAAAGACAGGAGGTTAGTGGGTGTTCTGACAGTCCCCTTGCAGATGTAGTTGGCATTCTTGTGGTTCTAAATTTGGGGTACCTTTTACTGGATGAAGCTGCCATTTTCAAGTAAGGTTGTGATTTGGAGTGGCTGAATGGAATATTGGAAAAGAAGGCGTCTTTGGGATGCCTCTGCTTGCAATCTCTCTGAGCCTCAGCTTCTTCTGACATAAAATGAGAATAATACCACAACCTACTTCATGGTTCTTATCAGAATTAAATGAATTAAACATGTCTCTGCTTGGCCCATAGCCTAAACTTAATAAATATTATTTTGTCCCCCCTTTCTCATAAAGAATTTACATTATTGCAGTCTTTATTTTTTGCCCCAGGGAACTAAATTCAAGAGAAGTTGAATAACATGTTCACTCAACCTGTATGTGGCACAATCACCAATTCTTTGCTTTCCAGTCTTTGATTTCAAGAGAAATCAAAACTCAACACACTTTTGGATCCAGACTTCCTCAGCTGCTGTGAGGCCACGAAGGGCCCAAAATAATAACCCTATGACCTAAAGACAAAAAGGGAAGGGCCTCTATCACAGACCTTCTGAAATAGTAGCATCATTTTTAAGAGTTATTGCATTTAGTACTTGCAAGAGAACATGGCTGTGCCTGACGTTTGGCAAAAACATAGCGCTGGACATGATGGATGAAGTCAGGCTGAAATACCTGATGGAGTGGAGCAGCTGCCAAGTTCCTTCATCCTGCCTCAGACCTGTTCTTCCCTGCTCCCACTCCATCCACAGTGGTGACGCCTGTCACAGCTACCATAGCACACACTCTGTTCTTGTCAAGCAGCCTTGTAACTGGGTGCTTTGGGGCCGGTCTTCATTGCTTGTTTGTGATTTCCTCTCTGGAGCAAGGATTTTTACCGAGAATTCCCACGTGAGGACTTGAGAAGATTCTCCCCCTTGCCATAGTGGTAAAGATGCCCCCACTTCCTCAGTGTTCCCATCACTTATGCAGTAGCAACAGGAACTCACTAACCTCCTGAGGGAATAAGAAACCTGCATAAGAAACATAAATGCATGAGAAACTAAATGCAGTTTTCCCCTGTGTAAGCAGGTTTTTAATTTCTCAGGGTAATTAGGACAATTTTTCATGCATCTCTGAATCTGTAGAACTTAGCAAAATACATGGAAAATAGCATTTAAGATACTCACAATCTACAACAAGGAAAAGACATGCGTGATGAGAAGGTGGTATTTTCACAAAATGGTTATGATACAGAGCAGATTAAAAATAAGATCCACTGGATAGAAGAACATGTAGGTTGCCTACCAAACAGTAAAAGGTGTATTAAGAAGGTACATTTCAAACAGGTTGTGAAGAAAGACAGGGTTTCCACAGGAAAGGACTCAAAAGCATGGCATTCTTTTCAGGAAAACAGCATCAACAGAAACAAAGAGGCTTAGGAATTTCAGGCATAAGATGGGGGAAGTGAATGATATATTTTATCTGAGGACTGCATACATTTAGACAAATAATATTGGATAATATTGGAAAAGTAAATTAATGCCTATTTTAAGAAATCTGGATTTAGTTTGATACATAACTGGGAATTGTGAGTGAGGTGATATAAAATGTATTTAAGAAAATAATCTGTCAGAATAAGAAGCACGGAAAGGGAAAAAAGTAGGAAAATTATTGTAATAGCCATTATGAGAGGGAAGGAGGGACTGGTGTAGGGCAGGGTGGGTGGAAGACATTTGATTCTGGAGCACGTGAAGCTGCAGTTCACTGGAACTGGCAAATGACAAGATGTGGGCAAAGAAAGAAATCTCTAATCATGGCACATGGAGAAAACTTTCTATACTGATAGTATGGAAACTTATGCCAAACATATATGGAAGTTATAGAGAGAATAGCAGAAGTGGTGATTTTGGGGAGGAAAAAAATGATGGGTCTCGAATCTTGTTTGGTACATTTTAGGTTTTAGGTGTTGAAATTGTATACAGTGATAACTGAAGTGATGGAAATGGGAGGAGAGATGCCTCTTGTTTTTATGCAAGAGGGAAGAGACTGCCCTTGGTCCTGCTGTCTTGAGAAACTGATGTGGAAACTAGGAAGCGTCTGCTGCTTCACAGCCCACCACTAGGGGCCACTGTTCTGGATCTCACATCTTCAGGACCCCAGTGACCCCACATAAGAGGATTACAGCCCTTCCTTGAGACTCGTCAAAAAAAGAATAAATTTGAGTTTTTTAACTAAATTGACAGAAAACCTTAGATTCCTTTAAATTGTTTTCCATAATCAGGAAGTAACAAAACAAAACAAAAACCTAACCTATACAGATAACAAAGATGGCTCGAAAAAGAAAGATGACTAAAGAATCTAGTTCACATCCTGGGCTAAAAATTCTGTTGTAGTGCCAGGTACATTGCAAACACCATATAAGTGTTTTCTATTTATATTATATTTATAACATATTTATTGAGCTCTGAATTTAGGAGCATTACATAATTGTCTCATTTAATCTTCACAAACAACCCTCACAGGTATGCATTTATTATTGTTAATATTTAATAGCATATTTATATAAATATATTATTGTCATAATTATTATTGATAACATTAACTAATATTGGTAGATATTATTAAAATCATTAATTATTATGCACATTTTACTTAGGAAAGAGAAACACAGAGTGGCAAAGTTAAGTCAGCAAAGTCACACAGCCAATAAATGGAGAATCTGAGATTCAAACTCAAGTTTGTCTGACTCCAGTAGTAGAATCTTTACTGCACTATCTTAAACCACCTCTATTTGTACCAAGAAACCTCTACCAGACAAAATAAGCATGAGATGATGTTATATAGCAGTAGAAGAAACTTGAATTTGGCAAGGGAAGAAATTCCTGAAAGACACTAAATCAAGGATAGTATCTTTCTGGAGTGGTTTTAGGTCTTGTCTTGTCTTTTCTCTTCCTCCCTCCCTCCCTTCCTTCCCTCCTTTCCTTTCCCTCCCTCTCTCCCTCCCTCCCTCCCTTCCTTCCTTCCTTTCTCTTTTCTTTTCTTCTTTCTCCCCCCACCCCACCTCAACCTCAGGAGAGAAACTGTTGTTTCTAACAACAGTTAGAAATCTGTTCCAGGTGATATAATCTATTACTTTTGTTTTATGATGTATGGCTGACAAGTCTCAACTTTCACTTTTGAACTCCCTGCCTCAACTAACTTGAAACCCCTCAGTTGACCTGATCTAGTGGTGCTACATCCGCAGATTTCCTAGAAGTTCCTGTCTGGGCAGCCTGACGCTCATTCTAATCAAGTGAGATAAGATGAGCATTCTAGCAGCTGCCAAGTTGGAGAGCTTTATTTAGATTTTCTCTCTCTCTCTTAAAAAAAAAAAAAGGCACTCCCTGCTCTCAATTTGCATGAATGTCTGTTCCCAATGAGACAGGGATGATTGAGGCTGGAAGACTCCACTTGAGGTATGGAACCAGAGCTGCTGATTGGAGCCACCCTTGCAGACTGAATTTGTAAATGCAGTGACAAGACGCCAGCATCTTAAGAGACAGTGGGCAGCTCCTCACCTGACAGGCTCTCCTCCCTCTGAGAGTTGATTTCACCTCAGGGCCTTCTAGGCCCTTCAGGACTACTGATAACCCATACTTATTTATTTGGGTTCTATTTATGCATCATAAATGCCAATTATAGAGGGACTATTAAGTTATCAGAACTCAGTTTTGCCCTTTTATGTACAAAGTTTCCCCAATTTGGCTTTTGGTCCTTCACTTCTATTAACAGAGCTTTTTCTTACCCGCCCTGCCCTGGTTCTTAATAACACTGAACCCTTTGTCTTTGTTCAGTTCAGAGTTTGTACTCTCCAATATATCCAGTCATGATGTCTCTTTGACCTTCATTGGGGCATAGCTAATCTTGTCAGCCAAGAGGGGGAGACAGCTCTTTCCAGGGTCCAGGAAGTGGAGGGGCAAAGGTGGATAGAAAGAACCCTAGCCCTACCTTCAAGAGCCTAGGTTAGGGGCTGGGGCTACAGCTCAGTGGCAGAGCGCTTGTCTATCATGTGTAAGGAACTGGGTTCGATCCTTAGCACCAAATAAAAATAAAAACAATAAAATAAAGGCATTTTGTTCATCTACAATTACAAAATAATTTTTAAAAAAGAGGCTGAGTTAGAATAGCGACCTTCAAAGTTTTGTTTTCACAAATAAAACAAGAAGAAAGGATGATAAACTGTATAAGAGTTTAGGTCCAAATATTAATTATGATAATAACATTTACCAAATTTGAATTACATTCTGGGCAGGGAGTATTAATTTGTTTAACCTTTTCACTAACCTTGTGAGGCAGATGTTGTGTTAGCCAACTTTTTGTCACCGTGACCAAAATACCTGACAAGAACAATTTAGAGAAGAAAAAAAATTTTTTTTTTGAGCTCACAATTTTAGAGGCTTCAGTCCATGGTCAGCTGACTTCATTGCTCTGGGCTCAAGGTGAGGCAGAGCATCATGGTGGAAGAGTGTGGTGGAGGAATGCAGCTCAGGACATGGTGGTCAGGAAGCAGAGAGATCCAGAGTGCAAGAATCCAGGAATAAAATAATCCCTAAGGGCATGCCCCCAGACACTACTTCCCTTAGCCACACCCTACCTGCCCACAGTTACCATCCATTAATCCATTCAAATGATTAATCTCAAATGGATTAATCCACTGATTAGGTTATAGTTCTCATAATCTGATAGTTTCACCTCTGAACATTCCTACATTGTTTCACATGTGAGCTTTTGGGAGATACTTCAGATACAAACAATAACCAAAGTCATTATTATTATGCACATTTTGCAAATGAGGAAACTGATGGCTAAGGATGTTGAGGAATTTGCTCCAGGTCCCACTGTTGCTAATGGTTTAAGCCCAGGCCCTGTCTGATCTGGATGGGACTCCATGGTCTTTGCTTTCAATCATAGCATTCCTCTGCCCCTCTCATAGATAAAAGGAGCTTTCCCTTTCCTTTTCCTTCCTTTCTTTGTGTGCATTGTACTAGGGATCAAACCCAGGGTCATTTTATCACTGAGCTACATCCCTACTCCTGTTTATTTTTTATTTTGAGACTGAGTCTCATTAAGATTCTGGGACTGGGCTTGAACTTGTGATCCTTCTGTGTCAGCCTCTGGAATACAGGCATGTGCCCCTGTGCCCAGCAAGGAGCTTCTTCTGACAGATGAATTTCTTCTAAATATTCCTATTAATAGTGTAGATTATAGTTAATTCCCTGGATATCAAGGTGACCCATGCACCATCAGGCCATCTAAGAGAATTATTGGAAAGTAATACCAAACATCTTCATAGGTAAAAATTTTAATTTGATTTTTCATGATCCAGTTAACTTACATCCATCAAAGGTTTTTCATCTTGGATAGTCACTCAGATGTATTTATTTAGTACTTGGTATATAAATAGCATTGAGTCATTACCATGGTTAGTACTAAGTAAAGGTAAAGAACATTCTTTGTTAGGGCTGGGGATGTAGCTCATTTGGTAGAGTGCTTGCCAGATATGCACAAGGCCTTGGGTTCAAACCTCAGCACCATACACACACAAAAATTCTTTCCCATTCCATTAGGACCAGCTGAGCAGCTTTGAAATTAGTCCTTATTAATTGCTCATTTAAAAATAATGAAAATTTGAAGGACTGAGAAAAGTTTGTTTAAGAAAAAAAGAATGTTCTTTGTTCTCAAGGATTATAATATACCTGGGTAAATAAAACTAATAATCTAAATTATATCATACTACTGTTAAAATCCCTCAGTGCTTCCCTATTTTAATTGGAGTAATGTGTCCAAAAGGCTTCCTTCATTCCCTGTCCTATCCCTTTAGTATTGACCTAGACATGCTAAAGGCTATGTAACTTTCTGCTCTTGGGCTGTTTTTTTGGCTATGAGTATACTAACCATGCACTGAACAAGCTGGAAGCACCAGAGAATTGACACCCGAAGGGTCATAGGCATTGCTTAATGAGAAACCTAGTTTCCTGGCCTCCTTGGGTGCATGTTCTATCTGTACTGCACCCCAGAGCTGTCATGGGATTGAGACACAGGGGCCCCCAGTGGTGGCCTGTTCAACACACCCTATGTTGACTTCATTTTCTCCGCCATTGCACTCACCTAAATAAACTACAGGTGCACAAACTGTTTCAGGATTTGCTTCTGGGGAGCACAACCCATGTGAAAGGCTCTGTGTGGTGTGGTCATGACTTCCTCCCCATCCTCAATTCACAACACACCCCTTTGGCTCATTAGGCTTTGGCCATATTGGCTTTTCAAGTGTTTTTGTTCTCTTACTGGGTGTTCAAACCTGCTGTTCTCTCTCTATGAGCTGCCAAAGTTTCTTCTTTCCAGGACTGTTTTTTTCTGATCTTCCATGTCTATGGTTAAATGTCACTCCAAAGGGACTATCTCTCCCCACCCAAATGAGACCCAGAGTTCCACACTGGATCCTGATCTCTGCATTCACAGCACTTACCACTGTTTGTTGTGTACAGCTGTGTTTAGTGATACGTCGTCTGCTTCCTACACGACTGTAAGCTCCTTGAGAGCAGGAACACATCTGTTTTCTTCACTATCTTAGATCTAGAGTTTAGTACAGTGTCTGCAAAATAATTTGCATTCAGTATATATTTGTTGAGTGAATGAAAAATACTGGAATATAAGGCATTTTGAAAACAATAGGGCTCTGAGGTAACTTGGGTAAAATGAAACTGAAAAACATGAGAGAGGTTGGGAAGGCTTTGTGTGGGACTGTCTTCAGCCTTGAAGAATAAATAGGATTTACAGATGATACTTGGAATTTGTCAGGCACTTGTTAGATGCTGATATTGTGCCAGCCATTCTAATGATGTGCCTCTCACAATGCAATCTCTGCTACCTTGCGACCTTGCAAAAATGATTCAAATGTTAAAATTGGAAGCACTATAAAGCTCAGAAGATTAAATAACTTTTCCATGGCCACAAAGCTAATAAGTGATGGTGTCATTTTTCAAACCTAATTCTTCCTTTTACCAAAGCACATTGTCTTTTCAGCAGTATTTCAAAATGTATGTGTTGATCATACAGATCGCTAGGTGATGATATATGGATGAAGTAGAGCAAAGCATCATCCCTCCTGGGGAAAAGAAGGCATCGGACCCAGCAGCTGTAATTGGCTGCATACGTGCTGTTACATTATGCGTGATGAACTGAAAGAGCTCTGGAAACGCCAAGTTATTTATAAGCCCACAGACCATGTTTCTGGATCTATGAACAAGGTAATTATGACATTTGTCTTGCTTACTTCATTGGATTGCTTAAAACTTAAATAAATATAAGGACATATTTGAAAGTGCTTTGTAAATTTCAGAATTTCTTGTAGACATAAATTGTTACCACTTTTCTTATCATTCTACATGTCGCTTAAAATCACCCTGAGCCAGGCGTGGTGGTGCATGCCTGTAATCCCAGCACTTTGGGAGGCTGAGACAGCAGAGTCGCAAGTTCAAAGCCAGCCTCAGCAATGACAAGGCGCTAAGCAACTCAGTGAGACCCTGTCTCTACATAAAACACAAAATAGGGCTGGGGATGTGGCTCAGTGGTCAAGTGCCCCTGATCAACCCAGAGAAGAACAACACTTTAATCAGTGATGTGAAGAAAATTTCATACTACTGAATGTTTTTACAGTAAAAACAACCATAGAATTTTATAGAGAACAAAGACTGATGATGTTTAGTAAATATATCCCGAGGGTAGATTCTTTGGGGATTAGCTAAGTTGTAACCTTCCATTTTTCTTGCTCATTCATTAATAGATACTTAAAATACAGAGTAGAGACATCCCTAGCTGAAGACTCTGTCAAAATAAGAAAGGAGTAAAGTGGTAATGTTCTTTTTCAATTCCCAGTATCACCCGCTTCTCAGAACCACTGACAATCGCTGACCATAACGCCACTATCATCGTGTGTTTTTCTTTGTCTTGCAGCAGGTCAAATGGTTCTTGTGTATTTCCACATTCTTCTTCTTCTTCGGGTTTGCACTAAATGTCCCTGAGTTCTAACTATTGCGCACCCCTGTAGGGCTGTGTTAAATTGCGCTTGCATCAACTCGGTCAATCTGGGAACTGTATTTCCCAGAATTCCCTACCCTGTATGGTTTAGGTATAGAGTTGTCCAAAAGAACTTGTATAAGATTAAGAAGGTCAAAAAGAGCAGCTCTTACACTCAGAAGTTCATCACAGTTGTATTGTCAGATAGAGTGATAGGTGTCTCATAGATCCCCAGCTGGGTCTTGCTTGCTCTTGCCCTGCATCTAGTTTATCTTCCAGGCTGCTGGCCCTGATTACCCACAACAGCCCCAGGCTTGGCTGTGCAGCGACTAAGCAGTGGCTAATGCATAGGCAAGAGTCTTCCATAGACTTCTCCACTCCGCTCCCTTTTGTGTTCCTATTGTATCAGGTGGAGATGATTGTTTCTCAGAATTCCCTACAGGCCTTAACTTGTCCCCCTGTGTGGGGGCAGGCTTCTTAGTGACTTTTGTTTTTCCTCATTCTCCAGTTCCCCCTTCCATACCCTCACTTCCTCATCATCTTCCAGTTTTGTATCTAATTCCTACAGTGAAGTTTAACATCTACCAAATGTCTAATTCTTCTAATTGACCTCTCATACCCATAATATGGTTGCACCCTTTCTCTGACTGCACTCTGATGAATACTTTATTGATGCTGCAGGAGGTTCTAGAGGTACAGATCTTCAAGGATGGCAATCTGGATTGCTTCTCCGATCCGACTAAGTTGTAAATAATCAGTGAGTATTTTGCCACAGGTAACTAGGATACTGGTAGTCAAGGGCATGTAATGGCAAAATAATTACTTAGTTATCACCTGTAGTTACCTGGTATAAAGTGTTTATAGAGAGAAAGGCTCTGAGCCAGTTGTAATGGTGCCATCTGTAATCCCAGCAACTTGGGAGAATCACAAGTTTGAGGCCAGCTTCAGCAACTTAGTGAGGCCTTAAGCAACCTAGTAAGACCCTGTCTCAAAATAAAAAATAAAAAGAGTGAGAATGTGTCTTAGTGGTTAAGCACCCTGGGTTCAATCTCCAGGCCAAAAAAATAAAAGAAAAGAAAGAAATAAAGGCAGGCTTTGGATGTTCAAGGAGCTGCTGCCATAGGAAATTTAAGTATAAATGAAGCCCTTTCCCTAAGTTCACTAGTGAGATTAGGGGTTAAATTCCCAACTGAAGGTTCAGGTAGAGTCAGAGAGTTTCTGAGACTTTCCTGACATCAACTTTTATCTCCTATAGCCTTAGCATTGAAATTTCTGAAAATCAACCTCAAATTTAATATTTCAAGTTGTTGAGTTACAACACAGTCTTCCACACCAAATTCCTAACTTTATCATGACAGACTCTGCAAGCCTCTGAATTCAATCAACTCGGTCAGCCTGGGAACTGTATTTCCCAGAATTCCCTACCCTGTACGTATTCAATCAGTGGGGCCATGTGGGAAGATTCAGATGAAGATGAGAATTCAAAGCACCAACACTCTGCTGAACCTCCTTTTGTATAGAAGTAGATCTTCCTCCTCTGTCTAAGGAATTCTATTTGCCTTACCTAAAGAACTTGCAATGGCCTCACCAGAGGTAGCCATCTGAATGTGACCACTGATCCTCCTGAGGACTTGCCTTGACCGCCTCTCAGTGTGTCCAGATCTCTACACAGACTCAAGTTCTGGCAGGCTCCAGGGCAGGGGTTAGGGTCAGGCACAACCGTGATCCAGGAGAAATTACCAAACACACAAAATAATCCCAAGACCTTGACAATTATAAAAATAATTTTGTAATTGATTTTCTTTTTAAAATATCTGACAAATAAAGATTAAATATATTTGCCCAGCACGGTAAATATCTTTAGTGCATGCCTGTAATCCTAGCAGCTCGAGAGGCTGGGGCAGGAGGATTGTGAGTTCAAAGCAAAAACTAGATGCTAAGCAACTCAGTGAGACTCTGTCTCTAAATAAAATACAAAATAGAGCTGGGGATGTGTAATACTTAATGTAAATGTAGTTTCTATGCTATATTGTTTAGGAAATAATCAGAAGAATAAAATTCTGTACATGTTCAGTATGGACACCATTTTTATTTATTTATTTTTGAGCATTTTCTTCCCATAGTTGAATTCCTGGTTGCAAAACTTACAGATGTGGAAGGCTAGCTCTATGCACTATGTCATTATTACCACAATCCAGTTAATTAGCACATCCATCACCACTCCTGCTGTATATGGGATCACCAGAACTTGTTCTTACAATGGTAAGTTTACATGTTGATCATGTCCCCATTCCCCCCACTCCATAGCTCCTTGTAGCCACCGTTTAACTCTTTTTATTCTTATTTTTATTGTCTTCTCCTTTTTTGTTTTTTAAAGTTCTTTTGCTGTTGGAGATTGAACCCAGGACTTTGCAGTTGCTGAGCACCTAGGTGCTCTATCACTGAGCTATACCCTCAGTCTTGTACTACAATTTTTGTATAAATTCAAAAGGTTTTGACAAATTTTCTTGAAAACAAATCTGAGGAATGTGATTGTGAATGGTCATATCAGGGTGAATTTATTAATATGGGTACACTGAAAAGAGATTCCGCATTCAGGGTTTTAGCTTGAATGACTAGAAGTGCTTCTAGGTTTGCTTTGGTGGTTGGATCTGTGCAGAAGATCTGTTTGAAAATGATAGTGTATCACTGTTATTGTCATCAGTGGTGATGTCACTTGTAGCTGCTGTTTCAGATGTGGTCTCTTTACTGGAGCACATCAACCTATCACCTAGGAGCTGGTATACAGCTATTGATCCAGCAAATGCTCCCCCTCCACCTCTAAATGTGTTAGTAAAAACCACCAGAAGCAAATTATTATTTTGACAAACCAATGTTCTGTTGAACACTCAGCACATTGTTCCATACTTTTAACATTAACATTTTATTTTATGTAGAAGGAGGAGGAGCAGGAGGAGACAAAGAAATGCTTTGAGTCAAGGTCATAGGGAGAGTAGCAGGGGAAAAAGGAACATTTAGAAAGATATCATATTAGGAACTTTGACATCTTCAGAGGTGATTTAAAAAAAATCTGTTAATATGGTTTTTATTTTCATCTTCCCTTATATACGACATTCCTTCTCTAAGCATCTGTAGAGACAGAACTCAATAAATGATTTGTGGAAGAGTCCTATCTTTGAAGGGAAGAAGAATTTGCGGGACTAGGGGCAGAGGGAAAGAGTGAGGGATGAGAGAAAAGAAAAGAAACAAGGAAAGAAGGAAGATGGGAGGGCAGGGGGAGGCAGGAAGAGAGTAGGCACTATGGTTGATACAAATGTCCCAATGCCCTCTCCCTTATGCTTACACTGCACTGGAGCAGCAACAGAGGATATGAGGGATGGTGGGAACACCCAGGGGAGGACGGAAAAATTCCTGTGAGAAGGGCTTCTCATATAACATCATTATAAGAGTAGTAGTGTTCAAAGGCAGGTGGAAGGGTTCCAGGCACAAGTCAAATGTAGTACTTGCTATAAGTACTGGAAATTAGAACTTGGTGACAACATGACTCTGTTTTAAAAGATAGCAGCTAAATTCCCATCTTGTCACTATCACTAATTTGATTTTTGAATTTGGGCAAGTGACTGTTACTTCCTTGGGAGTCATTTTCTGATACATCACTATTTTATATTATTTTTTGGCCCTCCAGGTTCTAACATTC
>CM053399.1:95296554-95335284 GCA_028644305.1 Xerus rutilus
TCAGCTATATCATACACAACAGTAATGATTGTATTAGCATTAATGGTGTGGTCAAGAGTTATATAAACCAATTAATTCTGAAAGATGGTAAAAATACAGTCAATTAGGGGAAGAAGAAATGTGTTAGAAAGTTTGAAAAGACTTTACAATGTAGAAAAATGTACAGAGAATGCAGAAGAGATGCAGCAGGTGATGTTTATATGGAAAGAGGGGGAAAATAGAAGCAGCAAAGAATTGGGAAAGGGAGAGAGAACAATAAAATTTGGGTGTTAGCAGAAGATAAGAGGGAAAGAGAAATAAACAAATGCAAATAATGCAAAATCAAACCAAAATATACAATCCCAAAACACAGAACGCTCAAAAGACAATGCTAGCAAAAAATAGTTACATTATGCCAAAAAATGAGAGAAGAATAAATAAGTATATGTATATACGTTCTTGAACCAAGCAGCACAACCAGAATTCACATGCACATGTGCACACACATACCTCGGAGAAATAATAAAAGAAAATAATAAAAATTTTTAAAAATTCAAAATCTTAATGAAGATTAAAGAAGCCTTCTTCACTGAGGTGGTCAGAATAGTTGAGCAGATTGGGTAGTCACTGTTTATGTCCAACAGTCTTTCCGATTCCTTTTGAGTTACATATTGATAGTGGGAGCAAGGGTTGTGGGTTGTTAACCCCTTCCTGTTTTTGTGTTGCTCTCTGAGCTGCTAGTTGTAGTGGCCTAAGATTGAAGCTGTTTGCTGTAAGTTAGAATGTACTGTCAGTTGGCATTTTGTCCATTTGGACTAGTTCAGTGCACTCCAGGATGCGGCTTCTGCAGTGTTCTGGGAAGGGAGTTTCAGCACATGGGGTTTAGGTCTAATCATGCATTAGGGTCTTTGTTGGGTGGTGCCTTCTTTAGAGAGACTAGAATGACTCACCATTAGGGCTAGACGGTCGCCCATCTCTTCTGCAGGTTTATTTCTCAAAAGCCTCCCATGAAATCCATTCGTGGAGCAGGGGTACCAATCCTCTCCTCACTGCTGCCCAGGAGCACAGTCTTCCCAGGCTCCATCCCTGAGTGTATTCACCCCAACACACTTACACTCCTGGCTTGCTTCCAGCTGGTCACTTGAGCCACCATACAAAGAGGAGAACAGGGTTGGACTCCCTTTTACCCTCCTGACTCAAATCATGCTGGGTACAGTCTACTTTATGCCTGTTTCACTCATGTTCCATCAGACCCAGCCTGAGTTACTCAACTGGTGCCTGCTGGGATTTTATGGCTGTGTGTGGCTTTCTTTTACTTATTTATTTAAAATTTTTTTGTGTGTGGCTTTCTGTTGTTGTTTTCTGATCTCCAGGGTCCTGAGGTTGCCACAGCTTCATGTTTGCCTCCAAGATGGCTCCTGCCTTAGCTCTCTGTGGCCAGTTGAGATACAGAGCATGCTTTTCAAGCACCAGCTCAGTGTCTGGATCAGCTAAGACTAGGCAACATTTTGATCTCAAGTTTCTCTGTACCAAGACTGAGATGCCCCTCCCTCTGTCTGTGGTGAATCCACATTGGCAGCAGCTCCTATGTGTCTTTCTTTTTTATTATACCCAAACTTCTGAGTCCTTAAGATTCTTTGAATGACTCATATTACATTTTAGTGAAATCCCTCTTTTATGCACCTCGATGAGAAGCTGTACACCCTCTGCTTTGCTCCCACGCTGTGGCACAGTGTAGGATGCAGTTTTCTTCTTCTCTGCTGTCTTCCATCTCTCTGGATATCTAGTTTAATCCTAGAAAAATATTGAATCAGAAATTTTAAATTATGAAATTAGTACATGAGCATGTCAAATACCCAAGTTTCACAGAAGAATATAAATACAGGAGCTGGGGTTATGGCGCAGTGGTAGCGTGCTCGCCTAGCACGCGTGACACACTGGGTTTGATCCTCAGCACCACATAAAAATAAAAAATAAAGATATTCTGTCCTCCTACAACTAAAAAATAAATATTAAAAAAAATATAAATAGAAAAAAATGAAAGTCATCTTTTTGTCATTTGATTGTCAAGTCTATTGCTCAGTGATTAATTCTTGTTAGTAGTTTCTTGTGTGTTTCTGCCCCAAATTTTGAGGGGATATGTCATGTTCATATTGATTTTGCTTTTAAAAAATACTCTGTTTTTTCTCCTTATGAATAATATGCTCCAGTTTATTTTTATTCTCATGACATGCTTTGAAATTTTAAATTAAGACATGAGATGTAAAAATTTTTTGAAAGTTGGCTTTAGGTTAAAAAGTTTGTTAATTAACAATATGTACAAATTTATGATGATATTATTAGTGATGTGGGTTTTTTGTTTGTTTGTTTGTTTTGTTTTTGGTAGTGAGGATCAAACTCAGGGTACTCAACCACTGAGTCACATTCCCCAGCCCTATTGTTTGCATTTTATTTAGAGACAGGGTCTCACTGAGTTGTTTATGCCTCGCTTTTGCTGAGGCTGGCTTTGAACTCATGATCCTCGTGTTTCAGCCTCCTGAGCCACTGAGATTATTTATAGGTGTGTGCCACGCACCTGGCAGTAGTGATAGTTTTTTAAATGGGGAAGTGGAATAGAGATTTTCTGATGATCTATGTGTTAGTCAACTTATTGTTGCTATGGAAAATACCAGAGAAAAACAGTTGAGAGGAGGAAGATTTATTTTGGTTCACAGTTTCAGTTCATGGTCGACTGGCTCCATTATTTTGGGCCTGAGATGAAGCACAGCATAATGGTGGAAAGGCATGGCTCACTTCATGGCATCTGGGAAGGAGAGGCACAGAGAGAAAGATAGGAAGTAGTGGGGTACAAGATATAGCCTTTTAGGGCACTTCCTAGTGATCTCTTCCTCTCTGCTACTTAACCTCCCAGCATGAAACTGGGAGGTGGGACACAGCAAAGAATAGCAAGTCTTCCCAGTGTATGTGGTCAGAAGAAAACTCCCCTCCAAAGGACAACCCCATGGTGGGCTATGGCCCATACTCATGACAACAGCAAGGGCTAGAGCAGGGTAACTGGAGGATCACCACCTGTATTCAAGAGCTAAATTGCTGCTTGCCATTTCTGTAGGTTGGCCCAGAAAACAGGCCCTGCATTCAGAAAAAGCAAACAAAACAAAAAACTATGGCTTAAATTAAAGGAGGCAGAAATGTGCTGGATTCAGAAACAGAGTGGTTCCAATGAAAATAGAGAGCTGAGACAGACAAAATCAATGGACAGTCAGATGACCCTGAGTTCTGCGGATACTGATGTCATGGTGTGGGCATTGCTCAGTGTGGACTCAAACAGCTGCAGGAGTGAAGTGTGCAAACCGGCTCAGGATTCTCCACACAGATTTCAGCCAGGAACACATCTGGGTTCACCTGGAGACCAGGAGTCTCCTCTTCCCGATCTGTGGGAGATATCAGAGACTTTTCTCTGGAGCACTTCCCCCTGTCTTGCTCTTCTCTGTCCTTTCCTCTGAGATAGCAGAGATTGTTCTTAATAAATTTTTGTTTCTCACCAAAACCCAAACCAACCAAACAAAAAACTATAGATAGAAATAAAGTGAATTAAATAATAGCCTTTTAAGTGATTTATATACTATCTTCTATCTTTCAGTGTGGCTAAGAAGTCTGATTCCATTTAGTTTCATTATTTTTAATTTTGGATATTATTTTAGTCATTAATTGCCATGTAAAACAAGATCTGTAAATTAGTATTTAAAACAGTGACCATTTTATTATTTTTCATGGGTTAATGGGTTGACTTAGGCTCATCTATCTCATGTAGGGCCTCTAATGAGATCCGCATCACAGAGGGCAGCTGGGGCTGGAATATCCATAACAGATTGCCTGCATCTGGTGCCTTGAATGGGTGGCTGGAAGACTGTGCTCAACCAGGACACTGGGATGGCTGAGCCTCTTTCTTTCTCTATATAGTCTGAGATTTCTCTCTCCTTGTGCCTTCTTCAGTATGATCTCTCCACATGGCCTCTCCAGCAGGTATCCAGACTTCTTACATGACATTCATGGCTTCCAAAAGCACAAAAGCTGAAGTTGGCAGATATTCATAAAGTTTAGGCCAAACACTGGCCCCAAATCACTTTTGTTCCTTTCCAGTGATTAGAAGGATACACAAGGCCACACCAGACCCCAGGGGGGAAAGGGGGCCTGCAAAAACATGGGCATTGGGAAGCATGGTTGAACTCCTTCTTTGAAAACTACCTACCAAAGCCACCACATTTTTGTTTTCCAAGTATTTTTCTTGTTTTATGAATTATTTTTTACAGTCTTTTGTCCTCATTTAATAGATACAGGAATCTCTCTTTTGTCTTAGTTAAATTTTAACATCTTTACTTCCTTTGATTTCTTCTGGTTTGATTTGGTTTCTGGATGGAAACTTTCAAGTGTTTGGAGACCCTGGGCTGTACATTTTTAGTGAGGCTCTAAACGGCTGATTGTAATCTTTAGAATAGTTGGTGTGGCTTGTTAATTTATTGCTTTCACTCTCTGGGGATAGTGTAGAAAACCAGTTGTTTTCTTGTGGATATTCTAAATATCACTAATTGAAGACTTTTTTCTTAGGGCTTTTCAGTTTCTCTATAGAAAGGTCTTCCAGTATTTTGCTGGGCAGCATTTGTTCAGAAATCATGATTCTTGAGAACAGACAGTTGAAGGGGACTGAGTGCCCAGAGTTAATTATCCAGATTTCCACTGCCTCCAGCTCTTTTTGGTACAGTGCCTATTTTTCATCCTCTACTGTGCTGGTATCCAGTCTGAATACAGACTCTTGATTTATTATTTCCAGAAAATAACCTAGTTCTTTCTGTGATAAAGGAGGGAAAAGGACCCGAAGGACTAACTGTCCATTATACAGACCTTCAACTGAACCCTCCTGTTTTCAATCCCACCCCTTTTCTTGTCCTTGTATGTGGTGCTTCTAACTTCTGAGCTTTTTCCAGTTTCTTGAACACAGATTAGCTTGCTCTCTGGCATTCTTTTCTTGCAAAACACTCTGGTTTTAGCTTATCTGTCCTGTGAAGTCAATTTCTGCTCCTCTATTTGCATTTAATTTTCTAACAATTTGTTGTCATCTCTTATCTGTTGCTCTTTCTTCTCTGTCCTTATCGGGTTTATAATTTTTTTCTCTCATTTTAGGCAGAACTCAAGAGGGCATGTGAACTCATGTTTAATTCACCATATGTAACTCAAAGACTTATTCCTTTTCAAAAGCTCAAAATATGATATTTATAAATTTTACATGCTCAAGATAAAACAACTTCATCAATAAAAAATTCTATCTACCTTCACTCTCATCTGCTGTAATGCATGATTCAATGGTTCTCTATTCTGGCTGTATATAAGAATCATGCATGTAGCTCTACAAAATGTAGATGCCTGGACACTACCCTAGATAACTTTAATCAGAATCTCTAAGATGAACATGTGCAACAAATAATATTTGTTTATGGTCTGGAGCCAAGATTGAGAATCAGTGTGGTGGTGGTAGTGGGATATCTTAGTCCATTTGTGCTACTATAACAGAATACCTGAAACAGGGTAATTTATAAAGAAGAAGCATTTCTTTCTCATAATTCTGGATTTGGGGAAGTTCAAGGTCGAGGTGGTAGCAGATTTGGTTGTCTGGTAAGGGTTGATCTCTGTTTCCAAGATGGTGTGTTGATGCTGTGTCCCCCAGAGGAGAGGAATGCTGTGTGTTCACATGACAGTGGGTGGAAGGGCAAGAAAATCAAATGTTGCATGAAGCCTTTTTGATTAGGATTTGATTCCTTTTATGAGACGGAGACCCTTCATTGTCTAATCGGCTTTTAAAAGCTCCATCTCTTAAACTTTGGATAGGGCATAGTGGAGAAAGGGGAAGGGAGGGGGCATGGGGGTAGGAAAGATGGTGGAATGAGATGGACCTCATTACCTTAGGTACATATATGAAGACACGAATGGCGTGACTCTACTTTGTGTACAACCAGAGAAATGAAAAACTGTGCTCCACATGTGTACTATGAATGGAAATGCATTCTGTTGTTTAAAAAAAAAAAAGCTTTATCTCTTAATACTATCACGATGCAACACTTGAATTTTGAAGGGAATGCATTCAAATCACAGTAAGGGATGATGATGGTCCTGGGGTGGTAGTATTCGAAAGTCTGATGACTTTTGCAAAATATGCATGTGAGTGTACATACACACACACACAATCTTACAATCTTACTGGCTTCCCATGCAAGGGTGTCTGTGCCCAGGTTTGGAGGATAAAGTATTTGGTGCTATTTCTGTCTGCCCAGAGTTCTGCTTTCCTGTTCCATTGTTTATCAGAACCACTATAAACCTCAAAAACGAGGGGAACACATATCTAGAACCATAATTTCACTTATCTATGAAATAAGAAATCTCAATTCTGCCTCTTCTCCATTTATGTCAGTCTGTGATAGGACACCACAGGGAGTTGACATTGGTAACAGAGGGCAAGTTGTGGAGGGAAAGGAAAAATTAAAGTGTGTGAGCTCTGGGGCTTTCTAGACTTCAGAAATTTGATCTTCCTCAATCTTTGCATGGATGTCTTAAATTATAGTAATGCATACAAAGATTATTTGAAAAGCTTAATATGCTAGAAGCTGTTTTCACAAAAACCAAAAGAGTATAACTTAGAAGCCCTGATGACAAGGTTACAAATGAACATCCAAGTCAGCACATCAGGCGCAGTCTTCACTTAGTCACCTAGTCTAAGAAAGAAAGTAACAAGAAAGTAATCTAACTGTGTGCTAGGACCTGGTGTGGGGTGTCTACAATCATGATGTGCTTCATTTTTAAGATTTTGTCATTCTTTGGCCACTGATTCTAAAAATCACATTGGTTGTTTTTATATAGTTTCCATTAATTTATATACTATCTCTCCTCAAATTTTGATATTTCCTTAACTAACAACATTATTTCTGGTCTGGATATGATACTGTAAGACACAAGAGTTTTGAGTTTCTTGACCACTGTAAGGGTACTACACGTAATTTTTACAAAATTTATCATCACCAGGTCCAGCAGTGTGTAGGCTATGCATGTGTTTCCTTTGCATGAGAAAATGGTTTACTTTGCTCTTGCCAGTTGTGTAAGTTTGTGTATGAGTGTATATTCAACTAGTATTCATTTGTTCCTTAAAAATAGTTACGGCATTATTGAGAACCCAATTCTATGCTTGAAACTCTTCCAGGTGGTAGGAATAAAGCAGCAAGTAAGATAAACAAGATCCCTTGGCTTGCTGAGCCTACATTCTAGTGAGGTCTAGCTGTGTGCTTTGTAGGTATTTGAGCTGAGTTTTTGTAGGATACCTCACTTGCCTACTTCAGGATCTTCGGCATTCCAGCAGGCTACCTGGATATGCACTGGAATCAAGAGCCAAGGCTGTGTTAGAGAAACAGCAAAAATACTTTTGGTTAGATCCCTAATGAGGTTATATGATCCTAAGCAAAGAGAAAACTTCTCTTAACTTCTTCAATTAAATCTAGCAAATAAAAACTTCCTAAAAGAAATAGCAGCTTTCAAAACTCAAACCCAACTTTTAAAAAATATTACCCACTCCGGGGTTAGCCCTGTCCTAGTTCATTGCTCTGTTAGGTTGTCAAGATCCGTGTGAGTTAACTATGTATATCATTCCCTGTCCCTAACAATGTGGAACCAACTCAGATGCTAATCACTTCCCTCATGGAAGACCTGCAGTGGACAACAGGATGTCTGGACATGCTATCTGCTGGTTGGGAGGCAGTCCCTTTCTAGGAACAGACTGGGAATGAAGGAGTTTAACCCTTCTTTCAAAAGTATTTTTGTAACCTCTTTTGAAGATATTTAAGAGACATGTGTACTAATTTTGGCTATTTAATTGGAGAACCAAGGAAAAAGGACCTTGACTTTCTGTACTGGATGGGTGACAAGAAGCTTAGGTCTGCCCTCCTCCCAAAACTCAGGTATCAGAGAGCAGAGCTTCCTGAAGGTGGACAGGCAGCTGTTGTGAATGCATGCTACTTCCTGATGTCTGCTCTTTCTTTTTCTTCATGAAACATTAGCGCAAATAAGCATTAGGCATTTCACCAGCCACAAATGGATTCTGTTAGTTTGCCCTTTCCTGAGAAGCAGATGGGGAATGAATCACACAGAACGAATTTTCTTGACCCTTCTCTAGCAAACAGAAATCATTAATCAATCCAGGTTACTATTTACAAATTTTAGTTGAATACTTTTAGACTGAAGTAACTCATTCTCTTTTCTACCACCTAGATGATGTATTGCCAACCTGGGAGGTGATTTGGGAGGTGTTTCCTGTGCCTACATTGCACAAGGGCCCTTATAGAGATGGGAGTGAAAACACTTCTAGGTAACAAGCATGGTTACTAGTATTAGAATTGTGGCAGAGTAATTTTCAGCAACAATATTAGCATCCTATTTCTGCATTGCACTGAATTACCCACAATTCTCCTCTTTTATCTTATTTAGATTTTACTGTAACTCTGAGAGGTAGCTATCATTGCCCTCTATTTGACAGAGAAAGGAACTGAAGTTTAGAAAGTTTAAATGACTTTTTCAAGTCACTTAAAGCAAGTGCTTGAGGTTGGGCTCAAAACATGTCTTTTTAAAATTGTGGTTAAAAAAAACACAACATAAAATCGGCCACCTTAACTATTTTTAAGTGTACAGTGCAATACAGTGTTAAGAATATTTGCATTGTTGTGCTACAAATCTCCAGAAGGTCTTCTCATCTTGCAAAACTGAAATTCCATACACATGAAACAGTGACTCCACATTCTCTTTCTCGAACCCCTAGCAACCACCATTCTACTTTGTTTTCTGTTATTTTTTCAAATTTGACTAGATATTATCACATGTTAGTGGAAGCGTGCAATATTTGTGTCTGGATTTTTTCACTAGCATAATGTCTTCAAGGTTCATCTATATTTTAGCATAAGAGTTCCTCAAAATATTGAAAGCTGAATAATATTCCATTGTATGTACATGCCACATTTTGTTTATCCATTAATCAGCCAATGGACAACTGGGTTGTTTCCCTCTTTTGATTAGTGCAAATAATGCTTCTGTGAGCATAGGTGTATAAATAGCTCTTCAAGATCCTGCTTTTAATTATTTTGGCATATACCCAGATGTGTAATTGCTAGGTCATATGGGAGTTCAATTTTTGATTTGTGAGGATCTGCCATACTGTTCTATAATATTGTCACAATTTTACATTTATACCAGCAGAATACAAAGTTTCCAGTTTCTCTGCATCCTCCTCAACGCTTGTTATTCTCTCTTTCTTTTCTTTTTTCTGTGTGTGTGTGTGTGTGTGTGTATTGGGAATTGAACTCAGGGGCGCTTTACCACTGAGCTATATTCCCAGACCTTTTTATGTTTTATTATAAGATAGGGATCTCACTAAGTTGCTTAAGGTTTTGCTAACTTGCTCAGGCTGGCCTCAAAATTGTGATCTTCCTGCTTTGGCCTCCCAAGTTGCTGAGATTACAGGCATGCACCACATGCCTGGCATTTTTTTATTATTATAATTGAAAACTATGCCTTTTGCCAACAAGTCCAGTGTGGCCCATACCACTACATAGAAGCTACACCACACCGCACAACCAATGGTGGCCTGCAGAAAACACAAGAAAGGTCATCACGAAATAGGTGGTCTTGAACCTAGTTAGCTCATCTGTGAGCTAAGATGAATGGCTCATACAGGAACAGAGAGTACCTGTAGTATAGCGCTATTACAGACTGAATTGTGTTCCCCTCAAATCCATATGTTGAAACCCTAATCTTCAATATGATGGTATTTGGAGATGGGACCTTTGGAAGATAATTAGATTTAGATGAGGTTAAGAGGGTGAGAACCTCATGATAAGATTAATGGTCTTATCAGAAGAGATACTAAGAGTTTGCACACTTTCTCCTTTAACATGCACAAAAAAGGACACATACCAACAGACAGCCCTCTGCAACTCCAGGGCAAAGCCCTCACCAGAAGCCAATCATACTGGCTCCTTGATCTTGGATTTCTAACCTTTAAACAATGAGAAAATAAATTTCTATTTTTCAAGTCACTGAGTCTACGATTTTTTAAGTGGCAGCCTCAATCTATGACTATTTTGTGGCAGAGAAAAGCAAATGATTTGACAATTCCTTTCTTCCTACACCTTGTGCAGTGTCTACTCCTACCCATGATGGTATCTGCTATTCAGTCACAAAACTGTTAAATTCTACAATCTTACTGAGCAGCAGAGGATCAGGATAAAAGGTTATCATCAATAATATATTATCGTAGATGGATTAAAGCTAGACTAAGTAAAGATTTATATGATACAAGTCTCAAGGATTCAGGGATGGGGTTTGGAAATAAAGGTTTCCGAGAATCTTTAGAAGTTAATGTGAGTAAGTACCATGTCGTCCTTACTAGAAATAGAAAGCCTGGTCATTTTGCATGTCTCTGCCCAGTAAATCTCTAATCACTCCTTCCTTCTCTTTTCCAGGACAGATCCTGTAATTGCTTCCAAGACACGAAGGAGATGTTAGACTGAGCTCATCACATTATTAAAATCTTTAAATTTAGTCTTTTCCCCATGTTTTTGGCAGAAAGTAGTTTCTGTGTTTCCCATGCATGGAGAGAGAAAAGGACACCAAGAAACTGGCTGCTTCACCCTGGAAGCTTTCCCTATTTAGACCAGAAAAGGATGGAGGAAATATCTTGTTTCACTGGCTCATATTGATTTCCTGGTCATGTCCGATATCTGCCAGTGGATAGACTTAATGGCTGCAGATACATGAGGCTCAGCTAGTGGAAAAGAAGGCTGAAGAAAAGATCAGCTGAAAATGCTCTGCTTGTGTGAGTTCAAGGGGGAAGGGGGGGAAGCAGCTTTTAGGGCTGCAATTTGCTGTGACCCAGGCAGGCCAGGCACTGAAGAGACCTAAGGTTGTAGTCACTAGACTCCTGATTCGTGGATAAAATACTTAGGATTGTGTGTGGTGAGAGGCAGGAACAAGATGCTGCTGCTACTGCTAACACTGGGAGTGAACTGGAGGTGGAAGGGAAGCTCCACAGAGCTGCTTTGGTAAGCTCAGTCTGTACCCTAATTGGGCTCCCTTTAATATTGGCTACTGGGCTTGGTGCAGATGATAAACAGGGACTGAATGGTGATTATTATTCTTAACCTTCTCCCTAATGCTAGGCCCTAATACATAATAAATGTGCTACGCCATCGTCCCTCAGCGTGTACCACCTTGCAATTCTTTTCCTATATTGTTTACCAACTAGATTGCCATCCCTTTGCATGCAGGAAGCAGGCCTTGTGCTCTCTGCATCGCTAGCACTCTCCACACAGCATGATATGCAAGAGCGGTGCTAGGTATGGTCTGCTCAGAGCAGAAAAGGACAGACAAGGGGAATAAGACCGTGGCACTGGAATCCTCATAGACAACAGGAAGAGACAGAGGCGACAGCTTTAGCTGATGTTGCAAGGTGGCCTAGGAATTAGCAGGACAGCACATATTATGGACAGCTATTAGCCAAAGCACTTTTTATCAGGGCGTGTTCCTTGGGCAGACATAATGCAGTGACAGAGAAACTAAGAATAAGTCATAATCAGGAACTCGAGCAGACTAAAGGTAGAATAGGGGCACTTTCTCATTAGTAGTAGCAGCCTAATCACTTCTTTTTTTTTTTTTTTTTTAATCAAGAACAGGAATTTAGTCCTTGGAGGAAGGTTGACAAGAAGGCAGCATCTTCAATTCAGAAGGTGTAGCAGTAGGGAGAGGCTGTTGGACATTTGAGCTCTGAAATTAAGCTCCCTGTGTTTGTCTCCCATTACCATGTTACCCTTGAAGATTTACTAAACTCTAGGTGCTTCCATTTCTTCATTTGATGAATGAGGATGATAATAGTGCATACCTCATAGGGTTGTGAAAATTAAATGGAATAATCCATGTAAATCAAAATAGACAATAGCTATCACCTAGAAACATCAAATAAATGCTGGAGCTGGGGGTGGTGGTGCACACCTGTAATCCCAATGACTTGGGAGGCTGAGGCAGGAGGAGTAGTTTGCATCTCTATCATTCTAACCCTGTGGCTTCCAGAGGTCAGGCTGGTCATACTCCAGTGTCAAGCATATCGCAGAATGTTAGAGGTGCTAGCTTTTACTGTGTTCTTCCTTGCTCTCCTCTATTCCTTTATAAAATATGATTAAAGTTAATTATGCTAGTCCTGTGCTGGGCTAGAACATTTCAGCCTCATAACAATCCAGATTATTTTGATCTTGTGGATGAGGAAGCTAAGATGCTATAAGTTAATTTATGCGAGAATACATAGCTAGCAATATATATTTCAAATTCAAATTGAAATTTGCCTCTAAAATTCAAGTTGCTATACTTGATTCTCTATTTTACGTGGGATTCTATGGGCCACTGGGCAAAAGCTGATTTTCCTTGGGGATGGCGAGATAGTTTTTCCCTGCCAAGTGGCCTCCCTGCCCACATCCCCTGGGAGGCTGGTCAGAAAGCTGAGATGGGGGTGGCCGTGCTGGCTGCCTTTGCAGAGCTGACATTCAGTTGGAGCAGGTATGGGTGTTCAAGCTGGGAGAAAAGCACAGCTAAATGATTTGAGATTGTGGTCGTGGGAGTGGAAAAAGGTCCCTTCTAAGAGATTTCCTTTCACATCTTAGCCACCCCCCTCCCAACCTCTTTCAATCACTTATTCATCTATTCATTCCAAAAATATTTCAACATTTCCTGTTCTGTGTCAGGTACTGTTCTAGGCACTAGAGACCCAGGGGTAAAAAAAGAATCATGTTCTGTACTGCCAGAAAATGAATTTTCTACTGGGAGAGGTAGGAAATAAGTAATTTGACAAAGAATACATAATACAATGTTAGGAAGTAATGAGTGACTTAGAACAAAATTGTGACATGGACTAGAAAGTGACAGAAATGCTCTCTTAAGTAGTGTGTCAGGAAAGCTGTCCCTGAGGAAGTAAGAGACTTGGATGTAGTTGAGGGGCTGGGGGGAATGTTTGGGGAAGAGCAGGGAGGGGAGGGAAGAGGAGGTGCAAGGTCCTGAGACAAGAGCGCCATGCTGCTCAATGCGAATTGGATGAGCAGCAGGAAGCCTTGTACCTGAAGTACAAGGAGCAAGGACAGGAGGAATAGGGAATGAGCCATGAGAGGTACTTTGGATTCGATTCGATTTTAGATATGATGGGAAGCTGTTTTGAGAAAGGAAATGACTTCATAAGATTTATTTTAAGGATGATCTGCATGGCCACACAGATTGTAAAGAGGCAGGGAGACTACTTCCAAGGCTATCGTAACAGACCAGGCAAGAAGTGAAACTGGGTTGGATGAGGTAAGAGGTCAAAGTGGCGAGAAGTACTAGGATTTGGGTTTTACAAACACAGAACTCAGTATTTGCTGATAGATTGGATGTAGGATATGTAAGAAAGAAAAGTTAAGGATGACCAAATTTCCAGTTCTAGTGTTTGAAACACTGTAATAGGTGGAATAGTGTTCATTCAAAGTGATCAAATCCTAATCCCTGAAACCTGTCAATGTTGCCTCATTTGGAAAAAGGTGTGAAGTCCACTTCAAATGACAGCAGATCTGATCAAGTATCTTGATAAGATCTGGGTGGGTTCTAAATGCCATCAGCTGTCTTTATAAAAGTGAAACAAAGGCAGATGGCACAGCAGAGGTCATGTGCAGGAAACGCAGTGAGTGCAGTGATGTGGCCACAGGCCCAGGGATGCCACACAGCAGCCACAGGACTGGAAGTGACAGGGAAGGGATTGTCCCCGAGATCCTGGAGAAGGTGTGAAACTGTGCCACCCCCTGCACTTCAGCCCAGGGAAACTGATTTTGGACATGAGATCTCCAGAACTATGAAAGAATAGATTTTAGGTATGTTGAGCCACCAAGCTGTGGTACGTCATTATAGCTGCCGTAACAACTAATGCAAATGCAGGAAAAGATTCGACAAAGATTCTACCAAGACAAAGATCATCAGCAGATGAGACCACCGATACATAAAATGGAACACTGAGACATGGGCAGGGATTTCCAAAGGTTACAGGAAAAACTAGAAAGAATTTCTGTTGAGAAAGAAGGAGGGGTAGACAGCAAGAGTGAACAGACGGAGGGACCCAGATGAGACTTTGTCTCTGGGCTGAGGCGCCATTGGCCAGATAAGCATCTTACCCCAGTGCTGAGACATGCCTACCAATTCGATCCAAATTGGATTTTTATGCCTTAATTGGACTTTGCTGAAACTGTGCTTTTCTTCTTCCAGGTCTAAATTCAAGTCTGAAACGATCCCTTGTTTTATATTAGGTGGTTTTCCAATGCTGCTTTTTTTCTGCTCAGACAAAGTTGTCTTTGATTGGCTGGCCAAATTATCTGCCCAATTTGTTTGTATTTGGCTTTGTCCTGATTCGCCCTGGCAAGTGTAACAGCCTCTATTTGCCTTTGCTCTGCCCACTATCCACCTACCCAGCCTTTCCTGGAGTTCCTACAGGGGAGTTAAGGCCTTTATGTATACTTAAGGTATTTTTATTGCTGATTTTCGGGTACCCTTCACATCCACTTACTCTACTCAAGCAATAGTGTGTTCTTTGATTTTAAAATAACTATTTTATTGTACTTCCCACAATTTCACCATGGTCTCTGTTTCATAAAATATAAACACTCAAATGTAGCATTTATTGGGTAATTAGCACTAAGCCTTTTTTCCCCATTTTTAAATTAATTAATTAATTGTACGGTAGAATGCATTTTGATATACTATACACAAATGGAGGACAACTTATCATTCCTCCGGAGTACTAAGCCTTTTTAACAGGTTATTTTTTAATCACTATGACAGTTTTGTTAAATGAGTCTTCTGAATTTACAGATGAGGAAACTCAAACCTCTGAGGTCAAGGGAACCCCTGAATTCACTTTGGGGTGAGTCTGGGTTTCAAATCACTGCTTGCTCTATAACCCCCAAGCTGTTTCTTCAAGCAGAGAGCCTACTGCAGCTTGCTCAGGGGATGGGCTAGTGTTAAGTTAATGAAATCCCCTACTTTTGAGTTAATTTTAGGCTTCTGTGCTTATTCTTCTGCTATTCTTGGGTTGCTGTAACTGCGGTGTGTGTTGAGTGTATACTCCCGTGGCACTCAACAAATAAGTGAGGCCACTTACCAATGAATGGCCTTGGGCAAGTTAGTAAACTTCTTTGGCTAGGATCAACTATTTTCCAATGAACTTTAACTGTCCTGCAGGGTGTGGTGATGAACCTGTAATCCTGTATTCCCTGTGACTCAGGAGGCTGAGGCAGGAGGATCACAAGTTGGAACCCAGTCTCAGCAACTTAGCAAGACCCTATTTTAAAATTAAAAATAAAAAGGTCTGGGGATGTAGTTCAGTGGTAGAGTGCCCCTGTGTTCAATCCCAAGTACCAATAAATACATAAGTAAACAAATAGCATTGAAAAAATAAATGAAACCAAAAACTTTAGCTGTGTCCCTTGCTAACATTGAGTACTATCACCACTATGAACTTTATTTCCTTCATATATACAATAAAGATAGAACTGAAGAAAACAAGATAACTCTTCTTTTTCTTTTTCTTTTGGTACTGGGGATTGAACTCAGGGGTACTCGACCAGTGAGCCACATCCCCAGCCCTATTTTGTATTTTATGTAGAGACAGGGCCTCACTGAGTTGCTTAGTGCCTCACCATTGCTGAGGCTGGCTTTGAACTCGTGATTCTCCTGTCTCAGCTTCCCAAAGTGCTGGGATTACAGGCTTGAGCCACCGCGCCCGGCTAAGATAACCCTTCTTATCTGGCCATTTCATTTTAGTCATTCTAGTAAGGTCTAGTAGTATTGCATCAAGATTTTAATTTGCATTTTCCTGGTAGCCAATAATGGTGATTTTTTTTTCTTAAGCTTTTTTTCTATTTGGATATCCTTACCTGTGAATTATCTTTTCATATCTTTGGCCCTCAAAAAAATGTAAACTTTATTATTTGTATCATCATTATTGTACTTTTAAATGATCTGTATAACTACTCTCCCAGCAGATTGTAAACTCTTTGATATCTTGTGTTCGATTCACTTAGGAATTCTTGGTGCCTAGCTTAAGTCTCACACTAAACACGTGTTGAATAAATCAACACCAGCTGAGACTCAGATCATGGCAAATGTCGCCATCTGGTGTCTAGTGTGAATAGGAGGGGGAGGATGCCCAGCTAGATGGCAGCAGGATTCTGTGGGCTTTTCCTGTGAGCTTTCTTTTGTGCATGATTTTTTAAAAAAAGTTATTTTGCATACTTCTGTAAACTTGATTTTTTTCTTTTTAAAATTTCTATATTTACTTTCATTTGTTCCAATCCATTTGAAGTTTAGATTTGTGGAGCTGTAACTTACTTAGTGATGGTTTACATTTCCAAAAGTGGAGCTCTATATTCATAGGAAACAGTAAATTAGTGCCTGCTGTGTTCTAGCCCTGGGACTGAATGTATCCCGAGGGATACTCAAGACACTCAAGGTAGTCGTCATAGACTAGCAAGCCAGAAACATTTCAAAAGTCATGGTGGAGTATTGTAATATATGCCTTAAATACGCTATTTGCTTATTTATTCATTTGTTCATTCAACATCTTATTGAGCATTTATTGTGTGCCAGACACTGTCACAGGCACTAAACGCCCAAAGATGTGTGCTATAAAACCTGACTGCTCTAAAACACCTGTAGTAAATATATTTCATTTTCCAAAGATTCTGGGCTTAGATATATTTTTAGTCTGAATGTGAATCCCTGCAGAGTGTGACATGTAAAGATCTCAGCTTTTATTGGGTTACACATAGAACAAGATGGTCCTAAAGGAAATACCTTTCTGGAAGTGAACTGAGGTGGAAGGAGGTGACTAAATTCAGTGCCCTTCCCGGTTTTCTCTCATCTAATCGCTTCTCAATCTGCCACCAAAATGAAAGGTTAACAATGGGTTGATCCCATTCAGAGACATTATGGAGTGCCTTGACACATAGGTAAAGTCTCTGTCCAGGTTACAGACTAGCATTCACATGTCTGTGGCCTCTCTGTCAATGCCACAGTCAGGGAGTGTAGGCACAGATGGCAAGCCCCTCCTATGAAGGGCCGCTGGTAGATCTGTTCTAGGTCTGTTATGTTCTCAGCACTGGGACATGTTATCTGCCACCCTTTCCTCTTGTACTTCTTGTGAGCAGATGTACTCTGGAATATTTTCATGCTGGAGTGGTAAGATATTGGTTTTTCTTTTTTCTTCCTCTAACAGCACAGGGGATTAAACCCATGCTCTACCATTGAGCTACATCCCCAGTCTTTTTTACTTTTAATTTGAGACAGGATATCACTCAGTTTCCCAGGTTGGTCACAAACTAAAGATCCTCCTGCCTCAGCCTCTCAAGTCACTGGATTATGAATATGTGCCACCATATCTGGCTGGAGTGATAGGATATTACACTCAGTTTAGGGCTTTAGGGTGAAGAACTCAAGTTCTGTGGTGGTATTGGGGCCAATGTCTCAACAAACTTCCTTATTTTCTTCTCTGCACATTTATCTCTTGAAGCTTGTAGTATGTGACAACTTGTCAGAGGATGTATTCACTGGTCCTGTCCCCAAAATAACACCTTCATTAAGTTGATAAGTCAGGGATTATGTGTTCTTTTTATCTTCCACATCCACCAACATTTACATATTCTCCTGGATTTTTTTCAAACATAAAATTATTATTTAGTAAACATGGACTGATTTCTTAATATGAACCAAAACTTGTGTAAGGTATTGTCAAACAAAAATGAAAGACTGTGCTTGCTCTTCCAGAGAAAGGGTAACAGATGATTATAATATGCAAAGGGCTATTATAACATTATACACAGAGAATATGAGAGCATGCCTCTTGGGTGAAGTGATGAGTTTTAAGAACAGAGAGGAATTGCAGGCAAGAGTGGGTGAGAGCAGGGGATGGATGGAAGCAGCTGTGTGAGCAAAGAGCCTGTGTGTACACCTAAAGTATTTCATTCCATTCTGACATGCTGGGGAGCCACTGAGCAATTTTAACCTGAGAAGTAATGGGGCCTGTTTTACTATTTTAAAAGTTTGCGGGCAATTATATAAAGGGTGAGCTGTAATGTGGCACCACTGGACAAACTCACATCTGTCAGAATGCCATTGTAACAATTCACATGATGAGGCTTCAACCACTGCAGTGCGGTTCTAGGGAGAGGTGAAGTAGGGTACAGATGTGGGTCATTAGGATAATTTAGACTCAATGACCAATAAGATGTTTAGAGGAAGGGAAAGGGGAGGGTCTGGGCCTGGTACGAATCATGTATTTCTGACTTAGGTAGATGAGAAACAGCCATTTTCAGTAAGGATAGATTTGGGGGTTTGGTGAGGACACAATTTCCTCTACACTTTCCACCTCAACTTCTTTTTATTTCTGAGGAGCACCAGTGGGATTTTGGTGCAATAGGAAAGTAATTCCTAGTTGGCACGGTGCTGTATTTTTGTGTTGAATTCCTTAGGCACTCTGATCACTTTTACTTACCTGCTTAGGTTGTTCGGTTCAGAGTGCCAGAAGTTAAGTACATTGTATGTGAGAGGTTTGGGCCCAAGGAATTATCTGGGAATAAGAAACCCAGGTTTGTTTGTTTGTTTTGGTACTGGGAATTGAACTCAGGGGTACTTGACCAGTGAGCCACATCCCCAGCCCCAGTTTGTGTTTTATTTAGAGACAGGGTCTCACTGAGTTGCTTAACACCTAGCTGTTGCTGAGGCTGGCTTTGAACTCGCGATTCTCCTGTCTTGGCCTCTCAAAGTGCTAGGATTGCAGACATGCCCCACCGCACACCGCTAGAAACCTAGTTTTCGAACATATATTTCTAGAAAGTTTGAGATAGCTATGAAAGCTTTAAAAAATTCAAGACCTCAGACATTTTCTTATTCCCACCTAATTCCTGGTTTTGCAGACCTGGAGTACCTGTGGAGTGAATGAGCTCCGGCTTTGGGAACTGACCTCTAGTGGTTACTACTTAAACTGCAAGTTCAACTGCAGGTCTGTTGGTGAGCAGAATGTGACCTTGCTGATTTAGCTTCATTCTCTCTACCACCAAGGCAGCTCAGAATTCAGGCTTTTGCCATAACTTGTAAAATGATTGCTTCTTAGTGTTCTTAGAAACATCTCCATTTTGCTTATGGGAATCCTTTGAGATTTGACATAACTCACGTGCCCTAGATTAGTAAGTGATGAAGGTAGGATTCAAATCCAGTCCATATGTCTATTTGTCCAGAGCCTGTGCTTTCAAGCACTCACCTATTCTCCCTCTGCCATTATTTAAATCACCAGGCTAAGCTGACCATCTCTTTTCTGTACCACCTAATGTATCTACTTTAGCACAATTCATATTTTAGGTTCGAGACCAATCTTTCCCATTAGCTCATTAATTCCTTGGAAGCAGAGCTGAGTAATCATTGTGCCTAACACAATGGTTGGCACACAGAAGGTGCACAACACATGCTTAAAGAATGGTTGGGTATTAAAATTCTATTTCTTTATTCCACAGCCCTCATTTTCAAGTGTAAAACAGCTTTCACCACAGAACACAAAAACATCATCTTGGATTCCCTTAGTTTTCCTTTCATCTGTTACCAGTTGTTCAGATTTTGTATTCACCTGAATACCATCTCCTCTGTCACAGCATACTAATTCCTTCTCCCATATTTTTGATCCAATCCTTTTAAAGATTTGCTTCCTCAATTATCCCCCTAACCTTTTAAAAAATGTTTCTATTTCCTTTAGTTCCTTCTCTTCAGCTTACATAACAATATGTACAAATAGACCTCCTATTGCAATCCCTGGAAAATAGCAGGCACTCAATAAATGGCAGTCTGATTCCCCTAATGTTTCAAGTGTTCTTTAGCTGAGCAAAGGCAACCATCTTTCCTTGACACGGCATCTCCCCAAACTGCTATATCCTTTTTTGCCTTCCAGAGCATCTTACAAAAGCATTCTGTATTCCCAGTCTTTCTCCATGCCTAATTGCTCATTTAATTATTGCTCCACATTTCATAATTGATCTAATTATTAAATCAAATGCTCTCTTTACTTCCTATCCAAGTTGACCTCTCTATGGCATCTGACAACCTGAACCACTTCCTTCTTTTTTATTATTCTCTTTTGAATATTTTCAATACTTTTTAAAATTCCCAGACTCTTTGTCATTTCTCAGTTTTCTTTAATGGATACTCCTCTGCCTCCACCAATTGTTCACTTGTTCCTGCCCTAGCAAGTTTCTCTTTTTCATTTATATACCATCTTATTCTGAGAAGTTCCCATCCATACCCATCCCCCATATTATACCTTTATTGGATATTGCTCCCAAATGTGCATCTCCTCTCTTGGCTTTTCTCCTCACAACAGTTCTATTTCTATTTAGTGGATGATCTAGCATTGCCTTACACTCAGTGTAACGCAAACTGAGCTTAATGTCCTCTTCTCATGCATTTTCCCCACAGCCCTCTGTGCTATTGTGTTGCACTCATCTTTACATCCCTCAGCTTTTGGTTTATTTGATTTGGTTGAACAAACTAGTGAATAGCCAAGAGAGTTCATTACAGTGCCCAGTGCAGAGAAGGCACTCAATAAATCTTTATGGAATGAATAAGTAAATGAAAACCTTTTGGGAAACTAGATCTATGAGCAATAAAGTCTGCTCTTGATTTTTCTATAGTTATATAGGATTTAAATTACCTAGTTTATTGTTGCTAAGAAAGTTTTTGATTCTATTCTTCATTATGGGCTTGTAAGGAGAAAGAAAAAGAAAAATCCTTTCTGGTGCAGACAGGAGGACTAATATCAGACTTTTTAATAAAAAACAAGTTATTTTCCAAATCAGCATGAATATAAAGTGCTGAAAAAATGAGCTGTTATTCTTGCTTGGAGAATGGCAGAGTGAAAATTTGAGTCCTATTTTTTTTACCCCTCATGTCCAGGGCTTTGGCTACATAACTCAACAGTTCCTTCCACTAAAGGCAAGTGAAAATTCTACTGTTGGATTTTGGGCTCTTCGCAGTGGATGTTAGCGGATGTGGATTACAACGCTTGACATGCTTTTGGTGGTTGGGCTCACTTTTCTCACTGAAATTATGACTCACACATCTTGGCTAGCCTCACTGGACCAGGAGGGGAAAGAATGTGGAACAGAGCTGCCTCACCTTCTCCCCGAGCATCAGGGAGCACAGCCACCCCAGCAAACCCAGCTAGGATCAGCTGTTGGAACTCTACAAACCTATAAATGCATGAATCCAATAAATGCTCACTGTTATAACCAAAATTTGTGTTTGGTTTGATACAACAGTATTTGATTGATATAAACACCAATGTACTGCCTTTACTCCCTTTCTTCTTCCTCCTTTTGGCCTTATGCATCCCTTCTCCTCCTCTAGGAAGAGTGCTACTGTGAAATATTGGGGTGAGAAAAATCCTACTTTTAAACTCAGTCCATGAATAATTAGGCTTGAATAAGTTCTCTTCTTTGAGCCTTAGTCTCTCGATCTATGAAATGTGAAAAAAAAAAAAACAAACCTACATTTTGAAGATAAAACAAGGTACATTGAGCATTCAGTGTACAAATCAGCTATATTCAAGAAATGAGGGGTAACTGGCTAAATGGGATCCCATACTAAGAAAAAGCAGGTGTTTCCTTGTTCTATTCTCTTCCCACACCACATTCCATTCCTTTCCCCTAGATTTGCTCTTCTTAGGTTCAGGCAGTTGTTCACATAGTGTGATCTTTTCTCTGCCTCTGGTGGAGAGATTTTTTTCCTTTTGTAGCTCACGGCTATATTCATTCTTCTGGAATGATTCATTTTAAAATGTACTTGTCTGTGTGTGTATGGGTATATTAACTTGATCTTAAATTGGAGTATCTGATCCACTTACACTTAATGTAATTATTTGTATATTTGGGTTTATAGCTACCATCTGTTTGTCATCTACATAACAAATTTGTTTTATATTTCCTTTACCTTCATTTGCATTATAACTATTATTTTTTACTTGGGAGACTGAACTCGAACGCTTTACTACTGAGCTACATTCCCAAGTTCTTTTTGAAAATTTTGAGACAGGGTGAAGTTGCCCAGGCTGGCTTTGACTTGTGATTCTCCAGCCTCAGCCTCCTGAATTGCTGGGATTAATGGTGTGTACCACTTAGCCTGGCCATTTGCATTAATGTTTGAATACTTCACTTATTTCCCTCTATTATATATTTTTATTATATACTTAAAATATTTTTATATATTTTTCCTTTTACTATTATTCTAGTACTACTCTAGAGATAACACATATCCTCTCCAGAATAGTACTTCACTACTTTTTCAATAGTGGCTGAGCCTTAGATTTTTAACTCCATCTACTCTCTCCATCGTTCTTGCAGCCAAGTATTTTCACAAGATGTTATTTTTGCTTCATACAATCAATACTGATATCTATCAACATATTTACCCTTTTGTTCTATGACATCCTCATGGAGCCCCATATTTCTCATTTGGATTACTGTCCTTCCAGGAGCCTGGTCAATCAAAATGCTATTTAAAACTTTTTTCTAATACATATCATCTCACTTCCTCATGCATCAGGGTGATCTACAGGTTGCTGCCCTGACCAGAAACGTTTGGAACAAATGGTCTCTACCAACTTTGGGTCCACTGGGGCATTTTATTGTCCACTATTCTGCTGCTCAGTAGAAACAACGTATCTTCTGTTAGATTCATCACTTGAGTTGGGCTTTGGAAAAGGTAACACATTTTTTCCTAGTGGGCTTTAGTTTGAATACTCTGATGCTAATCCCACCTGCAAAATTCTCCATGGAATTCACCTGAATTCACCAGATTCTACTTTGGAGTATGAGATTAAAAAACAAAACAAAAAATAAAACAAAAACCATCTTACTTTCACCTCTTGATATTTCTTTCTACTGTGTGGATGAGGTTGAATGACCCTTGGTTATTCTCAAATTACCTCATAATGTAGGAATTCCTTAGAACTTTTAATTTTATACCTTTATTAGTACATCATTTCCTCCATCCCAACAACCTGGATACTGTTGACTAATTTAGTGGGATACTTTATAGCTTCCTCCAAATGTCAAAATTTCTGCCTTAAAATGCTTATTTGGTGTGGTATTCAAGGATATTAGGATTCCACCATTAACAAAGTTCTTGGGTGGGGGGCCCTCTGGCCTCCATGGTCAACTGCTTTTCCCTCCTTCCTGGTTCCTTCACTGACACTGCTGCTGCTGCAAACTGGTGTTTTGTGTCCAGATTTGGGAGATAGCACACCCTTCCAGGAACCTCAGAAAATACAGTAGTTTACAAAAGGGATCAGAGATTTATCGTTGGCATTTGAAACTTTGCAGAAGGATCAGCAATAGAAGTATTAATGTTCCAACAAACTGGACCAATTTCTCACTTTTCTTTATGCAGATTTATCCTTTCATTACACAGATAAAATAGAATAAAAGTCAATTTTTCCTGTCACCTTCAGTATTTCATCAGCTTCTGTAAGTGGGAAATATGAGCTAGGAGAAATTATCTTCTGAGGCTGACATTTCTCCTAAGACAACCTGTGCTCAGATCTTAGATGAGTGGTTGAGAAATGCCTGCATATTAGATTCTCTTCTGCAAACTTCAGACTCTGATCTTATCCCGTTTATGTTCCATCTTAATCTTTTATGTTCCACCTGTGGCTCTGCTAACCATTCAAAGCCTTCACTATCAACATGGAAAATTACATTGTACTCCCAGATCTATTTATAAGTAGGAATAATCTCCAGAAGCGCCAGGATCCTGAAGCTCTGCAAAGGGAGTAGACAAAACAGAAGGTGCCAGAAACCAGGAAATTTGGCTGCCAGTGTTGCTTTGTTTCATTTGTGCATATTTCTAGGACAATGGTAGAACTGGTATTAAAACCAAACCAGTCCATCATAATATCATTAATGGCTAAAAATTTTCTTTGTTGGGCTCTTAAGGGCTGGGGTCCACTCAATCCACTGGGGTCTTCTCGTCTATATCAGCATACAATGGATTGTGATATAAGCAGAAGAAATCAGAAACAGAAGACTTGTCTCCCTTCTCATGCTTTAATCCCATACCCTGTGCTACATTTATGGAGGATGTCTCTCCATAGTCCTTGCCACTCCCAGGATCTGAGCAGGTGAGATTCACAATTATTCAGCTCATCTCCATGGAGCATTGAATAGGTAAAGAGACCCTTTGACCACCAGGAGATTTTACTATTTAGTTCTTAATTACATGAAAATAAAATCACATAGGAAAAAGCAAACACAGATACATGAAAGCCATTTACTCCTAGTTAACGCCTCAGGGCCCCAGGTGTTGGGGTTCATAATTTCCCAACATTAGAAACTGAGGCATGGATAATGGGGACTGGATGTCAGGAAAATATTACTGATGGTCTTGGCCTGCAGCAACATCTTTTTCCTATTTTTCCATAGTTTAATCTTAGATCCTCTCGGGTTTTCTTCATATAAATTAAGTGACCCAGTCAATCATGGTTCTGTAATTGTTATAGAGCCTCTGGAAGTGGATACTGTTCAAATGCCCTCACAACCCATGCAAAGGAGGGAGGGAAAGGGGGGGCTTGTATATATGTGGGAATGTAAATGATTTCATTAAAATTTAATTATGCTTTAATGAATCCCTCAGCACTATAGTGCTGCATCTCACTCGCGGAAGTGCCAGGGATACAACCAAGAGACTGGCTGAATAGTAGGAAGGCCAGAGGCATGAGTATTTGGACAGGGAACAAAAACAAAACAAATAAACAAGAAAACAAAGACAAGGAATAGACTTCTGACTAGACCCTCCTTTCTAGCAGTTTCTGGCACTAGTATCATTTTGACAATGGGGAAAGGAGCAGCTTGCCAAGATCCATATGAAGCAGCCTTGAGGTTTCTGCCCTCTAACACTTTTCCCATTTCTCCCCAGCATCAGAGAAGGTATATGGTGAAGAAGTGAGTCAGACAGTGAGGGATCTGTAGTTATCCTGTGTGGCAAAGCTACCAGCAAAAAAAAATTGGTCTTGAGTTCAGGGCTGTGTGCTTTAAGATTTGAGCCCAGTAAGGACAGAACCCTTTAGGCTGGTCCCTTACCAGACTGAAGAGGTTGTCCTTGGCTATTTTAAACTTGAGACTGGTAAGTAGTCTTGAGGATATGTAACAGTTTGTTTTCCAGAAAATATAATAACCACAACCTCTTAAATCTTCTAACTCTCCTACTTCACACCCTTGAGATAAAGGCAGGAACCCTCCAGTGGAGAAGCCTCAATTCAGGCTGTACTTTGGATAAAATATCTCCTCAAGATACAGAGAAAGGTTAAGTGGTTCTGCCTGCAGCTTTTATTTGGTGGTGGGAAGAGACTATGTATGGTCTGGGCAGGTCAGGAAGACCTTAGAAAAGGTACCAGGCTGACCAGAGAGCTTTTCCCATCTCATCCTGGGTGAGGATTGAGTGCAGATCTCACATGGGCACCTAGCTAGGAGGTTTTTTCTGAGTGGGTCCTTTGATGCCTGATTAAGTGATATCCTCTGCTGAAGCTTTTCCCACAGGTAGGGCAGGTAAATGGTTTCTCTCCTGTGTGTGTTCGCTGATGCCTGACGAGGTGGTCCCTCCGACTGAAGCTTTTCCCACATTCGTTGCACCGGCAGGGCCTTACTGAGGCATGTCCTCTCAGGTGCTTGGCAAATGCTGCACTATGGCTGAAGCATCGCCCACACTCACTGCAGTGGTAGAGCTCCTCGGCTCCGTGTGTCTTCCGGTGTGCTAGATACCGCCTGTGGTCACTGAAGTCCTCTCCACACTCCCCACACAAGTAGGGTTTGCCCCCTAGGTGGATTCTTTGGTGTGTTGTTAGCACAGATTTCTGGCTGAAGCTTTTGCCACAAACAGTACAAAAGAAAGGCTTTTCTCCTGTATGTGTCCTCTGATGCCTGACAAGGTCTGAAGTCCAGCGGAAATGCTTTCCACAGTCATCACATCTGTAGGGTTTCTCTACGGGTGGAGTTCTCTCAGCCTGGGTCAGAGGTGTGGTCCCGTCCACATTTTTTCGGTTTAGGTTATATTTGTAAGAAGTGTTCATCTTGTGAACCTTCTGGTGCCTGGCAAGATGTGAGCTCCGTGTGTAACTTTTTCCACATTCCATACATTTATATGGTTTCTCTCCTGTGTGAGTTCTCAGGTGCCTAATAAGGTGGGAGTTACATGTGAAGTTTTTCCCACATACAGGACAGTTATGTTGCTTCCCTAACAGCGGGTGGACAGGCATGGTTTCCCCAAGATTCATGAAACTATCAGCTTGAGAAATATTTGTACCAAATCTTCTTTCATTAAGTATACTTGGATTATCTTCAAAAACTATTTCCAAATCTGGTGTCTGGTGAATTTCTGGATCTCCCAAAATAGACCGGTGTGTATCCTCCAAACTCCGATCTTCTTGCTCAACACACTCTTCCTCATCTTCACTCCTATCTCCTGTAGAAGGGATGATAGAAAAGAGGAGACATTATAATTGTAACAATGCTTTCTACCCACCATGAGGGTATTTTTAAAAAGGGTTTTGGGAGGGCAAGACCATATTGAGAAGCCTGTATTTCATATGTAGAGGTGGGGAAAGAAGGAAATAATCAGTCCACTGAATGCCTGTCATGAGCCAGGCACTTTCTTACATGTTATAACATCAAGAAGCCTTAGCATAGCCAAGTATCATTATCCTCATTTTGCAAATATGGAGATTTGGATTAAGGGTTTAAATGAATTGTGTAGTAAATGGTATAGCTGCAATTCTAGTTGTTTAGTTGTTTTATTTTTCTTTCATAATTTTGCAACGTCTATCCCTCAAACAAATGATGGGAGGGGCGAAGAAGAGGAAAATGACAGAAGAGTCTGGCTTTCAGAGGGAGATGGCAGTAATGGCTGACATGTCAAAAGAACCAATGACAGGGCCCTAGAGGAGAGAGAAGCACTGACTAGAGGAACTGCCCACTCAGGGTGGTAAGACCCCTTCTGTCATTCCTCACCTGTGTAGGTAAAACTCAGGATTTCTGGCTCTTCAGGCTCTTGAGGCTCATGGATATCTGGGACCTGAGGCTCTTCTTCTCTAACCTGGGAGATATCATCTAGTCTGGGGATTGGAAATGCTGCTCAAGAAAGGGAGAACAGGACATCACGACTGGTTCAACACTTCCTTGTGTTAAGAGCAGATCTTTTCTGGTTGGTAGGTTGTAGAGCGAATACATAGCTCAGTTGGTCAAATCTTTGGTCTTTTTGGAGCACCTCTAACCAAGAATTGCCTACCTCTTGCCTTTCTTGGGCCTTTTGCCTGAAACTCAGTAATTACACTGCTGTAACTTTATCCCCTTTTCCCATATTCAGGAAAGCACATTATCTCCATCTCTTTTGCTTGTTTCAAAACTCATATGCTTACCACAAATATTTCTATACTAAAGCTATAACACTATAGCTTTATTTTCTTGTTAGAGGTTTCCAGCCATTTTTTTTTTTTAAATATTTTTAATCTTCCCTTTAGCTTGGAAGAATACCATCTTCTTCCACTAAATAATCCATTCATTTTATTGGTGGGGTAAGCATAAGAAGTTTACTGCATATAATCTAAGGCTTAGGATCCCCCAAATTTCCAATAGGAAAAAGATCTTTGTACTTAGAATGCTCTAGAAAAACATGAAATTCCTTACACAGAGAGACCACAATTCCACAGTCTTCTCCCAAGACATATTCTCCATAGAACTCTTTCTGTGTTGGATCCAGATCACTCCACTGGTCCTGAGAGAAGCATACAGCTACATCCTTAAATGTTACCAGTCCCTGAAACAACATGAGAATCCAATCAGAATGTGATGCTTCAGGTAGCCTTGTATTTTGTTCTGGGATGAAAATTGTATGTACAGGCAGGATCCATCTAGGAGACAAAAGGAATTCTAATGGATCATAAGGCTTCTTCTCAGGAAGCTGTGTCTCCCATTGGTGCCACTTTCTAACTTTCTAGTTTTGGGAAGCACTGACCCTGCTCCTGCCCCTTGAACCCCACTGCATTCTCTCAGGACTGGCCTATGTTCTTCTGCTGTAGGATATTGTTTACAACCCAAGAAAGCTCTTAAAAAAAAGTCATCATTCAACTCCCTATTTGATGTTTAAATACTACCTTCATTTCTGTAAAAATTTACCTTTTCTAGGAAGCTTTCCTTAACCTACCCTATCTAGTCTCTTATCAGGTACACAGTCTATAGTATAAGTAAGACATTTTTCCTCAGCTAGACTACAATCCAAAACCACAGATGAATTCTATTCCTTTTTTTCTCTAGTCACATGATTTCAGGGTTCCTAACACGAGGAGCACGGCAGCAGAGACATTCTTACCAATGACTAGCAAATTTACTCCTGAAAACCAAAACTAAAACCCTTTAATTTAACAACTTCAATACTGTACAGGAAAATAAAACAAAACAAAAAACTATATAGGAGTGTTACAAGATAATTCCAAGATAATCTCATTTTTTTAAAAAATATTTATTTTTTGGTTGTAGGTGTTAGGTTGTAGGTGGACAGAATATCTTTATTTTATTTTTATGTGGTGCTGAGGATCGAACCCAGTGCCTCACACATGCTAGGCGAGCACGCTACCACTGCGCCATAATCCCAGCCCCAAGATAATCCCATTTTTTCAGAATCTATTTTCTCTCTCCTTCCATACACCTGCAGAACTAAGAACTTAAACTGCCAAAGGAGAATGTAAGTTTGCATCCTATCTGATTGGTTTAGCATATGACTAACACCCAACAGGTATTCAAACAAGTTCTCTATTGTGCAGAGGAAACTAGGGCACACCTGTGACAAGGCAGTAAGAAGGGCAACCATCTCTGGGTCTCCAGAGTTCCTCTCTACAGGAAGGTCTGAGTCCTGGTGCACTGGAACCTCTATGAGGAAAAAAGGTAAAGATTAGTAGTATGTAGGGCATCCCCCAAACTGGCAAAAAGCTAGGCATATCCTATCATCTTTAGTTGTCAGGTAGCTTTAACTTCCTTGTTAAGAGAATTAAAAAACTGGCCTGAGAGGAAAAAAAATCATCTCAACACTAAGGATAAGACCACTAAGCTGGGTGTGGTGACAGACCTGTAATCCCAGGGACTCAGGATGCTGAGGCAGGATGACTGCAAATTTGAGGCCAGCCTCATAATTTAGTGAGGCTCCAAGCAACTTAGTAAGATCCTAAACAATTTAATGAAATCTTGTCTCAAAATAAAATTTAGGGCTGAGATTGTGGTTCAGTGGTGGAGCGCTTGCCTTACATGTGTGAGGCACTGGGTTCGATCCTCAGCACCACATACAAATAAACAAAGATACTGTGCCCATCTACAACTAAAAAAAAATTAAATAAATAAATAAATAAATAAATAAATAAATAAAATTTAAAAAGAGCTGGGAATATAGCTCGGTGGCAAAGCACCTTTGGATTCAATCCCCAACACTAAAAAGACCATCAATAGCCAGGCACGGTGGCACATGCCTAAAGTTCGTGTTCAGTCTTAGCAATTTAGCAAGATCCTGTCTCAAAATAAAAAATAAAGCACTGGGATGTAGCTTGGTGGTAAAGCACCCCTGATTCAATTCCCACTACTGCAAACAAAATAACCAAACAGAATGCCCAGAGAGCAACCAAGAACATTGCTATTTAAACCCAGCCCCATTTTGGGGGCATTTTAGCTGGTACCTCTCAACATCCAGATTCTGTGGTTTCTTTCCATTACAATCTACCCAGTCTCCTTGATACAGAAGAAATCCCCCCTCCCTGTACTCTGTCACAATCCTCCCTTCCTGCCAGGCTTCCCACCGCTCTCCTGCAGGGGCTGGAACTCCTCTTCATGGCGCAGGCTCCGCTCTTCTGGTATCCCCAGATCTGGGCTCCAGGTGGCTTCCTCATGGAATTGTTCAGGGCATGAGGTCTGTGCCGCTTCCTGCAGCTCACAAGGTGACTCAGGCTCTGCCCCTAAGTGCACTGTCTCCTCTGACAGGACTTCCTGGCCATGAACATGGACAGTCACCTGGGAATAATTCCAACCTCCAGTCACCGTGGAGTCAGAAGGAAATTCCTGGTTGTCACCAGGTATTATTACGAGAAGCTACCTGTAGAAAAACTCTCAGAGGGCCCCAGACGAAGAGGGAAAACTCCAGTTCCACCGAGGTGTGAGAACAGCTGAAGATTACCTCACCAGGACAAGGCGGAGGACACTCAGGTACTGCACCACTTTCTCACTTCCCTCAACCCTTGCTCTCAACAACCAGGGCTCTGAGGTTCCCATCCTGCCTACCTTCACCTATACCAAATGCAGCTAGCTGTCCTTGCTGTCTATTTCCCCAGCTTAATATCCTGGAAAGGGGGTCTCAGATTGAGAGTCTAGAACCTTTGAGGAAGTCAAAATAAAGTTTCCTCCCCAGGAACCCCAGGTTCAACATCCAAGGAAAGAAAACCAAAGCTATGACTCCTCAGATAGTCCCTAGGCAGATGTTTTAAAACTCAGAAGGTCACACTCATACACACACATACCCTTCCCCTGTGAGGCTCATGGATCCAGGAGCAACCCAAAAGCAGAGCCGATTACATTTAAAGGATAATTTATGGGGGCCCTGTGAGCCCTCCCCACAAATCCAGCCTTCTAGTAGACAGACCCCCTCCACATCACACAGATCAGGACTCCCCCTCCTCACCCACCGCCTTGGTCTCCTGGGTTGTTTCTGCAAACCCTCCACCAGTGTCACCGCCTCCTCGCCACTTTCTGGCCGCTGGCCCCGAACCCAGCTCTGCAGTTCCCCGGGCAGGACGGTGAGGAATTGCTCTAGCACAAGCAGTTCTAGGATCTGCTCCTTTGTTCTCCTTTCTGGCCTTAGCCACTGATGACAAAGTTCTCGGAGTCTGATAAGAGCTTCTCGAGGGCTTGCAGCTTCCTGGTAGCGAAAACACCGGAAGTTCTGGTGAGAAGTCTCCAGCACAGGGTCATCCTTCTGTAAGACAGACTCTGGCCTACAGGTGGAATCATCTTCTAGTTTCACCATCAGAATTCCCTCTTCTTCCCAAAGATCCTGGTCCTCTGGCTCCAAGACTGTAGCCATTTCTGGCTCTGGGGTGGTCTTACACCATCTAGAGTTTACACGAAAAATCCCCGTCTCAGCCTGGACACCTCAAGTTTCTCCCAAGGGACCTGGGGTAGAGATGTAAAGAATAGCTTAATTGAGATTATACACAGTAAATTATATACTTTAATTGTAATCCTCTACACAATACTTCCTTCATCACCATATGTTATAATGAGATCTAGTTGGGATGGAAAGATCCATGACTGAAGGCATGGCCCTCTACCCTACTTCCTAGGTGAGGTTCCTTCTCTATAGGGAAACACTGCTTTTCTGTTGTGACTACCAATTCCACCTCTTAATTTCTAAATCTGTTTCCTCCACTTACTTCCTGCTGGCTGCTTTAAATCTGGCCCTCATCATCTCTTGCATGGACTATAGCCATGAATTTCATATGGGCTCCCTGTAGTACTAAAATAGCTAGAGAAAGGGATCTCATAACCTGCTAATCAAGTGGTACTTCTCGGTGTGGTGGTGCATGCCTGAAATCCCAGCAACTCAGAAGGATGAGGCAGGAAGATTCCAAGTTCAAGGCCAGCCTTTGCAAGATTCTGTCTCAAAATAAAAAATAGAAGAACTGTGGATGTAGCTCAGTGGTAGAACACTTGGGATTTAATCCTCAGTACCACAAAAACCAAAAAAACCACAAAACAAATATGGTACTTACCACAGTATATTCATAGTGTTATGTGTGCATAGCTATTTAGATGTTTTAGCATGTGTATTCTGAGAAAAGACATGTTCACAGGGCTGACAGAGATGGTGAAGGCTTTATGGAGGTGCACTCTGGGCTAATACACAATATTAATTTCTGGAACATGGGAATTCTCAGAAATCTGAGAAAGAGATTATATGAGACAGTACTGAGGAAAGTAACAGTGGCTGGCACACAGCCACCCTAAAGGCAATATTTTTAACTGGATGACCCACAGACTTTCAAATTCAAGTTTCAACGCCAAATTTATTATTCTTACTCTCAAAAACAACCTCCTCCTGACTTGACTGATATCATCACTTGTTAATTGAACACTCAATTCTGTAATCCTTGGATTCAACTCTGAATTCTTCCCCATTGCTTATAGATCATTAAGCCTATTCTACCTCTTAAGCCTATAAACGTTTCCTCTTCCTTCCTGCTGGCTGCTTTAGTTGGAGCCCTCATTGTTTCTCGCCTGGAGTCCTGCCATAACTTCCTAACTAGGATCCTTGCAGTAGTCAACTGAGAGCGAAGTACAACAGAACTCCCTGCATGTATCATTCTTTTGGACATTGTGATTCAGGTAGTCTAGACAACTGTATCTTTAGAAATGCCACTTGCTGTTCTAATGTGAACTATGGCTGAGAATAATGAAGAAGGTATGTAAGGTTAAGTGTGAGAATCCTAAGTCAGACTGCCCAGGCTTGAATCAAGGCTCTATTGTTTATTAGATATGAGACCACAGTGGGACTGTGGGCAGATTTATTCTTATACTGATTTTGATTTCCTTTTCTATAGAATGGAGATAATGACAGCCATCTAATAGGGTTCCTGTAAGGATTAAATCTATTTCCGTTTGAAGTGCTTAGAAAAGTGATGGCACTCCAGGGTTAACCACTGTTTTTCTAAATTATAGTTCCGACTACATTCCTCAGTATTTAAAAACAGTATCATCTTCTTCTTTTTTATTATTATTTTGGTACTGGGGATTGAACTCAGGGATACTCGGTACTCAACCACTGAGTCACATCCCTAGCCCTATTTTGTGTTTTATTTAGAGACAGGGTCTCACTAAGTTGCTTAGTGCTTTGTCGTTGCTGAGGCTGGCTTTGAACTGCTGATTCTCCTGTCTCAGCCTCCCAAAGTGCTGGGATTAGAGGTATGCACCATCACACCCGGCAAAACAGTATCTTCTTAATGTTAGTAAAATCAATTCCAAATCCTGGTAATGGCAAGTGAAGCATTTCACATTTAGCTCCAATCTATTTTTTCTTTTTGTCATACTGGGGATTGAATGCAGGGGCACTCTATCACTGAGCTACATCCCAGTCCTTTTTGTTTTTAATTTTGAGATAGGCTCTTGCTAAGTTGCTGAGGGTAGCCTTGAACTTGCAATTCTCCTGCTTCAGTCTCCCAAGTCCTGGGGTTACAGGCATGCACCACTGTGCTAGGCCCCAATGTATTTTTCAAGCTGCATCTCCTACCCTGTTCTCTGTACTGCTCAGCTGGTAATGAATGTGCTGCTGATCTCTACCAATAGCCTGTTGTCTCAGGCCTCCCTGTCTTTTGAAGGCTGTTCCTTCTGCATGGAGTTTTTTCCATTCCTTCAACAATGCAAGGCGTGCTGCTATTTCATAACAGATTCTCTTCATTTCTATGACTTAGTTTAGGTTCTTATCAATTCTCATTTGGATTATTGCAACTGCCTCCATATATCAGCTACCTGTCTCCAGAGTTGTGACCTTTATGTTACTGTATCACCAAAATGAATTTTCACAGTAAATCTGGTCATGTCCCTCCCCTACACAGACCCTTCTTTCCTGTCTTGGAAGTGAACAAACTTCTATGTATTATATATCAGGTTGACTTTCATCTTGTTCCCTCTGCTCTTTGCCAATCCTTAAGTGTGTGTACGCACACATACCCAGTGTGCATGCAAAATACACAAGTGTCCCACTGTAGCTTTTGGACACACTCCTCCTTCTGACTCTGTACTTTTGGTTAAACTTCACTTATCTTTCAAGATGTAACTGACTTTGTGTCTTCTTGAGCTATTTTCTCTGATACCACTTCCCTGTCCCTTACACATGGTTAGACCTCATCCAAGTGTTTCCAGGGCAACCTGGGAACATTTCTATCATAGGACATGTCGTATTACATAGACATTGTTCATTATTCCTGTGAAACTACTTTAAGTCACCAATACCAATAAAAGTACACAATAAGTGCATTTAATCTCCACTTTGAGGATTTCTTTTCCTTCTTTAATACAAAGAATCAATTTTTATTTCATTATACTTCCACATTTTTTCTTTTCTTTCTTTTAGTGATCTTGTTAATTCTAACTTCTAAAGAAAAAGTCTTGCAAATTCATCCATGTCTTCATCTCTGTTGTCATTTCTCTGGTGGAGCCACTACAATACGCTAGAATGTATTACCATAACCTTTAAAAAATGATCATATCCTCACCCCCTAAACAGCCCTGGCATATAACAAGCACTTATATTCTGAACGGATGACTTAGATCAAATTTCAGGACTAGTGTACTTGGTCCTATTGTCCTCCAGCCCAGAATCCACAAGCAGTCTGAGGGATCTATCATTTCTCAATCTTTCTGTGCTGCACTACAATTGCCTATGAATGACCTTTTATTATCCAGTTCACTCTTATCAGCTATGTCTCACTTGCTGCTGAACTTCAAATTAGTTTATGGTCAATGATCATATTATTTATTGTATTCTTCCTCAAACCTTTCCATTTATGTTTTCACTTTTTTTTTTTCTCCATCATTTGCAACATATTTCCAGCTCATTTTAGATAGTTCCATAATTCCTAGTTTTCTTGAACTAATTTTCTTAGGCTATCTTTCTACATCATGGTGGTTTATAGTTTTAAAGTTTTATGCCCATCTTTTTGTGAGACTATTTCTTTGGGAGTACTGGGTCTCAGGTTGTAAAAGTAAGCCTTTTGAATGGAATTTCACTTGCTTCTACCTACATGCTAACAGTTTCAATGATTCTGGATGTTCCCATGTTAATTTCTCATAGTGTTCCTAAATCACATTTTTAAGAGATGATTTGGACTTCTGCCCTCAAGTGAATTTTGTCCTACCCAAGGCTATGGAAAACCCACCCCCTTGTACTTTCTCTGCATGAGTAGGCCGATTTTCATGGAAGGGGTGGCTCTTCAAGGTCCCAGGTTGGCAGGCTGCTCAATTCCATAACCTACACATGTCCCACTACCACCTCAAGTCATATCTTTGTTGGAGCACAAGTATGGAACCTCCAACCTCAGAAACCTTATCTTGGTTTGAAATTTACTTGGGCCATGGTGGAGTCAGCTTTTACTTCTCTGGCTTTTACTTCAATTTCTGGAATCTATACATTTATCCTTTAGTTTTTGAGATGAAGAGGAGGCATGGACAGGTAGGAGGCTCCTCCACACTACCTCTACTTGCAATATTACAAAAAGATCTGAATGGTGAACTTTCTCACACATAAAATCTGCCAGTGGCCTCACATTGTGTTTAGGATGACATTTAAACACTTTTTAAAATTTGATACTCAGAGCTCCTTCAAGACCTGGTCCCTGACTACCTCTTTTCTCCAAGACCTCCCCTCCCATTGAGTCACTGCTTAAATTATGGTTCTATGTCTCCCCTTTCTGTTCCCTCACTGGCCTTTTCTGATGTTGCTCATTGCTTGAAACACCCTTTTGCACTTCCTTCTCTTGCTTAACTTTATTCATCCTTCAGATTCATTGCTCCCAGAATGTCTTCCCTGATCCTTTAGATTATATGGTCATAGGAATATGTGCCTTCCAAAGTACAGCATGTTGGAGAAATTGTTCCTCTAGCTATTGCTGTTGGATTCACAGGACTGTAAGTGCTGAGGACAAAGATATGCTGTGCCCTGCTGAATGCCTGGCCCACAATAGGTACTCACTTTGTATCTCATGAATGCAGAGAACACTTATTTTTTCTAAGTTTGTCTCTGGAAAGACAGATACGATGTCATATTAATCCTTATTTGTTCATTTGTCCAGCAAACTGTACTGGACAAATAAACAAATAAGGAGAGATTTATTGTTTTGCATTGTGAATAAAATAGAGAACATCCTTAGTGGTTCCCCAAGTGATGCAACCACATTTCAACATAAAGAATCTTCAGATCACCTTGGGGATAATTCGAATATAAGTTACGCAAACTAGGTATGTAAAAAAAAAACTTTTTCCTTTGAGGATCTGGATCAACTTCCTATAGTAAGTATAAAACCAGACATTAAGTAATTTAATGCAACTGCATACTGACTACTTATCCAGACAAAGCTTTCCAATACCTGCCTCTACCCCACCCCACTCTACTCCATTCCCACCTCTGCACAATGGGGACAGAAGACAGAATTGATACATAGGGTCTTCTGGCTTAACAAAAGGATCTCCCTTAAGATAAAAGTCTGAGAAACAATGCCAGTCACTGTTTTTATGTAGCACTAGGTACAAGAGACTCCATACCAAGGATGCTACAACATATGTACTAATAGAAGGATTCCTCCTCAAACAGCTTTGTTCTCTAGAAAAAAAATGCATAAAACCTGCTGGGGTTTTAAAATGTCCTGTGGAAACCAGAAGTTGAGATTTCTGTTGCTTGCTTTGCATTCACTTTTGCTGCCTAAAAAAATGAAGGAAAACAGATCAGCAACAGTGGGAATGAAAGGTGTGAGGAGTCCTGGGTGGGGCAAGAAATGGGAAAGAACAGGAGGCATGGTGGTGGTGTGCAGAGCACCAGCACAGGTACCCAAGGAGGTACATTCCAACCAGATCCCCAAATTACTCTAAGGGTTTTGTGAACTAGTATGTACAAGAGACTCGTCGGTAGATGACCACTCTTGACTCAATGAGTTATTTGAGATATGTGAAAGCTTTATGAACTAAAATGTACTGTGAAAATGTCAAGTATTAACAGAGACAGAACATGGAAGCTGTGTTTTTATTCTACAATGCATGGGATGTATCACACAAATCTGGCCTTGAGATTTGTTGCTCTTCTTATTCTAATGCCTTTCTTCAGTGTCTGTCCTTGGACTGGTTCCACAGTTAAGATAAAAAGGCCCCATGACCTGGTCTCTTCAGTGTGTGTTCCTGAAATGCATGGGACACATTTAGGGAAGACAGGATCTTTCCTCTATTCTCCGCTCAGCCATATTTCCTTATCTGAACATGCCACATACCAGTGAATATTCTAACTCAATTCTTTAAATGAGTGCAGAAAACCACAGGCAAGGAAAGAATATTCAGTTCTCTACTTTAAAATACTACTAGCAGGGAGTGACTTTTCTGCACACTAAATGACGAAGTTTTTTTCCTACCTATGGGAAAGATGGCGATCTGCACATTTACTGGCAAATAATCTTCAGAAGAAAAGAGATGGTTATATTTGAATTATTACATTTAGTAGATACTGACAACCCTAATGTAGGTCCATAATTTAGAAATCTGAATATGACTGCTTGCTGAGCCTAAGACCTTTCAAGCTCCCTTCACTGTTCCAGAAGAGAAATACACTAATAAAAACCATTAACTACTGCTCTTTTCCAATGTCATAAAATTAAAAGAATAAAATAATATGATACCTCTACTAGAAAAATTCTGTTATTTTAATTGTTCTATGTCCAGATTTTCCATGTAATGGTTAAGGGGCTTTGGAGTCCTGGGTTTGAATCCCTACCCTTGCTTATTAGCCATGTGACACCTTGCAGTTATTTTAAGGAGTAAATGAAATAATTCACAGAAATTCTTCAGCATAGAATCTGGCATAGGGTAGGTGGTCAATATATTTTATTCTTTTTCCTTTAAGCTCTTTTAAATCCTTTTGATAAGAAGGCCAAATTTAAATGATAAACAAGTGAACAATCTTTTATTTCTTCAAAAAATATAACAAAAAACATTAGAATACACAGGGAAAACCTTAATTTACTGTTGTAGTATTAAAAAAAAAAGTATTAAACCAAAGAAGAAACAGTCCTTACTCTGAAGGCCCTGTAAACTAAGATTAATCAAAGCCTTGAACAGTAGTGATGGAATCTTAAAAACAGGTAGCCCTCCTGGAAAACAGTGTCAGCAATACTTCTATATACCAACATCAAAGTCCCCTCCCCTTCCTACAAGTGGTAGGAGACAATCTGAGGTAAACTCAATGAATTCACCCAAGAAGTCCTATGAAAACTTGGCTGAGAAGGCAAAAGGAATGAAAGGAAACAGACTACCTGACTTTGGGCCTTCTAATGTATCACGCTGAATGATCAAACCATGCAGAAAAATTATTTTTTAAAAAAATTACTATTATTATATTGTGGTGCTAAACTTGAACTGAGGGCCTTGTACTGCTAGCAAGCACTCTACCACTGAGTTATAACCCCAGCCCCAAACAACCCTATTGCTTTAAAATATTTCTGCCAGTCAGGCATGGTGGCACCTGCCTATAATCCCAGCAACCAGGGAGGCTGAGGCAAGAGAATTGCAAGTTTGAGGCCAGCCTCAGCAACTTGAAGACTCTATCTCAAAATAAAAAATAAGAAGGGCTGGGGATGCAGCTCAGTGGTAAGTCTCCTGGGTTCAATCCACCATACCAAAATAAGTTGATACAAATATACATATATATTTATTTGTCACTGAAGTTTTTTCCTTCATAAAAGTAATATTTGAGTAGCAAGGGGACAAATGGCTCAAAGCTTATTACAACAGGTTT
>CM053399.1:95335384-95360946 GCA_028644305.1 Xerus rutilus
AGGCAAGAAGATCTCAAGTTCCAGACCAGTCTGGGCAACTTAGCAAGACTCTATCTTAAGACAAAACTGACCCTGAATTCAATTCTCAGTTACCCACCCCACTACACAGACAGTAGACAGTTCTGCCTGCTATAGTACAAGACTTGCATTTTATCTCCTGTTCTACTTTGTAAAGATCTTAGTCAAGTCACATCAACTCATTTGGAAGATAGGGATGATTCTCTACCTAATGGCAGAGAACTGGATTTGCCTTTGAGAAACTGTCCAGATTTTTGATGATTATAAGGAGGGGCTTTGAGAGGAACAAGGACTGTGGCTTGTTCACTGAGTTATTGGTCCATAATGTATCATAATGTAGGATGGTTAAAGGGATTTATTCAATAGTTGAGAAGTACTAGAACCAAACACAGATTTTGAGAGGCCAAAGCTAAACATATGTCCATGATGATGATCATGTTGGTTAATTTTCAACATGAAGCTGGGCTTTTTTGTTTTGCACTGAGGACTGAACCCAGGGATGCTTAATTACAGAGACGCATCCCCAGGCCTTTTTACTTTATATTTTGACACAAGGTCTCACTAAGTTTCTTAGGGCCTTGCTAAGTTGCTGAGGCTGGCTTTGAAATCATTATCCTCTTGCCTCAGCCTCTCAAGTGGCTGAGAGTACAGGTGTGTGCCACCATGCCTGGTGAAGCTAGGCTTTTTAACCTTAAGGGATATTAACCCAGAATCAGTTACTGACCTAAATAAAGCAAGTCAATCTTTTTTCCTTTTTGGTAATACTAGAGATTTAACCCAGGGCCACATACATACTAGTCAAATGTTCTACCACTGAGCTATACTCCCAGCCTTTTTCAAAAAAGACTTATTTTGAGACAAGGTCTCACTAAGTTGAAGAGGTTGTGAACCTCTTTACTCAGCCTCTGGAGTAGCTGGGACTACAAGTGTGCACCACCATCCCCAGCTTTAGGTCAATCATAAAGTCTCGGTTAAAAATAGAATATCACAAACTCATCTGAAATAGGGAAAAAGAAAGGACATCAAGCCTGACACCCACTCTGATGAGGACAGTAGCTCTTATTTGGCAGCCAGAGTTAAACTAGATGTATTCAATTCCTGCAACAAACACGGTCAATGTCAATTACAGTTAGAGGAAACATTTAATGGGAAATAACAGGATAACATATCACAAATACAGCCTGATCTGACGTGTTGATATGGATAACTAAGAACAAGTCAATTCAAAAGACATTTACTGTTTCTGCCTTTGCAATGAACCATCCTGTCAGGATACCCCCTGCTGTGTCCAGGTGACTTCCTTCCAGCTTTCCCCAAGGCTCCGCCACACAGATGAGACATACAGGATGGGAGCAGTGCCTGACAACTGACAAATCTGAAGAATCAGGTTTTACTGCTGACTAAATCATGAGCCAAGGAGACAGAAGTCATTTTTAGTGTGTACACAGATTACTGTTTTTTACTCTGTGAGCCCTGTCTCTGAGAGCAAGGATGTATTCCCAGTGCCTACCACTGTGTTAAGTACTTTGCAGAAAAGGAGTCCAATAAATGCGTGTTGAATTTAATTAAGCCTTTTGTATTTATTTTCAGCTAACTTGGATATACAAGCAATGAAAAGCCAGAAATTTGGGTGCCAGGGCTTCTTGGTAACAAACTTTCACAGGAAAAGTTGTGGGAATTTGAGATTAGCATTTATTCCTTTCAGGTGGCATATCAGTTAAGTCTATCCTGCTTTACTTGGTGGTAGAACATTCATTCTGTCCAAAAACATCTACTGAGGCTCAATCATGTGTCCCGTGCTATTGCATGTAAAAAAAGGACAGGCTTTGAGCTTGAGGAATTTAGGGGTAATTAAGAAATGGCAGGGACTTTAGCAATACTAAAATTCACAGCAAAAATCTAGAATGTGGGTGTAATATATATGATCAAAATGGGAATCTCCTTTCAAGAGAATTACGAAAATTATGAGAAAAAAATCATCCATATTTCATCTTAAATTTGGCATAAAGATAATGTAGTATTCACTTTTTTTTTAAAAGTACATTTAATTTTACAAAAGAACCCAGGCCCAGAGTGCAGTGGTGCTGCCTATAATCCCAGTGACTCTGGAGGCCAAGGCAGGAGGATTGTAACTGCACTCAAGGCCAGTCTGGGCAACTTAGTGAGACTCTGTTTCAAAATAAAAAGATGGGATGTAGCTCGGTGGTACTATACCTGCTGGGTTCAATCCCCAGTACTGAAAGAAAGAAAAAAAAGAACCCACACACAAGTGGTGAAATTCCCCACAAAATATTGACTACTACTAGCTTCTAGAACAGAAGTATTCAAAAGTCTTCTGGTCCCCAAATCTTGGCAATATTTATAACAGAAAGTTTTGTCAAAGGGAGTGGGTCTCAAAGTGATGAATCCACACCAGTGCCATACTACTTGAGACCCTGTTAGAAAGGTGAATTCTCACACCATAGTAAAGACCTAATATCAGAAACTCTGGGGGTGGGCCCAAGCAATCTGTTTTTAAGAAGACTTTCAGGTGCTTTAAATTAATAAGGTAAGTTTGAGAACCATTATCTAAAGCAAAAAAAGTAAAAATCTAAAAAAAAAATCTAAAAAAAACCCTGGGAGCTGGGCACAAACCTATAATCCCAGACACTCAGGAGGCTGAAACAGGAAGGTCTCAAGTTCAAAGCCAGTCTCAGCAAAAGTGAGGGGCTAGGGCTGAGATCGTGGCTCAGTGGCAGAGCGCTTGCCTCGGATGTGTGAGGCACTGGGTTCAATCCTCAGTACCACATAAAAAAATCAGTAAGCACAATAAAGACACTGTGTCCATGTATAAATAAAAAAAAATTTTTTTAAAAAGTGAGGGGCTAAGCAACTCAGTGAGACTCTGTCTCTAAATAAAATACAAAATAGGGCTGAGGATGTGGCTCAGTGATCGAGAGTCCTTGAGTGCAATTCCTGGTACCTCCCAAAAAATTGACAAAAGAAGTAAATTAGAATTACATGCAAAATGGATCCAACTTTTCTAATGTTGGCCAAATTAAAGGAGGGTTTGCTGGTAAGAGGACAGCCAGAACAGGAAGGGCAGAGTTGTTTCATGTTTTATGTCTATGTCAAATTAACTTGAGGAAAAAAATTATAAGCCTACAACTTACCTCATCAGTATAGTTTGTAATGTGCAAGAATCCCTCAGATCATAGTAAACTTTGCTTTATCCTTGAAATAACTGTTTACTGCAAGATAGTCTATATACAGAGTGCAAAATGGTGATAGCTGGAAAAGGAGGAGGGAAAAGATTATGCATCCCAGATATCTGGTCCTAGGAGAAAATATTCCTACCCTCCCTCCAACTCTGCTTACCAACTTATGGTAGTCAGTGATAGCAGAAAGCTAACCAAGACAAATGGCCACAAACCCTAACTGCTCTACTGTCTCACACTCGTCTTACCAGCAAACCTCCCATACCTAAGCTTTCTAAAGGAGCTTTCTGGATCAAGGCCTATGGGGCAGTTGCAAGAGAAGCTGGAAGAAGAGATGAGACCCCATTAGCATTCCTTGTAGCTTCTGAATGTAGCTGCCCTAGAGAAAAACCAGCAGCTCTAAGCCCACTCTCTAAACAAGAGCCTTGATGTGGCACTGCTACCCTGGACCAAGGTGTTTCAAGCAGGACTAGGCCTAAGAGCTTCCTTTTGGAGAGGCTAGCACACAGAGACCAAGACAGATAGGGTTATCAAATGCCTAAGAGATAAGAACATTTAATGCTGGGCTGGGGAGAAGGGGATTGGGGATGATCCCTTTCTGAGAAAACAGCATACAAATTAAACTTCATAATTACTCCTGCTAAATGTAACTGATGTTGAGAACAAGCACCCAAACTGGATATTAAGGGCAGGAGGACAGAACCTACAAGCGGAGACAGCAGCCACTAGCCTGAAGGGAAGCTCATAGTCTGTGACAGCGGCAGCCGAAAAACCACAAATCAGATGGGCTCTAAAGCGCAGTGTGATCACAGGTGATAAGATCACGGCGAGTGTATCTGCATGTGTTGGAGGAGGGGCTGGTGGAAGGAGATGGGGCTCTCCTGGGCAGGGAGCCCTGCAGAGAGAGAATTCTTAAGCAATCTGAGAGGCGGGGTAAGAAAAGGCAGAGGAAAATCTAGGGGCCCAGACCACTCCTCCCTCGGTTCCGGTAGGGAGGGAGGGCAGTTGGCGTGGAAGCAAGAGGAGGTACCGACTGCGTTTCTGCAGGCCCCGGGAGGCAGAGGGCGGTGGCTGGGAAGAGAAAGAAACCTGGAGCGCCATCCACGACTCCGAAGGTCCTGGCTTTGGCCTCAAGGAGACACTGAGGCTACAACGCGTCCGCCCCGCCAGGACACCGCCGCCAAACGATCCCCAGGACTGCGCGATATCCCGAGGCTCTGGGGGGCGGGGTCTCCGATCCCTCCCCTCCTCCCGGCCTGGCCCTGCCCTGCCCCGCTCTGCCCTACGCGGCGCGGCGCGGCCCAGCCCCCAGCACTCACGGCTCCGGCAGCTCCGGCGGCTCCTCCCCTGCCCCGGCTTCTCCTCCACCCACTCCCGGCCGAAGCAGCGGCGCCGGATCCGAGCCGCGCGGGACCTGGCGGGTCGGAACACGTGGGGCCTTTGCGCCCGGAACCGGAAGCGGATCTTCGCCCCGCCTCCTGGCCGCGTTGGAGCCTTTCTAGGCGGTGGGAGGTTTGGTCTTCTCAGTGCCCCGCCAGGATTGGAGCTAGGTGTTCTCCGAAGTACACAAGTGGGAAAAGTTTTTTTCTGGACCGCGACTTCCGTGCCCTCGCCCCTCTGCAGCGAATAAATTAACACTCTGAGCCTTCTTTTCGCGTGCATACCTTCTGCAGTGTTTTCTCTTTTTCTTTTTTGATCTTATGTGTTTGTTTTGGTTTGGGTGCCTATACTTCCACATATTTTTCTTGATGTATTTATTTTTCCTTTGCTTTCTCCTTTGAAGCCCGACAGAAAGGACAGCAGCTTTGGGTTTGAATACTGGCTCTAGCATTCTTCATCAGCAGCAGGGCCTCAGGCAAATGAAATTTAGAGTTCCTCTCGTAAAACAAGCATCATGATACTGTCCCTCTGAGGACTAAGTAAGTTTTAGAGGAACTCTCAGGAACATAGTGGGTACTCCGAATAGTTATTGTTTTCTCTTTTCCTGTGAATGTTTGTCGGTTTCCCTGATTTTTTCCTGGGTTGATGACATTTGTGCCTATACCTGCCATTTTCTTTTCTCTGCTTCTCATCTGTCCTGCATTGTAAATCACTTCTTCAGATGCCATGTGCACGCCTCTTTCCAGCTGTGTCTTACACAGTTCATGGGACACATTGCTGAAATCTGTACCATGTTGAACCAAACACATTAATCATTTTTGGTGGAGGAGAGTATATTAGAGTTCTACGAGAAACAACTGATAAGATATACAGATATATAAAAGAATTATAGGACTTGGCTCATGTAATTATGGGGTTCTTAAATTCAAGCATCTCTGTAAACTGGAGAACAAGGGACATTGGTGGTGTAATTCAGCTGCAGTTTGAAGGCCTGAGAGCAGGGGAGGGATGTGAGGCAAGGTACCAATGAAAGTCCAAGAATCTGAAGATCAAACACTCTGATGTCTGAGGGCAGGAGTAGATGGGTGTCCCAGTCTCTAGGAGAGACTGAGTAAGCTGAATGCAATAGCACACACCCAGCTACTCAGGAGGCTGTCCTACAGAAGGATTCCAAATTTGAGGCCAACCACCAAAACTTTGTAAGACCTGTCTCAAAATATAATTTGAAAACAAGGCTGGGGATGAGGCTCAGTGGTAGAATGCCCCTGAGTTTAATCCCCAGTATAGGAAAAAACAAAAAACAAAACAGCAAATGAAGAAGAGAAGAAAAAGGAGGAGGAAGATAAGTGAGTTTGTTCTTTCTCAGCTCTTTTGTTCTTTGTGCCCTCAATGAATTGGATGAGGGCCATCCACATTGGTGAGATGTTAAGCAAAAATCCATAAATATATTCTTCTTTAAAACATATCAGTTTTAAAAGAAAATATTTCATCTAGGCATGGTGGCACACACTTGTAATCCCAGCTACTCAGGAGGCTGAGGCAAGAGAATCACAAGTTCAAGCCCAGGCTTGGCAATTTTGCAAGACCCTGTTGTAAAATAAAAATGGATTGGGTGTGTCTCAGTGGTAGAGTACTTAGCATATTTGAGAGTCTGGGTTCAATCCTCAGTACAGTAAAAAATAATATTGAGTGATATTTGTTAAAGAATTGCAAGGAAGACTTTAATCAGTAGGTATAGGGAGCACTGCAGTAAGATTTTGTAGCGAGGTAAATAGAATAGGTTTAACCCTAAATATAGCATGGGCAAGTGGGAATTTTGTAACAGGATCAGGATAAGGGTGAGTGTGTCACAGGGAAACAGGGAGCTGAAACTCCAAACCTCTATTTTTTTTTTTTTTGGTACTAGAGATTGAACTTAGGGGCACTCGACCACTGAGCCACATCCCCAGCCCTATTTTGTGTTTTATGTAGAGACAGGGTCTCACTGAGTTGCTTAGTGCCTCACTGTTGCTGAGGCTGGCTTTGAACTTGCAATTCTCCTGTCTCAGCCTCCCTAAGTGCTGGGATTACAGGTCTGAACCTCTATTCTTATGTTCCAACAAAATAAAATTTAAAGTCAGACACAAAAAGCCATTCAAGAGAACTTTATTATAAGTGAAAGTAAAGTAAAAACAAAGTGAGGCTCAAGCAGAGAGCACACTCAAGAGAGAGTGGGCCATCTGAAAGCAGAGAACAACAAAGGAGACAATGCTGTCTTCAAATTTGTTTGATGTTTACCATGAGAACTGGGGACCAGCTTTTGTACTCTTTGCCAATCAGGAGTTCAACTCCTTCTTCACTTAAAGTGGTGGGAATTTTTGACCTTAGTTGGTCCTCTCTGGAACTGTCATGGTGGCCATTCTATTTAGGGGGACTTTGTCATCCATGTCCCATGTGGACAGAAGGACAAGATTCCCTGACAGGTAAAAGACTGGCTAAAAGAAATAAGACGACGAAAAAAACACAGAACACGGAAAATAGTTTCAAAACGCAGGGATTGGATGGGCCCACTAGATGGTTCTTCTGGCTTCTGGCAACTGGCAAAATGGCAAAATGGACCCCGTGTGTGCTTTATTTATATCGGGGGACTTCAAAGACCTTCCATCGAGCATTATTTCCCAAGGTAGGAAGAAGGTGGAGTCTTGCAGTCCGCAGGTTGATTGACATCTTGTCAGTCACACCCATCTCAGGGGAGCTGCTTGGCTACAGCAGGTCAACCCATCTCTAGTGCTGAGTGGGACTCTTGTGGTCTACATACAGCCCACGGATGGCTCTCTATAGGGCTCCATCTACAAGTCAATCCCATCTTAATGTGGGCGCTGGGGTTAATAGCTGGTCAGAAGTTACCTTAGTGTGCCTGAGCTACTAAAGGAATCTTCCTTCCCAGACAAATGGAGATAACCTATAGTCATAATTCCTAGCTTCACATCAATATCAATGGATCCTGTCAGGAATTAGTCCCATTATTCCTTTTCTTTTGACTTATTTTCCCATTAGTTCCTTGGCTTCTGTTTATTTACTACAAATTAACTATTTCTCTTTGCTTTCTCATCCACTTTGAAAGTAGTTTAAAGAAGACCCTAACATAATTTAAAGAACACTTGTGACCTTGCCATGTATTTCACTGCTCATTGCTAGCTACTACCTAACAAGTGGATGGAAAATTACTGAAAGGGAACTTGGGGTGAGGGAAATCTGGTTAAATTAAGCTGATAGGATTCTTGCTGAAGACAGGCCAGTGTCCGGACCTCCCTTGGAAATGAAATGGCAGAGAATGAGAAAACTGATTAGATTTTGAGGATCATCAGATATCAAAGATGGGAATTGTGGATCAATTGGCCTAGCAGGTTCTTTGTTAAAACTGGGTTTTATAAGGAAGTGCACACATGCGTTAACAGAATTAAGGTCCTCTGCTCACCCTGGGGTTGGCCAATTAAGTGAGAGATAAAATGTCAAGGTAAGAAAATTGACTTTATTTGATAAGCCAACTCAACAAGAAGAAAGAGAGAACTTCTGTCACAAAGCCCTTCTGGGGAGTGGAGAGCCTGGGAGCACAAAGGTGTTTTATAGGGAGGGAAAGGAGGAGCAGGACAGGAAGGTTTTGTGCTGAGCGGGGTGTTTGTCATTCATATATTTGTTTACCATTTGTGTTTCTTCTTTTGAGAAGTGTCTAGTTCCTTTGCCTATTAATTGATTGGGTTATTTTTTTTTATAGTGTTAAATTTTGTGAATTCTTTGTATATTCTGGATATTTATGCCCTATTGGAGGATTAGGAGGCAAAGATTTTCTCCCATTCTGTTGGCTCTCTCTTCTTGCTCTTAATTGTTTCCTTTGATAAGCAGAAGTTTTTTAATATGATGCCATCCCATTTATTGATTCTTTTTATTTTACTTTAGGAGTCTTGTTAAGGAAGTCAATTCCTGAGCCAACGTCTTGGAGTGTTGGGCCTACATTTTCTTCTAGAAATTGCAAGGGTTCTGATCTAATTCCTAGGTCTTTGATCCACCTTAAGTTGACTTTTGTGAAAGATGAGAGACGGGGGTTAAATTTAATTTTACTAGATGTCCAGTTTTCCCAGCATCATTTGTTAAGAAGGCTAGCTTTTCTGCAAATTGTTTTTGTCACCTTTGTCCAATATCAGATAAATATATTTATATGGGTTTGTTTTGTGTCTTCTATTCTATTCCACTCATCTTCATGCCTGTTTTGGTGCCAGTATCATGCTGTTAGTTACTCTAGCTCTGCAGTATAATTTAAGGTCTGGTATTGTGATGCCTCTGGGTTCACTGTTCTCACTAAGAATTGCTTTGGCTATTCTGGGTCTCTTATTTTTCCAAATGAATTTCATAACTGCCTTTTCTAGTTCTGAGAAGAACATCATTGAAATTTTGATGAGAATTGCATTGAATTTGTATTGTGCTTTTGGTAGTATCATCATTCTGAAAATATTAATTCTGCCTATCCAAGAACATGAAATGGAAATCTTTCTATTCTCTAAGGTCTCCTTCAATTTCTTTCTTTAGTGTTCTATAATTTTCATTGTGGAGGTCTTTCACCTATTTTGTTAGATTAATTCTAAAGTATTTTATTTTTTTTCAGGCTATAGTGAATGGGATAGTTTTTCTAATTTTGTTTGAGCAGATTCATCATTCATCATAGGAACATGATTCATTTATGGGTGTTGATCTTGTGTACTTCTACTTTGCTAAATTCATTGATGAGCTCTAGAAATCTTCTGGTGGAGTTTTTTGGGTCTTCTAAATATAAGATCATGGCATTGGCAAACACATAATTTGAGTTCTTCTTTTCCTATCTATATCTCTTTAATTTTATTCTCTTGCCTGATTCCTCTGGCTAGAGTATCAGGTACTATGTGGAATAGGAGTGGTGAAAATGGGCATCCTTATCTTGTTCCTGTTTTTAGAGAAAATGCTTTCCATTTTTCTCCATTCAGAATAATGTTGGCCTCCAATGACCCTCCTTTTTGCAGAATGTGTACTGGTTGGCTTCCTGTTCTCTAGGGTCCTCATCAATTCCCCTGATCAGAAGGTTGGGTGACTCACTGGAGTTGCAGGCCCCCTACGTGAGTCATGTCATTCTCTGGGTCCTGGCTAACCTTACGAGGCAAGAGCCAAAGTATTGGCTGATTTTTCCTTGGCCCTTTTAGTTCCTTGATTTTGTTCTCCAAGTTTTTGTTTTAAACATACAGTAGGCTAGTTTCACCAGTCTTAAAGTGGGAGTAATGGGTTATAACTTCAGTATCTGTTATTTTATAGGTAACTTTTTATTTAGTTGGGGTCAGTATTAGTAGTGGAAATTAGTATTATATCCTGTTTGTCGTGTAGGTGATGATTTATTGTCTTGAATTAACTCAGATTGTTCTGTTAGAAATAGTATTTCTGCAAAACACTAATAGACAAGAGTTGTGAAGTTTTGCAAGGAAAATACAAAATGAACACTAGCACATCTTTGGTATCTATTGAGCCTCTACAAAGACCCATATGTTTATCAACTCAATTACATACAAGTTTTAATTTATTTTAAAACATTTACAAACCTAAATACCTTTTACAATTTGCCCAAACCTCTACTTAAGTTTTGTATTATATCCCCTGTTTATTTTGAGATCAAAGTAATCTTTACAACAACAAACAAACAAACAAACAAAACCCTATCTTTTGAATGCAACTTTACATAAGCTTAATTCTAGCCTACTTTGGAGCCATACTAACATTGAGAAGAATGAGAGGCAGAGCTATAACTCAGGTGAGGCTGGCTTCTTGATAAATCTTAAAGTGTTTTATTTCTGAAGCTGATCTTTTACTCTTTTTTAAAAGTATCATTATACAAAGTTGCCATGTATTGTTTCCTGAGGCTACTCAAATATCAGGTGACATATACAGCATTACATCTGAATCATGAATCAAACAGAAAGGCTAAGAGAGTTCTTAACTTCCCTTTTGTGAAAAAAGTGGCAAAATGTTTTCGTGTTCTACATTTGAATAAATCAGGCTCTCCTTATTGCCTGTTAAAAATACATTTAAATTCTGCAGCTGGGCGTGGTGGCGCAAGCCTGTAATCCCAGCACTTAGGGAGGCTGAGACAGGAGAATCACGAGTTCAAAGCCAGCCTCAGCAATGGTGAGGCACTAAACAACTCAGTGAGACCCTGTCTCTACATAAAACACAAAATAGGGTTGGGAGTGTGGCTCAGTTGTCGAGTGCCCCTGAGTTCAATCTCCATTACCAAAAAAAAAAAAAAAAAAAATACATTTAAATTCCTATCGCAGTATAAGGAGTGACACAAAATTTTATATAAACTTACTGATGGCAGGTTACCTTTATCCAGTTACAAAACATTAAATGACATAAATAAATGCCAAATAAATTGTTACTTCTTTATTAATCTTAAGGAGATTATTGCTACAGTCAATTTTCGTTTAGAGAACACCAACTTGGCAAATTGCTTTCTTTAGCTTTACATTTTAAAGGGCTTTTATAATTGAAGAACATGAGTATATCTAATATACAAAGAAGCCAGTAATGGTTAGCATCACAATTACACAGATGTCCTTATAGTAACTAAGTTTAACTTTTAAAGTAAAATTGAGAATCCACTGCGTATGGTAACAATAATCACAGGTCTGAAGGGTTAGCAGTACTAGCAAAAATCAAAGGATAGCTTTAACTGTCTTACACATTTAAGAAACAATGTTAATGAGTAGAAATATGCTTAGTCAAAGCAAACAGATATAAGCTAGGTTTAAAAAAATTTATATATATATATTTTTAGTTGTTGATGGACCTTTATTTTATTTATTTATATGTGGTGCTGAGAATCGAACCTAGTGCCTCACACATGCGAGGCAAGCGCTCTACCACTGAGCTACAACTCCAGCCCCTAAGCTAGATTTTTAAATGGCAGTGTGGCTCTTCTATGTTAGATACAGTAATGTATAAAAGAGAGAACATGTTGGTTATCTTGCTTCTAAACCTACATGAAGTTTCATTTTGCAAACTTTTACGTAACACTTACAGGAGACTCATACAAACATAATTCAAATATATATGTGTATGTATACACACATATATTCACATGTATATTTACATATATTTAGCATGTCAGCTATATTGTTATAACCTAAAATAATATTTTTTTATTTAACCAGTTACAAAATAATCATTTAAAAGTCTTTAAAACTGGTATAAACCTTGATTCCTTTAAGACTTAGTTTCCCTAAGTACTAAACCTAACAGACAAAAGAAAATTAACTTGATAGATAAGAGCAGAACAATATTTCAGACTTTGTTTTATGTTAGTTACATTAAAATTCAAATAGCTTTGACTGACTATGCTAATTATATCCAGTTTAATCATGGACACAAACTTTTTGAGATTTATCTTCCACAAACCTTCTGAAATTTATTTAGATGTTCTACAACTTGTTTATATCATTAGCTTTAGTTGTTGTTGTTTTTTTTCCTTTTGTGGGTGCAGTTGTTTATCCTGCCAGTCTTCTGTTATAGCAAGAAGTGCTTTGCCTCAGTGATGGACATCCCCTGGCCAAATGGGGTGTCCAGTCAAATATTAAAAGGTGAGACCATTCTTGTCCCCAAGTCATAAACTAAGCATGCTGAAACCTATTGCCATGTCCTTTGTGGCCAGCAGCCTCCATTCTGCCATGGACAAAAGGGGCTGGGAGGCAAGGCAAACACCACTTCCTTTGCCCATTTAAGCCTACGTAGATTTCCTGGGATTCTTTTTTTCCAGCCCTAGGCTGGTATCCTTGACCCACAGGGAGATGATCTACAGCTGCTTGGGATCAGACTGAGAAACAGTGCTAGAAGTATCAGCACTTGGTTGAAAGGATTTAAAAATTTTCCACCTTTTCTTCTGGTATCCTGCTATCCTTGCACACCAGAGGCAGTGCCTTTTTATACCCTCAACTTGGTTTTTGACTGTTCTGTCTCCTTTTTATGCAACTACATAAATACCTGTACATAGAAAATCTCTTCCATATATTTTATCTCTGACAGACCAACTCCAGCTGCAAGATTGTATAGTAATCCAGAAAAACATTCAAAGGCCAGATTGTATTACAGTAAAACATCTTTCTCTTAGACAGGCTGATACATATAGGTGGCCCATTCAGCCAAGACCTTCTTCCCAAGAGACTACTGATAAGATCAATTCAGCATGGCCTCATGTCTTAAAGGGCCAGTAATAGACACACACACAAAAGAAACACAGACACAGACAACCAGAGAGGATCTCCAAAACTATGGTTGACAGGTGAGAACCTTTAAAACAGACCATCCAAGATCTTTCCCCAGAGACTGGCTATAGGATCAATACAGTATTGCCCATGTCTTAATAGGGGGAGTAATAGATAGACAATCAGAGGGAATTCCTGAACCCCAGGCTAACAAACAGATGAGAACCTAGGATAGACCAAGGGGAGTAAATATCCCTAGGTTCTTGAGGCCTGCTTAACTGCAACTCCTATATTGGTGGTTCCAAAGATGTTCTCACAAAGAAGGACCAGATGTTCCCATGAGCAGGAACCAGATTTGTGGAATGAAGGCTCTTGGCATGCACACCAGGGGACTTACCAGATGGCCAAAGCTGTTGTGAGCTTATTGCTGTCAGTTTCCTTTTTTTTTTTTTTGAAGTGCACCAAGATGGAGCAACCTGTACCAATCAGGAAATTCCCCAAATGGCAGGAGTTCCCCAAAGCAAAAGGAAATTTGGCAGCTGCTGGAATAATCCCTCAGCCTCCGCCTGATCCTTTACTCATAAGAACTGCTCCTCCGGTTTGACTGGAGGCAAACTCATCCATCTCCTAACTCTAGCAGTTGACTCTCAACAAGTTTGCCACCCACTTTGCTTCCTCAGCATGGAAGTGGGAGTATTTGGAGAGCCTGACCTGCTCAAGAAAGCTGGAGCAGGGGTTGCTCTAAGTCCCATCTGGGTCATCAATTTGTTACCAAACAGCCCTTGTACCTCATGCCAATCCAATAATGAGGACATGGTTTTAAGAAAAAAGGAAAAAAGAAGTTTTATTGCTTTGATAGCAAAGGAAAAACACAGGAGACTCTGAAAATTTTCCCATCAAGGGAAATAGGGGATTTTTAAAGAAGCCATTGAAAGGTAACACTCCAGGTATTCTCTGTGTGGAGTTGTACTTCAGTTGTTGATGTGGGAGGTAGTCATTTCCTAGTTCTTCTGGTGCAATCTCCAGATTGAACTTGTTCCTGTGGTGCTTTTATGCTCAAGAACAGTTAACTCTGCCTAGGATGGGGAAGAAAGGTAATACTGTTTCCCTGGAGATCAGGGAGGGGAAGAATTAGGGAGGAAAAGAGAGAGGGAGAGAGAAAAAAGAGAGAAGGGGGTTTAAAAGTAAGTTGCTGTGGCAGAGCAGCAAGGGCTAGATTCAAAGCATAAAGAGACCACTGTTATAGGTCCACTTGTTGACATTGTCTCTTTCCCCTGATAATGTTTGGAATGTGCCTATACTATAGGTTTCTTAAAATCCATCTCCCTTTGCTTTATCTAATCTGAAAATACAAGTTAAATGGTGCACTTACATTTTGATAACAATGAGGCAATTTTCATAGATCAGTGAATTTACAGTAACTCCAAAATTTGTAAATTTCTTGGAAACTTGGGAGTTATGGGCATGAAGGAAAAACAGGTCTGTGGTGTAAGTCTGAACCTGAGGCTTTTAGATTTATAGTTTCAGTCTCTTTTTCATTCCCTTTGGCACAATCTGACTTAAAACACCTTGACAGATACTGTAAAGAAGGGAAGAACAGGTGTAAAAATACCAACAGGCTTCAATTCATGAAAATCAAATACATTATAAATTCATGCATTTTTTATGTCTTATTCACATATTGGCATCATGTATCAGTGAATGACTAATGTTCCTTGTATTGATTCTGTTGGGGAAAAAGAATCCTTTTTTTTTTTTTTTTTTTTTTGTATTCCACCCATGTATCAGTTCTAAGAACTGGAAATGTCAGAGTTAGAGAAGCTTATCCAACAATGAAGCTTCCAACATCTGAGCACCAAGAGTGTTATGTATTACAGAAAGTGTTCCAGGGAACCATACTGAGGTATGACTTTTCTTCACCTAAATGGGAGGCCAAAGAAATCAACTAGGTGTTGTCTGCATTCAGTGCCTGCAGAAGCTAGAGCATTATTTTTAGGAAAAAGAGCCACCATCGCCACAGAGACATGACAGCTTGATTTCACAGTGCACCCGACTCTTTCTTAGTCCTCTAGTGCCCAAATGTCTTTCTGAAATGTGCACATTCCACATTTCTCCGAGAAAATAAAGAATCACACAAGGAGTTATCCAAAAAATTTCACAAGTAACTTACTCCTTAGATACCTGGATATTAATTATTTTTTACTATCAGTAACTTCAATGAAAAGGTTGAGGTCTTGGGTAGGTATGAGCCAAATCCTTGACAATGAGCTTTTGAGTTAACTTGTTTCTTAATATATGTGCACTTTAGTTAAGCAGCATTTCTATGAATTGTTGCTCCATAAGATATTAGTTATTAAAAGAAGGCTCAGAATTCAAAATGAGGGTGATGCAAAGTTAGGCAAGTTTACGTTTACTTCTCAGAATTTTTAACACTTTATTGAAGAACAAATTTTCCAAATCCCAAACTTATGAATATTAAAGTGCCTGCTATATGATCTTGAACTCAACCCATTTTGTACTTCATTAAAAACCATGATGTTATGATTTGGATGTGAGAATACCCCATGCCAACCTCATTTTATACAATGCAGGAATATTTAGAGGTGAAGTGATTAGATCATGAGAGCTGTAACCTAATCAGTGAGCTGATCCATTTGCATGGATTACTGGGTTATGACTCTAGGCAAGTGGGTGTCGCTGGAGGAAGTACGTTACTGGGTGCATGCCTTTGGGGAGTATATATTTTGGCTCTGGCTTCTCATATTCTCTCTGCTTTCCAGGTAGCATGAACCCATGCTCTTCCACCATAATATTCTGCCTCACCTTAGGCCTAGAGCAATGGAGTCAGCTGACCACAGACTGAACCTCTGAAACTGTGAGCCCAAAATAAACTTTTCTTCTTCTAAGTTGTTCTCGTCAGGTATTTTGGCCACAGCAATGAAAAGCTGACTAGCACACATGGCCCTGATTATTGATATAAACTAACCCTGCCTGTGAGTCATGAAGTTCATGTAACCTTGGGGCTGAGTTTCCCAGGAACAAGATCTTGATAGCTACATTTGCTCTGATGCATCTATTGATTGTGCATGTCTACCTAGATCAAATCCCAGAAACTGGCATAATCCACAAAATGTAAATTGGAACTTTTGATAAAATGTACTCATTTTTTTATACCATCTGAGTACAAACACTATTTTACCTACAAATTTGTATCATATCAAGATAGAAGTGTCCTATTCACATATTATCAATAGAAACCAAAGTCATTTTAAATATTGCTGAAAGAACATTAGCATTCCTCAGGATACTCCAGCATACTTCTCTTCTGGTGAAGGTAATAGCACTGAAAAAATGAGGCATGTGATGCCTTTGGCAAGGAGATAAGGCAAAGAGGGTTACGGTAAACAAAGAGGGAGATGATATTCCTTACAATTTCTAAAGTTGTTGACGTTCATCCCTGACCTTAGTGGTTTGTACTTATAGCTTATAATTTAGAAAGTCCTTAGTTCTACCTCATCCATCTGAAGGTATCCTAGGATTTTCTTTATGGAGAATTGGGTCACTTATCTTACAGGAGAACTCCCAGTTCATTTATATGTAAGAAACTCTTAGAGGGACCCCTAACCATCATAATTTGCTTTCATGTCTTTATTTTGCCACAACACTGAACTTGGGGATTTTTTTTGAGGGGGGGCTATGTTTTATCACACTTCTCCATAATCCTGTCTCAATGTAAGTTTTGTATTTGCTCAGGGTGATGTGGTGCATGTTTTACTTGCCATGCTGGGTCTTTGGACACGTCATTGCCTTTCTTAGGGCTCCTTTCACCTCCTTGTTTCTAATGGTATAAATAAAGGGATTGAGAAGAGGTGTGAGAATTGTGTTCAGCACAGAAACCACCTTATTAATCTTAAATGAGGAGTGTGCTGTGGGTCTCAGGTACATGAACAGAACAGCTCCATACAGTAGGGAGACAACTGTCAGGTGAGAGGCACAGGTAGAGAAAGCCTTTTGGCGGCCAGCAGCTGAAGGAATTCGTAGGATGGTAGACAGGATGTAGATATAAGAGATGATTGTAAAGAGGAGTGACCCTGGGATCACAAAGATGGTTGCCAAGAGACCTAGTAGTTCCAAAATGCTGGTATCTGCACAGGCTGCTTTCAAGATGGGACCAACGTCACAGTAGAAATGATTGATGACATTGTTGCCACAGAATGGCAACTGGATGAGCAGCATTGTCTGACAAAAGACAATGGTGAAGCCCAGCACCCAGGAGCTGAGGGCCAGCTGCAGGCAGATGCTGCTGGTCATGATGGAGGGATAGTGAAGGGGCTTGCAGATGGCCAAGTAGCGGTCAAAACACATGATAGCCAGGATCAAGAACTCGGTGGTGCCCAGGAAGAAGTGGAAGAAGGCCTGCAGCAGGCAGCATGGAATGCAGATGACTGTTTTTGTTACTACAAAGGTTTCTAGCAGTTTGGGGATGACAGTGGTGGTGTACCAGATCTCTAGGAAGGCCAAGTTGCAAAGGAAGAAATACATTGGAATTTGCAGTCTGGGCTCAACCCAGACAATAACAATAATGAGCCCATTACCAGCAAGGGTTAATATGTAGATAAGAAGGATCAACATAAAGAGAGGGACTTGTAATCCCTGGATACCAGGAAAGCCTAGGAGGATGAACTCTGTGATTGCCGTGCCATTTCTCATGTCCCTTGATATCTAGAAAGATAGCAAGGAAGTAACTCTTTAGAATCATGTATTTATTTATTTATGGATTTATTTATTTTAGTGAAGATATTTTAGTTCTTAAGCTACTTTACTTATTAATTTTCTGGTGCATTTTATACTTACCTTTCTGGCTTACATTTTAGATGTTTCGCTTATAAGCAGTATATAATTGGGTTCTCTAAATAGTTTGATATTTGCTCTTATTTTTTGATTTGTTTTGGCAGTGGCACTGGGAATTGAAACCAGGGACTTCTGTATGGTAGGCAAGCACTCTACCACTGAGCTACATCCACAGCCACCTCCTTAGAATCTTAATGTGCGGTTGGCTATAGTTGGGATAACACAACAATAACAACAACAACAACAATAACCCCCCCCCCCAAACAACCACCAAAACCAAAGATTCTGACTATTTAAGGTCCTTGACTACATTTTGGCCCTGCTGCGTCATATACTAATACATACCAGGTACCCTTCCTTTCTGATAATTTGACTGGCTTTGAAAGCCAAACTAGCTTTTAATGGCCTCTTAAAGTATTAAATACACTTGACAAATGAAAAATAATTTTTTCACCCTTGTGCAGCTTTGAGAGTAATTCTTTTAAATGCAATAGTTTATCAGTCAATATGATAATTTAAAGTGGGTACTGTGTATAATAATGTGTGTATGTAAACATAGCTATGAGTTCATAAGAAATTAATCCCTACTCCTGTATTATATTCTGAGGGAGAATCCTTCATAATATTGCAGATAAGTTTAAGGAAGCCTATGCTATATGTATGTTTGTGCATTAAAATAATAAAAAATTTTGCCATTGTATTAGTGATGGTGTATAATTGAGGTCATGGAGCAGATGTTTTTCTAATGAATCTGCTTCCACATTCTAATTCACATTTCTTTTTCCCTTGTGGTACTGGGATTGAACCTAGGAGCCATATACCACTGAGCTACATCTCAGCCCTTCAATTTTTTTTTTATTGTTTTTATTTTGAGGCTGGGTCTCATTAAGTTGTCCAGGCTGGCCTTTAACTTGTCATCCTTCTGCTTCAGCCTCTCCCGTAGCTGGGATTACAGGCATGTGCCAATACTCCTGGCTCAGATTTTCTTTCTTTTTCTCCCTCCCTCCCTCCCTCCCTCCCTTCCTTCCTCCCTCTGTCTCCCTCCCTCAAGTGCTCTACCTCTGAGCCACACCTCCATTTTTTCTTCAGAAGGATATTAAAAAAAGCACTCAGAACTCAATGAAAAAAACTGTTAAGGAGGTAGAAAATGTGCTAAAATTAAATTCAAATTTCCAGGACCAAGAGAATTATAGCTTGATATACAAATGTACCTAATAAATGTGTATTGGACACAGATTTGCAGACATTAATCTAAGAAAGTGAAAAAGTAAGCAAATATTGAGCAAAGTAGACCAGAAATCCTGGAAAGTACATTCCTATCAAAAGCTTGCTTTGTGAATAAGTATCTTTTTTTTTTTTTAAATATTTATTTTTTAGTTGTAGGTGGACTATATTTTATTTTTATGTGGTGCTGAGGACCGAACCCAGTGCCTCCCGCGTGCTAGGCCAGCACGCTACCACTGCGCCATAACCCCAGCCCCGTGAATAAGTATCTTTTTATAACAATAAAACATTCCCATTTTTATGTACAAATTCATGGAAAACTGTCTGTTCTACTAAAATTCACTAGAAAGTACTAAATGACATCCTTTCTTATTGAGGATAATCTTCCTTGTTAATTTCCTTTGAAATGGGTAAGAAAAATTACCGTGAAATGGGTTGTACAATTTTCAAAGTACAAAAAAACCTCTTAGTATGGAAGAGGCTGCCCACTGTGCATGAATAGGTGGTGAATTCTTCACCCTGTGAAAAACATGAATTCTCTGAGATCTTATGGAAGAAAAATTATTCCACTTCATCCCCTCACTTCTGGACCAAGAAAAGATTATTATTTGCCTATACTCACAAGTTCTAGTGCTTCTCTGTGAAATGATGAAAGCATTTGAATCTGCACTAATGGCCAACATAAGTGGCTGTGAGCTTGGTCCTTCTACATGATCTGGATATGGAATTATCTTCATTTCTTAACAGAGGAGAGGGGCAGTCTCTCCAGCCCAGTATAAAATCTCTAAAGGTTAAGCATTCCACAATTTATAGAGCCAGCTTTATGAATTCCACAAGCACTTAAAAAAAAAAAAAAAAAAAAGCTTATTATGAGCTGGTTGCGGTGACGCAAGCCTGTAATCCCAGCACTTAGGGAGGCTGAGACAGCAGAATCGCAAGTTCAAAGCCAGCCTCAGCAAAGCGCTAAGCAACTCAGTGAGACCCTGTCTCTACATAAAACACAAAATGGGGCTGAGGATGTGGCTCAGTTGTCGAGTACCCCTGAGTTCAATCTCCAGTACCAAAAAAAAAAAGCTTATTATGTTCCAATGCTGCTGGGCCATTAAAGAACCAATCTTTAAATAAAGAGAGAGACTGTATATGATAATTATAATGGGACCCAATGAATCAAAGTGTAGAGTTGTGCACTGATTGCTCTGGGAATACTTAGAAGGGACCTCTTACCCAAGCTGAGCAGAAGTTAAAGGAGGTTTTCCAGAGAAAAAGAGACCTAAGCGGAGTCCTAGAGTTAAATAGGAGGAGGGCAGTAGGGAGGGAACAAAGATCCAAGCCTTGTGAAATAGAAGCAAGGCATCCCACCTGAGCTGGAGCTGGGGGTCAGATGCATCCTGCACTTCTGATAAACTAATGGATGGGGCAGTTTACATGATGGATTCATGAGGGATTTGGAGGGAAGGATCTTGAATCAGGAAGTTTGCTAACATGGGGACAATGTGTGTGTATGTACCTGTAAGAAATATGATGTCAACCTTCCTCCCTAACACATGTACATGTGGGTCTAAGTTTTATTAAAGAAGAGGCTGCAGGTAGTGCCTGAATGAAATCTTTTAAGACCTTATTCATAGACAGTGTTGTTGTGGTATCCAGGTTGTGGGGCCTGGACAGGGAGGGAAGAGAGTCTCTCTACTCTTTTTTTTAGTTGTAGATGGACGCAATATCTTTATTTATTTATTTTTGTGTGGTGCTGAGGATCGAACCCAGTACCTCACACATGCAAGGTGAGTGCTGTACCACTGAGCCACAACCCCAGCCCTTCTCTCTACTCTTGTCATAGAAACCCTGAGGACCCCACAGTAGCAAGCAGTGGGCAGTAGAAGAAAGATGCTAATGGAAGTGGCAGTACCTGGTGACAGGAACAGTCCTTAGCAGAAGTGACAGCAGCAATGATTCTAGTAAAACAGACGTAGAGTCAACAGAAGAGGCAGGAATCAATTGGCTGCTGTCCAGAGAACTTCATGGGCCGGCTGTGAGATTTTGAGGGCAGTTCAATGTTTTGAGCTAGCAAGTGAAAGCGGTATTCAGAGAAAATCAGAAAAGCAACCATATTAAGGTTATATAGTTAAAACACTGGATTAAACTTTGTGGTCTATATGCTTATCAAAATTCAGTCCTATACTGTAGAATTTTTTATTTTCTTTTACAAAAGTCCAATTTTTAGGGTCAAAAGTTCTTCCTCCACATTTCCCTGGAGCAGTGAGTTATCTTCCAGCTGTGCTGCTGTTCATGCTGACGTCTCCCATCTCACCCTAGGTACTTCAGTCATGCTATCATCCTTCATCGGTGTTCGAGTACAGCCTCCTAACTGGACCCTCTTTCTCCCAACTTGCCACACTCTTTTCTACCCACAGTTCATATTATTAGCAAAAGTGAGTCTTGTAAAACTATTTCACTCCTCAGAACCTAGAGGGTAACATCCAGAGTCCTTAGCATGACGTTCAAAGCCACATGGCTGCCTAATATTCTGCCATGTTTCCCTCTCTCTTCCCCTTTCTTACTGATTGAATTAGTCAGGTTCAGAGGTTGGTAAGCCATGGCCATGCTTTTGTAAAAAAAAGGTTTTACTGGAACACAGCCACACTCTTATTTCTTTCTATATGGTCTGTGTTTGCTTTTGTGCCATAATGGCAGAGTTGAGTAGCTCTAACAGAGACCATTCAGTCCCCAAACCCTAAAATGTTTACCACTTGGCCTTTCCAGAAGCAGTTTGCTGAGCCCTGTTTTAGTAGCCTGAACATACCACCATCTCTTTTGCTTCTGAGTTATTGCATATGCTGTTCCCTTTGCCTATAATAAATACTCTTTCACACTTTCTCCATTATTTGGCTATGTCCATCTGAGCCACCTCAACGGGAAGCCTTCCCTGATTTCCCATCTCTAGGACAGTCAAGGTGCCATTTCTGCAGGCTTCCATCAAACCCTGTGCATATCTTATCTGAACACTTACCAAATTGTAGGGACTCTAAGCACCTCAAGGGCAGCAACATGGGGCTTAGTACAAAGTAAGCCCTCAAAAGGAATTTCCTGAATGATCATGTAAGCGGTTAGCATGTTGGTGGTCTGCCTCCAGTTAATTACCTAAGTTTGTGTGAATTAATATATACATATGTTTAAAAGTGCTACTGTCTCTCATATTTTGAATACTACAGTTATTTCATAACAGGGACTGTGTGCTGAGTCATTTGTCTCCAGTGTGGCTTCCAGCTTTTCCTTATGCAAGTTTTGCTGCATGTAAACCTTTCTGTTCAATCTTTCCCTAATCTCCAAATGATGAATCTTATTGTGTTCTGGTTCTGCTGCCAGCTTTTCCATACTGCCCGAGTACAGATAGCAATATATTTTTTTGAGAGGGGGAAAGGGAACAGAGTTGGAAGGGGGTTGATTGAACCCAGAGGTGCTCTGCCACAGAGCTACATCCCCAACCCTTTTATTTTTTATTTTGAGATAGGCTTTCACCAAATTGCCCAGGCTGACCTTGAACTTTTGGTTTCTGCTTCAGTTTCTGAGTAGCTAGGATTACAGGTGTGTGCCACCCACTCCCAGCAGGTAGGTCTTTTTTACTCACTTAATGCTCAGTGGCTTGAAATTGAGTTGAATTATTTTCTTCAAAGCTATATTGTCACAATAAAGGATACTGCCCTTTTCTTAAACTTTTAATACTCTTAGAAGAAAGTATTAACATTTTCATTTTCTTTTCTGGATAAGTTAAGGGAAAAATACCTCAAGCTTTGTTTTATTGGCTTATTTGCTTTGCTTTCAAATTGTTGACAAGGATCAATTTTAGTTTTCAAGACTTAGGTTATAGAATAAATTTGAAGATGCCCAGTGTGGTACAACCTTAAAGCAGAGACAAAAAATACATACATTATACCTTGCACAAAGGGAAATAAACACAAATCACTACTTGGGGGATGTGGGTAAAAGGTAGGAAATGTATGCATTCATTTATGAAGGTCCAGATCCATGGCGTGTTATGACTTTTCTGCATGAGATTAATTCGTTAGAGTTTGATTGCAGACATTAAGGCACCAAGGCTGTGTCTGTTCATTCTGAAGAAAAGCAAAACTTTATCCAAAATAGTAATCTTTCCCTCTGTGGCCAAGCAGTACTTACTAGTGGTTCCCAGGAAAACACTTCTGGTCTGGAGGTGTGTCCTTGCCCACCAGTGGATCCAAAGAAAGGAAAATATGTTGTAAAGCCAGTCTAACTGAAACAGAAAATTTTTTTTTCCGCCTTTCTACACTAGAAAAAAGAATCTCTCTTTCTAGAATTTAAGGCAAGTACCTTTATGTATCATAGGGTTCTGTTCATAAATCTTTAAAGAAATGACAAAGTTTCTTTCAGTGTGTAGGAGAATTGTACTGAGAGTGATTAATACATGGGTTTACATTAGGTCAAGATTTCTTATCTGAAAATAATGATTTGTTATTGGGGCACTTTTGTAGCTTCCTTTGGGAAATCAGTCTTCATGGATGTGTGCCACAGAGTCCCAGGAGACAAGTAAAGTCTCAATACAAGTTTATTCATAAGTAAAACTAAGGAATTTGTAATTTTCTAAGTTCTAATTGGCACCAGTCATCTCTGCATTCCTGAAGTAATTAATCTATATCTGAGAACCCATGATTCTATGGGTACTAGATCTTGGATTTGTCAACTTCCCTGAGAATAAAAGTCAATGGTATCTTTCTGATTAACTGGGATCATCTAATGCAATGAGGATTGAATCCAGGGCCTTGCACTTGCCAGGCAAGTGCTCTACTACTGAATTACATCCACAACCCCTTTTTCTTTAAAAATGCTGTATGTGAGTGAGATCATGCAGCATTTGTCTTCCTGTTTGGCTTATTTCACTTAGCATAATGTTCTTCATGTCCACGCAGACCATGGTTTTATTTGTAAGAATCAAAATCGAAACAATCCAAATGCTTATCAACTAGGAAAAGAATATATAAGCCATGTTATTTTTATGCAATAAAACTGAGCAATGAAAAGTAATAATTTTTTCATATTTAACAACATGGATGAATCTCAAAAATATTTTGTTAAGTGAATGCCCCAAGACACAAAAAAGTATACCTACCTTGATCTCTTACATAAAATCATACAACACACAAGATTTACACACTAAAATAAACATCAGACCAGTGTTGGGGTAGAAGAGAGGATGTTGAGATTGAAAGCAAATACAAAGGAACTTTCTGGAGTGCTAAGAACATTCTGTATCTTATTTAAAGTGGTGACTACGTGTGTGAATACATTTGTCAAAACTCATCGAAACTTGTTTTTATTTTTATTTAGTTTTTTATTTTTAAATTTTTTCCTAATGTAAACTATTGATTTTATTTCATGACTATGTGTGTGTGTGTGTGTGTGTGTGTGTGTGTGTGTGTGTGTGTGTATCTCAACATTGGCTTAATCATTATTAAAAAAATACCAGATTAATGCAAGATGTTATTCATATAGACATTGCAGTGGGGAGAATGAGGAGGGGAAAGTGGATATTTTGGACCTCTTATTTTTTTTTTATCCTAAATAGAAGAGGATCAGGCAATATACTCAGCTAGGTGTTTAGTGTGACAGCACCCTGCAGCTAAGTAGTAGCCATTCCCTTTTGAAAGGCCAAGAACAAGTCAGTTTGCTACAATGTTCAATTTAACCTTTTAAGGATTTTTTAAAAATCTATTTATTCCACTTAGTTATACATGACAGCAGAATGCATTCTGATTCATTGTACACACATGGAGCACAACTTTTCATTTCTCTGGTTGCACATGATGCTGAATTACACCATACGTGCAGGCATACATGAACCTAGGGCAATGATGTCCATCTCATTCCACCATCTTTCCTGCCCTCATGTCCCCTTCCTTCCCCTCCCTTTGACCAAAGTTTCTTCATTCTTCCCATGCCCCCTACCCCATTATGGACCAGCATCCACTTATCAGAGAGAGCATTCAGCGTTTGATTTTTTGGGATTGGCTTACTTTGCTTAGCATGATATTCTCCAACTCCATCCATTTACCTGCAAATGCCATAATTTTATTCTCTTTTATTGCTGAGTAATATTCCATTGTGTATATATAGAACAATTTCTTTATCCATTTGTCTATTGAAGGGCATCTAGTTTGGTTCTTCAGTTTAGCTATTGTAAATTGAGCTTCTATAAACATTGAAGTGGCTGCATCGCTGTAATATGCTGTTTTTAAGTCCTTTGGGTATAGACCAAGGAGTGGGATAGCTGGGTCAAATGGTGGTTCCATTCCAAGTTTTCTAAGGAATCTCCATACTGCTTTCCAGATTGGTTGTACCAATTTGAAGTGCCACCAGCAATGTATGAGCATACCTTTTCCCCCACAACTTTGCCAACACTTATTGTTGTTTGTATTCTTGATAACTGCCATTCTGACTGGCAGAATGAAAGATGAAATCTTAGTTTTGGTTTGCATTTTTCTAATTACTAGAGATGTTGAACATTTTTTCATATGTTTGTTGATTGATTATATTTCTTTTTCTGAGAAGTATCTGTTCAGCTCCTTAGCTCATTTATTGATTGAGTTGTTTATTCTTTTGGTGTTAAGTT
>CM053399.1:95361046-95380031 GCA_028644305.1 Xerus rutilus
AGAAGAAGCTCGTTAGTTTGAATCCATTCCATTTATTGACTCTCGATTTTATTTCTTGTGCTTTAGGAGTCTTGTTAAGGAAGTCATGGCCTAATCTGATGTGATGAAGATTTGGGCCTACTTTTTCTTCTATTAGGCGCAGGGTCTCTGGTCTAATTCTTAGGTCCTTGATTCACTTTGAGTTGAGTTTTGTGCATGGTGAGAGATAGGGGTTTAATTTCATTTTGCTGCATATGGATTTCCAGTTTTCCCAACACCATTTATTGAAGAAGCTATTTTTTCTCCAATGTACATTTCTGGCACCTTTGTCTAATATAAAATAACTGTATTTATGTGGGTTTGTCTCTGTATCTTCTATTCTGTACCATTGGTCTATAGGTCTATTTTGGTGCCAGTACCATGCTGTTTGTTACTATAGCTTTGTAGTGTAGTTTAAGGTCTGATATTGTGATGCCTCCTGCTTCACTCTTCTTGCTAAGGATTGCTTTGGCTATTCTGGGTCTCTTATTCTTCCAAATGAATTTCATGATTGCCTTTTCTATTTCTATAAGGAATGACATTGGGATTTTAATTGGAATTGCATTGAATCTATATAGCGCTTTGGGTAGTATGGCCATTTTGACAATATTGATTCTGCTATTCAAGAGCATGGGAGATTTTTCCATCTTCTAAGTTCTTGTTCAATTTCCTTCTTTAGTGTCCTGTAGTTTTCACTGTAGAGGTCTTTCACCTTTTTGTTAAATTGATTCCCAAGTGTTTTATTTATTTATTTTTTTGAAACTATTGTGAATGGGGTAGTTTTCCTAATTTCTCTTTCAGAGTATTTATTACTGATGTATAGAAGTGCAATTGACTTATGGGTGTTGATTTTATATCCTGCTACTTTGCTGAATTCATGTATTAATTCTAGAAGTTTTCTGGTGGAATTTTTTGGATCCTCTATAGAATCATGTTGTCAGCAAATAATGATAGTTTGAGATTTTATTTTCCATTTTTCTTTCATCTGTCTAATTGCTCTGGCTAGTGTTTCAAAAACTATTTTGAATAAAAGTGGTGAAAGAGGGCATTCCTGTCTTGTTCCCTTTTTTAGAGGGAATGCTTCCAATTTTTCTCTATTTAGGATGATGTTGGCCTTTTGTTTAGCATAGATAGCTTTTACAAAGTTGAGGTATGTTCCTACTATCCCTAGTTTTTCTAGTGTTTTGAACATGAAAGTGTGATGTATTTTGTCAAATACTTTCTCTGCATCAGTTGATAAAATCATATGATTCTAATCTTTAAATCTATTGATGTGATGGATTACATTAATTGATTTCTGTATGTTCAACCAACATTACATCCCTGGAATGAACCCTACTTGATCATGGTGCATTATTTTTTAATATGCTTTTTTTGTGATTTGCCAAAATTTTATTATGAAATTTTGCATCTATGTTCATGAGGGATATTGGTCTGAAATTTTCTTTCTTTGATGTGTCTCTGTCTGATTTTGGTATCAGAGTGATACTAGCTTCTTAGAATAAATTTGGAAGGGTTCCCTTATTTTCTATTTTGTGGAATAATTTGAAGAGTATTGGTACTAATTTTTGTTTGTAGAACTCAGGTTAGAATCCATCTGGTCCTGGGCTTTTCTTAGTTGGTAGGCTTTTGATGGTGTCTTCTATTTCCTTGCTTGAAATTGATCAGTTTAAGTTGTGTATGTCCCCCTGGTTCACTCTGGGTAGGTCATATGCCTCTAGAAATTTGTTGGTGTCTTCAGGTTTTCTATTTTACTCGAGTATAAATTTTCAAAATAGTTTCTAATTATCCTCTGTATTTCAATATAGTCTGTTGTAGTATTTCCTTTTTCATCACGAATTTTAGTAATTTGGGTTTTCTCTCTCCTTCTTTTTGTTAGAGTGGCTAGGAATTTGTAAATTTTATTAATTGTTTTCAAAGAACCAACTTTTTCTTTTGTCAATTTTTTGAATTGTTTCTTTTGTTTCAATTTCATTGATTTTAGCCCTGATTTTAATTATTTCCTGTCTTCCACTTCTTTTGTTGTTGGTTTGTTCCTCTTTTTCTAGGGCTTTGAGATGTAGTGTCAGGTTGTTTTTTTGTTGACTTTTTCTTCTGTTAATGAATGAGTTAATGCAATGAACTTTTCTTAGCACTGTTGTCATAGTGTCCCAGAGATTTTGATATGTTGTATCAGAGTTCGTGTTTATCTCTAAGAATTTTTTATCTTTTCCCTAATGCATTCTGTTATCCATGCATCACTCAATAGTGTATTATTTAGTCTCCAGGTGTTGTAGTAGTTTCTATTTTTTAATCTGGTATTGATTTCTAATTTTATTCCATTATGGTCAGATAGAATGCAGGGAAGTATCTCTATTTTTTTTTGTATTTGCCAAGAGTTGCTTTGTGACATAACATATGATCTATTTTGGAGAAGGATCCATGTGCTGCTGAGAAAAAAGTGTATTTGCTCATTGATGGATGGAATACTCTATATATGTCTGTTAAGTCTAAATTATTGATTGTTTTATTGAGTCCTATGGTTTCTTTGTTTAGTTTTGTTTGGAAGATCTATCCAGTGGTGAGAGAGGTGTGTTAAAGTCAGCCAGTATTATTGTGTTGTGGTTTATTTGATTCTTGTAGTTGAGAAGGGTTTGTTTGATATACATAGATGTCGCATTGTTTGGGGCACAGATGTTCATGATTGTCTTGTTGATGTATGATTCCCTTAAGCATATGAAATGTCCTTCTTTGTCCCTCTTTACTAACTTTGGTTTGAAGTCTACTTTATCTGATATGAGGATGGAAACCTCTGCTTGTTTATGTCACATGGTCTATGTGAGTGATACCCTTTCACTTTCAGTCTGTGGATGTCTTTTCCTGTGAGATGAATCTCTTGAAGGCAGCATATTGTTGGGTCTTTTTTTGTTGGGTCAGTCTATGTCTTTTAAATGATGAGTTTAGGCCATTTACATTCAAGGTATTATTGAAATATGATTTGTAATCCTAGTTATTTTGGTTTGTTTTTGTTTTTACCTTGACTTGGTTTCTCCTTTGATTGGTCTTTCCTTCAGTGTAGTTCTTCCCTTTGCAGATTTTCATTGTTGTTTATCATTTCCTCGTCATGGAATATTTTGCCAAGAATGTTCTGTGTGCAGTGCAGGCTTTCTCACTGTAAATTCTTTTAACTTTTGTTTATCATGGAAAGGTTTTATTCCATTATTAAATCTGAAGCTTAATTTTGCTGGATATAAGATTCTTAGTTGGCATCCATTTTGTTTCAGAGCTTGGTATATGTTGTTTCATGATCTCCTGGCTTTAGGGTCTGGGTTGAAAAATCTGCTGAGATTTGAATTGGTCTCCCTCTATGCATAATCTGATTCCTCTCTCTTGCAGCCTTTAAAATTCTGTCCTTATTCTGTATCTTAGGCATTTTCATTATAATGTGCCTTGATGTAGATCTGTTGTAATTTTGTAGATTTGATGTCCTGTAAGCCTCTTGTATTTGATTTTCCAATTCATTCTTCATGTTTGAGAAATTTTCTGATATTACTTCATTGAAGAGATTGTGCATTCCTTTGGTTTGAAACTATATGCCTTCTATCTTAATAAATCTTAGATTTGGTCTTTTGATGCTATCTCATAATTCTTATATGTTCTGTTCATGGTTTATTACCATCTTCACTGTGTGATCTACTCTATTTTCAAGATTGTATATTTTGTCTTCATTATCTGAGTTTCTGTCTTTTAAGCAATCTAGTCTATTGGTGATGCTTCCTATCGAGTTTTTTATTTGGTTTATTATTTTCTTTATTTCAAGAATTTCTGATTTTTTTCACAATCTCTAGCTCTTTCTTGAAGTAATCTTTTGCTACCTGTATTTGCTTTCTTATTTCTTTGTTACAGTGATCAATGCTTGCCTTTATTTGCTCTCTTATCTCTTTGTTGGAGTGATCAATATTTCCCTGTAGCTGCTCACTTAAGTCATTCTTTAATTCACAAATTATTTTAATTACATACATTCTGAATTCTTTCTCTGATATTTCCTCAACTGTGCTGTCAATGGATTCTATTATTGGAGTATCTTGGTTTGTTTGGGGGCACTTTCTCCCCTTGTTTTTTCATATTGATCATGTGTCTTCTTCTCTAGTAGTGCGGATCTAGGGTATTACAGTTTCTGTCCTATAATCTTGTAGTGTCCCTGCAGGTTACCAATACCTCACCTTTAAGGAGAAGATCAATATTTACAGCATCCAATGCAAACAATATGCAGTCTTAAACCAAATAACTTCTATTTAAACAATTACAGTTTTGTTACAGTAAATAGAAATGATGTATTTGATTAGTATCACACTATAAATAGTAGGATTACATACAGTCTCTAATGGTGGACAAAGGGTTGGAGTGGGGTGTAGGATGTGGGGTTTATGAGGTAGGAGGTGAGAATATAGAGGCATTAAATCATAGGAAGGGTGAAAGAAGAATCAAGAGAAGTAGGCCAGCAGGGATACCTCTGGTGTGCAGGCCTACAGGGTTGGTGATAGTCTTCTCAGTCTTGGCTGTTGTCTCTAGGAGGCTGGACAGCCATGCATTGGTAGATGGGAGCTGCAGCACGATAGGTCTCCTCCTCCTCCTCTGCATGTGGGGCTGGGTGGTCTGCTCTGCCTCCTCAGTGTGTCAGGCCCACAATATATTTTAATATAGAAAAATTTTTAATTTAAAAAATCAATCATTTTTTCCTTATATGGTTCATATTTTTCACAACCTGTGTAAGAAATCTTTGTGTACCTTAAGGTTGCAAAGAATTCCTTCTGAGTTTTCTTTTAGATATTTAAGTTTATGATCCATTTAATTTTTGCATTTAGAGTGAATGATTGAGGTTCATTCTTTTTGTAGTAAATCTTAAAGTCCTCTAACTTGTTATTTTTCAAGTTTTATTGGTTACCTTTGCTCCTATACATAGGTACATAAATTTTATTTATTTATTTATTTTTAAAATTTTAAAATTAATTAGTTAATTAATTAATTTGTTCTAAATAGTAATATATGACAGCAGAATGCACTTCAATTCATAGTACACAAATGAAGCACAACTTTTCACTTCTCTGGTTGTACATGAAGTAGAGTCAGACCATTCGTGCAATCTTACATGTACCTAGGGTAATGTGTCCATCTCATTCCACCATCTTTCCTACCCCCATACCCCTCCCCTATAAGTACATAAATTTTAGAAATGGTAATTTTTCTTTTTTTTCTTGTTACTGAGAATTCAACTCAGAGGTGCTCTACCACTGAGCTACAAGTCCAGCCCTTTTTATTTCTTATTTTGAGACAGGGTGTTGCTAAGTTGCAAGGCTGACCTCGAACTTGCTGACCTGACTTGCCTCAGCCTTCTGAATACTTTAGATCATGAGTCACCACACCTAGCTACTTTAGTTTTTCTGCCAAGAAACCTGAGGGGATTTTGATGGGTGTTTTAATCATACTAACATTGCTACATTAATATCATTCAACTATACTTTATAGTTATTTGTGTGTGTGTGTGTATTTTTTATATTTATCTCCCAATATTTCATGTTTTTGATGCTATTGGAAATGACCTTTGAAAATTTTTCATATTGTAATTTTGCATTACTAGTACATATTAATAGTATATCTTGCTAGTTAGAAGCAGTATTTTCAATATCTTTTGCTCTGTTTCCTTTATAAATTCATTTATGAGATTTTCTACATACACAATCATGTGATGAACACAAACAGACCACAGTTTCCTTTCCACTGAGGATAGGCTAGGATCTCTAGCAACACTGACTGGACATGGTGAGTGCAGGCACACATTAGAATCAGACTTCTTGCCTTGTTCCTGATACTGAAGGGAAAGGCTAAGTCTTTTCCCTTTTAATATGATTATCTGTGAGTTGTTTTTTCTCTTTATCAGGTTGAGGAACTCTTTCCTGAGTTTCTTTTTTGCTAAGATCTTTTTTAAAAATCGTGAGTGATTATTAAATTTTGTTAAATGATTTCTCTCCATGCAACATACACATAGGCTTTTCTTCTTTATTTCTATTTCATTGATATTGTATTATTGTATTTGATTATTGTATTTGTATTATTGTATTGATAGTGTATTATTGTATTATTATTGTATTATTGATAGTGTATTATTGTATTTGTTGTTCAAATGTTAAACTTTAGAATTCTAACATGGTTCAACTGGTTATGAAATACTACTTCTTTTCTATGTTGCTACATTTAATGTGCTAATATTTTGTTTAGGGAGTTTATGTTCTTCAGGGTTATTACTCAGTAGTTTTGTTTTCTTGTATCAACATAACACTGGTTTCATAAAATGAGTTGGAAAGTGTTCCTTCCTAGACTCTTTTATTTTCTGAAGGACTTTGTGTAAGATTTTTTTTTTTTTTTTGGTACTGGGGATTGAACTCAGGGGCACTTGACCATTGAGCCACATCCCCAGCCCTATTTTGTGTTTTATGTAGAGACAGGGTCTCACTGAGTTGCTTAGCGCCTTGCCATTGCTGAGGCTGGCTTTGAACTTGCGATTCTGCTATCTCAGCCTCCCTAAGTGCTGGGATTACAGGCTTGCGCCACCACACTCGACACGTGTAAGATTTTTATTATTTCTTTCTAAAATATTTGGAATGAATTAATACATGAAATTACCTAGGCCTGGAGTGTTCTTTGTAGGAAAGTTTTAAATTGAATATTAAATTTCTTTAATATACACAGTCTATTAAAAATTTGTATGACTTCCTGTATCTATTTTTATAATTTATGCTTTTCAAAGAATTTGTTCATCTCAATTGTCCACTTCATTGGCATAAGAGTTTTAATATTCTTTCTATCTTATTAATGTCTGTAGTGATGTCCTCCTCTTTATTCTTTGTATTATCTGGTATCTTTCTTTGTTTCTTTGTTTCTTTCTTTCTTTGTTTCTTTCTTTCTTTGTTTCTTTCTTTGTTTCTTTCTTTCTTTGTTTCTTTTATTTCTTTCTTTCTTTCTTTCTTAATCTTGATAGGTCTATTTAGTATTTTATTAATTTTACTGATCTTTTCAAAGAACCATGCTTTGGTTTTATAAATTTTTCCACATTATTTGTTCACTTGCTATTTCATTTATTTCTGCTGTTACCTTTATTCTTTCCTCCTGTATATTCTTTCCTTGGGTTTAAATGAACTGTCTTTTTATCATAAGGAAATATATGAGATACACATTGAATCTCTTTGCCTCTGTAATGTTCAATTTTTGTTTTTAAAATTTCTTAAAGACTTAAGAAATTCCTGTAACATTACTTGCAGTGAAAATCAGATGTCAAACTTTTTTCTCAGATTTTTGTTTGTTTGAAAATCTAATTGTATGCCCTTCTTTTTAAAGGATATTTTTACTGGATCTAGAATTCTAGGTTGACAGATACCTTCACCCCCTAATCAATTTAAAGATATTGTTCTGTTGTTTTCTGGATCATGTGGTCTCTAATGAGGTATCAGCAATATTGTTATATATACATTTATATGAACATATGTACAAATATATATAGTATTGTTATATGTATGTTAATTCTGATTGTTTTTATATTTCTATTACTGGCCTTCAATAATTTAGTTATGTATATCATTGTTGGAATGTTTGGTGTCTGTTGAGTTTTGTGAACATGTGAATTTATATGTAAAGATCAATGTATTCTTAGCTTCTTCATGCTCCTTTGCCATACCCAGATGATCCTCTTCAGAAGCTTTTCTTGATCTCATTTCCATGACCAAATCTGACCTGTAGCAGGAGCTATGTAGCCCCAAGTGGTTCAGTTCCTACTCTCAGTTCTAAAGATGGGTTCCTGCTTGGGTTTCTCTTGCATCCATTCTTTCCTTCCCAATTGAACATGGGTTGCTCCACCACTGAACTACGTCCAAAGCCATTTTTACTTTTTATTTTGAAACAGGGTCTCAGTAAGTTGCTGAAGTTGGCCTCCAACTTACAATCCTCCTGCAAGTTGTTGGAATTAGGGACATGCCTCATATTGTCCAGCCCAGTTTTTTTCTTAATTCTACAATTCTCCATCAACCAAAGATTACAGTTATAATAACTAAACTTCTCCTAGATCCCCTTCCAGAGATGGAATCTTGCCTCAATACCATCCTGGTGGCTAGAACCTTCCCTACTGATTACCTAGCTAAATGTGATTGTCTACCTGCCTGGGATCCTGGGTATCATCTGCCTCAGATTCTCTGTTATGCCTATTCTCACCTTTTGGGCACTCTGAAATTTCATTTTTCATCTCTTCAAAGAGACTAATAAAAGTCTTGATGTGTTTGCACTGCTATAACAAAATACCATAAGTGAGTAGCTTACAAACAACACGAGTACATTTTTTCACAGCTCTACAGGCTGAAATGGCTAAGATAAGGTACTGGCAGATGGTGTTTGCTTAGGGGGTATTTCCTGCTTCATGGATGACTGCCATAACTATAACCTTCATATGGTCAATGAGACAAGCTAGTTCTCTGAGGCCTCTTTTATAAAAGAACTAATTCCATAAAGAATTATGAGGGTAGGGTGCTTATGACCTAATCACCTCTTAAAAGCTCAAATTCTTAATACTATCATCTTGACCTTGTCTCAAAATAAATAAAATTTAAAAAGAAGGCCTAGGGATATAGTTTCATGGTAGAGTGCCCACCTAAGCATGTGTGAAGACCCCAAGTTCAATTGTTGGTACTACCAAAAAAAAAAAAAGGAAAAGAAATAAATCTTTTGTAATTCTATGAAACATAAGTCTTAGGTATAAGTGATTTGTGATCTCTACATTTTTTATTCCAAACCATTACTACTCGTGGTTTTGGATTTGCTTATGCTATAAATTGGGCATGAGTAGGCTAATCTTAGTCAAACTTGGTAGGAGTCAGGAACTGTAACCTTATAAAAGTCGAGTATCCGTTATCTGAAATACTTGGGAATTGAAGTATTTTGGATTTCAGAGTCTTTAGATTTTTGAATATTTTCATATATATAATGAGATATCTTGAGGATGTGACCCAAAGATAAGCACAAAATTCACTTTTGTTTCATATATGCTTTATACACATACAATCGAAGATAATTTTATACAATATTTCCAGAGATGGAATCTTGCCTCAATACCATCCTGGTGGCTAGAACCTCCCCTACTGATTACCTAGCTGAATGTGATGGAAGATCAGAATTGAAGATAATTTTATACAATATTTTTAGTGCATCTGTTTTGACTTTGACCTGTTATATGAGGTCAAATGTGGAATTTCCCACTTGTGGCATCATATGGATCATATTGATGCTACAGAGTTTCAGCTTTTGAAGCATTTTGGTTTTCAAATACTTAATTTGTCATGATCAAGAGCAGCATCATTTTCTACTATAGAATGATATGCAGGGAATGCTTGTGAAGTCAGACTATGAAATGTTAGATGTGGTAGGAACAACTAAAGGATGCCTACCTATCCAAAAACATCCCACTTCTACCTAGGTTGTGTACCTAAAAGTCCACCATTAAGAGTAACAAAAATAAAAATAGAAAGGGCTGAGGATGTAGCTCAGTGGTAGAACATTCCTGGGTTTAATTCCAGATCACAAAACAAAATAAAAACAAAATAATTATTTGAGAAAATTGATCATTTTGCATTGTGAACAGATTAACTGCTATGTTCTAATTTTGGTGGCTTTTTTTCCCCCTTAAATGCTTGCTGTATTTTTATTTGGTGGATTTTTCTGAGTCTTCTGTATCTTCCCTTTGAGATACAAACATCTAAATGATAGAGTAACAAAGTTATTCTAAGCTAGCCTACTAATGAGGATATGAACAGTTAACTAAGAAAAACAGGCAAGTGAAATTTATGGAACTGCAGGGTGAACCAGGAACAGGAAAGGATCCCAAACTGAGAGGATCAGGAACGTCAAATAGTTTTAACAATTTGAGGGAAAGTTTTGGTCAACAACTACTGGTTACACTATTTTTGGTGCTATTTTTTCTATTAGATAAGTGAGCAGATTGGGCTTAAGGCTTTATATCCTAGAGAATCAGGACTCAAGCAAGTGAATGTTTCCGCTCTGTTTTTAGCCTCAAAGTCAAAGCTGAGATATTATTAATACTAATTTCAATATATATATAAAATTTTATTTTTACTTTATCATTTAGCTTTTATGCATGCTACCTCCCCTACTTGAAATGTGCTTATTTTTATCAAATCATAATTCTATCTAACTTTTTAAGTCTATTAGCTTGAATACTGTACTCAATATTCTTTCTTTACAAACATTTCCCAGTAGAGCTCTTTGTATGTTAGTTTTCATGACTGAGTAAATAGGTGTAAAGATATTTTAAGCCCAAGTGTTCCATCTGATTGTAATCCTGGACAAAGCTGGGACTACCAGTGGTCTCTAAAAGCAACCATTGTTTGGTTCAATAAATATCTACTCCATGGGAAGCTCTCCTCAAAATCCTTCCAAATAGCTTTCAGGAAAACAAACCCTTGACATCACCATCTTTGCCAGGCCTGAAGACATAACAGAAAATACTTAATTTTTAGAGGACATAGAGCGTTAGTTCAGAATAAGCATCAGAATTGTCTTAAAAATAGAAAACAAGTCAGGCACAGTGGCGTATGCCTGTAATCCCAGCACTTTGGAAGGCTGAGACAAGAGAATTGTGAGTTCAAAGCCAGCCACAGCAACGATGGAATGCTAAGCAATTCAGTGAGACCCTGTCTCTACATAAAACACAAAATAGGTCTGGGTATGTGGCTCAGTGGTCGAGTACCCCTGAGTTCAATCCCCAGTACAAAAAAAAAAAACTATATCTATATCTATATATGTTTGTGTGTGTGTGTGTATATATATATATATATATATATGTATAAAAACAGAGTGAAATAAAATAAGCCAGACCATCTTGGGATTATGTGGGGTTGGAAATGAATGTGAGTATAGAAAAAAAAATGCTCACCCCAGCAATGCTGAGATCCTTTGCATTCCCCATACCCTCCAATTCTCTTCGTACCTTTTCAAATAAGTCACCTTTTACATTATTTCACAGAATACCTAACATTATTGTTTTCTACTTAAAAAAGCATATATTTTTAAACAATTCAGGGCCTTGTGCCTGCTAGATAAATGCTCTATCACTGAACTACATCCCAGCCCCTGACACTGTTATCTTGACATTTAATTTACAATTTGCTAAAATGTGAATTAAAGAGTAAACTTATTTACATGACACAAGGATTACTTTTCAACTTCATGTTTTCATATAAAGGAAAAAGAAGTTAGAATGATTTGGGAAATTAATCTTTATTAAAAGATGCCTTATTTTATCTGTATGGGAAAAATTTGTCTCATGCACTTGTTCTGAATCATTTTTGATTTTATGCTTTTTGAAGGCTGTGGCAATAAAGCTGCCAACTACTTTGTTAAATTATGTCTAAATGTGCACATCCTCAGCCATGGTCAAGAGCAAAAGTCAGCAGCAGCAGCAGCGAGACCAGACACAACTACCATCTCTGCACCCAACAAATGTGTTCATTCTGTTTAGTTCTAGTACCTAAAATAAATAAAACCTGAAACAATCCCTATTAATTGCTTATTTCCTAAAAAACAAAACCAATTTGTATCTGTATTTCTTTGTTCTTTAATTTATTATTGGTGCATTATAGTTATGCATGGGTAGGATTCACTGTAACATATTCATACATAAACACAATTTTGCTGATATGTAAACAAATATGATGATGTCTGCAGATAGAATAGTTCTTTGAAGCTGCATACAGTGGCTCACAGCTGTAATTTTAGCAACTCTGGAAGATGAGACAGGAGATCACAAGTTTGAGGCCAGTCTCAGCAACTTAGTGAGACCCTGTCTCAAATTAAAAAAAATAAAAATAAAAATAAAAATGGTTGGAGATGAAGCTCAGTGGTACAGCACCCCCTGGGTTGAATCCCCAGATAACAGCATAAAATAAAATAATTATTTGAGAAAATTGCTCATTTTTCATGAGGAACAGATTAACTGTTAATGTTCTAACTTTAGTAACTTTTTAAAAAAAAGCCTGTTGTATTTTTATTTGGTGAGTTAATCCCTTTTTATTGGTTCATAACAGTTGTACATAACATTAGGTTTCATTTGGACATAATTATAAATGCACAGAATATAATTAGCTTCAATTAAGTACCCAGTACTTTCTTTTAAACTTCCCCTTCTCCCTCCCCCTGATCCTTTTCCTTTGTTTTACTGATCTTTCTATTTATTTAACTTTTTTTTTGGTAAAATTAGTGTCTTGTACATAATGGTGAGATGCACTGTGGCATATTCATATATATATACATTGGAAAATTATGTCAGATTCATTCCACTGTTTTTCCCTCATCCTGTCCCTCTTCTTTTCCTGCAATCCCCTTCTACTTCTGCTCCCCTGATATTTCTTTTATTTTGATGGAATCCCCCTGTTTATATTCTCTATCTCTTCTTGCACAATTTTAGACAATTTTAGCTTCCACATATCAGAGAAAACATGAGCTAGTTCTTTGAAAATTTAGACTCTCTAGGAAAATTTGCAAGTAGACTGTTCAATTTTCTAAAAGACTGTTGCCTTTGAGCCTTATTTTAACATAGTAAAAACTGTTTTCAAGAACTATAAAGTCATACTTTTTTCATCCTCTTTTCTTTATTGTATACCTATTATTTTTAATATTTTAATTTTAGTTATAGGTGTACACAATACCTTTATTTTTATGTGGTGCTGAGGATCGAACCCAGTGCCTCACACATGCTAAGCTGAGCCACGACTCCAGCCCCATGTATACCTATTTTTGCTATATAATGTAATTGGGAAGATATAAAGAAGAAGACTATTTCTTTAATAGAGGAGCTCATACACAATTAAATTATAAAATAAAACATGAATACAGAGTAGGGCAACAAGAACAATAACACTGCAAGGTAGTAGTAAACCTAAAATTATTCAAATCTAACCCTTTATTATGCAGATAAGGAAACTGCTGGGAGAAGAGGTGATTTTAGTCAATATTATACAGTAACATAGTGGCCAGAGTTGGATAAAACCTGGCTTTCTGGAGCCTTCCAGAGCTACCTGAAAAATACAGTAGTCTCTCCTTATTTGTAGCTTCAACTTCTGTGGTTTACTGCTGGTCAGCAGTGATCTGAATATATTGAATGGAAAATTTCAGAAATAAGCAATTCATGTATTTTAAATTGTACACTGTTCTGAGTAGCATAATAAAATTTTGTGCCATCCTCTCCCATGCTACACAAAATGTACAAATCATCCCTTTGTCTAGAGTATGCATACTTTATGTGCTATCCACCCAGTAATCAGATAATAGCCATCTTAGTTATCAGAACAACTATTGTGATATCACAATACTTGGGTTTAAGTAACACTATTTCATTTAATAATGGTCACAAAGTGAAAAAGTAGTGATGCTGGCAAATCAAAGATGCCAAAGAGAAACTAAAGTGCTTCCTTTAGGTGAAAAGGTAAAAGTTCCCAATTCAATAAGGAAAGAAAAAAAGGTATATGATGAGGTTGCTAAGGTCTATGGTAAATTATTAACTTCTTACTGTGCCTAATTTCTAAAATAAATTTTGTCATAGTATGTATGTTTAGGTGAAAGCATAGTATATAGAGGACTTAGTGTCATTCCCAGTTTCAAGTAGTCATCAGTGGTTTTGGAATATATCTCCCACAGATAAGGAGGGCTCTTTTACATCCCTTATATTTCTTGTTGTGGTGCTTTAATGTAGGGATTTACACCCAGAATACAGAGTCAGTGTTGTTGGCCATCAATTTCACGTTTACAATTATTGATGTTATACTTTCCAATGGATTTAAACTCAAAAGTAATCACTCAGTAAAGATTTAAAATACATTACCTCTGGGGAAGAGGAGTTAAGTGCCTTTCCATGTCTTTTCAATTTTGCAGTTATTTTAATAACTTTGCATTAATCTTATACTTAGGAAAAATCTGAAAGGAAGAAAAAAGATTAATTTTGAAACTTGACAAAAGCCTTAAAAGGGAGGATTCTGGACATTTTGGGGTGGGGAAGAATCGCTGGTTTGAGGAAAGTAGTGATGAGTAAAAATTTGTGGGAGAGGAGGATGTTTTGGGTGGATTTGTGTTCTAGTAGGAAAGGAGTCACGTCCTGAGAACTTGGCAAAAGAAACTTCAGTGCTAGAAACTTCTGGGAATAGCTTTCCAACAGCTGCATGATAGCCTGCCTTAGCCAAACTGGTCTCAGCTTCTTCTGCAGCTGCAGACTGTGGATAATGAAGTCCTTTTAACCCATTTTGTTTTCAAATCTAGATCCTAAAGTAGATCTTGCCTTAAGAGACAAGATGGTCGTAAGGTCTTACCTTAAGAGACAAGATGGTATTGGGGAGAATTTCCCAGGAAATAAGTGAATAAGCAAATGGCTTCAGGAGAGCAGCTTTTTTTTTTTTTTTTTAAATTTAGAAGGTAAATATTGTCTTCAAAGTACATGATTGAAAACTGATTAGGAAAAAAGGGCCTCAGGTGCTTTTCTCCTGTGAGGAAGACAATGGCCCTAAGAGGGATACAGAAGTCTGGTCTATGGGCAGAATGGGCAAAATAAATACCTTAATGACCACATAGTTTTACCAAGGATCCTTTTTTGTACCTTCAGCTGTGTGTGTGCGCACAGACATGTGCACACCTAAGTATTTTAGGCTCTGGTAAAATTCAGAGGAAATATGTTCAAGGAGGAAAAGAAAGGGAGGGGACTAGTTGGAGGCAAAGAACCTCAATAGTAAAGTGCCATTGAATAAATTAATCGATGTTCTGGTTCATATAGTTCATACATTTTTTTATGAAATCATCTTTTACTTTTAATTAAGTAGGAAGTGATTTTAAAGTATTAGAGGTATTTTCCCTTTTCTATTACAGATGTTGAAAATATTTCCCCTACTTTATCATTTGTATTTTGACTTTGTTTATAGTGTCTTATCATATAGAAGTTTTATATTTTTATGATGCTAAATCTACCCACTTTTAAAAGTCTTCTAGAATTATTGATTTGGTTAGGAAGGTTTTCACTTACATGAAGTTCATAAAGCTTCTCCTTTCTGTAGTTTATTTATTCTTATTTAATGTTATTTTATTGAAGTTAAGTATTCAAATAACAGTAGAAATATAGAACAAAATTGCCCCATCCCATTCTCTAATAAAATTAAGATTTTCCTCTGGTCTATCTTACCTTCTAAACTTTGGCCATAAACAATTCATTTTTTTTAAATTTAGAAAAAATATTATAAATAATTATACTTTGCACTTTCATATTGTATTTTATATTGTATTATAACATCTATATATGTGTGTATATATACTATCTATTTTATTGTAATCTTCCTCCCCAACACTACTCTAATCCCTGTTAATGGCTTACTGTGTCCTTTTAAAATTTAAGCTTGCTTATTTACATACTGTATATGAAATCATGCTGTATCTACTTCTCTGCCCTTTGCTTATTCATATATTTTCATTTTTATTCATATATTTTCTACTGTTAATAACATTGATACATTTATGATACCTTTTATTTTAATGAATAGAATGATAAGATCGGGACCTTTGCACCCAAACATTATGCATTTTCAGTAGGCAATCTCAGAATCTTTTACATAAAAGACTAGTAGTTTTCATTCTCTCCAGCAGTTTTACTTTGTGCTCTTTTTATTCACATGATAGCTGATATTACTCTTTTTTGGGGGGGTGGGATACCAGGGGCACTCTACCACTGAGCCACATCTTCAGCTCCATTTTGTATTTTATTTAGAGACAGGGTCTCACTGAGTTGCTTAGTGCCTCGTTTTTGCTGAGGCTGGTTTTGAACCTGCCATCCTCCTGCCTCAGCCTCCCGAGCCGTTGGGATTACAGGCGTGCGCCACTGCACCTTGTTTGATGTTACTCTTTATTAATGTTTAGAAATGCTTTTCTAGTTCTATTTTATTTTTAATTCCTAATTTATGCCTTATATTTGTTATGTATGTTGGTAGACAAAGGTTATCCATTCGTTCCAATCCTATTTATTGCACCTTAATACTTTTAAAAAAATAGAATTGAAATACTATATTTATCAAAACAACATGGTTAAAAATATTCACTCATTCAACAAATTTACTGAGTACCTAATATGTGCTAGACTCTGTTTAGGTACTAGCAGTTTAGGGGGAAGAAAACAGATTAACATTTTCCATTCGTATGGAATTTACAATCCAGACAATGCTTGGGTCAGTTTTTGGACTGTAACCCTTCTTGACTTTTATTGCTATGTTTGTTCTGTAAAATAGGCTAACTTATAAGATTTTTCTATAAGGTTAACAATTTAAAAAAATATTTTTTTATAATCTATATACAAATTTGTGTATTTTATTGTAAATGTTATATTCTAATCTATATGTTTTTTCCCTTCTCCTAATCTCTGTGTGTATGTGTGTGTGTGTGTGTGTGTGTGTGTGTGTGTGTGTGTTTTCAACCCCAGGGCTGCAAAGGCCCCAGCATGCTATATATTGATCCTATAGAAAGAACTCAGGGGACTCCGTAGAGAGAGTTTGGACGGTTGTATCACTCATTCTCTCCTTAGTGAAGGCAGACCTGGATATATGGAGGGCAACACCATGCCTACAATAGGGAGAATTTATAGGAAAGGTTGAATGCCCACTGTGCAGATGGATTTCTTTATCATGAGTAAATTCTTTTTTTTTTTTTTTGGTACTGGTGATTGAACTCAGGGGCACTCGACCACTAAGCCACACCCCCAGCCCTATTTTGTGTTCTATGTAGAGACAGGGTCTCACTGAGTTGCTTAGCACCTCGCCATTGCTGAGAGTGGCTTTGAACTCGCGATTCTCCTATCTCAGCCTCCCTAAGTGCTGGAATTACAGGCTTGTGCCACTGTGCCAGGCTCATGAGAAAATTCTTTTACTTTATAACCAAGGTCATTTTGTTTTGATCCTTACCTAAAGATCAGAGACAAAGGAAGTGGCTAGCTTCTCCTTTCCATTTCCTTCATTATCACATTCTTTAGATTTTTTCTTATCTCACTGCCCTGAACAATAAGCTTTCCTGGGCACTGATTAGTGTTTACCTCAATTGTGTGTGTGTGTGTGTGTGTTTGTTTGTGGTGGGGTTCTGGGAAATGAACTCGGGGGTGCTCTACCACTGAGCTCTATCCTCCATCCTTTTTATTTATTTTGAGGCAGAGTCTTGCTAAGCTTCTCAGACTGGCCTGAAACTTGCCATCAAATTGGCTCAGACTCCCAAGTAGTACCACCCTCTGGCTGTTCCCACTTAACTGAGTTTTCTGTCATAGAAATTTTAATTTTAAAATAGTTAAATATACCAATCTTGGACTACTCTTTCTGGCAATACTATAGTCTAAATATTCTGAAAATCACCTGCTGTGTAAATCTGAAAAGAAGGATAAAATATTAAAATAAAACTCATTCTTTTAATGGAATAAATGAGCTTTCCAGAAAGTAGGGCAGCCCTCTGAAGCCAGGATGAAGGGGGAGTGCCAGTCCAGAAAGGTTGGGGGGCGGTTTGACATCACCAGCAGTGCTTGTAGCAGGTGCTCCAGAGCTTTAGCTTGACAGCATTATTATCTACAGGGACAGGAGACAAATTCTTACACTTGGGTAGGGCATGGAGGCAGAATTATGATCCTAACATAGAGCTGAAGCTAGAGAAGAGCTACACTCCTAAGAAAAGGATGAACTAGAAAAGAAATTCATTCTACATTTCTATTTTGATCTCAGTTGTGGATCAAGGGAAATCGATCATTTTTGTGGATTAACAACCCTCCCACCATTTTTCTTTGAAAAACCATAAGCAGTGAAAGTCCATTTACAGTAGAACTGGATTGGTAGTGTTTCCCAGACAACTGCCAAGTGGAACTGTAAATCCTCTCTACAGGAAGACACCCTGAAAGCAAGCCTGAAAAGAGTTCTCATAGATAAGGAAGAAATATAATCTTATAGAAAATTAAAGCACTTATGGCATTAGAAGACAAACTGTAATTAACAAGAGTAAGCAGAAACAGCAGCAGAATCAAGTCTATAAAAAGTTCAGCATTAAAATATTAAAATTATTGGACTCAGATAAAACTATGCTTAATATATTTTTTAAAATGAAAAGGATCAAAAAATGAGTAAAAAGGCAGATATTATGAAAAAATAAAGTCAATTTGAAAAAGACAGTGATAGGTAACTGACAGACACAAGTGGTAAGAATAGGAGGATAAGGGGATATTTCTATAAATTGGGCTCCTGTGCTGACCTCCATGTGCTTTTATTTAAAAAAAAAATTGTTTACTTCCAGCTCTGTCTGGCTTAAGTCAATAGGATATGTTATTTTCCTCAGCAATCAACCTGTTATCTGCAGGAGAAATGCAGACCTGAAATTCCAGTGAGAACCCAAGTTACCCTGTAGAGGGGACTTTTGTGTCATTTACACAGACCAGATGCTGTAATTCAGGGATATTAGGATAATTCCTCCTAGCCATAAAGTCTGTAAAAATAGGTTCCAATTAGAACTGGTAGGCTTGGGCTAAATTGACCAAGAGTTGTCATGCACAGTGGAAACTTGAAGGTCTAATGTCTTCATGCTCCTAGTGGTTAGTCAAGAGATAGACTTGGATGGGACTCTCTGGAAACTTCCCTGGGGCCACAGTAAAACTGGAGGGCTGGAGGATCATGCTGTCCTCTTTTCTAAGAAGAGAATGGGAAAGGACCACTGGGGCTGTCTCATTCTGTGGCAAGTCCTTGTCCTGTAATAGATGTGACAGAAAAAACCCCCATAAATTTAGCAAATTTAATGATTTGAAGAGGTGATTTGATAGAGCTTACTAGATTGAACTGGAAGTGAGGTAGGAAGAATTTACCCAGAATGCAGAGACAAAGGAATAGAAAAA
>CM053399.1:95380531-95445449 GCA_028644305.1 Xerus rutilus
ACAAGGCAAGAGAGCCATTTTATTGAGCTCAGGTCCCTCTTTATATATGTTAAGAGGCCCTTTGTCCTCAAAGGGCTATGGGGTGCATAGGGTGTGACTATTCTATTAGCATCCGCTATAGGGTGCATAGGATGTGCCTATTCTATTAGCATCCGGTGACTATGCTATTAGCATCCTGTGGCTACTCACAGGAATGCAGAACTTGTTACAAGATGGAACTATGGCCAAAGCTATATGATTGACAAACCTGATATTTGTTGCATATTATGTACTGAGGATGCGCCCAGGCCAGCTCTCTCTCACAACTTTTCATTCTTTTGGTTGTACATGATGTGGAATTATACTGGTCATGGAGTCATTACATGCATATAGTGTAAGAATGTAAAATTCATCTACTATTCTTCCTACCTCCATACCCCTTCCCTTCCCTTCACTCCCTTCTGCCTAATCCAAATTATCTCTATTCTTCCTTAGACTCCCCTTCCCCCTTATTGTGAATTAGAATATGCATATCAGAGAAAATATTTGGCCTTTGGTTTTGGGAATTGGCTTATTTCACTTAGCATGATATTCTCCATTTCCATCCTTTTACCAGAAAATGCCATAATTTCATTCTTCTTTAAGGCTGAGTAATATTCTACTGTGTATATATACCACATTTTCTTTATCTGTTCATCTGTTGAAGGGCATCTAGGTTGGTTCCATAGTTTGGCTATTGTGAGTTGAGCTGCTATAAACACTGATGTGGCTGTGTCACTGTAGTATGCTTATTTTAAGTCCTTTGGGTATAAACCAAGGAGTGGGATAGCTGGGAAAAATGGTGGCTCCATTCTGAGTTTTCTGAAGAATCTCCATATTGCTTTCCATAATGGTTGCACCAATGTTCAGTCCTACCAACAATGTGAGAGTGTACCTTTTTCCCCACATCTTTGCCAACATTTATTGTTGGTTGTATTCTTGATAATTGCCATTCTGACTGGAGATGAAATCTTAAGAGTAGTTTTGATTTGCATTTTTCTAATTGATAGAGATGTTGAACATTTTTTTTTCATATATTTGTTGATCAGGTGTATTGCTTCTTAAGTGTCTGTTGAGTTCCTTAGCCCATTTCTTGATTGGGTTATTTGTTTTTCTGGTGTTGAGTCTTTTGAGTTCTTCAAGGTGGACCTATCAGCAATATTTTTTGATTTCACATATGAGTGAGATCATGCAGTACTTGTTTTTCTGTGCCTGGTTTATTTTACTTTAACATAATGTCCTTCAAGTCTATCCATGTTATTATAAGTGATGGGATTTCCTTCTTTTTTTATGGCTGAATGTGTGTGTATCTACCATATTTTCTTTATCCATCAATGGATACTTAAGTCATTTCCATACATTGGCTGTTGTGTAGTTCTGTTTTTAATTTTTGAAGGACTGCAATACTACTTCCCATAATGGCTGTATTAATTTGTATGGCCACCAACAGTGTATGAGAGTTTCCTTTTATCTACGTATTTACCAGCATTTGTTATTTTTTTTTGTCTTTTTGATAATGGCTATTTTAATTGGGATAAGATGCTATCTCATGGGGGCTGGGGTTATGGCGCAGTGGTAGCGTGCTCCCCTAGCATGCGTGAGGCACTGGGTTCGATCCTCAGCACCACATAAAAATAAAATAAAGATATTCTGTCCAACTACAACTAAAAATAAATAAATAAATATTTAAAAAAAGATGCTATCTCATTTTGGTTTTTATCTGCATTTCTCTGATGGTTAGTGATATCAGCATCTTTCATATACTTTTTAGACATTTTTATTATCAAATGTCTATTCATTTGTCAAGTTTTAAATCAGATTATTAATTTTTTTCAGCTGAGTTGTTTGACTTTCCTGTATATTCTGCATATTAAGCTCTTGTTAGATGAGTGGTTTATAAATATTTTCTCCAATTCTTTAGGTGGAAGTTTCCCTTCAGTAAGTTTTGCTCTTATTCAAAGAACAGTTGCATAAGCTGGAAGGGATGTGAGAGTTCTTAAGAGCACCAAAGTTGTCTCAGGTATTCAAACATGCCCTGTGGAATCAGTTGATACTGCATGAAGTCTGTCTGATTTATGCATTAGATGTCCTAGATAGAGGCTAAAAATATGTGATGCACAGCGGGGGCCAAGAAATCTAGACTGAATTTATATGACAATTTTGACTAGAGAAGGTGGGCACCTGTGAGAAGCACCAGATAGGAAACATAACATAATATCTATTTCAGATGTTGGTTATCTAACCAAACCATGTAGAGTCATTTCTAAAAATTATAAATAGAAAGGGTCTATAAAGAAAGCAAAGCTTTCTTTGAGATATGGTACATAAGCTACTTTAACTTCTGTGCCTAGATAGAGAAGTTGGGATAGGAGGATTCTACTAATTTCTGCTCAGGATATACTAGGTATCCCTATCCACATCAGGAATGCCAACAAACATAGGAACCTATCTACTATTTCAATGGTGAATTGTATTGATATCATTGAAAGACAGCTGCTTTGTCACGGATATCTGCTTTCTTACAAGGGGAATAGATTGCAGGGACAGTGAGGAAGCTCTGTCCTTAAATGGCTTCATGGCAGTGTGAATCAGCAATGAACAACCAGAGCCAGATAATATTAAAAGGCAGTTCATAAGTCCATATGGAATATCTCTTGGGGTGCCAAGGAACACTTGGTAGTAATCATGGAGTACAGTGAGAACCTGCAGTATGCATCTGGGTCAGATGAGCAAGATCCACTGACATTTGTCATTTTATTTCAAACCCCTCACAGAGAGGACCAAGATGAAATTGGGTCCTAACTCTTACAAGTTATCCTGTATGCAAAGGAAAGTAGAGAAGAACAAATGGAACCATCTTATATAGTCATTTTGTTTATAGATCATGCATGTTGCAAAAATATTTTCTACAAAATTCATTGTCTAATATTTTATGGATATAGTATCATAATGGCTAAATTTGTTCAAGAATTGTGATTATTAGAAAAAAATAAAAATAATACAAAGACTTTTGAAAGTCACGAAAGAGTAGGATGAATAGAATGGTTATGATGATGATAATAATTATTTTGGTGACTACAATTTGAGAGTGTTTATATAATAAATGCTTTAAATCGCTTTCAACTTTAATCATTTAGTCATTAAATCACATTTATTCTGCCTTCTTGGGTACATGAGTATTTGAACATTCTTAGCTTATTAAATGCCATCAGTTTCAGGTTTGTTTCTTTTGATGATTTTGTTTCTGGTTATGAATCACAATATCCTCCTTCTTTGTATGCCTAGACATCTTTGTCTGGATACTGTATATTGTGACTTTTAAACTGTTGTTGTAAATTTGGTAATATTCTTTTAATGCATGTTAGCCTTTGTTTTCCATGGCACTTAAATTAGTTGTGGAATAGTTAAGTTCTTTCAAGTCTTATTTTAAAATTCTTTTTGGAAAAATGTAGGTTTTTCTTTGTTCCAAGGATAATTTATTCCCATTATTCTATCTAATGCCCTACAATTTAAAAGATTATTCCACTCTGTCTGGAAAAATGATTTCCATAGCAATGTGAACAGAGAGTATTATTTTGTTTATTGATTTCTTGTGGATACATTTACACCTTCAGGTAATTTCTTTTCATGCATGCTTAGTTCTATATTCAGCCATTCTCTGCTTATCTCCAGATTTTCTGCAATTCTCTCATCTCTGATCCTTTTTCCTAAAAATTCAAGTAATTGTAGCCTCCTAAAACTAATCTTTATCTATCTTGTAATACAGAGAAGCTACCAGCCTGTTTGCATGCTCTGCTACAGCCTGGAAAATGCATTCAGGATACAAACTAGGGCACCTTATTTGTTTTCCTATCTCAAGGATCACAATCTTGCACTGCCTGTTGTGCAATATCTGAAAAGAATTTGTCTTTCTTTTTTCTTTTTTTTTTTGCGATTTTCTAGTTGCTTAAGTGAAATGTAAAGTAAAATCTTTATTACTCTATGATGGTGAAAATCAGAAGTATTAATCCCTTTGTTTTTAATTTTTTTTTGTACTAGGAATTGAGCCCAGAGGAACTTTGCCACTGAGCTATATTTCTAGTACTTTTTATTATTTACTTTGGAGACAGTCTTGCTAAATTGCTGAGGCTGGCCTTGAACTTGGAATCCTTCTGCTTGAACCTCCGGAGTCCCTGGGATTACAGGTGTGCATATTGAGCTCAGCCCTTTGTTTTTAGAATGTATCATTCATGGACTATAGCTCCATTGTAGAATGCTTGCTTAGCATGTGTGAAGTCTTGGGTTCAATCCCCAGTTTGATGAGGAGGAATTCTAGAATGTATTATTCATAAGATAATCTTGTGAATCATTTTCTTACAAACCAAAATATGAATTACTTAGGAATGGAGATCATGTCCTGTTTATCTTTGTATCATCACCACCTCCATAGATTCTTATACAGAGTCTTGAAAAGGTTAGAGATCCCTATTTAGTGTTTCTTAGCTCATGCACTAATATTAGTGCTTTCAAATTTATCCTATATTAGCCTTGTAACATGGAAATTATTATGAAATTTATTTTATAGTTATATAAGGAACCTATGATACAGAGACATTAAGAACCTCACCCGGGATCATGATTCAGTAAGTATATTCCACACATCTTTTATGAATAAATACTTGACTGACCAATGAATTCCAAGGACAAAAGATCATGTATAAAATCATAATTAAACCATATAGCTATGGCTAGGATGTAACTGAGAGGTAGAACACTGGCCTAGCATGCACAAGGCCCTGGGTTCATGCCCCAGAACTGCATCAACAACAATAAAAATATAATTAAACTGAAGTCCTTCCCCCACCCCGAACTGGAAAACCAGACATATTTAGATTGTAAAAGATTTAAGCGACTGAGAAAAGACCTACAAATCTGGCCTTTTGTACAACTGTTGGGAACTCTTTGGTAAATCTTTATTGCCAGGTGCCCAAGTCTCATTAAAAACAGAATACTTTGGCAGCTAGCTCTAGTACTCCAGCAAAGTACTTTTTCACAGACAGAAGCAAACTCAGTTTTTGTAACTAATAAAGTAATACATTTATTTTATACCAATAAATTAACATATAATTAAGCACCTATGATAAGAAAAATGATAATTATAATAATTATTTTTGTATAATAATACCATGTTACATGATTTTAAAAAGTCAGAAATCAAGTACATATTAAGACAAATTTCCTGCCATTATTTAATCAAGGGTGTCTCCGATTCTGAGCAATGATGTAGGGTTCTTGGTATCTGGTGTCTTGCTTAGACCCTATGCCATGGTTCTCAAACTATCCTTTGCTCTAAGATCATTTGCAAGCCTTATTAAAACATGTAGTGCTGCAGCTCATCTCCAGAGTCTTAGGTGTAGGAGGTCTAGGGTGACCTTGAAAATTTTGATTTTTGTCATGCTCCTATGTGATCGTAAAGCTGCCAGTCTAGGAATTAGAATTTGAGAACCGTTGTTTGTTGTACAAGTCAACAAAGTCATCTGGTTTTTCCTTTATTTCCAATGTTTTTTGCTTAAGAAAATATAAGTGAAACCTTTTAACTTCAAATTTGTTATGAAAGGAAGTCATCAAAGGAAGAACAAATTCATATACGGTTTTACTTCAGGATACCTAGTCAATCTCTATTGCTTATGTGTGGTTGTGTTTGATGCTCAATTTTTAGCCTTATGGGCCTACTATAATCATCTGGCTGTTTTGGCTTCCAGTCTGGTAAGGGTGCTGATAATCTTGGTCCCTATGGTGCTGCTTGCCCAATCCTTGGCAGCAGAGGCCCTGATGTGACTTTTGCTCTGAGTGACTGCCTATTTTAATACAAGAGCTTGTTTCCTTCACTCCGACCATAGCATTGGGTCTATGTCCTCCTTGCATAAATCTTTTTGTCCCAAATATCCACATGGCTCATTTACTCATCTCCTTTAATCCTATATTTTAAGATCACCTCAGAGAAGGCTTTCTTAATCATCCTATTTAAAATTGAAACTCATCCTAAAAAACTCTGTATTCCCCTTTTGTGCTTTTCATATAATTCCTCCTTACATTTTACTTGTGTGTTTCCCTCTACTATAATTTAAACTTATTGGGGGCAGAGATTTTGTCTATTTGGTTTAATGGTACCTAGTAGGCACTCAGGCAATATTTGGCAAATGAATAAATGAATAAATAATTTCCTTTGTGTACACTGGTGCATCATATTCCTCAGTGATGGATATATTTATTTTGTTTGACTCCATATACATTATTCTAGTTATTTTCTGGTAATTTTCTACAGAAAGTCAGATACCAAGTCTCTAAGATCTTTTTTCTTTTTCTGTGCTGAGGATGGAACTTAGGGGCACTTAACCACCGAGCCACATCCCCAGCCATTTTTATTATTTATTTTAAGACACAGTCTTGCTAAGTTGCTGAGCCTGGCTTTGAATTTGTGATCCTTTTGTTTCGGGCTTCCGAGTTGCTGAGAAAGTGTGCACCACCATGCCTGGGTCTAAAGTCTTTTCAAGATTCACTTTGGACCTTCGTTAGACCATCTATCAAAAGCAACTATGACAATGTGAACCTTGTTACCTGGCATAGTTCCACTTCTGGATGCATCCATTCCAATTTACCATTCTATACTATGAACTTCTGCCACCAACACTCCATTCACAAGTACTCTAGATGTCTTCTTCACCTTTGACCACCCCAAGGAGGCCATCGTATAAGTCATTCCCTGCTCTCCTAGAGCCTTAGCTGAGACCCACTACTAGACTACTTCAATCAACATTTATACAAAGCAAAGCAAACATGTCTCCTATTGGAAAATGGTCTTTGGTTTAACTTGTGCTTCCTTAACATTGAAATACTGCATATATGTTCAGAGAGCCTTCTCAAAATAGTCTACATTTACATTCTCTATTTATTTATATATGTACAATATCCCACCTACTGCATTTTGGACTGTTCTCACAAAATTCTGTTAAATTTTATTTTCGCTAAAGTCATCCAGGTTCTGTTGCCATTAAATGCAACAGACACTTATAGTGGCAACACATGGTACTTGAACCATTGATTTTTCCCTTGTCTTCCATCCTATTTCATGGTATCATACTGTCTTGGTTTTTCTTCTCTTTGGTCATCCATGCTTAAACTAATTTTAATCTTGTCTCTTTTTATTATCTTCCTCAGATATTCTGCAGGAACCTCCAGTTCAGTATGTTTACCTTCAATTTACCTCTTTTGTGTTCCTGTTCCCATCAAATATCTCTGCCTTTCACCAAGTATAGCCAGAAGCTTAGAACTTCATGGGTCATTTCTTTTTTTAACTTCACTTCTCACATATTTACTTGATAATGTAAATAGAGGTTAAAATTAAGCCTCCTAAAATATTTAAGAGTGCCTAATAAGTTAAAATTTTCTAACATTACATGTCTCACTGTAGATAGTAATATAATATTATTATTAAATAATTAGGAGATGGGAACATTGAGGCTCAGATAAGTTGTGACATGATCAAAGTCCCTGAAAAGTAAATGGGCTTAGCCAGGATTAGAACTGGAGACCTGTGAATCCCTGTTGGGTAACTTACATAATTTTAAGCTATGAATATACAAAACAATACATAGATTGATTCCCTTCTACCCAGCTATGAGCAGTTTTCTTTTGGTTTGGTATGTATGGCTTATTCTGTTGGCACAGTCTCAGTTTTCTATCATATTAGCTGTGTTCATGTAGAATGAGTGCATGGAAGATCAGAAATATCATGTGATACATTCAACACAATGTCAAGTTTTCCTTAATGTCAAGGACACAATTCTGTTCATTGTCTCTCTCAACACTTCCTTTACCTTCTCATTCCTTAAGCTGTAAATAAAAGGGTTCAGAAGAGGAGTTACTACTGTGATGAGGACAGCCGCTACCTTGTCAAAATCCAGTGAGTATTTTTGATTGGGTCTTACATACACAAAGATGTTGCTCCCGTAAGCAATGGAGACTACAGTGATGTGAGAAGCACAGGTAGAAAAAGCTTTTTGACGGCCTCGGGCTGAGGGGATACGCAGGATGGTAGAAATGATGTAGCTGTAGGACCCAGTAGTGAATGCAAGGGAGCTCAGGATCACCAAGGCAGAGAGAAGAAAGTTTATCTTCTCAATTAGGTGAGTATCTATACAGGCCACCTGTAGAAGAGGAGCAATATCACAGAAAAAGTGATTAATTTCTTTCCTACAGTAAGGTAGCCTTGTCACTACAATGGTTGGTACCATCACGGACAAGAAGGCTCCCACCCAGCATCCCAGAACCAGCAGGAGGCTGGCCCTGCTGTTCATGATGAGGGTGTAACGCAGGGGGTTACAGATGGCCACGTAGCGGTCAAAGGACATGACGGCCAAGAGGATAAACTCCACTGTCCCTAGAAAGAAGTAGAAATATGTTTGAGTGATGCAGCCAGCAAAGGATATGGTCTTCTTTTCTCCTAGGAGGCAGGCTAGCAACTTTGGGGTAACAACAGTAGTGTATAAAATATCTAGAAAGGATAAATTACTGAGAAAAAAGTACATTGGGGTTTGTAGGTGAGAATCAGTCCATATTAGGGAGATGATGATAATGTTTCCTATTGCTGTTAATGTGTAAGTTAGCAAAAGAACCACAAAGAGGAATATTCGAATCTCCAGGAGAGCTGGGAAGGCAGTCAGGGTGAATTCAGTCACTGTACTCCCGTTTCCCACAGCCATGGTCCCAAGGTGGACAGATGTTCCCTGAAAAGAGGAGAAAGGGAGAATCAATTTAGGTAATTTGATAAACATCTGTGAACAATATATTATTGAGCACGTCTCATTTTGAGAGCTGAGTCATGGCATATAGTCCTCTATCTGAAAATCATTTGTGCAGCCTTAGGAATGTCAAAATACTATTTAAACATACCTTTTCCACATAATCAAAGGATAAGATGGTAAAAACCTCTCAGCTTTCTTGTAGTTCTTATTAAATGGAATTTCTATTCTTTTCTACTCTTCCAATTTCATGTTCTTAGCTAAAAATGTACCAAAATACTCAAATTTTAACTAGAACTCTTTTCTATTATTCTAGAATTTACAGTTACTAAGAGGGGACTTCTTTTTGATATTTTTCATAACATTATTTTTTTTCAATTTTTATAATCTGTCTTGAGCAAGAAGTAAAGGTTGATTTTGTGTTTGCTCTATTTGATGGTTTCCAGAGTCAGTTTTATATCCTTCCTCTAGTACATATAGAACTACGGAAATAGTTCAGAGATGTTTATAGTGAACAATGGCTTATGGTTTCTATTAATCACTGGAGATGTCACCTCAGAAGGGAATAATGAATATCTTGTCTTTAGACAAGCTCTGTGAAACACATAATATGCACATCATACATCTGCTTGATCATTTGAGAAGATGTTATATAGTATGATAAAATCAGAGAGGTACAAATTATGTACAAGAAGGTAAAGTAGAGCTAATTAAGCTTTCTTGATCTGCTTGATTAGCTTAAATCTTAGAACTGTGCCTCAAGACCATCCAGTTGTTCTTTATTATCTAAGAAATTATTGTTTAGCAGATTTCCTCATTCCAGGTTAGAAGTACATACACTGTAACTCTGATGTCGGTGCTTTCTTCGTCTACATTTCACTTAGCTCCTCCTTAATAGGCAGATTAGCGGCAGCTACTCCCTCTTTGCTACTAACAGAGGGCTTGTCATTTTCCTTTTCCCACTTCTCCTCCAGGATAGAAATTTGGCGTCCTGTTTCATTTTTTATTTTAAAAAGTTTTTCCTATTACAGGAAAGACATTTTCAGTGTAGAAAATTATAACATGAAGTGAAACTTTTGGAGATATAATGACATTTTTTTTGTTTTTGTTTTTGTTTTTTGGTACCAGGGATTGCGCCCAGAGGCACTTAATCACTGAGCCACATCCCCAGCCCTTTTAAATTTTTTTTTATTTTTTATTTTTATTTTTATTTTTTGGCACAAAGGATTGAACTCAAGGGTACTTCACCACTGAGCCACATCTCCAGCCCTATTTTGTGTTTTATTTAGAGACAAAGTCTCACTGAGTTGCTTAGTGCCTCACCCTTGCTGAGGCTGGCTTTGAACTCGCGATTCTCCTGTCTCAGCCTTCCAAAGTGCTGGGATTACAGGCTTATACCACCGCGCCTGGCTCTTTTTTACTTTTTGTTTTGAGACAAAGTCTCACTAAACTCCTTTAGAGCCTCGCTAAGTTACTGAGGCTGGTTTTGAACTTGCAATCCTCCTGCCTCAGCCTCCTGAGCAGCTGAGATTACAAGTATGTGCCACCAGTTGGCTCCAGTGACAACATTTTGGTGCATATATCTCCCGGTTATTTTGAAGGTCAAATTACATAACAACGTATCCAAAATTTAGTCATACTGGCATACCACTTTATAACTCCTCCTTTCTTTCTCTTTTCTGTGTTTTATTTTTTTAAAAATTTTATATCATCTTTCCATGTCAATTACTAGAAACCTGAACAATCATTTTTAAGGAATATATTGTTGCTTAGTGTTTGGAATTTAGATGGTTTATAGTTCTTGCTTCTATAATGACTAAATAAATATTCTTTATAAGTCTTTGTGCAGTTGTTTCATTAATTCCAGATAGATAATCATTTTTGAGAATAGGATGTTTTATCTATCTCTGTCTCAACTTAAAACTCCAAGAAAGACTTGATTTTAGAATTTAGCTTGCCAGAGCAGTTGGTTATGTTAAAGTCAGTATGAATATGAAATAGGTGTTTTTGTATGAGGTAATAGTTCTAGATCACAGTTAGGCCCTGTAGCTGATGCCTCAATACAATTAAAGAACTTTGTTATTTTTTAAAAATTGTCTTTAAGTTCAGAACTTCAGTTTTCTCATCTGAAAAATTAGAAAGCTGGACTATGCATTTATAAGGTCCATTTATTGACTTAGGGTCTTGTTACCAGTTGCTTTTCAGCTCTTAACCACCTCAAAGATTCTGCTTTTATTCTCTAGTTAACAAACTCCTAAATGATTGTCTAAATCACTGCACAGATGTTGTTAACCATGGATGCACATGTCAATGTAGCAGCACATGAAATCATGTGTGAAATTTCTTCATGAGGCATTCTGTTATTTATTTATTTATTTTTGTGGATCCTGTATTGTTTTTTCTATGAAGTTGTTCCACAAGACAAATATTTTATATTTTAAGATTTAAGTATTGCTTAGATTAATGAGAGCTTAAAAATTTATTCCAATCCCAGTTTTTACCATTTCTCTGTTATATTTAATTAAATCTTCATTTTAGAGTCACAGCTTCTTCATCTGATAAATGAAGATAATTATAACTTTCAAATGAGCTTCTATAAATTTTCAGAAAATATTGAAATGCATTTAAAGGAGATGAACAATTAAAATCCACTGTTTCTTATCTGAATAAGAAACAATAAATGATGGAAAGTTTAATTTGTAATTGAAGAATATTTTAATGCATAAGTGGCCTGAATCCCTCCAGATTGGTGTCTGAGCCATTAAGCACATTGACAGATCAGAGACAAAACATAGAAAAGTAAATTTAAACAAAAGTAATATGAAGCCGGGCGCGGTGGCTCAAGCCTGTAATCCCAGCACTTAGGGAGGCTGAGACAGGAGAATCGCGAGTTCAAAGCCAGCCTCAGCAATGGCGAGGCGCTAAGCAACTCAGTGAGACCCTGTCTCTACATAAAAACACAAAATAGGGCTGGGGATGTGGCTCAGTGGTCGAGTACCCCTGAGTTCAATCCTCAGTACCAAAAAAAAAAAAAAAAAAAAAAAAAAAAAAAAAAAGTAATATGATATTAGTAAATAAAATATGTATGAAAAAGAATACTTATAGTTTGCTGATTATATAAGATGATGTAAAATTCTCTTAATAGGCTTTGTATATGCAGACTCAGCGAGAGGTTCGAATTTTACTATGTGCAAAAATTGATTCCAAACATTGTATTTCACATTTTTTTTGCTAAGTCTATTCCTATTTCTAACTCAGAAATATCTGTCGAAGATGAAATGAACCATACTAGGTCACTCATCCAGCGAACTCCAATATAGATCCTTCTGATCAGTATTCTCACATATAACCATCAGGCTGTTGCTTGGATGACATCACTGACTCATAATTTACCATCTTAGCCAGGCACAGTGGTGCACGTCTCTAATCCCAGCACTTTGGGAGGCTGAGACAGAAGGATTGCGAGTTCAAAGCCAGCCTCAGCAATGGTGAGGTGCTAAGCAACTCAGTGAGACCCTGTCTCTACATAAAACACAAAATAGGGCTGGAGATGTGGCTCAGTGGTTGAGTACCCCTGAGTCCAATCCTCGGTACCAAAAAAAAAAAAAAAAAATTTACTATCTTGCCTGGGCACTGACTGAATTAAAAGCTCCTATTTGGAGTGGGAATCTGTCTTTGATATTTCCCAAAACATGTTTATGTACTGGTTTTGCAGACAAAATGTTAACCTTTCCTGCTATGACAGACCTTCAAATATTGTTACCACTAGAGATCCTTCTTAGTCTATAATATCCCAGGGAGTTCAGCAAAATATAAATTGTACATTCTGTTTTTGTAGATAGAGAATATTACAGTTAATGGCAAATGGACAGAAAAAGTTATAGAAATAAATTAGTCATAATAGAATTCAAGAAGATTTTCCATGACTTTCATTTAATAAATTTATAAATTTAATTATTCTCAACTTTCATGTATTTTTTTTCCATCTGTGCAGGCTACATTTTTTTTCTTTTGGTTAATTTTCGATCATTTTAGTTATTTAAAAATAAATTAACTAGGTTTTTTGGATATAGAATTTCATATAAGTAACTCAACCAGACATGATTAATATGAATTCTTAGGTGTACTCACCAAGTGACGGCTCAGAGAAGGGAATTTAGAAATTATTTTGGAATCTCATTCTGCCTTCATGGTTATTAGAGTATCTTTCCATGAAAGTTCTTACTAAATGCTCTTGAATACTCTAAATGTGTCACCAGATTAACATGACTTGGATATTTTAAAGAATTTACCTCTTTCCTTTTCTCTATGATGGTTCCTTTCTTATATTACTTTTTTCCCCAGTTGGATGAACCATGTTTTTTCTGGGTTTATTTGCCCTAGAGATTCAGATGAAAATAGCTCTTGGGGCTATGGATCGAAAGAAGTTAATTAATAATATTGTTATAAAAGAATGTTAGTTCTGAGCCACCTACTCACAATTACAAAGTTTTGGAAGATGCCAAATGGATCTGTCTAGGGCATCCTTGGGGATTTACTCATAATTTGCTTTATTTATTTAGAGGAAAAAGAATACTTAAGTTTTTATGAGGAAGCTAAAAATATGGAATCCTTTGTATCCTTCTTAAGTTATTGATAAAATAGAGTATGTTCTCTAACAATGAATATTCTGGTTTCAGATACCATTTATTACCATAGTGGTTTTTAAAAGTTCCAGATAAAAACATGACCATAGTAAATTACATTGTTGTTGCTATTATTATTATTATTATCCTTGTTCTGTCCATGTCCAAAGAGAAGAGCTCTTGTCCTGACCGACTTCAGCTGGGAGTGACTGTTCTTCTATATTTTAGACTCATCTCCCACAGATGTGAGCTTGTTATAAACTCTTCTACTATATTCTCTGGCATATATTTTTTTCTCAAATGAACATTCCCTTAGACATTCTTTTTTTAAACTAAAAGCTCTTACCATTTTATCTTAATAGAAATCTGACTTTCACTTGAGGGTAGTGATTCCACTGAAGCTCTTTCAAGTGAAAATCTGCATCTTCTTTTCATGTACTAGAGAGATAGGGGACTGTGAGTTGAGGGACATTATAATACCAATACAACAATATAATTTCATATTAATATGATATTATTTATTATGTAATACTGTATATTATGTAAACATGTGGTATATTATATTTCATAATAAGATGCTAATAATCATAATTTTGTTGTTATTTTGTTCTCAATTTCTATTTTCAATCAGAAAGTTATTTCCAGTTTTTTATTAAACTCCTGTGAGGTTTGCAGAATATATTTTCATAAATTTTCTCTGGTACTGTCATTTATTGACTGAGTTTTAGGAAAGAAGTTAACAAACTTCCAAGTAAGACAACTATGGTAGAATTTTGAAAATTGAATTTGAAAAGCACTGGTGACACATAAATATATTTTCAGTGATTTGTGTGAATTGTCTCAAAAGACCCTGAAGTTTGAATATCTTAATTCACTTCCAAAGACTGCCCTCTGCATTTCTCTTAAGCCAACAATGCCATCGTTATAAGTTGATCTTGCCTGTATTAGGGTTACTCATTCTCTGAAATCCCAAACCCCAGGACATCATTCTTGGATCTTAAAATTACTTTGTTCTTGTAGACTTATTCCAAGGCAACATTCAGATCTCCAGTTGATGAACTGGAGAAAAGAAAATGATGAACTCATTTTCTTTTTTAAAAACATTTTTTATTAGAACATCATAATTCTATGTAGCAATTGGGGTAATTTTGACAAAATCATACATACAAGGTGTTGAGAGCCATCCGTAGGCTGTGTGTGGACCGCGGTGCGTCGTAGCCATTTGAATAGGAGAATCTGGTGTCTGGGAATGACCAATGGACATTTCCTCTGGCTGACTGCCCTGACTCATTGTGAGCCCTATTCAAGCTCTGCCAAAAGTCCCACACAACACTGGAGATGGGCTGACCTGCTGTAGCTGCACAGCCACTCTGAGATGGGTGTGACCTGCCAAGATGCCAGTCAATCTGCTGACTGCAAGACATCTTCAAGGGCTAAAGTTTTATTTTCTCTGCAATCTAATCTGCTGGTGATGTTTTTAAGTAAAGTTTCAATTTGATTGGTATCTTTATCAATGGTATCTTTCATTTCCAGGAGTTCTGACTTTGATTTATTTTCATTATTTATATTTTTTATGAAAGTAGTCTTTCATATCCTGCATTTGCTGTCTTAATTCATCCGTTAGATCTTCTTTTAGTTCATTGGACATTTTAATAATTATTTTTAAACTAATGTTTCAACAGAAGCTCATCCATTTATCTGTGGGATCCTTTTTGGAGGGTTCTGAGTTTTGGGGTAGGATTTATTTGCCTGTTTCCTCATGTTTTCAGAGGTCCTGGACTTGTCCATCATTTTAAGTGAATTCCCCTTCTTCTTTTATATGTGTGTCCTTATGGGTGTAGTTAAATTTTCTTTTTTAATTCTGTGATTTCTCTCTCTCTCTCTCTCTTTTGGTATCAGGGATTGAACTCAGGGGCACTTGGCCACTGAGCCACATTTATGGCTCTATTTTGTATTTTATTTAGAGACAGGGTCTCATTGAGTGGCTTAGCTCCTCACCATTGCTAGGCTGGCTTTAAACTTGAGATCCTCCTGCCTCAGCCTTCCAAGCTGCTGAGATTACAGTTGTGTGTCACAGTGCCCAGTGATTTCTATGTTTTGGATGTATGTGTACATATCAAGGTATGGGTACCCAAAGTTCCTTTCTGTTTGTTTCTCCTTGGAGCCTGTTATTTTGGGGGGATTTTGTCTCCCTACTTCTATGTGTTGAAGTTACATTTTGGCTCAGGTGGGATTAGATCTTGTGTGGGGTGAAATTCATTATTCTTTGGCTGGGGTGTAAGAATTTCTTGGCAGCATGGTTTCTACTCTGTAGGCTTGAAATCTCAGTCACTTTCCAGGCCCTCTTAGAGTGGGAGGAAGCTAGGAGTAGAACCAATGTCAATAACTGATATATAAAGATAAATGTCTGGAGTCTACTTTGACATCTATAATATTAAGTGCCATCTATATAGGAATGGTGGGGGTCAACAGTTAACATTAGTACCAGCAAAAAAAAATCTGTGAACTAGATCCAGGCTTCAATATAAAGTGTCTATATCATCCACTGTATTAACCTCTCAATCAGGGAGATTAATGAGACCACTAGAGAACAGAAAGCCAATCAGTGTGCATGCTGCAAAAGAGGAGGTTCACTGGAAAGGGGAGACATCCCTGATGCTTCCAAGGGAAGCCACATGGTCAGTGAGACCTCAACCCATCCTAGTGCAGATGACATTAGTGGAACTAAGAGGCTTCTCACAAGTTCCCCAAGAGTGTCCCCCAATGGAACTCAGCTGACTCTAACAATAGATAGGAGCAAAGACCATTTGACTCTCTTGATCTTAAACACTTAGGAAAAACAGTTAAAACCAAATCACAACCATTCCTGGGAATTTAATAAAGAATAGCTATTTGTAACTTAAGATGTACACTTGGGCTAGTCCCTCAAGGATAAGTAGGACTAGAGACAACAAAAGAGAGATTCTTAGGCAAGAGTGCCTGATAACTATTAAGAAAACCTGCCAGAGTCAGAAGATTTTAGTCAGTTCAAGGCCTGCAGATCTTCCTAACCTCTTACATAGGTAGGCTTAGGCAATGTTTACTAGTATGATTCTCTAGCCCTAAGCAAAATAACTTAACTAAGCATTGTGTTTATATTCCTGATAACTCTGACAATATTAAAGATTTACATTACCAGATAAAGGCCTTATTAGGCTTTGTTAGGCCTTGTTATGAAGATAACTTCTCAGTTCTTGCACCTGCTGATGAGAGATTGTTGATTCCTTTCATCTTCATGATATTCATTGACATGTTCCAGATGCTAAAATATTTATTTTGTATTAGTCTCATTTTAGTACTCATGGCTTTTTGTTTCTCTCATAGAAGCACCCAGCCCCAGGTGATTTTACAACATGTTCTTCCTGAATCAAACTTTCATCATAAACCCCTTGACTCAATTTCTATAAAAGTACTCCAAACTGTTTGTCCCACTGCACATTGCCCCCTCTCAGCTTGAAGCAGCAAGAGTGGTCATCGACTTTTCCTTACAGCAGTAGGAGGTTCCTAAAATTAGAGGAAAAAATAATCAGGTCAAATCACAAATCACAAAATGGAGACTGTCTTGGGTTCAAAAATGTTGTAAGATCTGAGCTACTTCTAAATCAAACAGAACCCAACATAACCTAGGACTGTTGATTATGATTACTGGTGGGTCTGGGGATTGCATAACCTTCAGTGCTAAGTACAATAACATTTTAACTGGAAATAAAAATTTCAGAACCCTGAGCAAACAGATAGATTCAGATCTAGGAGAACTAGAACAATCTGTAAGTAGACTTAAAACCTCTCTTGCTTCTCTGGCAAAAGGGGTATTACAAAATAGGAGAGGTTTAGATCTTTTATTCTTAAAACAAGGAGGCCTATGTATTAGGGGAAACATCTTGCTTCTACACTAATCATTCAAGAATGGTAAGAGACAGTTTATCTCTGATAAGGAAATGGTTTTAAAAAAGGGAGAAAGACAAGACAACATGAGGGAAATTGATATCAAAATTTATTCTTCTGGTACCCTTGGCTAACTAACTACTTTTATATCAGCTGTAGCCAGTTCATTGCTGTTAATCTTATTGAGATTTTTAATTGGACCTTACATCCTAAAGTATCTGAGTGAATACATAAAACAAAGGGTGCAATTTGTGGAACTGATGGTCCTCCATACTCATTACAACCTTGTACTGATGATGATAAATCAGTGATTTGATTAGTTCCATAAAACCAGTGGGGAATGTTGTGGACTAGGTTGACATGAGTGACTCCATCTGAGCCAAGGCATCCATTTTAGTTCCTTATGACCCTGTGCTGAACCCAGAACTTTGTCAATTATAAATGATCATGGAAAGTACTGAGTAAGAAAGAGTCTCCAATTTGGACATCACTGGGACTTGGTGTGTTTTCTGAGTGAGGTGGTGTCTCATTGTGGTGTTGATTTACATTTTCCTTTTGATTCATGATATTGAACATTTATTCATATATCTATTGGCCATCTGTATGTCTTCATTTTAAAAATGTTTATTCAGAGCTTTTGCACATTTTTGAAATTGGGTTATTATTATTATTATTATTTGCCATTGGGTTGAGTTCCTAATATATATTTCTATTGATCTTAGCCAAAAATCTGAGAAACAATTTGAGTTCCTTCTAATATTCTGGATATTAACCACTTGTCAGATGTATAGTTTACAAATATGTTCTTCCATTCTATCAGTTTTCTCTTTGTTGACTGTTTTGTTTGCTATGTAGAAACTTCTTAGTCTAATGTAGTCCCTTTTGTCAATTTCTGTGTTTTGTTGCCTGTGATTTTGGAAGATTAGTGATTTTTAAAAAACAATACGGGGATCAAACCCAGGCCTTGCACATGTTAGAAAAGCTCTCTACCACTGAGCTACATCCCCAGGCCAGAATCATACTAAATTGCCCAGTCTGGCCTTGAATTTTCAATATTCCTCCCACAGCCTTCTGAGTAGCCAGAACTACAGGTATGTGCACACCAAGAGGATGCCTGGTAATTTTTGATTGGATATGACATATTATAAAGTTTATTTTGTGGGTTGCAAGGTATTTTGTACTCCTAAAATTATTCTTCAGCTTTGTTTTGGGGTAAAGTTAAATTTATTAGATATAGTCTGATTCTTTAGAATTTTGATTTCAGTCTTCAAATAAATGAAAAGAGTTTTAGAAGACAATTATGTTATAAAATATAACTACCTGACAAGAAAGGGTGGAGTGGTGCAATGGATAAATCCTTGTAGTTGAATGAATACTTCCACAATGGAAGGTGATGTATAAACCAGGACACAAGGTCAGTACTTTATAGTATGCATATGTAGCATTGAGGAGGTGTATTGTAAAGCCTAGAATATTATGTGCTGCCTTGAAATCTTTAATCCTCACAGGGCCCAATCTTGAGTTTCCTAGCTTTCACAAGAGGTGTACCACTATCCAACAGGCAAGGCTCCCTACCTCACTATTTCTCCTATGAGCCAGGCTAGCCATATCTCAGCTAGGAATCAACTTGCCAGGCTTCAGTTTTCTGCCAGCCAAGGAGTTATTGTTTATCTGCTCCTGAGTGCTGCCCCTGTGCCACCATGCATGGCACCTGTGCTCTTCTCTCTTGGATTTCAGTATATGTGAATGATGTCAATATTGTCTATCAAGTGCTGAATATTGTGTCTTTAAGAGTTTTAGGCAGTATTCCCGCCCCCCCTCCCATAAATGGGCTGAAGAGAAGGCAAAAATAGCTCAGAGATGTGACACTTTGGCTATGTGTGTATATCTATGGCTATGTGTGTATATATGTGAGTACAGAAGGGTGTACCCAGAAGTGCTGGAGAGTTTAGAGAAAATTCTGATGAGAAAATAAAGAAGAAATATTGAATAAGAAATATTGAATGAAAGTAGTGATAAATTAGATAGGATAGTATCACATGACTGCCTTAAATGTGAAGACACATTTAAATGTGGGAGGGTGTTTTGGGGTTCAAAGCAAATCCTTTTTAATCAAATGACAAGCCAATGGTGTTATTTTATGACTACACTTGCCTTTAACAGAAATTTTATCAGTATTTTCCTGATTCTTTTCTGAACTCCACAAATACTCTTGTTCTCCAATTGATATGAGGTTTATTATAATCTGTGATTGTGTTAGTCAGCTTTTTGTTGCTGTGACCAAAATGCTTTACAAGAACAATTTAGAAGAGAAAAAGTTCATTTGGACCCAAAGTTTCAGAGGTTTAGTCCATGGTGAGCCAGCTTCATTACTCTGGGCCAGAGGTGAGGCAGAGTATCATGGCCATGCTTGGTTTATGGCTACTGGGAAGCAGAGGGATCAAGAGGAAGGGGACATTAGGAAGATGAATCCTCCTAGGAAATGCCTTCAGTGACCTACCTCATCTAGTCACACCTAACCTACCTACAGTTACCACCTAGTCTATTCAAACTAGGAAGGATGGATTAGGTTCAGTTCTCATCTAATCATTTCACCTCTGAATATTTCTGCATTAACACAGGAGTTTGGGGGGGGACACCTCATTTCCAAATCATAACATTTTATCCATGACCCCCAAAATCTCAGTTTGTCTCATAATGAAAAATTCATTATTCCATTTCCAAGAGTCCCCTCAATTACTTAACAGTTTCAGCATTATCTCTTCTGAGACTTAAGACAAACTCATGAATGTGAATTTCTGTATATATAAAATATATAAATGTGTGTGTGTATATATATAAAATATATACATATATATGTATATATATATTTACACACACACACATACACAACAATATTATGATAGTCAACAGGTAGTCATGAATGGTGCATGAATGGTGGGAAAATGAGGTTTAGGGGATAATTATATAAAACTGGATTCACTGTGCTAATGTAGACATGTTTTCATTTAAAAAAGCAATTTATCCACAATCTTGCCTGGATTAAGTCAATAGGATATGTTACATTCCTCAGCAAACAACCTATTATTTGCCAAAGAAATGTAGGCCTGAAATATTTCTCCCTGTCAGTAAGAAGAACACGAATTACTTTGAAGGGAGTGCTTTAATACCTTTACATAGACCAGATTCTGAGGGAGTTAGGCAAAATCTCTTAACCATAAAATCTGTAAGAAAAAGTTTAAATTAGAACCTGTCAGCATGGGTTAAAATGACCCAGAATTGTCTTGGATCTTTAGCATGTTATTAGCAAAATATCTCTTCCTTGGGATCCTATCCCTCCAAAAACAGGAAGGCAGGAAGGGCAGAAAATACCTTTCTTCTCTGAAAAGCGCGGAGTAAGCATTTCCATTCCAAAAGGGCAGAAAATACCACTCTCCCTTGTGAGTGTCCTCTTTCTCCCTGTCCTATTCCTTCTGATAAACTTATACCTGCTACTCTGAGTGACATGTATAAAATCTTTAAGTGTGATCACAGGAACTCTTCACTGAGGACCTCCATAACTGCCTTGACCATGGAGATGGTGGGCTCTTAATCTGCAACAATACAATGGCACAGAGTAAAAATTTCCATTCTTAAATGGGGGAATAGGAACATAGAAGGAATGAAACCAAAACAAGACTGAAATACACTGGGGAAACTTTTCCTGTTGCTGCACATCCAATATCTGAGATATGATCTGGGAAGCCCTGTCTCTTTGGTCTTGAAGGTTGCAGCCCATGTGGCCTAAGACCTGATCTTTCTACAGCTGGCTGTTTTATTTGGCAAATAATCCTTGTTACCAGCATTTCTTAATTTCTGGAGTTGCCACTTTACCTTTGACTTCACCTTTCCAGCTTCACTTATTGCTCTGTCAGGGCCAGCCTGCAGGAATTCTTACCTTGCTATTTGTTGTCTTGGAAGCCTCCATGATCTTCTAACTCCAGCATTCTTCATTCCTGCATAACTAGTGCCACATGGATGATGCCAAGGTTTGGTGTCAGCTTAAGCAATAGTCAGACCACATTGGACCAAACCTTCAATGGCCTGTGAGTGTTTGGCAGAGCATGGTGAAAGAAACCCTGGAAAGTATGCTCTGGGAACCCTGTTTTAGTCAGCTTTTCATCACTGAGACCAAAATATCTGAAAAGAACAACTTAGGGGAGGAAAATTTTATTTTGAATCATGGTTTCAGAGGTTAAGTACATGGTCAGCCAACTTCATAGCTCTAGGCCCATTTCTCCATAGGTGAGGCAAAATATGGCAGAAAGGTATGATGAAGGAAAGCAGCTCAGGATATGGCAATCAGGACGCAGAGAGAGAGCACACTGCTCATCAGGGGCAAAATATAAACCCCAAAGTTATGCCCCCAGTGACCTGGCTCCTCTAAGATACACCCTATATGCCTACAGTTACTATCTAGTTATTTCATATCAGTGAATCAACCCACTGAATCAGCATGATTGATTAGGTTAAAACTGTCATGATCTACCTTAATCTCTGAACATTCTTGCATTGTCTCACATGTGAGATTTTTGGAGATACCTCATATCTAAACCATAACATTCCACACTTGGCCTATAATTATCACATTTGCCCATATCACAATGCAAAATATACTTAGTCCATTTTCAAGAGTTTCTGTAGTCCCAACAGTTCCAGAATTACCCAAAAGTTCAAGTCCAAAATCTTATCTGAGACTCAGGGCAAACTCATGGGTGTTTTCCCTTATAAAGATCAAAAGCAACTCATATATCCATTTTTTAAAAGCGCGGAGTAAGCATTTCCATTCCAAAAGGGAAAAGTAGAGGCATATAAAGAAGAGCTAGAATAAAACAGGACTGAAATTCAGCTGGGTAAACAAGTCCTGTAGCTCTGCTCGAGCATCTGGGTCACATGACATTGCAATGTTCTCTTCAAAGGATTTGTGTATCTCTGTCCCTATGGCCTTGCTGGTTGCAGCCCACATGACCTCTCTACTGGCATGTCTCTGCTTGATTCATGCAGTTTACCTTAGCAGATTGTCAGGGGCGATGACTGAATTAAAGTCCTTGAAATATCCTTTGACAGAAGCCATGCCTCTTCTGAGAACTCTCAGTGCAAAGGTGTTTGTGGAGTCTGCTCAGTTGCTATGATGATGCCCTGTTCAAAAGGAGGTTCTGTGCCAGCCATGAGACTATTAGTTTTTGACCTTGAAATTCAGACATCAGCTGCCTGGGTGTAGAAAATTAGCAGTGCAAGCTAACAATCATAATTGGGCTGCTCATACCTATGACCTTGGTTCTGCTTATTTTGAAAAAAAAAAAACTTTCTCACAATAACCCTTTTGAAGTTAAAACTTTTATAATAGCCTGGCATAGTGGTGCATGCCTCTAATCTCAGCAGCTTAGGAGGCTGATGCAGAAGGATCACAAGCTCAAATCCAGCCTCAGCAAAAGAGAGGCACTAAGCAACTTAGTGAGACTCTGTCTCTAAATAAAATACAAAATAGAGTTAGAGATATGGCTCAGTGGTTGAGTGCCCCTGAGTTTAATCTCCAGTAACCCCCCCCCGTTAATTTATATGATAAACATGCTGAGCTGGTTCTGGATCATTATCTCCCTACCAGAGTTTAGTGATCCACCAAGCCCCAGCTTTCTCTATTTGTGTGTCTGTTTGTCTTTTCTTCATGCTCTTATCATCCCATCCAGCTTCCTGAATTAACAGTTGTACAGATTACAGCAGCAGATGTTCCTGGCATCTCTTAATCCTGGAGGTCTCGACTGTAGCTTTGACTTCCTTCTTACATCTTCACACATCAACCTTTTAGGGGATAACTGCAGGGATTCTCACTCTGCTACACTTTGCCTGGCCTCCAAGGCCTTTCTTTGGATTCTGGATGGAAGTCTCCCTGACCCCCTAAATTCAGCATCCTGCATTCATGCAGAAGTAGCCAAACTTCCTGGTATCACAGCTGCAGCATTCTCTGAGTGTCAGCTTGGCTCTGCAGTGAAACAAATTCCTAGGACTCCCTTTTCAAGAAGGTGCCCCCATGGTCTTTTAAATGAATTTTTAATTTTACACCTTTGAGCTGGAGATGGGTGTGGTCTTGCCAATGCCTGAGATGACTTCAGGCCATTTTCCTATTGTCTGTTTGTAAAGTGCTTATCCTCTTTTTTTTTTTTTTTTTTTTTTTTCAGTTGTAGATGAGCACAATATCTTTATTTTATTTATTTGTATGTGGTGCTGAGGATCGAACCCAGGGCCTCACGCATGCGAGGCAAGCGCTCTACCACTGAGCCACAATCCCAGTCCCCGCTTATCCTCTTTTTAGTAGCTATGATCTCCTTAACAACCACATCTTCTTTAGGCTCATTTTTGCTTCCACTTTTCTGGCCAAACTGCCTGTTTTTCAAATATTTATGTTTTGCTTTCTGATCCTTATTATCACAGTAAAATTGGATAAAAGGTGCCAGCAATACTCATGCCACCCCCTGAATGCTGTGCTGTCTTGAAATTTCCTTTGTCAGATTAATTGCTACAACACATTTATATTTATCCTCACAAGAAGTCTCAGTACATGGGAAAAATGTAGACACTTCTTTGCCAAAATTTAACATGAATGGTGTTTAGTACAATTTACACTAGAGTCCTCCTTCTCTAAAATCTCACGAGCTTAGTGTTTACTCTCTGCAGTCCTATTGGCTTTCTGATATTCTGAGTTCCCACTAGAATTGCCCACTAAGCTCTGCTTACAATATTCTCAAGTTTTTCCAGCTTGCATCTCTAATCTTTCTCTGTCTCCTCCTCTCTCTCTTTGGTACAAGGGATTTAACCCAAGGATGCTTTACCACTGAGCTACACCCCCAGCACTTTTTATTATTTATTTTAAGACAAGGTTTTACTAAGTTGCTGAGGGTCTCACTAAGTTACTGAGGCTGGCCCTTGTTGAGTTGCTGGGGTTACAGGTATGTGCCTATACTCAGTCAGCTTGCATCTGTTAACTCTTCAAAATTCCTCCAAAGGCTTCTGAACCATAAGGCTAGGGTAGTTAAAGCAATGATCCCACTTTTCAGTACCACTTTTTCACACATGAACTTTAGGGAGACACTTTATAAATCAGAATGATCCCTGTGTGAGCAAGACACGTGCATGATTTCTTAAAGGAATTTTCACTTCAATACCCTTGAGCCTCCAACAAGCAAGGTCCTGAAAATTCCTGAGATGCCCCAAAGTATTTTTTGTCTGTGAAAAGTACTTAGTATCTTTTCAGTGGCTGTAATATCCTTAATATATATGACTTCCATGGCCCCAATTTTACATGCAGTTTTATGACCAAACTACAGTTTTTAAAATTCTGTGCTTTCTGCTTCCAATTCTCATAGTAAGCCTGATTAAAAGCTGCCACCAAAATCCATGCCACAGCTTGAATGCTGCACTGCCTTGAGATTAATTAGCCCATCGCCTTTAAATTTATTCTCACACAGTCTCAGGGCATGAGTAAAATGTGGACAAGTTTTTTTACTAGACTATAGCATGAGCAACCTCTAGTCCAATTCTCAATAGAATCCTCATTCTCCTTTGAAGCCTCATGAGCACAGACTTTACTGTCTGTATTCTGATTTTCTGAGCTCACACCAGAATCAATCATTAAATTCTACTTACAAATTCTAAGGCTTCTCCAGCATGAATATCGAAACCTTTCCAATGTCCTTCTGCAAATCATCTCCAAAGGCTCAAAAACACATGGTTAGGAGTCATGGCATTGACCACACCTCTCAGTACCAATTTCTGTTAGTCACCTTTAATAACTGTGACCAAAATATCTGTCAAAAACAACTTAGAGGAGGAAAAATTTATTTTGAGCTCAGAGGTTCAGAGGTTCTTTCCACGGTCAGGTGGCTCCATTACTCTGGGCCAGAGGTGATGCATAACATCATAGCAGAAGGACATAGAAGAGGACAACTATTCAGTTCATGGCTCCTGGGAAAAAGAGATAGAAAGAGTAATGATGCAGGAAAGATAAACCTTCTGGGGCATGCCCCCAGTTACCCACCTCCTCCAACTATGCCCCATGTGCCTATAGTTACCACCCAGTCAGTCCACTCAAACTACATGTACTTATTAAGTTACTGCTCTCATAATCTAATGATTTGACATTTGGATATTCCTACATTAACATAGGAGATTTTGGGGGATATATCATATCCAAACTATAACAACTTTCTTCCTTTTTATGTTTATAGATAATTTTTCCCCATCATTTAATAAATGCTTAATAAGTGGTAGTTGGATGGAAGGCCAGGTGCCATAGCGGAAATAATATTTTAAACTTCAGAAAGAATGACAGCTTCTGGTTTTGTATAACTTATTGCCTGCATTTGGAAAATTCTACCTCATTGGGTCTCATTTCTATCGTCTTTAAATCAAAATGTTTGAAAAGAATGCTCCCTAAGGTGATTCCTTTACAAATCATTGATTTTATATCTGTGTCTTTGAAGGATGTTTTCCACAAATACTTTTAATACAATTTTTGCATAAAAGGAAAGAAGTATTTACTATTTAAGAGCATGTGTTTTAAAGTCAGTTTGTGGCTTGACTCCACTTATTAGCATTGAATAGTTAATCCTCAGTTATCTCACAAAGTGAGATTGAGTAATATTAACACCATCGGGTTACCGTAACAATTGAATAAAATAAAATGTATTAAGCCTTGAGCAGATAGTTTGTGTGTGGTTAATGGTCAATAGTTTGGTTATCTGTGGCTAGGGTCAAGCTCATTAATTCCTTGAGAATTAGGGTTTGAAGCACAGAAGTACAAAAGCTTAGTGCATTTCCATAACTATGAACACTTTGTTCTGGAAACATTTGTTTGGGATGTACTCCTGATGGATTTGTAATTATAATTGTAATAGGCCATCATCTACAAAGATTTATGGAGAAATAAATTTCTGTCTAGAATTAAAGTTCTTAGCCCAGGTTCATAGACTTTTCCTCTATAGTAAAGTGGTCTGTGAACTTGTACTTGGAATGAAAAATTAAAATTTATGAATATTGCTGAGTATAGTGGTGCATACATGTAATCCCAGAGGCTCATGAGGCTGAGGCAGAAGGATTGTGTGTTCAAAGCCAATCTCAGCAACTTAGTAAGGCCCTAAGCAACTTCCTGAGACCCTGTCTCAAAATAGATTTTAAAAAGGCCTGGAAATGTGCCTCAGTGGTTAAATGCCCTTAGGCTCAATTTCCATTAAAAAAAAAATAAATATTTGTGCTTTTCTTGAGAATAAGATCCCTCCTACAGGTCTTATTTGGCTTTATTTCTGATGCTGCTGTTGTTTCAATTTTCATGATCGAAATTTACATTCTAACTTTGATGTTGTTGGACTTTTAAAAAAAGTTTGAACTCCCTAGATTCATTTTATCTCATTTTTTACTGCCAGTCCTTGCAGACTCAGGTCAGAGAAAGGTGAAAGTAGAAAAAAAGTTAAAAGATCACAGGTGAAATAGAATCCAAAGATCTAGAGTAAAAAGTGGTAATTATACCTAATTCTGTCTTGAAAAAATTAGAAATAGTAAACTGAGAGAGATTTTGCAACTTGACATCATGTTGTTCTATCTGTGAATAGGCTGCCAGCCTTATATACTTTTATTACTTTAAAACTTCCAGGGAATCCCGAGGTTTTGTGTGCTGTGTTGATGTGGTTCATTTTATTTATTTACGCATTCATTTATGGAAGTATTCATTCATTCATTCATTCATTGTATATCATATTCCTTTATTTGTGCCAGACTTTTAGAATCTATTTCTATGGTATCATTTTGCTACAAACTTCACTTCTATGACTCTTTAGTTTAAACACACCACTGTTTTTGAGTAGAATTTTTCTTCTGGCTTTATGAAGATAGACACATAGGCCAATAGATACATAGACATAGATTGAACTTCTCTTTGGAAGGTTCATAAAATTCCAAATTAAACAACTATTTGAAAAAATATAACATTGTAGAAAGAGTCTCAGAACACTTTCTTGAATTATGAACAAGAACAAAATCTGATTTATGATACATCTTACCCTAGGCTAGATTGGCAAGTACTTAATCAAAACAGCATTTACTCCATCAAAAAATTTAAACATCATGCAAAACACATGCTTATAGATATTGCAAATGACCTACATGGCAAACAGTTGGTGGGCAGATTAAGAAAGTAAGAAATTATAAGAAATAAAGGCAAAGAATTAATTATAGGTGAAAAGCAGGACTCAGTGGGTGAATTAGCCCTGGTGGGGTCTGATTCAACAATGAGCAAGGCTCTTCATGTTTATTGTATAGGTTTTAAACATCAAAAGGATTCACAATGAAAAGAGATTCACTTCTTGAGGTAAAAAGGAGAAAGTTGTGAGCAAAATAGCTTTGTTGGGCCTTATCAGTTTATGTCCATCTCTTCTACCTCCAGGCAGCTGGGATTTGAATTCAAGGCTTTTGAACCAGTAAATTCCATGACAAGCATGGAATTCTCCCTATCAACAGGAGTCACCCGCAAATGGATGTTTATGTTAGCAGCTCCCATCAAAACATTCCCAGGAGAGGCATGGTTCATTCACAGTTCTGAACAGACATATAGATACATCAAGATAAATCTGAAAATACAGATGGAAAAATGCCAGCGATTCTCATCTTTTTATTAAGATCGTCAATGTTAGCCAAGCTCAGTGGCGCATGCCTGTGCTTTGGGAGCAAGAGACTCCCTCCAAGCACTTTGGGAGGCTGAGACTAGAGAATCACAAGCTCAAAGCCAGCCTCAGCAATGAAGAGGCACTAAGCAACTCAGTGAGACACTGTCTCTAAAAAAACACAAAATAGGGCTGGGCATGTGGCTCAATAGTTGAGTACCCCTGAGTTCAATCCCTGGTACCAAAACAATAGCAACAACAACAACAAAACAACAAAACAAAACAAACAACCCCCCCCCCCCAAAATCCCAAGAGTGTCAATGTTAAAATATTGTTAACATCTCTTTATCTCTTTTCTTTCTCTCCTGTGTGCACCACCCTCTGAGAGAACTGGCAGTCAGCCCTAAGTTTCTTCTGAAGACAGATGCTTCTTTTGCTTGCATATGCACAATGTGAGTATTGCTAAGCAAGCCAGATCCCATGTTGGAGAGACCTACGGAGCAACTATGTAACTTGTCTTGGTGGTAGGTATTCTTTGTTTTCCCAAAAGACATTAAGTTCTTTCTTTATCTGAAAATTCTATTACTTGGATATTTCTCCTGTTTTAGAATTAATTTGCTTGCATCTCTTTCCTTCTTTCATCACCTAGTTCACTGGGAAATTTCCATAAATTTATAATTCAACATTCTTGTTTTATTTATATGTTTTGATTATTATATTTTCAGTTTCAAAGAGTGTTTTCTCAGTCTCTGATGATTCCCTTTTTACATCAACCTTTTTTTTTTTAACATACCAGGGATGGAACCCAGAGGCATTTAACCACTGAGCCACATCTTCATCCATTTTGATTTTTTATTTTGACACATGTCTTGCTAAGTTTCTTAGTGCCTTGCTAAGTTGCTGAGGTTGTCTTTAAACTTGTGATCCTCCTGCCTCGGCCTCCTGAGCCATTAGGATTACAGGCATGCACCACTGTGCCCAGCCTATTTCAAGTTATTCTTTAGAGTTTTGCCTTATTGGATAAACTATTTTGTCCCTAAGAGGAAAGGATATTAATTATTCATCATTTTGAAATTTTATTTTCTCTCAATTGTTACTTCTCCTTCAGATTTTTTATTATGGATGTTCTGGATTTAAATTTTCTAGTGTAAGCTTACCACAGATATTTTAGTGTTCTTTGTTTGCTATTTGTTGTAAGAGTAAGATACTAAAGTGCCACCTGGAAATGGTACGAGCAGGTGAGAATGCCTTATGGTGGAGCTTCGGAGCAGAGCAATAAGGTGGCAAACCAATTTTTTCAAAATAGTGGATTTTCAGATTGAACCATCTTCAAGTTTTGGATGGAGAGGGCATTTAACTTCATTTAGAATAAAAGTCTCTCAGATTCTATCTAGAAAGTATATATCTGGCCATTAGAATTTTGTGAGTAAGGTTTTTGGGGAGGAAGCTTAGGAATTTTAGTGAAAATATGCAGACTTATGTTTGATCCTCTTTTTTTTTCAGTACTCTCAGTTGGTATCTGGTCATTTTTTTAATTGATTTTTAAAAATTTAAATTATTAATCACTTAATCTATTCTTAACTGATACATAAAACAAAACTTACACACATTAATGGGGTACCATGTGATTTTTACATGTATACTTGTATAATGTTTAAATTATGTTAAACATATCTATCTTCTCAAATAGTAATCATTTCCTTATGAGAAAAATTCTAAAAACTTTTTTTTTTGTGGTAGTTGAGATTTAAACCAGAGGTGTTCTACCACTAAACAATATCCCCAACCTTTTCTGTTTTACTTTTACACAAATCTTGTTAAGTTACCAAGGCTGATAGATTTGCAATCTTCCTGTCTCAGCCTCCAGAGTAGCTGTCATTACAGATGTACCTGGTTCCTTCTAATTTTTTGAGACTCACAGAACATTGGTCACTCTACCATACAATAGCACACAAAACTCCTTGCTTCTATATAACTATAACTTAGAACCCTTGGAGTAACCTTTTCTTATTTCTACTTCCCCTTTGCTTTCTCCAGCCTCTGGTAACTTTCTCCAGTCACCATTCTATTGTTGACTTCTGAGATCAACTTATTCCACATGTGAGTGAGAACTGGCTTATATTATGTTCCTGGCTTATTTCATTTCACATAACCATTCCATCCATGTCGTTAAAAATCTGGCAAATTTGAGTCCTATCATTACATTAGTCAGATAATGGAGGATGGTGTTTTAGTTAGCTTTTTTTTTTTTTTTTTACTGCTCTGACTAAAGGACCTGACAAAAACAACTGTAGAGGAGGAAAAGTTTATTTGGGGACTCACAGTTTCAGAAGTCTCAATCCATAGACAGCAGACTCCATTCCTCAAGGCTCAAGGTGAGGCTAAACATCATGGCAGAAGAATGTGCCAGAAGGAAACATCTCACATGATATCAGGAAGGAGAGAGAGAGAGAGAGAGAGAGAGAAATTCCACTCTGCAGATACAAAATATATACCCCATAGCTATGCCCCCAATGAACCACTTCCTTCAGCTAAACCCCATTTGCCTCTAGTTACCATCCAGTTAATGACATCAGGGATTAATTCACTGATTATATTAAGGCTATAACCCAATCATTTCTCTTCCAAACCTTCTTCATGTCTTACATGTGAGATTTTAGGGGACACCTCATATCCAAACCATAACATTCTATCACTAGCCCCCAAAAGCTCACACTCATCTGACAATGCAAAAGATATTCAGTCCATTCCCAAGAGCCCCCATAGTTTCAACAGTTCTGAAATTGCTCAAAGTTCGAGTCCAAAGTCTTCTTTGAGGCTCAAGGCAATCTTGCATTGTGAGCTCATGTAAAATTAAAAGTAATTTATATGTATCCAATATGTAAAGGCACAGGATAAATATTTCCATTCATAAAAATAGGGGCATAGAAAGAAGGCATAGGACCAAAGCAAGACTGAAATCCAGCTGGTTAAACAGGTCCTGTAGTTCTGTGTCTGGCATCTGGAGCACATGTCATGATGTCCTCTCCAAAGGGTTTGTGTAGCTCTGCTCCTGTGGCCTTGTTGGTTGCAATGCCTTTCTATTGGCTTGTCTCTCCTCAATTCCCGCAGCTTTCCTGTGAGGATGTCCCACAGTACGGGTATTTCTTAATCTCAGGGGTCTCCAGTGCAGCTTTGGCTTTCTCCTCAAACCGCCACACCTTGCCTTCTCAGGGAGCGCCGGCAGAGACTCCAACCCAGCTGCACTTTGCCTGGCTTCCAAGGCCTTTCTTTGAAATCTTGGTGGAAGTTTCCATGACCTCCTAATTCCAGCATCCTGCCTTCCTGTAAAACCAGCACTACGTGGTTGATGCCAAGGTCTGCTGCCATCTCAAGCAGCAGCCAAGGCTCCAGGGATCCCAGTTGCAGCAGCTTCTAAGTGTCTGGGTGGCTGAGCACGTTGAAAAACCTTCCTAGGCCCCCTTTGCAAGAAGGGTGCCCCATTGGTCTCTTCTCAAGAGAATTTTCACTTTTACTCCCTTGAGCTTGAAATAGGTGTGGTTTTGACATCTCTTGAGATGCCCTCAAGTCATCTTTCTTATTGTCTCTGGGCAGTGTTTAACATTTCTTTAGTGGCAGTAATGTCTTTAACAAATGCAACTTCCTTAGCCTATTTTACTCCTGCCTTTCAAGTTTTAAGTTTTTCAAGTATTTCTGCTCTGCTTTCCGCTGTTGCATATTACAATAAATTTGGCTAAAAGCTGCCAGCAATCCATGCCACTGCCTGAATGACATGCTGCCTAGAAATTTCTTCTGCCAGATTAAGAAGCCCATTGCTTTTGAAATCAGCCTCACAGAAACTCTCAGGACAGGGGCAAAATGAAAACAACTTCTTAGCCAGAACATAACATGAATGGCCTCTAGTCCAATTATCAATAGTGCCCTCCTTTTCTTCTAAAATTTTTTTTGAGTTCTGTCTTCACTGTCCAGAGTCCTATTGGCATTCTGGTCTTCTGAGCTTCCACCAGAATTGGCCATTAAGCTCCACTTACGACAACCTAAAAAAGCATTTCCAGCTTGCACTGTTAAGCATCTCAAAATTCCTCCTACCATTTCCAAAAAGCTCAAAAAGCTTATAAAACATGTGATCAGGTTAGTCACAGCAATGACCTTACTTCACGGTACCAATTTCTGTTTTAATTAGCTTTTTCACTTCTGTGACTAAAGGATCTGACCAGAACAATTTTAGAGGGAGGAAAAGTTTATTTGAGGGCTCATGGTTTCAGAAGTCTTAGTCCACAGAAGAATGGCTTCATTCCTCGGTGCTCAAGATGAGGCAGAACATCATGGCAGAAGAGTGTAGGGAAGGGAAGAGCTCACATGATGATCAGAAAACAGAGTTTTCCACTTGCCAGATACAAATATGAACCTCAAATCCACACCCCCAATTCCCACCTTCTCCAGCCACACCCTACCACTTCACTTACCATTCAGTTAATCCCTATCAGGCTGTTAATTCACCAATTGAGTTAGGGTTCTCACAACCCAACCATTTCTCCTCTGAACCCTCTTTCATTGTCTCAAATGTGAGCTTTTGGGGGACATCTCACATCTAAACCATAACAGACGGGAATGTAGGGTAGGTAGTTACCTGGCATGCCAGAGGAGATGAAAGTTTTAAAATGAATCTTCCTTTTTGGTGCAGCATTGAGGACTGAAGCCAGGGGGGGCTACAAGCACTAAGCTACATCACTAGAACTTTTTATAATTTTATTTTGCAACAGGGTCTGGATTAATTGCTCAGGATGGCTTTGAATTTAGGATCCTCCTGCCTCAGTTTTCTGAGTAGCTGGGATTACAGGCATGTACCACTGTGCCTCGCTATGAACTCCATTTTAAAATTTTACAAGATACTACAGTTCTCCATTGTATCTATATCTGGTATACACAATCTGCTGCTTCTCCTCTTTAAATTTTCCATATCAAATCTCTAGTTGCCTACTGTCAGGGAGTAAGGGGAAAAGAGGAGAAGCATAGTCCTATAGATATGTGCATGGGAGGTGAACCAGCTATTCCATTAATATTTCCAACTCATCCTCGTATTTTCAGGCAGTCCTTGTCTGGAGACTTTCTGAGTTCATCCCAGTGGATTAACATGCTTCCCACAGGGCTCTTCCTCTGTAGGTACTTACAGCTTGTTTAACCCTGCAACTTCAAAGAAACAGTCCTCTAGTATTGTGACTATCACTTGTCACTTTAAAGAACACATTCCATTTTCTTCTGGCCTTTATTATTTCTGAGGACAAGTTGGTCATGATATTTTTTGTTTCTCTGTTTATTTTTAATATTGTCTTGCTGTCTTGGTGTTTCAACAATCTGATCACGATAAACTAATTATGGCTTTTTGTTGTTATTTGTGGTGCTGGGATTTGAAATCAGGCATATATTAGCCAAGTGCTCTACCACTGAGTTACATTCTGATTTATTATTTATTTATTTTATTTATTCTAATTGCGTTTTCTGAACTTCTTGGAATTTTGAATTGACATATGTCATTATATTTGGAAAACTGTTTCCCATTATCTTTTCCAACAGTCCTTTGTCCTGTTCTGTCTGCATTATCTTCAGGAATTCCAGCAAATACATTAGAGCATTTGCTATTTTGCATACGTTTATAAATTTTTATTTTTACTGTTCTTTGTGTTTCAGTTAGAATAGCATCTACTTGCTCTTGGGGTTTATTAATGTTTTCTTTTTAAGTTAAATTTATCAAATGGTTTTTTAGTTTATGTTTGTATTAGTGAACTATAGTTATAGATAATAATGGGGTTCATTTTGACATATTCATAAATGCATATAATGTCAAATGGATTTTACATTTTCAGTACAGATTTTTTATTTTTAGTATTTCATTGGATTCATTTTCATGAACGTTTCCATGCTTTTCATTAGAATATCAACCTCACAATTTGAATTTATCTCCAGATTCTTGTATCTGGATTATCTGAGTATGTTCCTACTAACTGATGACTTTTCTCTTAATTTGGGAGGACATCTACCAAATTGTACTCTCTACTGCATATCAAGATTTAAACATTTAGTTTAAATTTAGTGTTTTTTAAAACCTCATCTCTTCCTACTTTCTTTTATAATTTTTTTGTAAATATTTAAGACATGTGAAAGGGTATACAGATTAATACAATGGACTCCCACAAATAACCCTCCACAGCCTCAGGGCTGAGGTTGCTAAAAATGATGTATAGAAGCCAGGCGCAGTGGCTCACGCTTGTAATCCCAGCACTTAGGGAGGCTGAGACAGGAGAATCGTGAGTTCAAAGCCAGCCTCAGCAACAGCGAGGCGCTAAGCAACTCAGTGAGACCCTGTCTCTACATAAAACACAAAATACGGCTGGAGATGTGGCTCAGTGGTCAAGTGCCCCTGAGTTAAATTCCCAGTACCAAAAAAAAAAAATGATGTATAGAATCTCATTTTGGTAGTAGCTGAATTTACAATGTAAGTTGAACTCTCAGCCTCATGGTGTGTTAAAGTAAGGGCACTGATTAGGAAGGAATGGCATCTTGTAAGTTGGGAAAAGATTGTGTTGGAAAACCCTGATGAATCTGGGGACATGAAGTCTATACTCTGATGAATCTTCTTTGCCAGTGGAAGAGAACTTTGCATACCCAGCATAAAAGGTCTCTTAACATCCAGTAAAAGTGAACTCTCATTCCCAATGTATTACCTTTCCCACCTCCGTCTATAAGCATTAGCCCTCTATTGTCTGAGGAAACTATAATGGCATCCTTTTGAGGCAGTTTCTGTACAAGATAAACTAATTCACCCCACTACTTTCTTTTCCTTCTAGACCTATAACTAGATTCAAGTCTCAGCAGCAGGTCCCTAAAAACTGAGATATAAGTTTTAACCCATGAGAAGGTATACCATACTCCATAATAACTACTTGAGTTTTCTAATTTATATAGACAGAAATCCAGGTATAGAAATGAATGCTGTAAGGCTGGTGTCATGTAGAAGCAACGTAAAGTTGGATCAGACTGAATTCATTGATATAGGCTCACTAAGCAGAGATTCAGCATCGAATGTTGTAGCTGGGGGAGTTAGAAAGGATGAAAATAGTTTGATTGGTTGGCTAAAATATTGCCCAACAGGTGATTTACAGAGAATTAATTGAAAATAACATGCCAGTTTCAGTTCAAGGTTTAATGTAGAGTGAGAGAGTTAAAGGCCTGGAGAGATGGAATGTTAGAGTGAATTTGTCATTTAAGACAAAGTCACTCACACTGAGAGGGCTCAGAAAACACATTTCACCCAGACTGTGAAAAGTAAATTTGTGAGAGGAACTCTGGTTTAAGAGTGTTATTAAAGATCACAAAGTTACAAGTGACCAGTAAAAATACGACACAGGTTCTCTGACTCTAAAACCTTTTAAACTTTGTTTACTATAGAACATTTTCCTGATGAATTTTGAACTTTGAAAAAAGAAATTTTATGCAGTGTTCTAAGAATTTGCAAAAATATGGTGATGAGGAAAAAATGTGAACAAAAAAAAAGAAAGGAAGAAAGAAAGAAAGAAAAGAAAAAGGAAAAAAGAGAAAGTCTTAAGAACCAAATTTTTATACACAGATTGTTATAGTCCAGAACCTGTCCTCCTGGGTGCCATGAAGTGAAGTTCTGAAGGTCCTTAGATCATCTAGAAAAAGCCAGCATTTTTTTCTCCTCAGTGTCACTAAGGGACTCCAAAAGGGAGACCAGTGCTACATCTTCTCAGAGAAGTACATATGATCCAAAGAACATCAAAATAGAAAGCCCTTACATTCCTCAGAGTTATGAAATCCCTATGGGAACCATGGCAAATAGCAACTTCATTTGTTTTTAGCCATCCTAAATTTTCATTAAAAATGACATAATGCTTTTTAAGGACCCAAGTTGTGCAACTTTTACTATTCTAAAGGGCAATCAAGCTTCTGTCATGGTTATAAAGGATTGTATAGGAAGGAAGGAAAATCTAGGACATTAAGGATGTTTTAAAGCAATTAACTGTGCAATTACAAGTGTCATGATAAGAGGCTGGCAGAGACTTGACTTCTGTTATGGATTAGATGTGAAGTGTCTAGCAAAAGCTCCTGGGTTAATTCAGGAATATTAGAGGTAAAATGCTTGGATTGAGAAATGTAACCTAATCAGGCCATCCTGTAGGCAGTTGAAGCATGGTTGGAGGAGGTGGGTCATTGGAGGTGTGCTCTAGAAGCATTCATCTTCCCTGTGGCCCCATCTCCTCCCTCTCTGTGATTCCTGGTTGCCATGAATAGAGCAGCTTTCCTCTGCCACAGCCTTCTGCCATGATGTTCTGCCTGACCGTGGGCCTAGAGCAATGGAGTTGGTCAGTCATGACTAAATCTCTGACACCATGAGCTCAGAATAAACATTTCCTCCACTAAGTTGTTCTTGTCAGGTATTTTGGTCACAGTGATGAAAAACTGATTCACATAACTACATAAAATAAGGCAATGCAATAATGGAAGCTGAGGTTTGAAAATGCTACATTTTTAGCTTTAAATATAGGGGCTATGAGCCCAGAAAAGTGCCTCTGAAAGCTGAAAAAGTCCAGGAAGCAGATTCTCCCCTATGCACTCTGGCACGACCTTGCTACACCTAAGTTTCAGTCAAGTGAAGCTGATTTTGGACTTTCGATCAGAATTGTTCTTAGTGTTGTTTTAAGCCGTTGATTTGTGGAAATTTGTTACAACAGCCAGAGAAAGCTCATATATACTTGATTTTATTTCTCTCTGCACCATTTTTCTCTACTTTTCTGTGTACATGTAAGGTAACAGCTATTGCAATCATTCACAAATATGTATATATATTCAATTATGTATATATTCAATATATAGAGATAGATACTGAATATGTTTGAATATGTTGGTATATATTAAATTTGTGTGGAAACATGTTTAAAATTATCTGATTCAAAATCCAAATTTCTGAGAAGATGGTATGCAATCATACCATCTAATTGTAGTGAGATGTTCACTCCTGATTCAATTATTTATACAAAGAATGGTTAGCAAGAAGTCATATCTCCCTATATCCACATGGCTTCTGAGTAGGTACTGTGAGGGCAAGCACTCTAAAAAAGTATGTGAAAACACAAAAAAGACAAAAGGTATCTCTAAGAGCCAAAGTAGTCCTGAGTAGTGTGGTCATTGACTTTCCAGTTAAGTGACAAAGATGGGAACTTTCAGAACTGGCATGGAATCTACTATGGAAGAGCAGGCAGAAAAAGTACTACCTGAAGAATGGATTCAGAATATTATGAGAGACCATAGTCCATCATAAGAGAAAATAGTGGACAAATGTTTAAAGATCAAAGATAAAGAAAATAATGACTCCAAGAATGAAATAGTCACATAATTTTCTAGAGATTGGGGAGAGGAGGATGGATAAGGGGAGGTACATTTGATTAGTGTATGCTATATACATGTATGAAAATATCACACTGAATCTCACTAATATGTATAATTGATACATGTTAACGTTTTTTAAACTAAGTTTAGTGGACTGAGTAATGAATTTACAACAACCTTCAATAATAGTGAACAATAAAGCATCAATTAGAAATAAAAGGTTGACAAATTGTTTATATTTGAGTAGCTCTGTCAAACCGAAAGACACCATAAATAATGTTAAAAGCCAAGGAATAGCTGGGAAAAGATATTTGCAAGTTATATAACCATTGGTATTAGTTTCCGATACATAAGAACAGCAAACTGATAAGAAATATTCAAATGATACATTAGGAAAATAGCTGAATAGTGATACACAAAAGAGGAAGTCCAGATGTTCAATAATTGAATGAAAAGGTGAACAAATTCAATAATTCAAACCATCAAAGATTGAAAGTGTTTGCAATGGCAAAGAAAACCATCTCATTTACTGCTGGCAGGAAGGGTAAATTATTGCAATCATTTTTCAGATGATTTTGACAATATTGAGGCAACATCAAAATGAAGATGTTCTCTGATGGAGCAATCTCAGTCCCAGATAAGTACAGAACAGACAGTAGTTCATTCACAAAGGAAGGTATGCATAAGAATATTTAATGCAACATTGTAACAAAATGCAAGGAAACTAGTAAATGTTCATCAACAATAGTATGAATATTTTACTTTTTATATCTACATTGGAATGCCTAATCGTTTAAGTGAATTATGTAGAACTAAACTCATTTAGTTCTTATATAGAACTAAACTCAGACTTGATAAGTGAAGGAAGAAAACTGCAAAAAATAATATATATGATATGATATTTAATAATTTTCATAAATTTGGAAAGCTAGTCCATGTAGTTTTTATAGATTCATTGCAGTAAAAATGTTAACATGAATATAAAATGATCAAGAGAATCCTTAAAAGTGTATTATTGTGGGAAACAAGGGAGAAAATGAGATTAGGAAAATGTTTAGAGAAGTATCATTTACACCTACAAATTTAATTGAAAAACTTCTAGTAGAAATAACGGAAACAATATGGAGTACAATGCTAACTTTTCATAAAGGGGAGTGATGTGTACACAGGTGCTTATCATATTGCTTTGTATTTTTCTTATGTTCAAAATATTATACAATAAAATAAGTATTGTATGTCACTGTAAATATAGAGTTAACACAAGTATTATTTATATGACATTGATCTTAATAATAAAAAATGTAGAGAAAGTTATTTATTTAGGAGGCTAGGGTCTAAAAAGTCATCCACTGAATCTTTTTACAGACCCCAAGCCCACTCACAATCATTTAAGTTATGCCGAACACATAATGGTTGGAGATACACACAATTCACAGAAAGATATAGATGGGTGCATATTGCAAGATATAGATCATCACATCATAGAGCCCAGGTTACACGACGAGCTTGGACCTGTGGTCTGTTCGCAGTGTCTTCCTTTGAACTATGGGAGTGCACTCGGACGATGCTACGAGGCATTGCAGTGCGTTCTGGAAGTGAAATAACTTGGATAGAACTCCCAGACAGCTGTAGATCTTTGGCAGATCCATGGATATGCAGGCAGGTACAGCTATTTATAAACACTTTGTATTGCACGAGAGAGATGCAACCTAGGGAAAGCACAAGCAAGGAAGCAGGATGAAGGAACAATGAAGAGTCACAAAAACATTTCCCTCCATGTTGACAGAAGACGGGATCCAAAGCCTTGTGGATCCCTGCCAATCACCTGAAGCCATCTGGGAAGGGAATGCTTTAGTGGAAGAGACTGAAAATACATGCATTTACAGCTTACATGCTTCTCAACTCAAGAAAACTGAGAATTCTTTTTGAAAGAAGACGTGCTTCTATCTGGTTTAGGAAGAGCTATTTTCAAAGAAATTTTATGGACTTCTTAGGAAAGGAGGATCTCCTTTTAGCATCAGACACTGCTTCTCTCTTCCCTCAAACTGCCCAGGCATTACACTGTATGCCCAGGGTCAAAGCCCCTCTCCACACAATTCAGCATTCCAGTTCCAGCCACTCTCCTGGGTGGTGAGTACGACAGTTATCTCTTCCCTAAAGTGAGGAAGGTATGAAAGACAGAAGAAAAAGTGGAGAAAAGAAACTGCCCTCTGAGACAGGCATAGCAAACTCTTCACCCAGGCCTGGCTTCCAGCTCTCTCCTTATAGGAGCTGTCCTCACAGAATGAGTTCAGAAGATCATTAGTCTTTTAAAATGCAAGGTTTGGCACCTTTTGCTCCATTCCCTTGCCCTATACTTCCACCCTCATTCCTACCAGGAGTAGAATGGTTCTCCTCACTCTTCAAGGACCCCAAGGACACTTACCACAGGCTAGAAGGAGGAGGATGGCAATGTAGGCAGTGGCAGGGACCCAGGTGATCTTAAAGCTAGAGAAGTATATGAGTTGACCTTTCCTTAGCATATCATTATACAGTAGGAGTGTATAACACAGCAAACTACCTGGTGTCCAGAAAAAAAGAGAAAATGGTCTCAGCTCAGAAACATCAATTCCTTTAACTCTGCACCTGAATTCCCAGCCTCCACCCTCGTCAACTGCACCTCACCCAAAGACTGATACACTTTAGTGCTACATCGGAAACTGCACGTATCTCTAAATCAGAGAACTGGGAAGGCCAGCTGGTCAGAGACTACAAACCTACTGTTAACTCCACACCTGTGTTAGGAGAGCTAGTTACCTGTGAAGAAACTGAAGAAGGTAATCATGAGGTAGACATATTTATTCTGAGGAATAATGTAGGTGAAAAGTAATCCCAGGACGAAGTTAGAGGAGCAGGCAATGACCAAGACGAATATCATCATAATCCTGATTATTTGCAGGCCACCTGTTGGAAAGCAGAAGCTGTATTGAGAGGACACGTATTTCTTTTAGACTTATTGCCACCTGGGACCCACAGATCTCTAGGTAAAAAATGAGAACAGGGTAAAAGATTTGATTAAATAACTAAGACAGAAGGGGGAAAGGATAACGATGCAGGTGGCTTTAGGCTGGACAAAGAGGTCAAAAGAAAGTTTTTTACTGTGGTGACTTTATAAGCTTGTTTCTCATCCCCTCTCCCCCCAGAATTCATTTCTTATCAAATGCCCTAATTTACCTGTCCCTTGTAGTGCCAATATAACCTATTTTCCTTCTTGTCTATTATCTTCCTTTTCATAGCACTTACACTCTAGTTGTTCTAGCCACCCTGCTGCCACCAAGTTTTCTCAAATATTCAGCAATTAAGTCTCTGAGCTTCTAATGTTTTCTCCTAAACATCCAAATGGTGAGATTTTGGAGTCTGCCATAAGCATGTTGATAATGGAAGTGGGCACACTACAGCCTGAAGAAGTCGCTCCACAGAATACGAGGTAAGCTGGTGAGATGCTCAAAGTCAAAAACAATGAGATAATAATAATAAAAAGAACAATGAGCACTTTGGGAGGCTGAGACAGGAGAATCACAAGTTCAAAGCCAGCCTCAGCAATGGCGAGGCGCTAAGCAACTCAGTGAGACCCTGTCTCTACATAAAACTCAAAATAGGGGGCTAAGCAACTCAGTGAGACCTTGTCTCTACATAAAAAACACAAAATAGGGCTGGGGATGTGGCTCAGTGGTCGAGTGCCCTTGAGTTCAATCCCCAGTACCAAAAAAAAAAAACTCAAAATAGGGCTGAAGATGTGGCTCAGTGGTCAAGTGCCCCTGAGTTCAATCCCTGGCACCCCTCGCCCCGGAAAAAAAAAGAACAATGAAATCTGCTTCACCCAACAATTTTCAAAGCATAATTCTGACCTTCTGGCCAAACAGCAGTACAACACATCATCCATGGATTGTGGATAGTCTTGTTGTTTGTTGTCTCGTTGTTTGTTGTTTCGAGAACTAACTCAACCCAATTCTCCAAAATGATTCCTACCACCAAGAACATTATAACCCAGGAGGACATGAATACATTGGTGGCTTGGATATGCCTGGTTGACACAGACATTATTTTGGGTGGAGATTTCTAGCTGAGACAAATATTTCATAAATCTCTTCTCTAATTTGATAAGTCACAGGAGGAAAGGCAAAATCTGAACTTTTAGTGACTACTGAGGCATGGGCAGTGGCAGAAGCTGAAGTACTCTGTGGAACAGAGAAGATAACTTCCTCTCTTCACCATTGCTATATTAAGTCTGTTGTCAGGCTACAAACTGCCATGGAATCACCTATTGGTTTGACCCTTGACCCTGGGGCCTAGGCAGTGGAAGGACCCTCAGAAGTCCTGAGAGAGATACCAGACATAGAGGGAGATCTAATATCACACACACACACAGAGAAAGAAAGAGAGGGAGAGAGAGAGATATTGAGGGAGAGACTGAGGGACTGAGAGAGAGATCTGTTAGCTATAGGGATAAACAGAGGCCTTGAAAGAAGTTAGACACTCATGACTACAGCAGTCCCATTTTAGAGTTAGAATTACATATTCCAGGATTAGTTGACATTTAGTAGGGTTCTGTGAAAAGAATTTCAAGATGATTTGGATAAATAGTCAGCTAGCTAGCATCACAAAAGGGAATAACCGTTCCAAATATAGAATATTTGAAAGAAACTCAGGACCTTGTTTGGATTTCCCAGCATATTTTATTAAGTGAGGCTTTCAAGAAATAGATCAGTGCCTTGAAATCCAAAGGACTGGCCTGATACACTGAGCCATTTTAGTCTAATATCACTTACAAGGTATAGACCATCATTTCTTGGCAGAATTGCCTTTGTAACTTGGTGGAGAAAATATTTGTAGATTTCTTGAGTAGGCAATCATGGTACACACTAAGCAGAAACTGAGGGCTTGTACTGAACTCTCTCAATTTCCTTTTATTGAAATAATAGGAAATCTTCTCCAAAGGCCCCTTTCTGCCTATTATTATTTTGGCCTTCTTGCAGGCCACTTTCTCAGGGTCAAAATGGGCTTCTTTCATTGCCTTAAACATGCTATGTTGTTTCTCTTCCAGCCCTTTCTATACATTTTTTTTTTTTGTATTGGGGATTTAATCCAGGGGTGCTCTACCACTGAGATACATCCTTAGGTCTTTTTATTTTTTATTTTGAGACAGGGTTTTGATAAGTTGCTGAGGGTATCACTGAGTCACTGAAGCTGATCTTGAACTTGTGATCTTTCTGCCTCAGGCTCCCAAGAGCCCCTATGCCCAGCTTTTAAACATCTTTTTTTCCCTGCTCTTTAATATATATATATATAAACATATATAGGTTTTGTTCTTATTAATTATACATGATAGTAGAATGTATTTTGACATATTATATATACATGAAGTGCAACTTCTCATTCTAGTTGTACATGATATGGAATTACATTGGTTGTGTATTCATATATGCACATAGGATAGTAATGTCTGATTCATCCTACTATATTTCCTATTCCCATTCCCTCTCTCTTCCCTTCATTTCTCTTTGTCTAATCCAAAGTACTTCTATTCTTTCCTATCCCCCATTTATTAATTCAGGGTTTTTTTTTTTTTGGTGTTAAGCTTTTAGAGTAATTTATATATCCTGGTGATTAATGCTGTATCTAAGGTGCTAAGTATCTTTTGATAGCATATTTTCTTTACCTTTTTAATTTATAAACAACAATGCTCAACAATGTATTTAATCTTACAAAGGAGGCTTTATGGTGAAGAAAATGGATTTAGGATCCTGGTTTCATACCTGGCTCCACTTAGCCAAGGTGTGAACCTAAAGATAATAATACTTCTTACTACATAACACTTTTGTAAATATTTTGAGTGAGTTTAGAGATGTAAAGCACCAACAGATTTCCTTGTAAATAGTCAATAACATATAAGCAATTACCGTCATTTTAATTTGGGTTCCCTGGGAAAGAGATTGGGAGGGAAATTTGTCATGGGGCAGTTCATTAGTTTATTGGGAAGTACACCTGGGGACTCCATCTGTAGGTCGTTAAGGGCAGCAGGTTTGAGCTGAAGTTGAACTGAGAGGTACTTGAAATAGAAGAAACAGCCAATCCTATCAGTAGTGCTGGAACGTAGGTAATCCATCAGAATGGGCAAAAGAGCTCAGATTGTTTTACACTGGTTATCAGTTTGTCTTTGAAAGCAGGCTACCCTGGTATCTCCCTTCTGTTTCAGCGGCAATTCTTAATCCTCTCAAGAACCAGAGCCTTAGAGATTTTTCTACTCTAATACCAAGCTTGCTGTTTGAGTTGCCAACTGTCAAAGAATCAATTGTCTATTGTTTTAGTCCTTGATCCTGAAGCCTTACAGAGTGGAAGGACAGAAAGTGTAGACAGGTGACTCTTATTGCTATGGTTTTACATATTGATGATTTTTTTTTGAAGCCATAGATCCTTATAAGTAGGATGACTCAATTGAAAGATTTATGTCTTTTAAATTACTGTTTCTCTTTTTCTTTGTTTACTCTGTTTGGTACACGAAAATTTCTGCTGTGTTATTTGGCACATAGATATTTGTAAATGTTTCTTATTTTCATTGTGAATTGGAGCCATAATCAATTATTTTGTCACTGTCAATTATTTTGTAGTTCAAGTCTACTTTGGCATTAATATTGTAATAATTGTCACTGTCAATTATTTTGACATAATATAATAATAATAATAATAATTATAATAATAATTGTTACCGTCAATTATTTTATAGTTTGAGTCTACTTTGGCATTAATATTGTAACTATTGATTTCCTTTTATTTGCATTTCCCTTGAATATTTTGTTCCTCTTTATTTTTAGCTTTTCTGTGTCAGTATATTTTAGTGTGTACTTTGTATGCAGCATGAAATTGAATTTTGCTTCAAAAACCAATAAGATAACACTTTATTTTTTATTTGGTACCAGGGATTGAACTCAGGGGCACTCAACCACTGAGCGACATCCCCAACTCTATTTTGTGTTTTTTTTTACGTTAAGACAGGGTCTCACTGAGTTGCTTAGTGCCTCCATTGCTGAGGCTGGCTTTGAACTCACAATCTTCCTGTCTCAGCCTCCCAAATTGCTGGGATTACAGGCATGCGCCACCATGCCTGGCTAAGAACACAATTTAAAAACTGTACACCTTAAGTGCATTTACGTTCAATATTTTAACTGTTTGATATACTATTTTATATTCATTTTATTCAGCATGGCTCTGTATTTAATGAATATGTATAATAGCCACTTATATAATTTCCATGCTATTTATTTTAAAAATATTTTTGGCATTTAGGGAACCTTTTTAATCTAGATTTTTTAAAACAGCTTTTATTTAATGCTCTTAATCTCTTCACTTCAGATTTTTTTTTTGGCTTTCAACTATGAGGTAAAATAAAATGAGCTCATATTGTCTTCCTGCCTTCTCCTATCTCTCCTTTTAGCTATCCAGTTTTTTTTAAAACATTTATTTTTTAGTTATAGGTGGACAGAATATCTTTATTTTATTTTTATGTGGTGCTGAGGATTGAACCCAGTGCCTCACTCATGCCAGGTGAGCACGCTACCACTGTGCCATAACCCCAGCCCCTAGCCATCCAGTTTTAACTGAATGAATTGTCTATTGAACTGCTCATCTTTGTACTCTAAAAGATAACTAGTAGACTTTTGCTATATTGTTTTAAAGTTTTCAATGATTTCCTTTAATCTCTCTTACTCATAAGGTATTCAGCAAGCTTCAGTTTCCTTCCTCTCTTCCTCTCTTCTCATACTTAAGATTTCAGTATATCTAACTCATGAGGGCATGTACAGTTCTTCCACCCATCTATTCATCTTTTATTTTCATTATAGATTCATAGTTATGTCCAGTCCTTACAATCTCTCTTCTTGCTGATGTTTCCTCACTGCAACCCCCTACCCCCTCACACACCTGGAGCCATCTTTCATGCAAATCGATTCTTTGACAGATATTTAATAACGGCAGATGGGGGCAATGTTCTGTAATCACTTACATGCTTAATACTGTTTTCCAAGCTTTGGTACTTATAGAATTCTTAGCTAGGTATAATATTCTTCATTCACACTTTCTTTTCCTGAGTATCTTTTCTTTTGTGTCTCTTCAGTCTTTTGCTTTACTTAAATGCTTTTGTCCAGAAATTGGATGTCTACTTGTCTTTTTTTGTTTGTTTTTGCCTTTGTAAGAGACTTGGTATCTTTGTTTGGAAACCCAGAGGATTATTTTTCTCAAGCTTAAATTTTAATCATTTTAAGACAAGGTTTTTTTTTTTGGTACTGGAAATTGAACTCAGGGGTACTTGACCACTGAGCCACATCCTCAGCCCTATTTTGTGTTTTATGTAGAGACAGCGTCTCACTGAGTTGCTTAGCGCCTTGCTGTTGCTGAGGCTGGCTTTGAACCTACGATTCTCCTGTCTCAGCTTCCCTAAGTGCTGAGAGATTAAAACAAGTTTTGACATTGTACATTCTGGTTCAGTTTTTGCTGGTTTATGATATGCCCTTTCAGTATGTAGATACAAATGTTTTTATTTCAGGAAAGTTTTGAGATTGAATATTTATTTAATTTATTTTTGTTTTCTTCTTCATGAAATCCAGTTGTTATGTCTTTTTTTTTCTTGCCTGTTTCCAATAGCTATCATTTTCTTTTGAATTCTGTTTTCTTGTCATTTCTTATTGGTATCCTATTTGCCCTTTACTGAAATTTTGGACTTTTTTATTCTGTTTTGGAAATTTTGTAGTTTGTTTTATTTCCTGAGATAATTTTGCATTTTACTTCAGTATTGTTTTTTTTTTTTTACCAGAATTCTGTCAGTTCCTGTTTTATGTCTACCTAATGCTTATTCAGTTTTAGTCTAAGTTCTTTTTTAAAAGAAACTGTTTGACATAATATTTAAAATTGTGTTCACTGAGGTATCATTTACATACAATAAGTCCAACCTTTAAAGTATGCAGTTTGGTGAGTTTTTATAAATTTATGCAGTGATGTAATGATTACCATTATTCAGTATGTAGAACATTTTATCACTCTGAAAAGTTTCCATGTGCTTTTGTGGTCAGCTCGTCCCTTCTGATGAACAATGATGTGATTCCAGTTTTACAGGTTGGCTTATCTACAATGTCATACAGATTGGGTTCATGAAGAACGTAGCCTTTTGTTTTCACTTACCAATATATTTTCCAGACACACACATGTTGTTTGAGGTATAAGTATTTAGTTCCTCTTTATTGCTGAAGAGAATTTCATTGAATGATTGTATCAAAATGTATTTATGAATTCCTATTAGAGGACATTTTAGCTTCTTTCAGTTTAAGTCTATCTTGAATAAAGCTGCTATAAACTGCAGCATAGGGGTCTTTGGGTATGTGTATGCTGGCATTCCACCTGAGGAAATAACTGAAGTATGACAGTGCATTATATGTATATTTTTAACTTTATAAGAAACTGCTAAACTCTTTTCCAAAGTGGTTGAACCATTGATATCTAGGGAAATATTTTGATCCATATCCTAATTTGTACATAGTACTGATAGTCTTTTTTAATTTAAGCTATTTTAATAGGTGTCTTGTAGTATCTCATTTTGGATTTAATTTGCATTTTACTGATGACTAATGATAGAAACTTCTTATATAAATATTGACCACCTATATAAGTTTGTTTATAAAAGATGTGTTAAAATATTTTTTCAATTTTTGAGATATTTATCATTTTCAGTATAATGACCTGAGCTTTCTGTTCTTCTCTAGTGTTCTTTTTTAATCTCAAAATAACTAATTGATAATTATTTGTCTAATTTTAAAATGCATATTGCCTTTGTACTATAGTTTGTCTCTACTTCATTTGCTGTATGTATGTATATTTTATTATGTGCTCAGAATTTTTATTTTTATCTTTTAAAAATTATAGTATACTTGTAGGAATGCTTTATTTTGACTTCTTATGGATACTGAATTTTTCTAATAGCAATGGAGGAGGTAGAACAGTGGTTTATGTGGCTTCTCAAATTTTTAAGTTGAAGATATTTTTCTATTTGGTAAATTTTTTCTGTGCGAAGTTTGATTTGTTCTGATTCATTGATACTGTCTTGTTTCAACAGAATACTTATCTTCAGCTATGTTCTTTTCCTTCACATACAAACTCTGTATGACTCATCCAATTTCCTAGGTGCCTGCTTTTCTCTAGTAAAGCTGCCTTCTTGGGACTGTGGTCCCATGAACTTTATAAGCTACCTCCTTTTATTTTTCCAGCAGCTGGTATTCTGACCTGTCAGATCTCAGATTTCTTCTTAGTATCACCAAATAGTTTCTTACCCCCTGATGGGAACCTCTGCTGCTGTCATCTATGTTCCACCAAGAATTTTGACTGCAAAAGAAGAAACCCCAGTAGCAATGGCAATGTGCTATACCCTGGTGTCACAATATAGTCAAAACAGGTTTCTAAAGAAAAGTATTGCCATACTTTAGACACTCATATAAGTGTTTCCATGAAACGACCCTATGCCCACTATAATCCAGGCAATCTTCTCTAGACCTGACATCAGGCATTTCAGGATTGGTGAGAAGAAAGCCGAAGGTGAACATCGAAAGGAAGAGTTTATAATCAACTTTGTGAAGTAATCAGAGACTTATATTTAGGATTTTTCTCATTTGATGTACTTTCCCCCCCTGTATCTATTCCTTTCAATTTACGTTAGAATGATCTAACAAGTCATAGTGGTACCACTTTCTCTTACCTGTCTAGCAATAGATGCAACTTTGTTTCTGACCACTATTTAGTGTTCTTCATTACTTCCTCCCAAGAAGATTAAAGCAGAGTTCAGCTCCCACATCAGAGGGCTATGTAGTAAGGATATGTCTTCATGACCTTCAGAAGAATCCATGCTTTTGTCCCATGATAGAGCTATTGATTGCATATCTGCCATGGAGATAGCCTATGACTAGGGAGTAGATATTTGAAATATACATATATGACAAGGAACTAATATGTAAATACATAAAGAACTTCTATAGATAATTATGAGAAAGATTCCCCAATAAAAATGTGTAAAATACATTAGCAGACATGTTACAAAAATAGCAAACAAATGGTCAGTAAGCATATAAAAAGGTGCTCATTCTTATTTGTAATAAAAAAGTTGAAGATAATGCAGTAATACTGAACAGTTTAGTGGTAAATGGGGTCAATATGAAAAATTATGGAATAGAGAGTCAATTTAGAACTAAGTGCATTAGTTAAACAACTAACTACTGTGTACTTAGAGCAGATTAGGGGGCATTGAAAGTAGTTTAAGATACATCTACAAAAATTAATGAAGTATGTTAAACATTTTCATGCATGTTATTTGCTTGTTCTCTTTGGATAAAGTTGGGTTCTGCCTTTTAACAAATCTACCAGGTTTCTCAATATATCAATGTAGAATTCATTTTTTGCAATAGGTAAGTTGTGAAGAAGATCTGAAGAGGAACTTATTTAAAAGCATGTATGAGTCAATGCAAAGGGTGCTAAAGAGTGGTAGCAGAGACCTGGACTCTAGTTCCCATTCTGTGACTAACTAGCCATTTTTATTTGTAGGCAAGCTACTTTATTCTTTTTGAACCTCAACTTTAAATGAGTTGGCTTTATATGATCTCTATGAATTTCTCCAGTAAAAACTTTTATGATATTATTTGAAGTCATATGGGACATTGTATCTCTGTAGAAAAGTTAAGATGCCTTATGAATTAATTCAAGACTTACTATGAGTGGGGTGTGGTGGTGCAAGCCTGTAATCCCAGCACTTAGGGAGGCTGAGACAGGAGAATCGCGAGTTCAAAACCAGCCTCAGCAATGGTGAGGCGCTAAGCAACTCAGTAAGACCCTGTCTCTACATAAAACACAAAATAGAGCTGGGATGTGGCTCAGTGGTTGAGTGCCCCTGAGTTCAATCTCCAGTACCAAAAAAAAAAGACTTACTATGTATATGACTGAAATCAGGCCAGAATATGGTAGGACTGTCTTCTTTGACAAGACAGGAAAATGTCTGTGTTTTTTGGTATTGGACAAAGCAATCTGATCATTAATTCATTTAATAATTCACATTCAGGACATATTTTTAAATAGACCATCTTAGTAAACATATTACTTAAAAATTTGTATGTCCTTTCTGTTTGTCTTCTTCACTCTATGCATGCTTTCTGAAATTATTTGTCATGCAATGATAAAATATTATTTGTATGGGTATGTTTTTCTACACCATAAACTCCTTGAGGACATTCCCCCTCTACTAGTTGTATTCTCAGTATCTAAAATAGAACATCTTATATATTAGATATTTCTTGAGCAGATGAATTTCACAGCTCTGATCTTAACTTCAACACACTACTATCTATCCATCCTTGTTTATGTACAAAATTCAGTAGGTGGATACACTTGTGACTTAACTGAAGCAGTACTTCAACTATTTAACCTGTGGGTTAGAAAAGTGGAAAGAAGGAATTAGCTATATATATATATTTTTAAGTCCTACAGAATGATAATCTGATATTTTGATAGTTACCAGAGTAATTTTATGTTCTGCCCCTTGAATGTCTCTTCTTCTCAGCTCTTAATATAGATGCTTTCTTTATTTCAGATGCCTTGCCTTGTCTCTCTGCTGTGCACCCTCTTATTTGGTGCGGTTCCTACCCTCTTATTTGGCTCTCTGGGCAACTTTCTTTCTCAGATGATTGCTCAAGAAGAATCGTGAGAACCTAGTGATGATAAAATAATCTCTGACCACAGCCTTGCATTTCAGTGAAGTTTTATCCGTTTTAACTTTCCAAAGGAGCTGAAGACAGAGATCTTAGAGAATAAATCTATTGAAAAGACAAAGAGAGATCTAAATTTTGAGAAATCTAATGGCCTTAAAATTATTATTAAAAAAAAACAACAACCAAAAAAGAACAGAACAAAAAGATAAAAAATGTTTTAAAGATTCACAAATTATTCTATCCTACCATATCAACTAATTTCCTTTTGCATGTTACTTTCTGTTCATATGCATACAAGTTCCAGATGGCTGCCATCAAAATATTTGTAGTACATGTAGCTAATGACACAAGCAGTTGGAAACAGACTCTCATCATCTGTTGTCCATTGTGTCAAAGTACAAAAGCATGTGATAACAGTCTTCTGTAATATTTAGTTTTTTTTTTTTTAAGATTTTACTGAAATTCATCTTGAAAAATGGGGTGGAATCTGAGGAGTTAAGTGGTTCAATTCCCTCACTGTTTCTTCCTCCACAGTAAACACCAATAAATACTGATAATAGCAGCAAACCTATGTGAAACTCTTTATATTTTATAAAATACTTCTGTGTATTTTCTTCCAGGACTTTCAATAAATCATTAACATTTAAATAGAACAACCATACTTCATATGTCCATGTTATCAATAAAGAAACTGGTTCAGAGAGGCAAGGTAACTTGCCCAATGACAACACACAACTACTAAATAGCAGGAATGGATCTTTAGAGGTCTTGAAAATGAAAAGTCAAGGCATACATCCTCTCTTTATCTCTCTTTGAATATCTGCCCCATATTTAGCCATCACATTAGTGGGGTTGACAAGAGAAATATATAAGAATCATGAACCATGTCATCCTTGTAACAGATAACCATGAAGGGTTGGGAGAGAATTTTAAGACCTGGTCTGAGACTGATATACACATAAAAATGTTTTCCCTCCTGTCTTTATCCTGGCAAGTAGAAACAATAATATTTTAATTATTGCAGGATTCACTTTCAAATAATTGTACATAGTCCCATCTGGGGCAATTAAAACTTTCCTCAAATACCATAAGCTCTGGAGACTCAAGGAAAATAGAATAATTGTTAATCTAAATCAGTGTTTATGTCATGTAGGTACATAGGTACCTCTGTGATCCAAACAACAATTACAAGAACAGGAAAGCTAATAAGTTACAAGGAACTCCTGTGCCTCTCTAACCCACAGCTGGGATTTTGTGGGTAAAGTTTAATTGTATTATTTTGGAGACTTTCACTCAATACTTGTTTTCTTTTACTTTAAAGTGATCAGATAGTGTCCACCTTCATTTACTCCACCAGAAATACTCTTGGGCTTGACATTGAGGCCCTGTGCCTACAGTCCCATTATCTAAGGCCCAGTAGTACAATTCCTGCTTGTGGTTGTCTATCCAAGACAATACTCTATCACACTGTCTGTGGCTGAAACAACCATTTCTGACATCTTGCTAAAAGGAAACACAGTGTTGACATGAAACCCAAGGGAACTGATATAGAAATGGACAGTTTCTCCTCTGCCTGTTGGGCCTTTGTGAAGATGTTTATGGTGATTGTGAACAAACAGTATCCATACAGCATATGTTTAGGGCATATGGTTCCACTCAGATGCATTTTCTTACCACTTGGTTTCCATATTCTTTTCTTTCCTGTCCAGGACTCTTGCTGAGTAGGCCAATAGTTCTTTAGGGTAGGATTCCCTGATGTGCAGAACTGGATGATGGCATTTTGCTACCCTGTGGAATTTCTTGACTATGTAACTGTCTGAAGCTTATTGAAATTGAAGATTCCTTCCCAATCTCATATTTAGAGAATAAGAACTTTGGCAGGGAGGGTTAGGGCAGGGTGAGGGCAGGGTGTGGAATGCATTTTTACCAGGTGCCCTGATGATTTTTAGCACACTAACATTGATTTTTAATTTTATTTTCATTGTGTGCTTATTTTTATTAATTATTTTAACTGGCACATGAAAAGAAAAATTGAACATATTAATCAGGTAATGTAGTTTTGATAGGTGAATATATTGGATAGTTTTTAAATCAGACTAAACCTATCTTTTCAAACATTTATCATTTCTTTATGATAAAAGCTTTAAAAATCCTTTCTTCTAATGTTTTGAAATATACAGGCCATTGTTATTGTCTATAGTATCTTATTGTGCAGTAGCACATAAAAATGTCTTGCTTTTATCTAACTGCAACTTACTGCCCATTGATAAGACTTTCTGCATCCTGTCCTCCTCCCTCTTCTCCTCAGCCTCTGGTAATCACTGTCCTATTCTTAACTTTTATGAGATCTACTTTTTAAAAATACATATATTCTGCATATGAGTGACATACATGTGAGGTATCAAGGCATGGTGCAGGTGTGAGGGACTCCTAGACTTGCTTCTTGACCCTGCCACTTAACCGGCTGTGTGGCTTTGAGCTCCTGCAATATAACCAGCAAAATAGGGCTAAATGTTTGCCTTATGAGGAGTTACCCAATGGGATGATCTATTCAAAATGACTGGACTAGTACCCCCCAAAATAAACTTTTTGCCTCTTCTGTTCCTATAGGGTGTGTGTGTGTGTGTGTGTGTGTATGTGTGTGTGCATCCAGATAGCAACAGTAGCAGAACTCTCTTTTTCTCTCTTGGCTTAATAGTTTTCTTTTTCCTGATTAAAGAATTCTCTCCACACATTGAGAGGAGTGCCTGGCATGACTATATTTTGCTTTAGCTAAGTCAATTTTGATGTATTCACACTATCAGGAATAACAGATACTCTGAATATTTCTCTTTGCCTTTGGATAATATTTCTTCATTTGATCTTTTCTAATCAGCTACCTGCCACATGATATGTTTATAGTAAATCACAATTACATTTTAGTTCCAAATTCCACTACTTGAATGGTGAGGCGGCAACACACACACACAATCGTAACAGGCTGACCTGAGATTTACTTTACTAAACTTTATTCACAATATGTATAATTCACAGACCAGTCATGGATATCTTGATTATCTTAAAAGTTCTGTGTTTTAAGTACCTGACCTTAGTAGATCTCTGTGCCATAAAGTGCTAGGACAAAGGGGAAAAGAACAGATGATTACCTAGAGTATTTGCTTTTAAGGATAAGCAAAATTTGTTCACCATAACTGTCTATTCCTCTTATACCATAAAATTCATTCTAACGATTGATTTCTTTTGATTAAGAATTGGTTTCTTTTGATAACTTGTCTAGTAAATGAAGACTGTTCCCTGTAAGCCTATTTTCATCATTTTTTCAGATCATTATTTTCGAGACTGGTAAGAATAAAATATTCTGTTTGAAATAGACACCTGAGGGGGGTGAGAGTGATGATGGAAGAATAAATTCAACTATATGCCAGGAATGGGGCTCAGTCTTAGGGACACAATGATGAATGACAAATTGTCCCTTATTTCAATAAGTTCCTAAATAGTAGGAAGATTAGCACATATATGTGTATGTTGTAAGAAACACTAAAGTGGAGGTCAATACTAAGAGAGGACAGATAGAAGTGAGGATAGATAGCTAAGGAAGCAATGGGTGCACACCTGTAATCCCAGTTAGTCAGGTTGAGGGACGAGGATCACAAGTTTGAATCCAGCTTAGGCAACTTAGTGAGATCAATTTTCAAAATAAAATATAAAAAGGGCTGGGGATGTAACACAGTGGTAATGTCCTATGGGGTTCAATCTATAGCTGCAAAAACCCAAAACAGCAGCAGCAACAACAAAAAAAACTAAGGGAGTATGAATAATACCAAAAACACTTTCCTAAGAAATAAGTTGATTTTGGAAGATGTTTAATGCCCATACAATATGAATGGGGCAAGGACCATGTTTTATTTACCTTTGGTCCACCTCCAGAAATTTTGGTTTTAACATAGTAGACACTTCATAAACGATTTTGAGATAACTTGAAATAATGTCACAATTTTGCCCAATGCTAGACCTAAAACTGATTATTTGTCCCTGGAAATTTGGGAGTTTCAAGGACACATGTTGTTTGAAGGGCACCAGAAATGGTTCATGTGGAGATCAACAGGCATATTCTGCCAAATGTCCTAGAAAGTCACCATTAGGGACCAGAGGGTTGGATTTAGCTATCTCTGATGCAATTCGCTTCCGTCATTATCAGACATTGGAAACACTGAATCTATGGCCTTTATCTGAGGAACATGTCAGCCATTCTTAAGGTTCTTCACACATTCCTTATGTTTTCTACTTCTTAGTTGCTTTGCTTGTGACCTGATCTACATCTCTAATATCCCTTCACATCCTCTTAGCTGAAGTAAATTGTTCTCACCCTTGGAGTCACAGTTTAAAAGTACCCTTCCATGAAGATTGTCTTTATCTCTGCAGGCAGAAGAGATCTATTCCATATCTGAGCTCCAACTATACCTGTGAGCATAGAAGTACTGTCTATGGTACTTTGTTTATTCAACAATATGTCAGACCAAGGTATGGGCTGGATAGTACATAAGCCCCACTGGATAGCAAGGCTCTGAAGGGACTCGTTTTGAAGCATCTTTCAGTGTTTCTAATCTATGGCAGATACTATACTGGCAGGCCCACTGGGGAACAGTTCCTATAAATATACAGGCTGCCAGACCTTAGGAGATGAGAAGCTCTGGAGATTACTGGTCTTTACAGTTCTAGACAGAGAATATTAGAACTAGGAATAAAAGTCACAGCTTCTTGTTGGTTATGGTTGTTCAGACACTTAAGAGAAGGTATAATTAAATCATCTTTACTTCTAATGTGAGGAAGTTAGAAGAAAGAAGTGATACAGTCTTCAAAAGGAAGGTGAGGCTTCAGGATTGTGATGTTATTATAAAGATGTTAAAACATGTTCGAAAAATCTCCTCCTGATTTTTCACATGAGCTCTAGAGCTTCTGCATGTTTGTAGTTCAGTGAGTCCCAACAATAGAGGGAAGAGGCCATGGGCATCCTCCTTAGACTCAGGTATGCATTAGCCACTCAGTTCCTAGGTACTTTTGTTTCTCATCTAAATTGATCTGTGAAATCACCAGATTTAAAAATATACTTCCAAATATATTCATGAAACTTTAAGTCTGTTCACATTTATTGTCTCATTTAATTTGTACAACAATCTATTGAAGTAGTTATTATTTTTTCCAGATTAAAACCTGAAGCTCACAGAGGCTATGATGAGTCAAATGTTGCACTGTGAGTTTTAGACCTGGGGTTGAAACTAAGTATTATGACTCATGGTTCATTGCTTTCTCTGCCACCTTTGTAATCATGGTGCAATTGGTATCCCAGATTTAGGAAAATACATATCCTAGGCTGATGCTCTCTAATAGGAAAGCCACTAATTATCAGTGGCTATTTGAGCATTTGAAATGTGACTTGTTCAAATTGAGCTGTACGTGCAAAATACTCTGTGGATTTTAGAATTTTTTCCCCATAGCCTCCCTAAAAAAGAAAGAAAGACATAAAAATCCCATTAAAAATTTTCACATACATTATGCATTGGAGTGTTAATATTTTGGATATGCTGTTAAGCAAAAATTTTATTAAATTTGACTTTATCTGTTTGTTTTTACTTTTAAAACAATGGGTTCCTAGGACACTTTAAATATCCCATGACTGCATTATGTTTCTGTTGGGCAATACTAATTTAGCCTCCACATTCATAAAATAATTTCAATAGCCATAGTTTTAGTAATATTATGAAATGCACTAACATATTTAAAAATACCTCAATATGCTTTTAAATTCCTAAAAATACCTAAGACCTAGATCAAGTCTGAGTCATTGTAGTAGACTGTTTTGGAGGGTGGGCAGACTAATCAAACTTTATCACTAGCCTAAGTGATTAAGTAAAGTGGATACTGGTTACCGCTGTTCATTTTTATGGAAATTAAGACATGATTTGTATAACATTTCTTCCTACACACACAGAAACATAATATAATTTGTTGTAATAAGCTATTTGACATGAGCATTACTTACATTGCCATGGAATCTCTGAGCTCACATAGAGGTAACAAAATACTGAAATGTAAAATTGCATATTCTTTATCCAAGAAGGCTTTTCAAAGATGGGCTTTCCATGATCAGGTAATGCTTTCTGTCACAGAGAGGAAATAAGATTTCACCTCTAGGAGAGAATAATCTAAAATAGCATCTCTCAAACTATTATGTACACACAGATCCTGAAGGGATCTTGTGAAAATGTAGATACCGATTTGGTGGCTGTGAGGTAGGACCTGAGATGGTGCAATCCTAACAAGTTCTTAAGTGGTGCTGATGCTGCTGGCCTGTGAACCATACTGAGTAGCAAGGACCAGAAGCATAGAAATGCTTTGGGAAGTTGGAAATATAGGAAAGAGAAACCCAACTGGCTTGAATAGGAACAGTAGTGTGCATGATACTGAAAACAAGAAACATGGGCAGGAGGAAAGACATCGTACTTTTAACAGAAAGCCCCATAAAATTAGGGGAATGTGAGACAAATAGAAATGAAGTTGAGAATGGCCACTGTGTTTGTGACACTCAGGACAGATTAAGGACATGTATGGAAACACTCATGAGATTAAAGACAAAAAACTGAGCATATGGATTTTCTTGGGCTTTTGCCATTTCTCTCTATGACAAGACTACACATGTGCATACTGACAGATAAGGGATGATGGGACAGGAAGACCCCAGGCTATTTCAGTAACAAGCCAATACAACCGAATACACTCTTTTGCCCATTATTCCCCATCTTTTTCCCTTAGGACAAGAAAAGATTAGATACACAAGACATGTGTTTTGTAGAATTTAGAAATATGCTCAGAGGCAGCTGTTCAGTGTCTTGAAGGTTCTTTGTTTTAAATTGAGAAAGGGATCTGGGAAATAAGGAAGAATTTCCTGCATCCTTGGAATTCAAGGGGTCAAAGGAAGTGTTCCTTGTCCTAATAAGATAGGCAGTAATTCATTAGAAGCAAAAGATAAGAACAGCTTCTTTTTTTAAATTTGTTTTTTTTTTAATGTTTGTTTTTGGGGGGTGGTGGTGCTGGGGATTGAACCCAGAAGTGCTCAACCACAAAGCCATACCCTCAGCCCCATTTTTAATTTTGAGATAGGGTCTTGCTAAGTTGCTAAGGGTTACACTAAATTGCTGAGGCTGGCCTCAAACTTGTGATCCTCCTGCTTTAGCCTCCTGCGTCACTAGGATTACAGACATGCTCCTTGTGCCCTGGTAAGAACATCTTCTTGAAAAGCCAGTGAAAAAGGAAAATCCTGGACTGGGCAGGTTGAAAGACTTCTGGCCCAGATATATGAGGAAGGATCATTACCTTTGGGCAAACACGAGACCATAGAGGGCTCTGTGAGCAGCCCATCACTAAAAGAAGAGTGATCAGATATTTCAGAGACAAGGCCATGCTTGAACTCAGAGTAGGCAACTTCAAGATGGTGCCATCTTTTTCTTTCCTGAAAACAGGAAGAGGTAGAGACAGGAAGTATTATGTAGAAGCCTCCAAGTGAAACACAAGTATCTGGGCTCTGGGCATTATGTTATACTGGGTGGCCTTGTAAGAAAGGAAGACTTAGCCCAGATGGTGACTGGAAGTTTAGAAGGCAGACACAACTTTGGCAAGTCAGTCTTCTACCATCATCCATCTTTACTGAAATCTAAAAAGAATAAATTTCCTGCCTGGAAATCCATTTATGGTTAGATTACAAATAGAACATACAAATGGGAACATGGTTTCCTATAAGATACCAACTCACAGTAGTGCTGTGATATGTTTTAAAAAGAAGGATACAGATGCTCTGTCAGTAAATAAGTTTGGGAAATATATGTTATATAGTAATCCATCAGGTGGCCTGAGCCATCCTTCACTTACAAAACCCTGTTGAGCTCTGTGTAACTCAGAATATCTGAATTTATGATTCATTTCATGTAGTACCCATTAACATCTTCCTTGAATTAATATTCTGCTGACCAACACTGGAGGCCTTGGTATAGAAAACCATAATTTATCTTAGCAATAGGTAATTCCATGTAGAAATTCCATGTAGAAATCTTGGAAGAAGATTCTGTCCTAGTCAAATGTGTCATTGGCCAGGACCAAATGTATGTTGGTCCTGTCTTTTCTTTATGCATCTCTTTTGCTGATTTTTAGAAAAGTACCTCACAATCTTTAGTGTCATTCTTTTCTCTAACTCTGGAATGAAAATTTTTTGTCTTTTGCTAAAAGTATTTGAGACTCAGGAATGTGTATTTATGGTTCATAAAATCTATGGCAGGTAGATGCTTTCCAATTTCATTTTATCTAATACAAAGTCTGTGTTTTCATAGCTAGAAATACCTTGGCTCTGGGGAACTGGATAAAAGCTAAGATTCTGCCTGTCTAATTTGACTTTGCCCTCTCGTCTCCACAGATTCCTCCAAGGAGAATGGGTATAAGAAATCATTCCATGGTGACCGAGTTTCTTCTTTTAGGATTAACTGAACAACCAGAGCTTCAGCTGCCCCTTTTCTGCCTCTTTTTAGGGATTTATGTAGTTACCACGGTAGGAAATCTTGGCATGATCATAATAATTAGGTTGAATTCTCAGCTTCACACTCCCATGTACTATTTTCTCAGTAGTTTGTCATTTTTAGATTTCTGCTATTCTTCTGTCATTACCCCCAAAATGCTGGCAGGGTTTTTACACAGGGATAAAGCCATCTCCTATCCTGGATGCATGACTCAACTGTTTTTTTTCTGCATTTTTGTCATTTCTGAGTGCTACATGTTGGCAGCCATGGCCTATGATCGCTATGTGGCCATCTGCAGCCCGCTGCTCTACAATGTCATCATGTCGCCTTGGGTCTGTTCTCTGCTTGTGGCTGCTGTCTTCTCAATAGGTTTCACTGATGCTGTGATTCATGGAGGTTGTATATTAAGGTTGTCTTTCTGTGGACCAAACATTATTAAACATTATTTCTGTGACATCGTTCCTCTTATTAAACTCTCCTGTTCCAGCACTTATATTGATGAACTTTTGATTTTTATCATTGGTGGATTTAACATGGTAGCCACAAGCGTGACAATTGTCATTTCATATGCTTTTATTCTCACCAGCATCCTCTGCATCCACTCTAAAGAGGGCAGGTCCAAAGCCTTTAGCACCTGCAGCTCCCATCTGACTGCTGTTCTTATATTTTATGGGTCTCTCATGTCTATGTATCTCAAACCTGCTTCCAGCAGTTCATTCATCCAGGAGAAAGTATCCTCAGTATTTTACACCACAGTGATTCCCATGTTGAATCCCCTGATATATAGTCTGAGGAACAAGGAAGTGAAAGCTGCACTGATGAAACTTTTAAGAATGAAAATATCTTAATAATAAATATGCTCTTTATTAAGATATATATATGTGTGTGTTCATAATCATGTTTTTTCCTCAAATATTTCCCTTTTAATTGTAGACACAGCTCCTATATTGAGTTTTACAAAAACCCACATCTTTTGACATGCATCCAGTGTTCAATGTAATGTGGTACAATAGCAACATTTAATATAATTCAACTGTTTTAACCTAAATTCACTTAATGCTCAAGTACATCCTACAATATAACTTGAGAAAAAGCTGAAAATTGTTTAACAGTTATAGTTTACTCAACTTTACTGTTACATCCTGAATGACTTCTATGTTCAAAAATACTGAACCTTAAGTCTTTCAAATAATCCTCACTTTGATTCTCACTTACAGAGTAAGCATAAGTCAGAAGCTTGGATTGCAAAAATTGTTAAACTGAAGTTTTATTTTTAATTTAAGAGTCAATGATCAGGATTAATCACAGTCCCCATCCACCACTGATACTGGACATGCTAGACATCCCTCTCATTCTGTTCAAGCCCATAGATTCACAGTTTCCACTGCTGTAGTAGGTGCTGTTTCTTGCTTCTTGGCTACCTATGTAATGTTTGAAAATCACTGGAATTTTCCTGTAAAACTTGATCGTATCCCCTCATGTTGCTCTGGCCACAATAGCTGCCTCCATAAACACCACTCAGCTGCTGGCTAGCTGGGCCACCATAATTGGACAGGTTTGACAAGTCCATGCCTCCCATCATTTGACTTCCATAAGCACCATTGCTTGCTCCTGCTGTAGAATTCAGGAAGAGTTCTACATACCTGTGTTGCATGTTTGCTTTGTCTTTTGACATAGCTGCTTGGCATCTTCATGAGTAGCAAAAACTCAACACCTCCTTCACCAGCTACTCTGCCATTAGGACCAATCTCAATGTGTACTCTCACAGGGTTGAGTAAGAATGGCTTTAATTGTAAAAGCCACTATCAGTAGCTCCATAAGGTAATCCCCACATGTGTACACCGTGCCCTGTTATGCTAATCTGACCCTTTAAAAGTAATCTGAGTTGAGATAAAATTATCAATATATCCAGATTGCTAAATACATGCACAGGTACAATGAATAAGATGTAAAAAAGCTAGCATGAAAGTAAGAAGTAGCATATATTTTAAATGTAAAGTGTAATACCATTGTTGGAATTGAAGATCAATTTGTATCTTTAGTTTCCCAAATGTAGGTCAAAAAGGAAAAAACCATGGTCTACTACATGATCATATGAGGAGGAGAAACCACACCAAAGTGCAAAAAGATACTTTTTTCTTTTAGAAATTTGCATGGAAAATATTGAGCACTATGAGGGAAATCATCACAAACATTTTATAGTAAATGTGGGAGGATTTTTCTTGTTCATTTCTTGTAAAGGGCTATTAAAAGTCAATGTTGCTATATGAAAGTGGAATTCTATGATGAAGACTCAGCAAAGAATCAAGCTAAAATGATGTCATTGAGCATATATGGCATTTGGTTATCCAAAGACACAACTTAGCATATGTGCATGAGGAAGTGATATTTATAGTTTCATATAAATAACGTGTTTTTTCTTTTTGACCAGTATATATGCTGTATTTCACTGCATTCTGTTCATTTCTTTTGAGTTGCTGTTGTCTCTGAATGCTGTAAACTGTCTTTAATTCTTCCATATGGTATGTTTTGACTTAAGCATAATTAAAATGTTTATGCTCTTCAAGAATGAACTTGTCAACCTAAAAAAGAAGTTGAGGTATCCTGATTATAAGAAGAAAAAATTATTTGAGCCAAAATGAGAATGGGCACCAGGAAAAACATATTCTAAATTGCCCAGAATAAATGCTCTGAAATGATATACAAGTGGTTTAGTTTTATAGATTAAAAAAACAAAAGAAAAAGAAAAAACGAATGCAGCAAACCAGTTGCTAAATTGCATTGGTTAAAAATAGAATAGGTCATTAATTGGTGGTCACTTGTCATATATTCCAGAAAGGAATCATAGTAAGTAGAAATGAGACATTTTCCAAATTATTTATTACTCTAATGGCATCAGTATGTCTACAAGGACCTAATGTGATACCATTAAAGGTTAAAATTAACCAGATAATGAGGCTTTGGAATCAAGGAGGGCATGACTTCTGTGCCATAACTCATATCTGCCAGACCCAATAAGAGTTTGCAGATTACTTTTTAAAAATATTTATGCCTTTAAACTCTTATATGACCAAAAAATATAATACAATGTATAAGAAATGTGATGTGTTTATAACAGTAATTCCTTTATTCAGATTAAACTTATGAACACAATGTGCCGGACACTGAGTGCAGGAATATTAGGGTGAATATGCTAGGTAAGATGTCTCCTTATTTTGGGGGAGTATGAGAAGATAGGCGGATAATAAAGAAATAGTTAAGTGAACAAATGTGATAATTGTAGACATAGATAAGTGCTCTGGAAAGAATGAGTTATGTAATTTTCAAGGAGTCAAAGGCTATAATCAATAGAGTTCTTTAAAGAAGGGACATTTGAGATGAACTCTAAATAAAATACAGTTGTGCAAAAATAGAAAGGCAACTGAAAACAAAAGTCCGAGGCTGGAACAAACTTGTCTATATGGACGAAAGAGAGAAGGCAATGTGGCTGAGGCTTAGTGAAGAAGGAGAAGTTACATGAGAAGATTAAATTTTATTCTAAGTACTGTACCTCAAGAAGCCATTGGTATATTTCAACAGAGTGATCTAATCTGATTTAATTTGATAATATTTGATAATTGATTAGAAAGTAGATAGGTGTGTATGTGTGTGTATGTGTGAGGGGCAGACTGGGTAGGGAAAATGTGCTATTGACCAGAGCAGAATTACAACACTTTTGAGGCCATTGAAATGATTTTGGTGAGAAATGATGTGATTTAACTTACAGTGATAGATGAAAAACATGGATGGAATAAAGATATATTTCCAACCTTAAATCAAGATTTGCTGTTAAATGGAAAGTATGATGCCTGAGAATTATAAGTTTTGATAAAATTATAATAAATTTGGAAAAAAGGAAAATAAAATAAAAGTAGGCCAAGTTCAACAAAAAATGGAAATAGACCATAACAGGATGTTGTATCTGCCTGAATATTCAAGAAGCTAAAATAAAATAAACATTGCAATGTAGCTAGTTGTGTAATTATAATTATAATTATTATTATTATAGAGAAGGAACTGTTCCAATTACTCATAGTAAGCCAAGTTTTCTTATAAGTTGTAATAATGTCTTCTAACTTCTTTCCCAGCCCCAATGAAATAAAAACAGTTTACAAATTTTTTTTTTGTCTAAGCGTTACTAAAAGATACTAGTAGGTAGAATATTTTAAAGAAGTAGAAAAGTTATATTTTCATATGTAAAGGATTTCTTCCTCTTGGATGCCTCTCTCATATTACTGAGGAGTTAAGATGAGCCTGAGATCTTTTCCTATGGAAAAGATTTTCCTCATCCCTGCTGAGAAAATCAATGATAAAAGAGAGAAGAGACAAGAACCAGTCTGATCCAGGGATGCTACATGGAGGGCTCTTGCATTTACTTTCTTATGCATATCCATGGTAGACATCACTCTGTTATGTTGCTCCAGAAAAAATTCAGATATAGTCTTAAATTTTAATCCTGTGCTCTAGGCTGCCATGATCATTTGAGTGGTGAAGACAAATATGAAGAAACCTAAATTCTTTTCAGATTTTACTAATTTTCTATGTAGCTGATACATAGAGCAGTAAAGTTCCCCAGGTTAGAGATGATATAGTGATTTGGGGACATAGAGACATAGTATTTTAGCTAAGGCTAAAGAACATTTGTTTCTTCAATGTTATCTTTGCATATATAAGTTTAAATATTTGGAATATTTAGAGACAACTGCTGAGGCAAAAAATTGTTATGATCATAGCCTTCTCTGCTGCCTTTTCAAAAGCACAATTAATACCATTTTGAAATATATTTAATATATGTATATTAAAAATTATAGTCTCCAAAGAATATTTCTTTTGTTTCTATCCATGAGGTCAAAGAGATGAGTATATAAATTTCTGGAGAAAAAGTAAATAAATTCAAAACAAAAGAAATGCCACCACCTAAAGCACAATAAAATCTAAGATTAGTATGTGCAACTTACACATGCCAACCTCATAGCTCAGTTGTAAATTTTTAAAAGTAGACAAACTCCTTTGAATGGTTACCAAATCAAAAAAGAATCTAAAACTCTAACATAGTTGAGAAATTGCCACACTGGCCATGAAAGAATAATGGAAATTAGAGTTTAGTGCCTGCCACAAACAACTAGAAAAACAGAAAATGTATTTAAAAACATTTTTGAGAAATTGGATAATAAGTATTCCAGACGTATATTTCTCCAATAGAAGAGAAACAAATGAGGTGAAGATAATAAACATCATACCTATCTACCTGTAGACATTTTTCCAACCATAACTCAGAGGAGTCCAAGCAGAGAATAGTAGTTTTGCTGTGCTGAGAAGACAGATATAAAAGTTTGAGGAAGTGAAGGCACTTTGAATATTTGGTGCACAATACCATGGAGGAAAGGAGTTATACAGAGAATGAGCACCAGTGAGTAGGGTAGAACTTTACAAGTAAATAGTTATTGCTGGGAAGCTATAAGATAAACTCTTCTTAGTGCTCATGGAGATTAGCTAGATGTTGCAAATCCATTCAGCCACAGAACACTGAATTTTTTGAACAATTAGGAGAAAAAAGAGGGTCATGGCAACAGTAAAGGTAAATTTTACGAGGGGTAAGGACTATCTCAGACCTGTCTTTTAAAAAAGGGACTTAAAGCCGGGCGTGGTGGCTCACGCCTGTAATCCCAGCACTTAGGGAGGCTGAGACAGGAGGATCGCGAGTTCAAAGCCAGCCTCAGCAACGGCGAGGTGCTAAGCAACTCAGTGAGACCCTGTCTCTACATAAAACACAAAAATAGGGCTGGGGATGTGGCTCAGTGGTCGAGTGCCCCTGAGTTCAGTCCCTGTGCCAAAAAAAAAAAAAAAAAAAAAAAAAAGGGACTTAATATCTCAAATGGTTCAATATGATCAACAAATTACTAAAGTGGCAGGACAAACAAATTTTGCCAAAGTTGCAGAGTTGGTAGCTCCAAGGGCACATCTCTCTGATTTTCAAAGAAATTGAAAATCAATAAAAACTATCAGAATCTAATTTGTCAAACCTTTATTTACAACACCCAAGTAAATGGTGAGTTAAGAAAGAGCCATTTCAAAAGATGATAATAAAGCTTTGGGGCATTCTTGCTT
>CM053399.1:95445949-95507212 GCA_028644305.1 Xerus rutilus
TCTTTCTCTTGTGGCTTTTAGGATTTCTCCTTGTTCTGAATGTTAGGCATTTTCATTATGATGTGTCTTGGTGTAGGTCTGGTGTGATTTTGAACATTTGATGCCTGTATGCCTCTTGAATTTGATTATCCAATTCATTCTTCATATTTGGAAAGTTTTCTGATATTATTTCATTGAATAGGTTGTTCATTTCTTTGGTTTGGAATTCTATGCCTTCCTCTATCCCAAAAATTCTTAAGTTTGATCTTTTGATGTGATCCCATAGATCTTGGATGTTTTGTTCATGGTTTCTTACCATCTTCACTCTGTGGTCAACTCTGTTCTCAAGGTTAAATATTTTATCTTCATTGTCTGAGGTTCTGTCTTCCAAATGGTCTAATCTGTTGTTGATGCTCTCCATTGAGTTTTTGATTAGGTGTATTGTTTCTTTCATTTCAAGGATTTCTGTTTGGTTCCTTTTCAGATTCTCTATTTCCTTATTGATGTGACCTTTTACTTCCTGTATTTGCCTATGCATCTCTTTATTGAAGTGATCTTTTACTTCCTGTATTTGCCTGTGTATCTCTTTATCGAAATGATCCTTTGCTGACTGGGTTTGCTCTCAGAACAGAACATTTTAATTATGTACATCCTGAATTCATGTTCTGTCATTTCTTCTGCTGTACTGACCATGGATTCTAATACTGAAGAATCTTGGTTTGTTTGAATCATTTTCTTCCTTTGTTTTTTCATGATATTTTTGTATCTTTCCTTCTTTGTTGATCCACGTTGTTAGTTTTACACCTATATGTGTATAGGTTCCCTGCAGGGTTTCAATACCACTCTTTTATAGGAGGGATCAATATTGGTTGATCACAATACAAGGAATATATAGATTGAAACCAAGTAGCTCCTAACAGCTCCCAAATACATTTACAGATTAGTCATGATATATAGCAATTATGAGTTCGTTTACAATCTACTATGTAGCCAACAAGTTTGTACAAAGGTCTGTAGTTCCTATTGGTGGGGTAGGGACAGTGGAGGGTGGGGTGTAGGATAGAGTATTGGGGTAGTAGGAAGTGAGGATATGGTTATTAGATCTTAGAAAGCATGAAAAAGGAATCCAAGAGAGGCTGGCTATTACTAGAGAGGGCGACAGTGAGTTGGGGAGGACCGGTAGGGAGGAAGAGATGAAGGGTACAGCAAGAAATGATAGCAAGAAAAATAAAACATACGTAAGTGGGAGAAATAGGACTATCTAGTACCCCTCCAGTATTCGGTTTAGAAATCCCAATCTACTATATCCCACTGTAAAACAAATCTTTGGATTCACAACTGTTGGGGATTAGAGGGTAGGAAAAGAGTGGGAGAGAAAAGAGGGGAGGATAGAGAAAGAAAGGAAAGAACAGAGAAATAAAGCAAAAAGATTAAACAATAGAAATATTAGGAGAAAAAGATAAAGGATAAAATGAAAAGTGAGAGTAGAAGAAAGTAGAAGAAAAAAAGAGAAGAAGGAAAAAGAGAAAAAAAACAAAAACAAAAAACAAAACCAACCAACCAAACAAATAAACAAAATAAGAAAAACAAAGAGTCTCAATGTGAGTGGACAGGTATGTTTCCTTTCACCTCCAGTAGGTGGTGTTGTTCATTGCTTGCTGGACTTTCTCCTCTGGTGTCTTGGCTGTGGGTTTCACAACCTGGTGAATTTCTGGGTCACTGGCGAAGCTGTGGGTCAAAGATTATACAGAGTTGCTGTCCAATGTCCCCCTTAGACTAGGCTCTCCAGAGGCTCGGGGTAGCAGTCTTTGATCTCCTGTTGTCTGGGCCCCGTGGAAGTTCCTTTTAGCAGATCTGTGCCCTCTGCTGCTTTTGCCATTCCTCAGGCACACTGGAACGGAACTGAGGTGAGGCCAAGACGCCTTTGTGTTGACCTGCTTTCGCTGGCTTCTGTGGCGCGTCTCCTACCCTGAAGTTGCGCTCCCTAGGGGCTGGTGGCTGGGGCTGTGGGTCCACTCGAGCCTGCTGTGGACCCTGTGTGGTTGGGTGGGCGCTGGAGCCAGGTATCTCGAGTAGACGAAGTCCCCGCCCGAGGCGAGCCCTGAGTTGGGGCTCCGAGCCGCTGCGGCCGCACCACCTGCAGCTGCTTTTGGCCACCGCTGCTGGAGTCATGCTGTGGCAATGTCTGCTGGCCCTCCTTACACACGCAAGTGAAATTTCTTGTGGGGTGGCTGTAGGGTGCTGCCCAAAAGCTGGGTGGAAGAAGGTTGTACCGCAATTTTTGATCTTTTGTTTGGAGAGACTGGCTGCTGCATTCATCTAAGCCACCATCTTGCCCCGCCCTTATATTGGGGACTCTTGAAAGTCATGCATATACCCAACTGTCTTATAGCAAGACAGTTGCTATAAGAAAAGATCCAAGAAGACCTAAACTTTCACTTCTGGCTGATCTGTAGAGCCAATTCAAGCAGAAAGTGTGGCTAAAGAATTGTGTCTCTCGAGCCGGGCGTGGTGGCGCAAGCCTGTAATTCCAGCACTTAGGGAGGCTGAGACAGGAGAATCGCGAGTTCAAAGCCAGCCTCAGCAACGGCGAGATGCTAAGCAACTCAGTGAGACCCTGTCTCTACATAAAACACAAAATAGGGCTGAGGATGTGGCTCAGTGGTCGAGTGCCCCTGAGTTCAATCCCTAGTACCAAAAAAAAAAAAAAAAAAAGAATTGTCTCCCTACCATTCAAAATATTCAGATTCAAATTACACTATTCAAAATATTCAGATTTCAACAAAAAGTTAAAAAGTATGCAAAGAAACAATAAAGTACTGTTTATTTGCAGGAGTATAAATTGATTCTGAGGAAGTATAGATATTGGATAAACATTTTATATCAATTGTCTTAAATATGCTCAAAGAGTTAAACTATGGATAACGAGGTAAAGAAAACCAGAAGAATAATGCCACAACAAATACAAAACATTGATAAATAGATAGAAATTATAAAAGGAACCAAAAATGAAATTTTGGAGCTGAAAATTATAATAACTGAAGTGAAAATCTCAATAGAGATTATCAATATTAGGTTTGAGAAATGGAAGAAAAAAATCCATGAACTTGAAGGTAAATAACTAAAGTTACTAAGGAGTAGAAATAAAAAAGAAAAAAATCGAACAGAACTTAAGGGCTTATGGGACACCATCAAGTGGACAAACATATGCATGATAAGAGCCTCAAAAAGACAAGAAAGAAAGGGTCAGGTAGAATATTTGAAGATACAAGGTCTAAAAACTCCCCAAATTTGATGAAAGATAGAAATCTACACATTCAAGAGACTGTATGTCAAGAGATTCCAAGTATGGCAAATATACATAGAGCTATACCAAGAAAGATTATAATCAACAAAGCCAAGAGACAAAGGAAGAATTTTGAATGTAGCAAAAAAGAAGCAACTGGCTACATACAAGAGATTCTCAGTAAGATTAATAGCCAATTTCTCATTGGAAAATATAGGAACCAGAGGGCAGTGAAAAGACTGCCTATATAAAGTGCTGAGAGAAGAAAACAAACAAAATTATCAACATGCAATTTCTTATTTGAAAAACTGTCCTTCAAAAATGGAGAAATTAAAGTGTTTCCATATAAACAAATTTGTTGCCAGTAGATCTTCCCTAAAAGAAGTGTTAAAGGGAATCCTTTAGGGTGACATGAAAAGACATGATACTGAGTAGCAGTGTAGTTGGGTAACATGGTAGTTCCATTTCCAGTCTTTTGAAGAGTCTCCATACTGATTTCATGGTGTTTATGCTAATTTACAATCCCACTGACAATGTTTAAGAATTCCTATTCCCTCACATCTTTGCCAGAATGTATCATTATTTATGTTCTTGACGATTGCCACTGTGGTTGGAGTGAGATGGGATCTCAGTGTGGTTTTAATTTGCACTTCCCTGATGGCTAAAGATGTGGAACATTTTCTCATGTATTTGTTAGACATTTGAATTTATTTTTCTGAAAAAATTAGTTCATTCACCTATTTTACTGATTGACTCATTTGCTTTATTAAATGTTGAGTTTTTTTAGTTCTTCGTAGATTCTGGATATTAATCTTCTGTCAGAAGAATAGCGGGCAAAGATTTCTCTTCCATTCTGTTGTTTATTTATTTATTTGTTTATGTGGTGTTGAGGATCAAAGCCAGTGCCTCACATGTGCGAGGCAAGCAATCTCTACTGAGCCACAACCTCAGCTCCCATTCTGTTGGTTCTCTTTTCATACTCCTATTTTCTTTGCAGTATAGAAGTGTTTTAATTTGATTCTATTCCATTCATTAATTCTTGGTATTATTTCCGTATTTTTCCAAAAGAAAGTCAGCATACTATACCAATGCATGTATATCCATGTTTATAGCAATACGATTCACAATAACCAAATAATGAAACCAGCCTAGGTGTCCAAAAAATATCAATATATAAAGAAAATGTCATATATATATATATATATATATATATGAAATGGAGTTTTATTCAACCATAAAAATAAATGAAAATATGTCACTTTCAGGAAAATTGATTGCACTGGAGAGTATCACATTAAACAAAATAAACCAGACTCAGAAAGTCAAGTGTTTTATGTTCTTTCACATATGTGGAAATTAAAGAGAAAAACATTTTCAAAAGATCTTATGAAAATAGAAGGGAGGCCAGTGGAGTTGAGGTAGGATATTACGGGGAGAATAGAATAAAAGGGAGGTACTGGGAATTGAAATTAACCAAATTATATTAACTGCATGTATGAATATGTCATAATTAAATTAAAAGGAGACAATACATTAACTGAAAGCTAAATGAAGAAATAAAGATCTCCAGTAAAGTATTATGTATTTATGTAACTCCAATTCTTATTTCCTAAATGATTTAAAGACAAGTCATAAAAAATGTAAATCTATGTTAATAGGCATTCATATAAAGATGGAATTTGTGACTTCCCAAAACAAAAACAAAACAAAAATCTTAAGAAGGGAAGTGATGGACCTATACAGGACTAGAGTGCATACTTTTGAAGGTAAATCAGTATCAATTTAACTGAACTTGCTATAAATTTGAGAGGTTGATTAATTATAATTCCATAGTAACTACCAATAAAATATCCATAAGTGTAAAAGAAAATGAAAAGGAAATAAAATGAACACCCGTGTTAATTAACTTTCCATCACTGTGATAAACTTCTTGAGGAAATCAACTTAATGAAGGAAAGATTTATTTTGGATTGTGATTTCACAGATTTTGTTCTATAGTCATTTGGCTCTGTTGTTTTGGGGCCTGTGGTGAGGGAGAGCATTACGGTGAGGAGCTTATAGAGAAACAAAGCTGCTTACTTCATGGTAGCCAGGAGGAAAAGAGAGGAAAAAAACAAAAAAAAAAAGAACCAGGGTCCCAATATCCCACTCAAAGCAATGTCCCCAGTGAACTTTCTCCCACTAGGCCCTACCTACTAAGGGTTGTACCACCTCCCAATAGTGCCACAGGCTGCATCCAAGCCTTTAGTATATGGGCTTTTGAGGGGACATTTAAGGTCATTTAAGACCCAAACTGTAACAGCACAGTAAAGCACAAAGAGAGAAATCATCAGAATGAGTGGCAACGAAGCTATAACATGTAGGAAAAAAATAAACAAATGGCAGAAGTCTTTTCATCTGGAGTGGCTATATCGATATGGGACTACATAGACTTTCAATCAAAATCTGTTGTTAAAGACAAAAAAGAAAGTAATATATTGACTGGAAGGGTTAATTTATCAAGAACATAACAATTACAAACATAGACACTAAAGAGCAGAGTTCCACAATACATGAAGCAGACAATAATAAATGTGAACAGAAACATAGTTCTATAATAATAGAGACTTCACTCTCTCAATTTTAATAATAGAAAAATTAAAACAAGTCTATAAAAAGAAAGGAATGGAAAATCACTATGAACCCATTAGGTCTAACGGACACACAGGAACGCTCAGCCCAACAACAGCAGAACACACATATTTTTCTTAGTGAACATGGAACATTCTCCAGGATAGACAGATGACATGTTGTCACAAATCCCAATAAATTAGAAAACTTAAAGTGTTGCAAAGTATCAACAACAATAGAATTAAGCTAAAATTGAATAATGAAAGGAAAACTGGAAAATTCACATACATGCAGAAATTACTACTAAGAACCTGATGGGTCAAAGAAGGAAATAAAAAAAAATAAAAAAACACTTTGAGATAAATGAAAAACGAAAGCAGGACATACCAAAACTGGTGAGATACAGCAAAAACTATGCCCAGAAGGAAATTGCTTCATTGCATATATTAGAAAGAGGAAGGATACCTAACTTTATACCTAAGGAACTAAAAATAGAGCAACCAACTCAGTATCAGAAAAAAGGAAATAAGATTAGAGTGAGACTAAGTGACACAAGGAATATAAAACAATAGAGTTATCTAGAAAATGAATTAGCTCCAAAAAAGACCTACAGAATTGACAGAACTTTAAGAAGACAATTAAATTTTAAGTCATACATTCATTTGACAAAATCGATGATTCATTCATGAAAAAAATCTTTTTGCAAGGTAGGAAATGAAATATAATAAAAGATTTAAAAAAAATTAACAACTTGCATAACCACCTCTTTACAATAACTTGTAAAACTTAGTAAAGTGGATTAATTTTAAAAGAAAATTTGTATTGACTAGAGAAAAATTTAAAATATGAGTAAATAAAGCTTTTATAGTTACAAGGAATTATTTTCAGAACAAGCTCAAAGCCTATTAATTGTCACTGAGAAATTTTATAAAAATATATCAAGAAGTAAATTTTCTAAAACAGAAAAACTTGAGAGGAATTCTCTATTGATGAGGTCTAATCCTCATATCTAACCCTACCACGACAGTATGAAAAGCAAAGGTTAGGATTGACGTCAGCAATTAATAGAGATGTGAAAGTCTTAAAACTAAGGCCATCCATATCCACAGGCTATGCATCTGTGGATTCAACCCATTATGAATCAAAACTATAGTTAAGCCTAAATGGTTTTATTTGTACCCAATATTTATGAGTTTTTTGCCTCTTATTTTATTCTTTGAACATTGCAGTATAATAACTATTTACATAGAATTTACATTGTGTTATGTATGTTAAGTAATTAGAGGTGATTTAAAGTACGGGGGATGATTGTGTAGATTATATGTAAACACTATGCTATTTTATATAAGAGAGCTGGACTTTCACAGATATTGGTGTCTGATGGTGTCTTGGACCCAAATCTTATGAACATAAGATGATGTGCAAACAAACCAAACCAGTAGCACATTAATATCTCATCCAGAAAGTTTAGAATCAGCTTAATTAAGCAATGTATCAAAATTTATTTCATATAAATTGACTGTATTGGAAAAGATTGATAATATCAATAGACTCTGGCTATTCTTTCAATTTCTGATTTGAATTAAAATAACCAATCAACCAAACAAAAAAATCCATCCAAAATCTTTAGTAATCTAGAAATAAAATTATCTTACCTCAAGAAAGAAAAAGCCATATTTAATATTAGAATGAGAAACACAAGAAAAAATATCTGTGATCACCTTATTAACTAATATTCTTTTTCTGAATATGCATTTAATATTTTTGAACAAACAAAGCATACCTAAATGTATTACTTCAAAGACAAGTAGAGCTAGGTCATAGTGGTAATGGAATTGATAGAATAATCAAGGGAATCATAGCAATATTCCTACAACAATCCTTTATATGTCATAAATTAACACACACACACGCACACGCACATATCCCCCAAAAGCAAAGGTCTAAGTTTTGGAAAAGAATTTGGAAATTTAGCTGTTAGGAAAAAATCTTTATAAATTTAAATAAAAATATAAAAATAAGGATAAGAAACAAGAATAAAATCTAGATGATATAGGATTAATTTTGGAATAAATGAGGCTTTTTTAAAAATAAAAAAAGTAACAAAAAATGGAATAATACTTATACCAAAAAATTGTTTTTTGACTGCTAAACTGTTAACATAAGAATTTATGTAAGTCATAAATATATACATCTTACATTTAAATACATGCAAACCTACTTATAGTATGTTCATATATGTGTACATGTAATATATGTTTATTTTTCTGTAAAAGGACCTACTACTTTTAATAAATAACTCACAAATTAGATAAGAAAAAAATACCAACATGAAGGTCATGGAAGAATTTTTAAAAGGAAAAAGAAATGTTTATTCTTTTTTTTTGGTACTGGGGATTGAACTCAGGGGCGCTCGACCACTGAACCACATCCCCAGCCCTATTTTGTGTTTTATGTAGACAGGGTCTCACTGAGTTGCTTGCTTAGTGCCTCACCGTTGCTGAGGCTGGCCTTGAACTCGTGATTCTCTTGTCCCAGCCTCCCTAAGTGCTGGGATTACAGGCTTGAGCCACCGCGCCTGGCTGAAATGTTTATTCTTAATAATAATAATAATAAAAATTATATTAATATTAGAATTTTAATAAATGATAAAAAAGGCAGTAAAAATTGATAGTATTTATTGATGGTAAGAGTGTGGTAAGACACCTGAACTGTATAAATTTTTTTTTCTTTTCTTTTTTTTAAATATTGTTTTAGTTGTAGATGGACACAATATCTTTATTTATTTTTATGTGGTGCTGAGGATTGAACCCAGTACCTCACATGTGCGAGGTAAGTGCTCTACCACTGAGCCACAACACCAGCCCTAAATAAATTTTCTTAAGATCAATATATATCAAGCATTCAATAGAGTTTGCACCTCTCTGAGGAATATTTCTAAGACATTAGAAAATTTGAGGATTGTTTGCAGCATATAATTTACCTTATTAGCATGCTTCAATATTATCAGCTATTTAAATGATCTTTAAAATCTTTAGCAAGAATAATTGTGAGAAAAACAATTATTAGGGGTTTAGGGTATAGCTCAGTGATAGAATGCCTACTTAGTATGTGGGAGACCCTCAATTTGATCCCAAGCACGAAAGGAGAAATAAAATTTGCACATAACAATAAACTCCAATTGAGGTATATTTGAAGTAGTCAGCTGGATGCTTACTTTTTTTTTTGCATGTAAATACTAAATTCCATATGGTATTTTGATATGGTTATATGAGAGAACACAAGAGAAAGATTAAAAAAAACCAACAACAAATTTTGGAGACAGGTAATTAAAAATTTAATATTTGAAGGACAGGGCTGTGATGTGACGAGGGAGAGTGGTTAATTTGTCCTACAGGGATGGCTAACTTGGGTCATTGCCCTTCCATACCATTTCCCCTGGTGTGGTCTCCAGTGACACTGTTTAGGAGAGAGAGCTTGAGAGGTTTGCCTGCTTCATGCCTGGCATTTACTTCCAGCTGTTGTCAATAATCCCTTTGTGCTAGAGCTCACCAACTTCAATTCCCTAACCCCTCTCAAGGGCCTGATGGAATCTTTGCAGCTTTAAAAATTTTGACCCAAGTTATATGCGTTATTGCTACAGGAATATTTTATATGGGAAACTCCAGGTGAGTGACTATGAATTGTTTCACCTATCTTAAGCTTTATTTCATTCATTTAGAGCCTGAGCCTGAAATTATCATTTGGAGGAACACACTGGAGTGTAGTCCTGGCTGTCCTACTAACTGACCTTGAGGACTCAGTGTGTTGTTGAACTTCTCTGGGCCTTGATTCTGAGCAACTTTATAACACAGACCACTTTTCCTGTTAAAGTCTGTCTACTTTCAGGATAAAGAATAAGATTAAAATTAGGCTGCTTCTTCTCTAAATGGAATACATGTTCATTTAAATAGAGTAATTCAACAAAAGGTTTAAACTCTTGTAGTTCTACTAATGAAGAATTATCCCACAATTTTAAATCATTACTTAAATCATTGCTTAAATTCAAGTGCCACGCCTAGGAGGTACTAATGCATAGGTTTTGATTTCCTGACTCCCTTGCTCAGAAATCCTACCTAAACTAGGGACTTCTTAGCCTAACATTTAAAGTTGAGAACACAATCTTTCCTTTATCTACTTTTCCAATATTATCCCTTACCTAGGTTTCTGTTTAGAACTGGACATTTTGACTTTACCCATACATATCCTCCACTGTCAGATCTGTACATATTTTCTTTTTCTTTTTTCTTGGCACCAGGGATTGAACTCAGGGGTACTCAACCACTGAGCCACATCCCCAGCCCTATTTTGTGTTTTATGTAGAGACAGGATCTTACCGAGTTGCTTAGTGCCTTGCCATTGCTGAGGCTGACTTTGAACTTGCGATTCTCCTGTCTCATCTCCCCAAATGCTGGGATTACAGGCATAAGCCACCGCTCTCGGCTCATAGTTTCTTAATCTGTCCCTTTCCTTTGAAATTCACCATCTGTGTTTCGCCCTATTTCTGATATTTAATCCTTTCAAAATCTCAGGATATAGTCATAAATATATTCCAATTCAAGATATTGTTACCAAGAATTTTTGTACATAAATAAAAGACATCAGGCTAAATGCTTTTTTATACATTATTGGATTTCATGCTTAACCTCACCTTAAAGGATATTATTCTCATTTTATACTTTTGAAAACTGCAAGGTAGGCATTAATGCTCACATTTTGCAGATTAGGTCCAGAGCAATTAGAGACTCTGCCCAGGTGTTCCTAGTTAATGAATCTTAAATCCAGAGTCTGTACAGATGGTGCTGGGCTCTAAAGCATATGCTATCTTCTCTGTGAAATTTTGCTTTTGTAGAGTTAGCAAACGTTATGGTTATTGAGCACCTTCTAACTGTTGGTGTAGAGATTCTGGGATGAAGGAAATATACAGCTCTCAGTCATATAAGCAGGGGGAATTTCTTCCCCATTAGCACTATATCTATAATCTTCCAGATACATTTATCACATTTTAAATCTATTCTCAACTTTTATTTTATTCACAATTATCAGAGCGATTGTTGCCTTATTTTTAATCTAAAGTGTAATCCAAGAAGTTAGAGGTCTTAAGGAACATATGTTATTCTTACAGTTGCTGGTACTCTACGCACAAAGTATTTTGCAAATAAATGATCATTGAATTGGATGAAATAGGATATTCATACACATATATACAGTGTTATACTTAAAATCTTAAAAGAAAACCCTGCATACTGATTAAAATGTAAAACTACATTTGTATTTCCAGTGATGAGATATATTATTTTGAAGTTCTATCAAATCTAAGAAAGGTTTCAGGCATGATAAGCTCAAGTAAATTCTTAAAACCAGACAGAGGCTGGAAATACATTATGCTTTCTATATCTCTTTTTACATATATTGCATGATTTGATATTTAAAATATCTCAGGCAAATTGGGCATATTGTTATCATTTTATTTTACATACAAAACACTAAAGTCGAGAGGGATTAAGGAAATTTTCCAATGTCACACATATTTTAGTGCAGAAGCAGAACTAGGATTTAGGTTCTGTGATGTAGTTTCCACAAACGTAGACTTTTGTGAGGCTGTTGAATCCTAACTAGCATATTCTCTAGTGGTCTAACAGGTTATCTTGTCTAGTAGTTCAAGGTTTTTGTAATCAATCTTACAAAATGTGTCCTATCAGGCACAGGATTGTTTCATGAAGCTGCTATATTCTGATTTTCCAAATAGCTGTTTATTGTGAGGAACACTGGTAGAGCATCACAAGTGGCACATGACTTATTATTGCAGTGCAACTAGCCTCCAAGTTCCTTGAAATGGAGCTTGTGATTTCTCAGTGTTTTCCAGAAGAAATTTCCTTGATGATGGAAATGTTTTATGTCTGCATTGATGAACACAATAGCCCCTGACCACTGGGCTTTGGAGAAAGCCAAAGCTGATTTTAAAATTTAATTTAATCAAAATTATTGCTAATCTACAAATTGTAATTGTATATATTTATGAGATAGAAACCATGTAACAATACATATATATGATAACTATATTGTTAACTATGGTCAAAATGCTATGCAATGGACCTCATAAAATTTATTACTCCTGTTTAACTGAAACTTTGTGTCCTGTAACCAGCATTTTGGCTTTTCTCCCACTTCATAGCCTCTGGTGACCATCTTTCTACTCTCTGGTTCTGAGACCCATTGTCAGAGATTCTACACATGAGAGGGGACATGTGGTTTATGTCCATCTGTGCCTGGCTTATTTCACTTAGAATAATGTCTTCCAGATTCATCCATGTTCTTGAAAATGACAGAATTTCTGTGTTTTTAAAGGCTGAATAATATTCCACTGGTATATTTCCTTATCCATTTTTCCATTGATGAACACTGAGTTTGCTTCTGTAACTTGGCCATTTTGAATAATGCTGCGGTGAACTTGGGAGTACAGACATCTCCAACAAACTGACTTCAAATCTTTTGCATGCATATCCAGAAGATTGATGAATCATGGTAATTCTAATTCTAACCTTAAAAAAATGTTAGAACATATTTTTCCATAATGGTTGTACTCATTTTTGTTCTCACCAAAAAAAAAGCATATTAATATTCCCTTTTCTCCACAATTCACCGACAGGTGTGTGGTGATATCTCATTGTGATTTTAACTTGCAGTTCCCTAACGATTAGTGATGTTGGGAACTTTTTCACATATATGTTGGCCACTTGCATGTCTTCTTTTGAGACATATTCTTTTCCTCACTTCTTAATAAGGTTATTTTCTTGCTATTGAGTTGTTTGAATTTCTTATATGTTTTGGACAAAAGGACACTTCCACAGGCAAAGTTGTGACACAAATTTGTGTCCTTCTATGCCTGAGGGCTAGTCAAGGAGTGACCTGTTTTCTGCATGATGAAGTAGGAGACAGAGCTTGAATATGCACTCTGGGATGCATACACATATCCCATGGAGACCCCTGTGTGCAAGATGGAACCCGGGGTGAACAGAAAGCAAGTGAGACTGAGTTCTCTTGCATCCCATCACATTCCAGAATGAACCTCCTACGTAACCAAAAATTCCAAATTCAAACTTTGTCTTCTGAGCCTTATGCAAATATATTCATCAAGTGAGCAAGGATGTATTTCATTTAACAGTTTATTATTTTGGGTTATCATTTTATGTTTACATTTATGGGGCGCGATGGCAGTTCATACTTAAAATTTAGATAAGCATACTTTTTCTGTGGGGGGGCACTGGAGATTGAAAGTCAGGGGCACTCAGCCACTTACCCACATCCCCAGCCCTATTTTGTATTTTATTTAGAGACAGGGTCTCAGTGAGTTGCTTAGCGCCTCACCATTGCTGAGGCTGGCTTTGAACTCGTGATCCTCCTGTCTCAGCCTCCCAAGCCACTGGGATCACAGGCATGCACCACTGGACCTCGCTAGATAAGCATACTTTTTGACATAGCAGTTTCACTTACTCTTATGTATCTAACATAAAGAAATTCTAAGAGATATGGGCAAATATGAATAAAATAGGATAAGTGTATCCTTATTTGTTAGTGAACAAATAACTAAATAATCATCATCAAGGAAAATTTAAATTAAATTATCATAGATTATGGAAATTGTGTCAAACTAAGTATATAATATAGTCCTCTTGATTGTGGTGTATGACCTGTTAATGTGCTATTGAATTCTGTTTGCTAGTTTTATATTGAGAATTTTTGCATCTCTGTTAATCAGAGATATTAGCTGTAGTGTCATTGTCTGGCGTGGGCATCAGAGTCATGCTGATCTCATAGAATGAGTTTAGAAGTGTTCCCTCTCCTGTTTTTTGGAACAGTTTAGGAAGGCTTGGAATAAATTATTCTTTGAGTTTTAGTTTAATTCATCAGTGAAGCCATCTGTTCCTGGAGGTTTCATCATGGGAGATTTTTACTTTTTCATTTTCCTCGTTATTGATATGTTCAGTCTTTCTTTTTTTGATTTAATTTTGAAGGTTGTATGTTTTAGGAATTTATCCATTTCTTCTAGATTATTCAGTTGGTTGGTATATAGTTATTCATAAAAGTACCGTATGGTATTTTTCATTTTTGAGACATCCTTTGGAATGTTTCCTCCTTTGTTTCTGATTTTGTCCTCTTTTTTTCTTAGTCTAGTTAATTGTGTTTGTTTTTCCAAAAAAGCAACTCTCAGTCATGTTAATTTCAGTATTTTAGCTCAAGTATGGAATCAAGTATGGAAGCAATTTAAATGTCCATTAGTGGATAAATAGATAAACTGTGAGGTGTGTGTGTATGTGTGTGTGTAACAGAATATTATACATATATACAATAAAATATTTAGCCTTAAAAAAGAAGGAAATGTTGCTGTGACAACATGGAGGAACCTGGAGGATATTACACTAAATGAAATAAGCTAGATGCAGAAAGATACATTTTGCATAACTTACCTTCTATGTTGAATCTAAAATGGTCATAGCCACAGGAACAGATAAGAGTGTTTATCAGGGCCTGAGGAGGAGCATATGGGTAGATGTTGATCAAGAGGTACACAGTTTCAGCTGGGTGTGGTGGTGCACACCTGTAATCCCAGTGGCTTGGGAGGCTGAGGCAGGAGGATTATGAGTTCAAATCCAGTCTCAGCAACAGCAAGGCACTAAGTAACTCAGTGAGACCCTGTCTCTAAATAAAAATACAGAAAGTGACTGGGGATGTGGCTCAGTGGTTGAGTGCCCCTGAGTTCAATCCGTGATACACCCTCACCAATAAAGAAGAGGTACGCAGTTTCAGAAATGTGAATATATAATATGTTTAACAATATTATATTGTACAGTTAAAATTTGCTGGAAGGGCATGTATGAAATGCTCTAAAAAGATGATGATGGATATGTTAGTTGGTTTGATCATGATCAATGTTTCACAGTATATGCCTATTACAAATTATCATTTTACTGATTAAATGTAAGCAATTATTCATTGTCAACAATACCTTAATAAAATTGATAAAACAATTTATTGGAGAGAATTGAAACAATTAAAATATATATGTGGACTTTATGATTTGCTTTTATTTAAAACGTGAGATTTGAGCAAGTCAATAAGTAAGTTTGTAGAATTTTAGATTTTTCTCACATAGGTCTTAGACATATTTTGTAAGGTTAATTTCTGAGTATTCTTAGAGCATGTGGACTATCTTGAAATGATGAGTTTTTTTAATATGCTAACATCTTTTAATAAAACATTATTTACTCCACTGAAGGATTTGAACATCTTTTGTTATCCTAGGTATCATTTTGCTACTATTCAAAGTTATATATTTTAAATGTATTTTTTTTTTACATATCGTTGCTGGTATGTAAATAGCTAGTTGTTTTTGTATACATGAATTTGTATCTACCCAACTATTTATTTATTTTTAATTAATTGATTAATTCTAATTAGATATATATGATAGCAGAATGCATTTTGATTTGTTATACACAAATGCAGCACAAATTTTCATTTCTCTGGTTGTACAAGATGTAGCATTATATCATATGTGCAGTCATACATGTACCAAGGGTAATGATGTCTATCTCATTCCACCATCTTTCCTGCCTCCATGCTCCCTCCTCTCCCTTCCCTCCCCTTTGCCCAATCAAAGTTCCTGCATTCTTCCAGTGCTTCCCCCATTATGGATCAGCATCCACTTATCAGAGAGAACATTTGTTTTTTGGGCATTGGCTTAATTTGCTTAGCATGACATTCTCCAACTCCATCCATTTACCTGCAAATGCCACAATTTTATTCTCTTTTAATGCTAAGTAATATTCTATTGCATATACATACCACAGTTTCTTTGTCCATTCATCTATTGAGGGGCATCTAGGTTGCTTCCACAGTCTAGCAATTGTGAATTGTGCTGCTATAAACAATGAAGTGGCTATGTTACTGTAGTATGCTGTTTCTAAGTCTTTTAGGGTATAGACTGAAATGGTGAGTTTTAAATTTCAATGAATACTCAAAGCTTCCTCTTCATGTTTCCCATATGAGTGAGAAAGTATACTTTGGGTTATGTTTCTGAAATTGACATTGGTACTCAAACATTTTGGAGGAGCTTACTATTCTAGTTCCCTCTTTTATAGTTTCTTAGGAACTTAGAGTTTCTCTGGGCTTTTCCAGAGTCATAAGAAAGGAAGCTTTGTCTTTCACAGGACATTCTTCCTATAGTAAATGAAATAGTAGATAATTGCTCAGAGTGGGCAGAGAAAATTATTTCAGGGAAGTGATGAAATAATTTGATGAATATGTCCATTTTATTTAACAGGTTCACATCTGGGGTCATACCAAGCAGATGAATCCATCAAATCATTCCCAGGTGACGGCATTTGTTCTACTGGGGCTCTTTCAGGTACAGGAGCTTCGGTTCCTCTTCTTCATTTTCTTCTCAGCTGTGTATCTTATGACTGTCACTGGAAATCTCCTCATTGTGACCATAGTGACCTCTGATCCACGCCTGCACACAACCATGTATTTTCTCTTAGGCAATCTTTCTTTCTTGGACTTTTGCTACTCCTCTATCACAGCACCCAGGATGCTGGTTGACTTGCTCTCAAGAAATCCCACCATTTCCTTTTCTGCTTGCCTGACTCAGCTGTTCTTCTTCCACTTCATTGGAGGCATCAAGATCTTCCTGCTGACTGTCATGGCATATGACCGCTATGTGGCCATTTCCCAGCCCCTGCGCTACACACTCATTATGAATCAGACAGTGTGTCGGCTTTTCATGGCAGCCTCCTGGGTGGGAGGCTTCATCCACTCCATTGTACAGGTTGCACTGACTATCCAGCTGCCATTCTGTGGGCCTGACAAGCTGGACAACTTTTATTGTGATGTGCCTCAGCTGATCAAATTGGCCTGCACTGACACCTTTGTCTTAGAGCTTCTGATGGTGTCCAACAATGGCTTGGTCACTCTGATGTGTTTTCTGGTGCTGCTAGGATCCTACACAGCACTGCTAGTGATGCTCCGAAGCCACTCTTGGGAGGACCGCAGCAAGGCGCTGTCCACCTGTGCCTCTCACATTGCTGTGGTGACCTTAATTTTTGTGCCTTGCATCTACATCTATGCAAGGCCTTTTCGGACATTCCCTATGGACAAGGCAGTCTCTGTGCTGTACACAATGGTCACTCCCATGTTGAACCCTGCCATTTATACCCTGAGAAACAAAGAAGTGATTATGGCCATAAAGAAACTGTGGAAGAGGCAGAAGAATTTTATTGATCCCCTAGAGCATTGACCCCCCAAGTTAGCAGAAACAGGGTTCTGAGAATCTGAGAAATGCTTCAGTGTACCAACTTGCTTGAGAGAACCCATAAAGTAGATAAAACTCCTTTCCTATTGCTTGTCTATTGTTTAGAACCACAATTTCTGGTGACAAAACTTTTAGCCAATCTAGAATGTGGGATGTCATCTAGAGAAAAAGTCTCAAGTTCCATGCAGAAGTACCATATGGTTCAGAGAGCACCTTCCCAGATGAGCATGTTGGCCTTGCTAAGAAAGTTCCAGCTGCAGTATGTATGGAGGTGGTAAAGCTGGTGTCTTTCTTGATTTTACTTCTTGGACACAAAACATATTTCAAGAGCCCAAAACACTTCCTCTTCCTGGAGACAGGATGGGAGGATATGGAAGTTAAAATAAATGTGAGACTATGAGTCCTGATTTCAGGAGACTGACTAAATGTCTGTCAATGAAAAAAAAAAAAGATTATCTTGGGCAAATTAATTTTTTCTCATAGTTTCTCAAGGTTATTGTTGTTGCTATCATCATTGCAGTTATTGTTACAGTCTTCCTCTTCATTGTCACCATCACCATCATCATTTAAACAGCATTTGGTAAGAACTTACTATGTCAGGCATTATATCAAGTAATTTATATTTATTATTTATTTTAATTCTCTCAACATTATTCTGAGGTAGGTATCATTCTCATTTTAAAAAATGAGTCAATTTCTGGTTAGAGACATTTAATAACTTATTTAAGGCCACAGAATTTGTTTCTGAAACCCAATGTACATCTATATAACTTTGAAGCCCCAACACTAGATAATACCTAAACTTCTTAGTGCTTCTAAAAGTCAACATCTCTTTGTGAATTTTTGTTGGTTAGACTCACATCATGGATAGAACTGTAATTTTAAATTGGACTAGGTCAATTGTGGTTGTGAGAGCCAGGCAGATTGGATATTGGAACATGGGGAATAATTCATGGAGAACTGGACATATGAAGAATGTGGAACTGGGGAAGGAGAGCTAGAGAACTAAGGAGGACTTTCTTGAGGGGACAAACATCCATAAGACTTGTATGGGTGAGTAGTTTTCCATACCTTTGCTCAAAAACTCACTCTTAAATTCAGCTTTGCAGAACCACAGCTGACTGCTTTGATAGTATTTCACCCTTTGGTTCTTAAAGAGAGTGGTCTCTACTTCAACTTAAAAAGTGATAGAAAAATGATTATGGACCTCTTTCATCATCTCTATACCCTTTTCTAATATCTTATTCCCTCCTTTATTCAAATTGCTATATATGCTATGACAAAGTTTTTCAGTTGAATCTTACCTGACTAGTGAGGTCTGTACCTTTTTATTCCCACACTTATTCATAAGAATCTTTTTAAAAATAAAACAAAGCAAAGTTTTGCTTATTTAGCTTTTTGACTGATATAATCAATCAATGATTCCCTCCCTCCATGGATGTGGGATGGGAAGAACATGGCATTCAAGTTAATAACTTTGTCATCTTAGCATTATGTCATTGTTCATCACTTGTGTTTTAGTACGTCAGTATAAGCAAAGTTGCTTCCCACAATAACAGCCAGTTGAGGAGAAATGTTTAGAGACAGGGACTAGAGCACAGGTCAGTCTCCAAATAGGAAAAACTTAGGATTAGAATAAAGGGAGTTGGGATATTGAAGGAAAGGGCATGACAAGAATAAACACTTCATCTGTTTAAAGGGAGTTCGCATTAGTGAAAGGGAATTTTAGAGTCACGACCTAAGTTAAGAGTTCTCTTCCTATGGAATTTAGTTGAGTCAAATTCTTCTCACGGTCCCAAGAACTTGTAGTAGGGCCACATATTTACTCATACAAAATCATATGTGCAAATAAAATGTAGTTTCTTTTAACTGATATTATTTTCTTTACAAGGATTCTCTGGCTGGGCAATTGAGGAAAATTAGGCACATCTAGTACACTGACTTCTCTATATAAAATCAAGTAGTTCTTTTAAGAAGATTTATTTTCTTTACAGAATAAATTAGGCTTTACGATTCTGCCATCTGCCCTGTGGCCTGAGCTGCCTTTTAGGATCACAACTGGACCTGAGAATAATTCTGTCTCTGTGTTGGCCCTGGATGCTAACATCTCTCACATTAAAAGGAAGTAGAGAATGCTGTCTCAACCAACAAACAAATTCCATGACTATTTTATCAGTATAAATACTTTAAGTCTCAAAAATTACTTATGTCTTCTTTGTTCCTGCTCTCTCTCTTTCTGGACCTTGTGGTAAAATTTTTGGAGTATAAAGCTTAATGAATACCTGATTTAAGGAGGCAATTTAAGTGCTTTGATTTATTGTGTGCAAAATATTTTCCCTTTGGACTACCAAATAGTTCTTGTAGACTATACAATCAATGTGTCTGAACAGAATAGTAGAAGTTATGGAAAAGCACAGAGATTATTAAAAATTGAACAAAATGACTTTTGTTCAGTGTTAGTGACTATTTAAACTAAATGTTTATTTAGCTCCTTTAGCTTGCAATGAAATTTAGAATGCTGAAGAATCTAAAGAGATTTATAATCATTGAAATGATAGGATTTTCTAAAAAAATTTTTCATATATTTATTATTGAACCAACCAAAACCAGTACAAAAATGATAGGATTTTAAAGCTGCTTGACACAGAGTAGTTTGTCTGTTTATCCTTTATTCTGAAAGTGAAATCTAATTTTTCAAGATTACTTGATTTACTTTGTACATCAAAAGTGACATATCAATATCCAAAATACTGTTAACTTCCTATTATTGTTTCTATAAAAATAATTACTTAAAGTCCTCCTAAAATAGATCAGTATGGCTCAAATGGCCCAATGGGCATTGATAGTGATTGGAATTTAGGACTGTAGATGAATCTGGGAACAGGCTATCTGTCCATGCCCTTGGCATATGCAGCTTAAGAGCTAACTATGTTCAGAGTGTTATGGTTCTTCAATTAACTTGCTTTAGGTATGGTGAAATTTATAGTCTTTCCTGTAGTATATAATAAAGTCTACTCACTGAGCCTCAGTTTTGCATACTTAGTATGTATAGTGTCAGATTCTACATCTTTCTTCTTATCCAGATATACTTTTATCTATTATCTACCTATCTTCTATTCATCTATCCATATTGCTACTGATATAATACTAATAATGGCATTTGCTATCAGAATCTAATAGTGAAGAGTGTTTGGACAGACCTAGATATAATCTTCAGTCCTTTAAAAATCATATAGAATTATGTATTTCTAGAGCCAAACATAATTTCTCTTATCTAACTTAGGGTCCCAGAAATGAGTTTAAGTGTTCCATAAACAACTTCAAATCCTATGCTAAGTTTTATGTCTATATGTAATTTTTTTGGAGGAAAGAGGTTTCATGAATTTCTTAAAAAAATATGTGATCTCCCCAAATATTAAAGGTTATGCTATTCAATTCCTTTATTTTACACATGAAGAAGCCAAGAGGAAAAAAGAAAGTAATTTGTATACTTAAGTATAATGCTAGTGATGTACTTGCTAGCAATATCAATCAGTGGAGTGTGTTTTCAGAGACCCTCATATAATTTTTTCAGATCATACAGAATCATAGATTACTAGAGCCAAAAACAATTTCTCTTATCTAATTTAGGGTTCTGGAGATGCCGAGGGCAAGCAAGTGGCTGTACCACTTTTACTTATTGGTGCTTCTTAAAATATTAACAGACCTGCATTGACTGGGTCCCACTCATTTTCCATCTCTATATCTTCTCTTTGCCTCATATGTGATTGTATTGTACTTTGAGTTCCCTGAATATACTTGGGGCACCTCTGAGTCTTTGTACCTACAGCTTGTGCTACAGGAAACACTGGTGACTCCTTTCTTCATCTGGCTTATTTCTATCAGAATCAAAGAACCATTTATCACTGCAGCCAGAACTGGATTTCTCAAAGCAGAGGTTCTGGTGATCTTATTTGTAGCCCCTGTTCTAGTAAGGAGTCCTCACCAGGCCTCTTACCTCTAAACTCTAAGTTGGAATTTCCATGTTTTAGCCTACCCTGATCAGCAGTGTGATATATGGGACTGAAGCAGTAATAGGTGTCCTTTAGCATCCATGTGGAGGAGGATCTGCCTCCCTGCACAGAGGCCACATACTGATGCATAGTTTCAAATTCAAATAGTCCACTTCAGAGGGAATGTGTCCTAATCAGAATTCTGAAATTTGACCAAATGGATTTGCCTTCTCTGCAGGGACGTGGAGATATTTACAAGGGCTATAGGCAGAATGTTGAGAGTTAACCCTCGTATTTCATGTTGCATATTCATTGAGGCTCTTGTTTTACTAGCTGAGAAAGGTGTAGTGTGTTGCCTGAATCTTTTAAAATTCTAGCACATTAAAAATATTTCTAATATATGTTTAATTTCCCAATTTAATAGGAATATTTCCTTTGACTTGTGACCCACATAGTTTCCTGGAAGCAGTGGACCAGTGCCACTTCAAGGCATCTCTGAGCACCTGCTTCACCTTGTCATTGCGGAGGCTGAAGATAAATGGGTTCAGGAGAGGTGTGATGAGACAATTCAGGACAGAGACACCTTTGTTGAGCAGCATGGATTGAGCCTCTGATAAACGGATGTAAAGAAAGATAGAGCTGCCATAGAAGATGACCACCACGGTAAGATGCGAGGCACAGGTGGAGAATGCTTTTCTTTTCTCGGCAGCTGTGGGGGCCCTGAGGACAGTGGCAAGGATAAAGGCATAGGAAACTGAGGTCAAGGCCAGAGAGCCCAGTAACACCAGTGAAGAGAGCAGGAAAGCCACCAGCTCCAGTAAATGGGTGTCCCCACAAGAGAGCCTCAGCAAGGGCCAACTATCACAGAAAAAGTGGTCAATCCCATTGGGACCACAGAAAGGCAGGCTGACCATGAGGATGGTGGGGCAAAGTACCAAGAGGAACCCAGCTAACCAGGAGGCCAGCACCAATTGGGAACAGACATAACCACTCATCAGAGTCTCATAGTGGAGAGGTCGGCAGATTGCCAGGTAACGATCCAGAGACATGACTGCTAAGAGGAAGAAGTCGGTGGTGCCTAGGAGGAAGTAGAGATAGGACTGGATGATGCAGCTGGCAAATGAGATGGTATGATCCCCTGTGAGGATGATGTCAAGCATCTTGGGAACTACAACAGACACCAGCAACAGCTCCAGGAAGGACAGGTTCCTCAAGAAGAAGTACATCTGTGTGTGCAGGCGGTGGTCCATCCAGCTGAGCACTATGATTAGCAGGTTGCCTGTGACTGTTACAATGTATGTCACCATCAACCCCAGAAACAACAGAATCTGCAGGATGTGACTACTGGGGAAGCCCAGAAGGACAAATCCTGTTACCTGAGTCCAGTTTTCAGGGCTCATCTCCAGTCACCTGCTAGGGAAATGAAACACAACTTTATAAAATGGTTTATAGCTACCAATCATCATTTTATCAATAAATAAAATTATACTGAGTACTTAATCCTATCTTATATTCTGATAATGTATTGATTTATATTTCTGTCTAGGTGGTTTACAAAAACAAACCACTTATGATAGCAGGCAGTTAGTAATAATAACATGGATGATATTGAACAACAGTTATGTGTTTGGAAATTTATGTGCAGTATCTCCTCTTTAGCTACCCTTAACACTACATTTTATTATTCTCAAGTAAGAAAAAGATGACTAAAGAAGTTTAAGTGACTCTTCTGTGAGCAAAAAGGGAGTAGTGGTAGAGGCAGAGTTTCCTAGGCAGTCTCTGTGTCTCCAACACACTTGCTACTTCCACTGTTTGACTTATGCAGAGAACCACATGCCTAGGTAGTATGTCCTTGGAGGAATCTGCTGGAATAGAGGGATCAAAGAAGACCTTGCAGAGGAAATGCACCATGAGCAATGTTTTACTTATACCAAGAACTCTTTTAGTATTTATGGCCCTGATGTGTCTTGGCTTAATATAAAATAACAAAATTTTAAAAATTTGGGCTTTTGTGGCCTTGGAGATTTTATCTTCATTAATCAACTGGGATTCCATATAGGATTGGATAGTACAAAGCTCTAATTCTATCAGTAAGTGTTATTTTTCTCCACTCCCAGACTTTTGTACATTATAGGAAATCTCTCTTCCTGGTATAAAATATACTAATCTCAAATGCAGCTCTTCTAACATGCAAGTGGCATAAAACAGGGAGAAAGAGGGGATGGTACCAAAGGAGATAGGATGTATCAACTTGCCTCCTCAACTTTCTGTCTTGATTTGGAGATATATTTATTTTATCCTTGGAGTTTTGGGTGTCTTGAAATTCATCTACATGTTTTGAAGGATTGGGTTTCACAAGACATCCTGGTTCCAAGATCCTTTTCTTATATCTAACACTAAATACATAGAATTGTATAATTCTTGCCTATCAATTAGGGAAAATGTTGTAAAATCTAAGAGAAAAATAATGAAAGTTATCATCTGTTTTGACAAAGTTTAATCCAGGATCATATATTAGTCCAGGCTACTAATATTAAAGATGAGAACCAGACATTTTCTCATTGTGTCTGAAGCTACCTTAAGAGAACACTGACTGAGGAATCCTTCTTCAAAGATGAAGGAGAGAGGACTCAGGGCAAGTTTTCTCAGTATCAGTTTGGTAGAAATAAGTCCTGGGACTTAAGTAGCTAGCTAATAATAAAACCTCATTCTGCTGGAGTCTGTATGTCTAAAATCAAAGAAAAACCTTAATGAAACGGAGAGAAGGATGCTTGGGCAGTATTGTAGAGTAACAGTCATTTTCTGTAAGGAACATGTGCTACCATGGCTATTTCCAAAGTATGAGATAAATATTATTATTATTAAAAGTAACTTATAAAGTCTAGCTGTCAAACAGTATCATCTTCTGGCTACTATAAGATATATACACTATAGTCTATTAGCCATACTTCCCTTAACAGTTTAATCTGAATAATTACAAGTCCCCAAAGACCTTCCTCAATTGACTAGCTGTATCTCATATAAATCTAGATAATAGTAATATCATTCCTGTATGTACATGTTTAAATTTTGTACATGTTTAAATCTTGTTGATTGGGTTACTTAATGTCTAGGATAATTTACCAAATGCCACACAGTTATAAGCTATTTGTGTTGTTGTTGGAAATGCATTCATGTTTATATGCATTTTGCATTAAAAATACTTCTTGACAAGATGAGAATCAGTGATCAACATGATTTTCATTTGATCAACATGACTTAATTTACACAATTAGATAGCTATTATTATTGTCTACAACTGAGCAAGATGGAACACGCCAATTTTAAGAAAACAAACATGAATACAAAAACAAACTCAGGTAGAACCAAGTTTCTAACTCTGGTTTCTGACCACAGCACTAGTATGTATGGCAAAGAAATCTACTGGGGAGCAGGGTGTGGATACTGATTTGCATATTGCATTCTTTCTTTGTTAAATCTCTTAGCAACTACACAAGGCAGGCATTATTATTATCTCCATTCTACAGGCAAAGAGTAGGTACTCAGACTAGTAAGTAGTGCAATTATTGATTACAATTTTATTTTGAATTCAGAGCCTTCATACTTTTAACCTAAAACCACTGTTTTATATGAGAGATATTTTATGTAATACAACTAATTGTATAGTCACCCCAGAGCAGCAATAAAACAACTTTAATACCAAATTCTATTTGTTACCTTACTTCCTTTATCAGTTGATGATAGGAATTCTGCACAGAGGAATTAATTGAGTAGTTTGAAGATGTGATCCTGAAAAAGAGAAAAGACCTTATAGATCTTTCTCCACAGCAATGACAGGTAGTGATTATGACCCAATATATTGCCCTCTCCACTCCCAGAAGATGGACACCTTTTCCTAATTAGATCGTAGGAACTTGTTTGTCCTTGTCCTTTTTGTTCTGTCGCAGGCTATGTGAATTATATTACATAGAAAGGGACAGCATTCTGTCTGGACACAAAGATGAAGTATCAACCATGATTTATTTCTAACCACCAATTCTTTATAGATCTGGAATCACAGAAGTACCTGCCTATTTTATTAATCCCCAGTAAGTATTCCCTCGTGGAATTTTGCTTCTTACCCTAAATCTGATGGATCATTAAAACCCTCCTGGAAGGTGGAACTCTCCTGGCAGGGCTCATCATAAACTTGTGCTTATCAAACCCTTTGTTGATCCCTTCATCCTCAGAGACCATTTGGACCTCTCTCTCTGGCTGAGTGATGTATGCTAACCTTGTTATCTCTGAGTCTGTGTCCTTCTCATGCTTCTCCCAAAGTCTTCCTGTCCTATTGGTAACACTATTACTCGGTTTCTCTTTTCTCTCTTTAGATATACTCCTGGTGTCTTGAAGTTGGTATAAAATTAACACCTTATTAATCAAGTGTTAGTAAATTTTTCCTGAGAGTGTGGGAAACCTGCATCAGAACTGCCTAGTTGTTTCTTAGAAGTGCTGTTTTCTAGCTTCTACTCATAAACATACAATCATTCTCTAGGGTTAGGACCCAGGAGTACAGATTTTTAGGAATTTCTTTGGGTCCTGATTATCTTAAAGTTTGAAGAATACTGGTTTTAGAAAGAAAGAAGAATATAGAACAGGTCTGAGTATGATTAGGGTAAAGGAAAGAGTTAAATGGGAGGCAAAGATACAGAAGAGCTCAGCTATGTGAAGCCTCATTTTCTAAATTAAAAACATTGTCAGCTTCCTCAGGGGGTAATACAACTGACTTTATAGATGCCCAGAGCAGCAATAAATCTAGGCCTTTGAATTCTCATTACATCATGCTCCAATATTCTCATGGGTTTGCAGAGATTATTCTTTTCAGGGGCTAGCTAAATATCCCCATAAAGGTGAGAGAGAACACCGACTGTGTGTCAGGTTCTACAATGCATTGAAGATACAAAGTTGAATAGTATAGGAGCCCATAGTGTGCTAAGGACTAGATCTAGGCAAACGATAAATTTCATCAGAACTCAATGAAGACCATAATAAGAGTAAAACCAAAGTCTTATGGGGGCAGAGTAAAGGAAGGTACACAATTTGGGGACAGCATGAAATACTTCATAGGATTGGTGACATTTAATTGGGCATTTAAGGATGAAGTTGTCCACATCAAGAAGGGAAGTGAAGGCTGGGTATGAGAGCACATGACTGTATCCCAGTGTATCCCAGTGACTCAGGAGGCTGAAGCAAGAAGATTGTAAATTTGAGGGCAGCCTTAGGTGACTTAGACTATCTCAAAACCAAAAAATAAAAAGGGCTGAAGACATAGCTCAGGGATAGAAGAGCACCCATCATGTTTCACTGTAGTACAAAAAATAAAAATAAAAAATGAAAAGAAAGGCAAGTGAGCCTTTTAGTTTTAAAGTAGCAAATCATCAACTGTTTCTTTAGTTTTTCAATAGGAAAACTAAAGAAATAGGAAAAAAGTATGTTTAAAACATACTCATAGGTACTCGCGGGAAGAATGGAGGAACTTTGGGCAAGGGGAGGGAGGAAGGATAGGGGAGAGAGCATGAGGGCAGGAAAAATAGTGGAATGAGATGGACATCGTTACCCAAGGTACATGTATGATGACTGCACATATGGTGCAACACTACATCATGTACAACCAGAGAAATGAGAAGTTGTGCTGCATTTGTGTACAAGGAGTCAAAATGCATTCTGCTATCATATATACCTAAGTAGAATAAATAAATTAATATAGAAAATAAAAAAATAAAATATACTCATAGGTATTACATAAGTACATTCTATTTGAAGATAGCAAGAACAGAGCATACTGTTTATTCAGTGAAGGAATGGTTTAATCCAATGGGCTTACAGGCTCAGCATAAGCTGAGTTGACCCTTGAGACATAAGAAATTTAAACTTTACCTTTGAATCTTTCTCATTGCTACTAGTAGTGTCATATTACAACCATTATGAGATATTATTTAAGTAACTATAAAATAATATGATTAATATAATTTTTAAAAATATGAATATTTTATAAGTATTTATATGTAAACACTTTAAGTCTTAAAGGTTTGAATATATAATAACCAACACTATAACTGTGGGGAAAAAAAATCCCTGGAATTTTGCTGTTTTAGGAAGGATACTTTTGTATTGTATTCTCTCAATTATAATAGATCACGAGTTACTCCTCTGCATGTGAAACTTCATCTTCACACGAAACTAGTGAGTACTTTAAAGTTTTCTGAAATCTGGAAGCTTGGTACTTCAGTCCTTCATAAAATAAAGTTGTAGGCTCATCTTCTGAGTGTTCAAAGGATGAAAATCATCAAAGTGCAATGTCTCTGCATAATGTAATCCTGCACTTGATGGGCTCAAGTGTTGATCTACGTAGAATCCAACAACCAAAGAGATCGAGAGTTCACATTCCTATCTCCTATCAGTAAACAAAAATTGTATAGCTGTGTACAATAAAATGTACCAGATTTTTCACTAGCCCAACTCTATATGTCTTAAAGTTCATATAAAGAAAACTCCAATAATTAAAGTTCTAAGGAGTAAGACTAAATTTTAGGTACACAAAGTTACTTGCGACAAGAGGTTGATTAGCTGGTTTCTCTACCTGTTCCAATACTGTGTTTCATAGGCTGCTTTCCTGGATCTGTTTGAAGAATGGGCATTCAGACAAACTACATGAATCCTGTTTATGATCAGTGGAGCATACAGAGAAGGCTTCTTGCACCCAGGGGTCTTTTTGCTTCAAGTAATACCAAGCAAAACTCCTTAACAGTGTTAAAAGGGAAGTGACTACAACTTTGCATAATTATTTCTTTCCATATCCAATCAATTAAAATTGACTTAAAGTTGCTTTGAAGATAAATCTCAAGAGGAAACAACTTTGGACAAAGCTTACTAAAAATAGAAAAGTAATTAGTCCTTCAAGGATTTAGGGGATGAGGTGTTTGAGATCTGAGATTTGTTACAGACTGGTGACTACACTTTTTCAAACAAAAGACTAAGAGATTTCTTGGGTATAAGAATAGAAGAAAACTTGTTATTGAATTCAAATATTGGGAAATTCTCTTAAATTTGTGAGGGATTTAGTGAGGCCTTGGTTATCTTGACCATGTAATGAAATGATAAAATTTAAGCATATAAGTTTTAGCTTTTTGGCGGCTGTGACCAAAAATCCTGACAAGAAAAATTTTAAAGCAGGAAAAATTTATTTTGGGGATGATGGATTCAGAGTTCTTAGTTCATAAGCCGTTGGTTCCATTCCCTGGGGCTCAAGGTAAGACAAAACATCCTGGCAGAAGAGTGTGGCAGAGGAAAGTGGCTCAGGACATTACAGTAGGAAGCAGAGAAGGAGTATACACTCACCACATACAAAACAGATACCCAAAAGGCATGCACCCAATGACCCACTCCTCTATCCATACCCTATCTCCATCCAGTTAATTCCTATGAGGGGATTATGCACTGATTAAGTTAACTCTCATAACCCAATCATTTCACCTCTAAACTTGGTTGCATTGTCTCCTACATGAATGTAGAGAGCCATCTGTGGGCTGTGTGTGGACCACCTCTCATCGTAGCTATTTGAATAGGAGAATCTGGTGTCTGGGAATGACCTGTGGACATTTCCTCTGGTTGACTGCCCTGACATTCTGAACCCTATTCCAGCTCTGCCAAAGGTCCTACACAGCACCAAGATGGGGTGACCTGCTGTAGCTGCACAGCCCTTTTGAGATAGGTGTGACCTGCCAAGATGCCAATCAACTTGCTGACTGCAAGACATCAGGAAGAAAGACTCCGCCCTTGAAACCTTATCCCTCCTTTGATGTACCCCCTTAAATAAACCATGGGAGCCATTCTCTCTTGTCTAGCCCAGCTCCTGTGTGGACTAGAACTATCAGGGGCTCCACAGCTCTTGAAACTATAATTCTGACTTTGTCTTTTTTTCTTCACTAATGTTCTAGACTTTAATTTCTCAAGTGGCTTACACCTTCCTCCGCAGGAAGAAGAACCTCCCAAAGGATATGCTGGCTATCTCCCCATACATGAACTTTTGGAGGACATTTAATATCGAAACCATAATAATATATATGTGATCAGCCCTGATAACAAAAATCATTCTATTTTAAGTAGGCACTGAAAATTGAGTCATATACTAATTATGACATACTTTCATAAACTTGGGGAAGTTACTTAAATTTTCTAAGCTTTAATGTCCTTGTCTTGATGATCTATACTTGTTATGATGATTTATGCTGATGCATACAGATCTGCATGTCTGTAAAATGAGTTTCACAGGACTTTTGAGAGAATGCATTATATACAGTTTGCACTTGGGTGATTCATACAAATTTGAAATAAGCATTTGATGCACATTACCAAGTATAACAAATAAAGTTCTCTTCTCGTTACATCAGTTACATAAACTCAAAGTATCTGCTTTTCCAATTCTCTTATCTACTCTACCCTCTCCCAATGAATGTTGAACTTCAAGCTCATTAAAACTACACTGAACATTTATGAGCCCACACCTTTCTTTGTTTTCATTTCATTAAGATCTTATAATCTTTAAAAAAAGATCAAGATTTTCTTTGCTACACAATGGCATAAGTTATACTTCATTCACATAAATAAACATACTCATATTTTTCTTGAAACATGCAGCCTTTGGATGTTTTCTCCCTACCATAGGCAGACTATTCCATTCTTCTTCCTTCTTTCTTCCTAAAGGGTACCACAGTATTGAAGTTGGTATGTATTTGTCTCATTTGTTTTTATAATTTTTCTGAATTTGTATATACCCAGTATATACTTTTGTTTGGTTTAAAATTTATATAAATAACATATCCTTTTGCTATTTACTTGCCCTTCCAATATTGTTTTGATGATCTATACTGATGCATACAGATCTGTTCATTCATTTGACTGTTATATAATACATTACAGTAACAATTTATATACTATTTATTCATTCTGCTATTGACAATAATTTGAGTCTGCACATTTCTAGGTGCAGTTCTCCTAAAATATTTTGCACACTCTGGAGCATGAAGTGGATTTCTAATAGCATTGGCTTAATAGATTGTCAATAAAATATAAGGTGCATATTTAAAAGTTGGAGTGGTTGGAGTTAAGAAATGTAAAGTCATGTTGAATTGTGTTAGGTACTTTTATTTGTATGTTTTTCTCCTCTTTATGCTAATATTAGGGGTTCATATGATAAAAAGTATATATCTCATTATGGTTGAAAACATAAAAAGGTAAAGGATAATTTTACACTGATAAAAATTATCTGTTTAGAGAAAAATTTCCAAACATTCTAGGATTCCTTTATCTTGCCTCCTTAAGTAAGATAGGATGGTGAATTTAATAATAGCTAAACACTGTCAATATGGGAAAAGGAAGTCAATGAGGACCCTGTATTGCTCTGCTTTTTAGGAACTAGAGTGTACCCAAGAGTGCTGAATACTAGAGTGGGCACTGTGAACAAAACTTTCTATATTTAATTGCTCTATTGGGTCAACTATGTACACTCCTGGAAGTCAATTCTGGAGTCCCAGTCTAGAATCCAGTTCCTATGCATAGCTGGTAATTTTGTACATACTTAATTCCCTTTAATCCTTTTTGTTTAAAATTCCTAGAATCATTTCTCTTTCCTTCAATGAATCCTAACACAAATCTCAATTAAGATGAACTTCTGTGAACTATAATAAATAATTTCATTAACCAGAGGATATTTTGCTGTTTTAATGTACCCCAAAGGCTTTTCTCATAAAAACAAGAGAAGAAACAAGAAATGGATCCCCCAAAGTATTGTTCAGTATCACATCAGGTTATGTCTATAGCCATCCTGAGAAAGAAAACCCCCGTGTGACAATATTTTATCTTAGAACAATCATCAGTTTGAGGAGGAGTTAGTATCTTTGCTATCTTTAAAAAAAGCCCCCCTTAAAAATGGGTTAGGAGGAGAAACTAAAATGTCTGTTGGTTATCTGAATTGCCTTAGAAACTACTTGATAGCATTAAATTATTCTATGGAATGTTACTCAAACTGAGAATCTATGTTGAAGTATGTGAAGTATGTATCCTTCTGAACCCTTTTCTGAAATCTGATTATTCTCCTAAAGAAGATCACGTATTGGTGTGTTTAAATGCTGTTGTAGAGTACTGCTTATATTTTCCCCATTGTCATCAAAATTTATCTCTATTTGTTACCTAAGTAAGGTATACATACAAAAGCAATGGTTTACTGATTGTGCCATAATAGTCTCAGAATTACTAGCATCTGAGAGACAAATCAGAAATTATGCTAAGTCCCTACCTGATTGCTAAAATCTCAGGCAGCTATAAAAAGGAATGATGATGTCTACAGGATGACAGAATAGGAAACTCCAGCCCTTATCTCCCCCACAGAGCGACCAATTTTAGTAACCACCCAGAGACAAGAACTATTTTGTAGGAGCCATGTATTAAAAAAAAAAAAATCCAGGAGTGGACATATTGAAGAGAATAAGATGAGGAGTTTCACTCCATCCATGTCATACCTCCCCCAAGATGGGTCAGTGCTGAAAGAGGCTCCCTTGGTTTGTGATTTTTCCCAGAGGAGAAAGACAGAGCAAAGTGAGCACCTAGCTTCTCCAGACTTCAAGGAAACTTCCCCAGAGGTCCATTTTGGTCTCAACTAACCCAGAACACTGAGGAAGTCACTGTGGCTAGTTGTCTGGGAGCAGTTTGGGGCAGTAAGATGAGGCAAGGGCTCACAGAAATCAGATGGTGGACCTCAACAGCCTGCTACAAATCTTGCTAACTGGCTCATGGACTCCCCCAAGGGACCACCCACAAACCTTGCCTGTGGATCCCTAGACTAGTCAGTGCACATCCCTTGTGCCTAGATGCCGCCTCCAGTACCTGCATATAGTATACCACATATGCCTGTGCATGGCCTCCACAGGCTCACACAAATTTTAACAGTAAGGGTGAATCTTAGTTGTTTGCTTGACTCTGCTGGTTTGGGAGAAGGTGCACAACCTTGAACACTTCATCGCACTGCCTTATAGAAAATAAACGAGGCCCTCTGCACAGATGTGTCTTGTGGGAGTGATGGAAGATGCAGAATCCAGACTTTCCCCTTTACAGGGAACAAGAGTAGAATGGATTACATCCTGTATGCTTTCATTTATATAACATTCTCGAATGACAAATGTATAGGAGTGCAGAACACATCAGTGGCTACAAGGAGGACTGGGGACACAAGGAACAGGGGCATGGCTATAAAAGGGCAATTTGATGGATTCTTGTGATGAAAATGTTCTTTACTTTAAATTAGTGTCAATAACCTTGTTGCAATTACAAAAAATTAATCACACTCATCTGAGTGTTTATTTTTATTTTTAAAAACCTGTTTTATAATATATAACCTCAGTTATGAATTTACCTTTAAAATATTTTAGCCAGCTTTCTTGAGAATTTGTAGCAGGTTAGCCCAGTGTGACATAACCCTGCAAATTAAAAATTCATTTAGTTAAAATACATGCTTTACTATTCTGCATCATTATGATAATATTGTGTAATATAAAGTTTGTTACCACTGACTTTGCTAAATTAGAATATACTAGAGTTGAGGTACTTAAACAGGAGTCAGGAATAACCAAAAACATGCTGGAATTTTATGCAAGATGGTGGATTAGAGGAAGGAGGCACTTCCCACTTGCTCTGCTGTTTGGAATTGAAATGACGAGCTATAGCTCCAGAACAAGGTGGGTATCTGAAGAAAACCATTATAAATCAGTATTTGTCAGAGATTCAGAGAAGCCCAGAGATTCTGGTGTAGTGAATGGAGTGTCAGTAGTGCTGTGTCACTGCAAAGGGAGGGGGCAACACAGAGGGAAAGAGCAACATGGGACAAATTTGGCACACAAACACCTGTGGAAGGCAGTCTCTACCATGCTGGTACAAAGACTTCTCAGAGAGCTGCGGTTTAAAATGCGCTTGGTGTTTCCCAACTTCTAAGTGAAAAAAGTGAGGTGAAGATCCAGCTTGAAGAGTTTATGCTCTATCTTTTTCATAGGGGAACCTGAGAATCCCAAGCAGATATTTTCACAGTAAGTAATGCTTATTGTGTGACCTAAGGTGCACTTGGCAAAGCATGATCCTAAATCAGTTATAGGGAATAGTGGATCCAGCTGGATTCAAGACAGAGACACAAGCCAGATGCAGTGGCATGTGACCGTAATCTCAATGATTTGGGAGGCTGAGGCAGGAGGATCACAAGTTCAAGGCCAGCCTTAACAATTTCATGAGCCCTAAGGACTTAGTGAGACGCTATCGCAAAATAGAAAATAAAAAGGGCTGGGGATGTGGTCCAGTAGTAAAATGCCTCTGGGTTCAATCCCCAGTACCAAAAAAAAAAAAAAAAAAAAAAAAAAAAAGACACAAAGGAGTGCAATCTGAATGACCAGTGGAAAAGGATCAGGGGAATAGGGCTGGCAGGCATGATCACGTTGGGGACAGAAGAGTGCAACCTTATATAATTTTTAGCTCTGTGGTGTGAATGAGCAGCTGAAAATTATCTGGAAAAATTGATCAGGTGAGCATGATTACATTTGGAGATAGAGACTTGGAAATTCATATTTGGTGGTGGTGGGGCTACAGATTAAATCTACTGTGAATCATCCATCGAGAGATATCTGTCATTTCACTGTAGGAGTAGAACTTGGGGAGGACTCTAGAAATCCAGATGCCCAGCCAAGGTCAGCATCTACTCAGCCCTAGGGGTGCAAGGAATTAATTACTCTGGAGTAGATACCTCAAACAAATATACCTCTAAACTCTGTTTAGAGTTTGACCCCAGCAGACTGAACTTCCCAAATAAATCTCTGTACCACTTCTAACCATGGAGAGCAGTAACCTGAGATGTCTGCACAAAGTCCCAATAGAAACTACTTCCAGTTCCATCCTCTCTCTACTGGTAAGCAGAGAAGTTGAGAGTCATTTCAAATGCTAAACTTCCAATCCATTCCAACAGGCAGAGTGGTAAAAATCACAAAAGGAGGTTGGATTTAATATTATCCAGTCCTCTCTCTCAAAAAAGAGGTCCAAGAAGTAAGAGACAGAAGGAACCTAACTCTAACCCATGAACACAGAAGGGAGATTAGTGGAGCAGAGGAAGGGAGGGATGGGAATAGGGAGCAACTGTGGATGAAATTGACCAAATTATACTATGAATGTACATGAATGTACCACAGTGAATACCACATATATATGTATGCATATATTTGTATAAAGTAACAATTATAAAAACAATAAATAAATAGAATAAAGACCAGTAGAATGGGGAGGAAGATAGGGAGGGAAAGAGGAAGTACTGGGGATGAAATTATATCCATGCATGTATGATTATGTAAAAATGAACCCCAATATTATGCATAAATATAATGCACTAATGAAAACATTAAAAGAAGGAAAAGATGCTGGGCACATCTCTGTGAAAAGGATGATCATTTGATACATTCTGTTACAACTGAATTAGGCCAATGTAACCATTATGCAGATGGAAGTGAGGAAATAAATTATACTCATGCAATGTAAAAAAGTCAGAATCTCTCTGTATTCATTTTGTATCTGCTCATAGTTATACCAATTACATTCAATTCCAGCTTAGACTCCTGGTATCAAACTCTTCTTGTAATATGATTTGACATAATAAAAACTTGGAGCATATCCTTTTCTTGCATTACCTAAGTGAGAGTTCTTTATATTTCCATAGAAAACACACATTTTAATGAAATCACTATATTCTTCACTGCTGTAGTCTGAAGAATGTCTGTCTTGTGGGATATATTTCCAATTCACACTTAAGAAGTTTGGGTCTGCTAGTGATTTTGAGGGGTCTGAGAATAATAAGTTCACATTTTAGTAATGGTTGAGATTTGTGTAATTCGGAGAATAATTGGGGTGTTTCCCAATTTTACTTTGTTTACAATTGTAACTTTATTTAGGTTTTTGCCTATTATATAGCTCTACTTGAATATCCAATTGGCAACTCAATCACACCATTTAAAAAAAGAATGTATAATTTTTACCAATATTTCCATCTTTCTGTGTTCTATTTGTAATAGCATGATTTACCCAAATACTGAGGCTTGTATCTTAGGGATTTTTATATTTGCGGGGGGAGTCTATTTCTATCTCCTTTGTGAAAAGTTTTGTTGAATCTTTGCTGGCAATGTCTTCTGCATATATTTTTTTTCTTGGAATCACACACAGTAGCCCTGTTAATTCAGAGCAATAAAAAAAAAAAAGAAAAAAGAAAAAATAGTTGTTCATGTTGTAATTGCCTCCTGTGGCTCACTCTACCTCCATTTCTCTAACTGGAGGTATTCCTGCCAGTGCTACCATATTAATCTTTGTAAGTCTTCATTGTGGTAACTTGTGTGCCAAAATAAATAAATAAGTAAAAATACTGAGTGGCTAATAGGCCTCCCATAGTGAATGGAATCTTGATTTTGGCACTTGAGAACTTCCTACACTGCACTGTTCCAAATTCACTTCTGATTTGAGTGTATGCTGCCATCCTGTGGAGAGAGACATTGAGACCTCACAGAGAGCCTGAATGAGTCCCCAGGTGACATCCAGGGAGGAGGGAGACTGCAGTCTTTCTATGAGCTCAGTAACTTGGACCTGAAGTGGTCCTAGATGATCTTTAAGACTCCAGCAGTGTCCTGGAAATAGGAAAAGAGATTCACATCTATTCAACTTTTTATTATGCAAATATGTATTGAGTACCTATTTTATATGTCAGGTTTGGCTCTAAGGTGATGCAGAAATAGCACTGAAGAAAAGATATGGTGTCTCTGCCCTTTTGGAGCTTAGATTCAAATGTATGTGCGTGCATGAATGTGTGCTTATGTATTGTGAGAAGATAGAAGATAGAAACAAAGAGCAATATGGTATTTCACAGGTGCTGTGGGGATTTCACAGGAATAGATACCATAGATACAGGAAAAGTCATCTTGCTTTTCTGTTGGGGAAATGCTTCATTTGGTAGGAAACCAAAATATGTAAAATGATGTAACTCCAATAACCAATGTTATTATCATGAACTAGGTGAAATGCAGGGTAGATAATTTCTTTTAGCTGCAAAGACGGATCTCTGGGGAAAACACTGGGAAAAATAGGTCTTTCAATATTTAATCAGGTCCCTAGGATTTTCTAACTCATAAGTACCCCTTGGGTCATATAAACAGGTGGTTCTTTTGGCATCAGTAGATGCTACCTACCACTCCACAGGATGGAGAGGACACACTGGGTAAAGCAACCACTAGAAATCATGATTTGTGCCTTGAGGCTTCTCAAACACTGGGAGACTAAGGACTCTTTCAGCTCAAAACTTACCCCAAACAAAAATAATAATGACAACAATAGAACAGATGTCTTTTGTGGACTGTTTATCCTTAAAGTTAATTAGACATTTCCTGAGGTCCTGATCCAGAAAGGTGAGTGCTGAATTGTCCCTATCCTGCTATTCTTCAAAACCTCATCTGTGTGATCCAGTGAGTCCTTGAAAAGCCTCTCTCTCCGCTGAGATCACCATTGACCCTGAGGTTGGAGGAGGTTGCCATTACAAAAATGGACCCATGACGCTATAGAGTCAAGAGTAGTTATTGGCTTCCTGAAACTTATCCCCTCAGAAATTGCTGTCTATGCATGTTTCAGACATTATTACCCTATGTGCATATATGATTCCATGACTGGTGTGATTCTACATCATGTACAACAAGAAGAATGGTAAATTATACTTCATTTATGTATGATGTGTCAAAGTGGATCCTATTGTCCTGTATTACTAATTAGACAAACAAACAAACAAAAAGAAAACAAGCCATAAAGAACAATTTTGTAATCATGGCAGTTGTATTAAACTGTTATTAAATTAAAAAATATTCATCTGTATACATTCTCTCAAGCTTACAAAATGAAGCGTACAAAAAATGATGGGCTTGAGTTTATCTTCCCATCTGGGTCTCAATCTCATTATACTGGAACTGGGTGAAAAGAGCTGGCTTCTCATTTTAAAGTTACTATTTCTCCTTTTCTCACAGACATGTCCCAGGGAGGAATCACCTCAGGCAATGGCTCTTCAGTGACCCAGTTTATCCTGCTGGGTTTAACACAACAGCCAGAGCTCCAGCTGCCTCTCTTCCTCCTCTTCTTAGGAATCTACGTGGTCTCTGTGGTGGGGAACCTGGGCTTGATTGTTCTGATTGTTCTGAATCCTCACCTGCACACTCCCATGTACTACTTCCTCTTCAACCTTTCCTTCACCGATCTCTGCTACTCCACTGTCATAACCCCCCGAATGCTGATGAGCTTTGTAAAACAGAACATCATCTCTTACGCAGACTGCATGGCTCAGCTCTTTTTCTTCTGCTTCTTTGTTATTGATGAGTGCTGTATTTTGACATCAATGGCCTATGATCGATATGTGGCCATCTGTAAACCTCTGCTTTACAGAGTCATCATGTCCTGTCAGGTCTGCATCATGCTGATGATAGGTGGGTATGCAATGGGGTTTGTGGGTGCTATGGCCCACACTGGATGCATGCTGAGACTCAGTTTCTGTGATGGCAACATCATCAATCACTACATGTGTGACATACCTCCTCTCCTGCAGCTCTCCTGCACAAGCACCTCCATCAATGAGCTGGTGGTTTTCATTGTGGTGGGTGTCAATATAATAGTGCCTAGTCTCATCATCTTTATTTCTTACACTTTGATCCTTTCCAACATCCTCCGCATCCATTCTACAAAGGGCAGATCCAAAGCCTTTAGTACCTGCAGCTCCCACATAATTGCTGTTTCTCTTTTCTTTGGATCATCAGCATTCATATATTTTAAATCTTTACCCACTGTATCTAGGGATCAAGATAAAGTATCCACGGTGTTTTATACCATTGTGGGGCCAATGATGAATCCTTTCATATACAGTTTAAGGAACAAAGATGTTCAAGTTGCATTGAGCAAGACTTTGAAGAAAAGGGTGTTTGTCTAACTAGAATTTATCTTGGTTGTAAGTGGAAAATCCTAATAAGGGCATGATATATAAAGCCATGGAGAAAAAAGTAAGAAATCACAATAAAATGTAATATATTTAAATAACATAGGAAATAAGTTAAGTAGAGAAAGTTGCATGATAATAAATCCAGAAATGGTAAAGTTGTGAGATTTCTGACTAGGACACATCTAGAATTTCTATGAAGCTGTGTTATGGAGATATTGACTTTGGCAGTCAATCATCTACTCATTCATTTAACAAATATCTGTTATGTGTTATAAGGGATTTTATTTTGAAATATTCCATTGTTTTTCTAAAGGGGAGATGTATGGGAGTGCTTGTCTCATTTTGGTCTCTGGTCCCTTCTCAAGGGAATGTGGTAAAGAGAGGCCAAAGATTTTCTTGAGATCCTAGTTCTTAAGGGCAGGAAACTGAAATAATCATTTAGCGCAGCTAGAAAAAAGAGACCCTGCACTGGATTTCACCTCAGGCAAGAATATGGGTACAAGGACATGCTATGTTTTCACTCGGAAGTTTACCAGAAATTTTTGTCAAAATTACCAGAGGAATTTTGGTCTTTTTTTTCTAATAGACTTTAAACTCTCTAATTCATTAATGGTCTGCATGGACTCTTTATTGCTTTCATTCTTTCTTTTGTCTCAGGGGCTAATTTGTACTAGGAATATGTTTATTTAATCTTGTAAGCTGCCAGGATCATCATTTCAGCCTTCCCCTCCTGTGGTTCATCCCCAACTGCTGGCAGACCTCACCTCCTCTGCATGGGGAGGCTCTGGCTCTCATGTAACTCTGGAAGGTACCAGGCAAGGCAAAGGATGTAGTTATTGCTTAAAGTAATAACAATGCACTTTGATTCATAAACCTCAAGTTTGCTTTCAGGATAATATATGTAATATTGGAATTAAAATCTGATCATAAAGTTTCACTAATAATATTTTCAGTATCCTATTATATTTCCAACAGTTTTAGGGGCTTTTTACTTTAAAAAGAAGAAAATAGTCATTTTTTGACCTGTTTGTGGGAATTTAAATTACTCTCTAATTTTCAGTTTTTGGTGCCAGAGATTGAACCCAGAGGGTACTTAACTACTGAACCACATACACAACCCTTTTTATTTTGAGACAGAATCTCAGTAAGTTGCTTAGGGTCTTGCTAAATTGCTGTGGGTGACTTTGAATTTATAATCCTTCCGCCTCAGTCATCAGAGCCACTGGGATTACTGGCATGCACTATCATGCCCAGCTAAATTATTCTTTTAAATTATGTCTGGGTGCCTTTGTCCTAGAGATAAAGTGTAGTTGAAAGAACATAGTATTTAAAGAGACTGAGGATTTCCTGTGTCAGGTATTTGTGTGTGTAACACTGAGCAGGCTAACTTCTGTGTGAACCTGAGATTTCACATCTGTGAAATGGGGACTACAAATTTCTCTTATGTAAGGAATGTCCATATAACTTGCTCTTTAAAATAAAAGTAAAGTGAAAATATATGTTTAAGGTGTTCAATGAGCTATAAAAAATCCAAATTAAATAGATCCATTTGTTTTGTTTTTCAAAATCTGAAGCTTTTGAAAAGTTGACATATTTTATGAATTTACATTTGATTTTCCTCTCTCGCTGATGTTTGATAGTACTGCCTCATTAAGTACATGTTTGAAAATGTTAGTTTCAGTTATGTAAGTCAAATTTATTCTCAGCTCTGGTTTCTTATAAACATGAAATAAAATGCCCAGAATTAAAGTGTCCATATTGATGTTTCGTCATAGGGATACACTTGTGAAACCATCAGCATATTCAGATCCTTCAGGCTATTCTAACAGAAATGGCACAACCTGCATTTTATCTAACAACAGGCACTTATTTCTTGTATTTTTGAAGTCTGGGAAGCCTAAGGTCAAGGAAAAGACACATCTGGTGTCTGGTAAGGGCTGCTTCCTGGTTCATAGATAGATGGCTTCTATGGTTTGCAAATTCAATCTGCAGAGTAACAGTGTTGGGAGATGTCTGGAAGTGTATGGGGAGGTGTCTGGGTAGCAAGGGTACCAGCTTCCATCCCTTGTGAGGGTGCCAGCCTCTGGCAAGGGCTTTCCTGCTGTGTCAAAACCTGGTGAAAGAGCAGAGGGGCAGGAGAACCAGAGAGGGAGTGCAAAGCCTCAGCCCTTTCAGAACCAGGATTAATTCATTCTTGAGGACTGTTCCCTCATGATCTAATCTGCTCCTAAATCATCCTTGTGCATCTTGATAACCCTCCTTTCCCACCCTGTCCATCCCTGTCCTGTCCCTAAAATAACACTATCCAGTTTTGTGTCATTGTCAGTTCTTTTGCATTTTCTGGTATAATACAGAAATGAAATCTTATCATATGCAAATTTTTGTCTGGCTTCCTTTACTTGCTGAAATTCTTCCAAGTTGTTGGGAGTACTAAACTACTACTAAACATGTGGACACTGAAATTAAAACAATATCACTTAGAATCACTAAAAAATTAATCCCACCACCATGTGCAACTATAAGCACCAATAAAAAATATGGAGGAAAAAAAACAAAATCAGGAGCAACCAAAAATTTACCTACCTAGGTGTAAATCTAACAACACACGTGCAGGGCTAGCAGCTGAAAATTGCACAATCCTTATGAAAGATGTACAAGATGTTTTAAAAAAGTGAAGACACATCATTTTCATAGACTGAAAGACAACACTGTACAGATATTTATTATCCTCAAATTAATAGTAGGACAAAAGATTTCTACCAAAATCTCAGCAAGATTTTTTGTATAATTTTTTCTACAACTTTATGTAGTAAAGCAAAATAGCTAGGAGAGCAAATAGATTTGAAAAAAACACAGAGAATAAAATAGCCAAATACCATTCTAGTTGATTTCCAAAGCTATTTAGCTAATGTCATCATGACTACATTGTATGAGTTCAGGGTGAATACATTACTCAGTGGAAGGGAATAGACATCCCTAAAACAGATCCACAGAAATAGATTCTTCTCGTGAGCCTCTCTTGAGTTCAAGTGAGCATGAATTTTGAAAAAGGTGAAGAATCTATTCAATAGAAGAAAAAGAATCTTTTAAATAAATGGCACTAGAGTGACAGGATATTTATACCAAAAAAAATTAAACACATTCTAAGTCACCTTATCAAAACATTAAACCAAAATGAGTCCCAGATATATATATATATGGCATAATCTATAGAATTTTTAGAACAAATAGGATAAAAATTTTAAGATACAAAGCTAGACAAAGATTTTAGATTTGACACTAAAAGCAAAGTATGATCCAGAAGTGGGAAAATCTCATCAAGTAGGCTTCATCAAAATTAAAAACTTTTGGTCTACAAAAGACCTTATTTAAAGATAAAAAAGGCAAGCTACAGACTGGGAGAAAATATTGGTAAACCATATATTCAATAAAGGATTTCTTGGAATGTATTTAGAATGTTAGAAAAAAAATTCTCAAAACTCTACATTTTAAAAATAACAAATCTTGTTAGAAAATAGGCAAAGGATATGAAGACAGTTTACTAAAGAAAGCACACACCAGAAAAATGTGCTGAAGAAAATATCATTAGCCATTAGGGACATAGAAATTAAAACCAAAACAAGATATCACTCCACGAATGGCACGTAACATAAAAAACAATCCATATTATTAGTTATTAGCAAATGTAAATTAAACCTGAAGAGAAATCCATGATACACCTATTAGAATGTATGAAATTATAAAGGATGATCATGGTCATTTTCAAAACTGAAATGACCGAATGAACATAGCTGTGGGGAACTGGACCTCTCCTGCACTGCTGTTTGCAATATAAAATGGCAAGCACTTTGGCAAATGACTTGGAAGATTTAAAAAATAATAAGTAAACATACATTTAGCATATGACGCAGCTATTCTAGTTTTAAGTGTTTGCCTATGAAAAAACAATCCTCATCATACAAAGATTTGTGTACAAGTTTCTATTGTAGGTTTATTTGCATTAAAAAAACTGGATATAATCCAAATGTTCATCTACAGGGCAATGGAAAAGCACTGCAGAATGTCTGAATAACATTCTAATGTATATATATACCACATTTTCTTTATACACTCATCACTGATGGACATTTAGGTGGCTTCCTTGTCTTGGCTGTAATGAATAGTGCTGCAGTAAACATGGGGAGGCAGGTATCTCTTCGAGGTCCTGATTTTAATTCTTTTAGATAGATATGCAAAAATGGGATTCATAGTTTTGATGGTAGTTCTATTTTTAACTTTATATATATATTTGATATATGCACTTTAAGTTTTTGAGAAAATGTATACTGTTTTTCATACTGACTACATTTCTTTTACATTCCCACAACAGTAGACAAGAGTAGATAAGGATTATCTTTTTTCCATATTCTTGTCAATTTCTATTGTTTTTCTTTTTGATAAAAGAAATATGAAGTAATATTTTATTATGGTTTTGACTTGTATTTTCCAATGATTAGTGGTGGTATAAGGACAATCCATCTGAATCTGGAGGATATCCAGGAATTCCCAGTCATCTATATTCTCATTAGCATACACAAAACATTTATCACTTTGGAGATTCCAAGGATTTTAGGTGTTCCATGTCAAGAACTGAAGATGAAGAATAAATATATATTTCTTATCATAAACTATATCGTCACAATTATATTGAGCACCTCTCTATATATCTGTGGTTATTTGTCTTTATGGATAAATGTTTACTGAGTTCCTGTGATCATTTTTAAATTGTATTATTTTATTTTTTATTGAGTTGTAGGAATTCCCTATGTATTTTGGATATTAACCTTTTGTCAGATATATGGTTGACAAATACCTTTTGCTGTCTTGTAAGTTTCTTTTTCACTTTGTTGATTATTTCTTTTACTGTACAGATTTTAGTTTGATGTAGTCCCAATTGCCTATTGTCTCAGTCCAGTTTCTGTTGCTATAACAAAGTACCTGAAGTCTCAATTTATAAAGAAAAGGGGCTTATTTAACTCACAGTTTTGGAGGCCAAAAGTCCAAGATAAGCCTTATATGTTTAGATTTTGATGAAGGACTCCTTGACTGTGCCACTACACAGTGAAGAAGGGAAACACCTATGTGCAAAAGAGGTTAAGTACATAGATGGCCTCACTTTATAATAACTTGTTTTTGAGAATTGGGACCCCTTCAAAACCATATCAATCCACCTGACAGCATAACCTAATTACTTTCCACTAGGCCCCTTCTTCTTAAAGGTAGAATCTTCTTAAAGATTATATCACCTTTCAGTATCACCACACTGAAGGCTAGGCTTCTAGCACATGAACCTCTGGGAGACACACCCAAACCATAGCCAAATCATAGCTTCATTTTCATTTTTCTTGCCTGTATTTTGGGAGTCTTGTTTGAGAAATTATTGCCAAAACGATTTTCAAGGCACTTTCCCCTATGTTTTCTTTTAAAAGTTTACAGTTTTGAGTATTAATTTTAGGTCTTTAATCCATATTGAGTCAATTTTTGTGTGTGGTATGAGTACTCATTTTTCTGCATGTGAATATGCAGTTTTCTCCAACACTATTTATTGAAGAGACTATCCTTACCCCACTGTGTATTCTTGGCACCTTTGTTGAAGGTCATTTGACCATATGTTAAAGGAGTTTATATCTGGGCTTTCTGTTTTATTTCATTTGTCTATAAGTCCATTTTATGTAATACCATAATATTGTGATTACTGTAGATTTGTACTGTATTTGAAATTAGTGTGAAGCTGCCAATTTTGTTTTCTTCATCAAAATCACTTTGAATACTTGCAGTCTTTTGTAGTTCCATATGAATTTTAGTATTTTTTTTCTATTTCTGTGAAAAATGCCTGTGGGATCTTGATAGATATGTTAGTCAGCTTCTTATCACTGTGTTGAAAACACCTGATATGAACAACTTAGTGGAAGAAAAAGTTTATTTTGGTTCATGATTTCAGTGATTTAGTCCTTGGATAACCAACCTCATTGTTCTGAGCCCTGGATGAGGTAGAAAATCATGGCAGAAGAGCATAATAGAGGAGGAAAGCTGCTCAACTCATGGCAACAAGGAAGGAGAGGTGGGATAGGGGAGTGTGGAGAAAGAAAGAGGGGAAGCAGGGGCAAGATATATAAAACCAAAGTGTGTGCTTCCAGCGACCAACTTCCTCCAGCAATGCCCCACCTGCCTACAGTTACTGCCAAGTAATCCACTCAAATCATTAATTGTTTGAATGGATCAGTTCACTGATTAGGTTATAGCTTTCACAGTCTAATCATTTCATTTTTGAACATTCCTTCAGTCTAATCTTAACCATACAGCACCTCCCAGAAGTCAAAGTCTAAAGTCTCCTCTTTGATTCAAGACAAATTCTTGACTGTGGGTCCTTATAAAAACCAAAAGCAAGTTACATATATGCAATATACAATGGCACAGAATAAAGATTTTTATTTAAAAAGGGAGGAATAGGGACATAGAAAGAAGAGATGAAACCAAAATAAAACCAGAACCCAGCAGGGAATATATTAGGTCATGTAGCTCCACATCCAGTATCTGGGGCACATAGCAGTGAGATGTGATCTCCAAAGGGCTTTTGCAGGCCTTCGCCTTTTTACTTGGTGGTTGAAGTCTATGTGGCCTATTACTCTGGCTTTTTTGCAGTCTGCATCTTTTCTCAGCAGATGTTCTATGGTACTGGCATCTCTTAATCTCTGGGGTTTCTGTTTCAACTTTAGCTTCATTCTCAGTTTCATGCCATCACACTCTCAGGGGCTACCCTTTAGAATTCCAACCCTACTACACTTTGCCTGGACTCCCAGTCTTTCCTTTAAAATCTCAATGAAATCTTCCATGATTCTCCCAATCCAGCATCCTCCATTCCTGAAGAGCCAGTACCACATGTCTAATGCCAAATACTGCCACCACTCAAGCAGCAGCTGGGTTTCCTTGGAACATGACTGAAGTAGCTTTTGAATGTCTGGATGGCTGAGCACAAAGGATGAATCCCGGGGAAACAAGTATCCAGATACCATTGTGTGAGCAGGCACACCCAAGTTTTCTTCTCAAATGAGTTTTCTCTTTTACTCAGCTTGAACCTGCAATGGATGTGGTCTTGCTGATTCCTGAGATGACAAGAAAGCATCTTTCTTAAGTGTCTCTGTGCAAAGTATTTAGCTTTTCTTTAGTGGAGCTAATCTCTTCAGTAACCATATCTTCCTTGGTCTCTATTTTATACATGCTTTTCTGGCCAAACTGCAAGTTTTGAAATTTTTTCTTCTCTGCTTTCTGCCCCTGATTATCCTAGTAGCTTGGCTGAAAGCTACAAGCAATACCAATGGCACTTCCTGAATGCTGTGGTATCTTGAAATTTTTTTCCAGATTAATTAGTCCATCTTCTTTAAATACAATCTCACACAAAGTAATAGGACACAGGCAAAGTGTAGGAAAGTTCTTCTCTAGATGTAACACTAAAGGTCTCTAGTACAATTCTCAAATGAGTCCCAATTTTCATCTGAAACCTGAGCACAGGCTGTAGTGCATGCTAATCTGAGCTTCCACCATAATTGCCCATTAGGCTCTGCTTATAGCATTCTAAGCCTTCTCCAGCCTGCACTTACAAACTTTCCCAAATTCCTCCTGTAAACCAGTTTCAAAGGCTCTTGAACCACATGTTCAGGTTAGTTATAGCAACAATCCCACTTCTCAGTACCAATTTCTGTGTTAGTCAGTTTTCAATCACTGTGACCAAAATATCTGGCAGGTACAACTTAGAGGAAGGAAAGTTTATTTTGGATCATGTTTATACATATAAGAACATGTCGTAAGCAAATAGACAATTTTATTTCACCTCTTCTTATTTGGTTGCCTTGGTCCACTGACTCCCTTAATTTGGGTCCAAGATGAAGCACAACATTATGGTGAAAGGAGATGATGTAGGAAGGCTGCTCAGCTCATAGAGCTAGGAAGAAGAAGGAGAAGGAGAAGTGAAGAAGGAAACAGAAAGACAAGAAGAAGAAGAAGAGGAGAAAGAGGAGGAAGAGGAGAAGGAAAAAGAAGAAAAAAGAGGGAAAGAGAGACTCTTCAGGGGAAATATATATAATCAACAAAGGGAACTCCCCAGTGACCTACTTACTCTAGCAATACCCCACCTGCCTGTAATTATCACTTAGTAATCCATTCAAATTATTAATTCACTAAATTACATATCTCATAATCTAAGCATTTCGCCTCTGAAAATTCCTGTTGTATATTACATGAGCTTATTGGGAAGACATCTTGTATCTCAACCACAACAATAGTTTGAGTTCAATCTATAGCTTGCTTTGGGTAGTATGGACATTTAAACAATATTTATTCTCCAAATCATACACATAAAATATTTTTCAAGTTATTTGTGTTGGTTTTCTTTTCTTTAATCAGTGTTTTCTAGCATTCACTGTACAAGTCTTTCATCTCTTTGGTTAAGTTTATTCATAAGTATTTTATTTTTGATACTATTATAAATAGCATTATTTTCTTATTTTCAGATAGTTAATTGTTACAGTTTTAAAACACAACTGATATTTTTCTGCTTTTATCCATCAATTTACCAATGTAATTTATCAGTTCTGATATTGTTTTTGTATGGAGTTTTCCTAAAAACACATATAAGAACATGTGTTATGTTTATACATATAAGAACATGTCGTAAGCAAATAGACAATTTTATTTCACCTCTTCTTATTTGGTTGCCTTTTACTTCTTTTTCTTTTCTTTTTTCCCCTAAGTGATCTGGCTAGGACATACTGTACCATGTTGAATACAACAGAATAGAGTGGGCATCCTTGTCTTGTTCCTGATCTTAGAGGAAAAGTTTTCACCTTTTTTACCATTGATTATGTTGTCCACTATGGGCTAGTCTTTCATGGCCTTTATTGTAATGAAGTGTAGTTCTTCTCTACTTAGTTTTAAAAAAGCATTTATCATGAAGGAATGTTTTATCAAATCCCCTTTTTGCACCTATCAAAATGATTACATTTTTATCCTTATTTTTTTTTAATATGGGGTCTTACATTTGTTGATTTTGGTAGGCTGAACCATCCTTACATCCACGGGATAAAGCTCACTTCATGATGGTGTATGATCCTTTTAATGTGCTCTTAGTCTTTTGTTTGTTAGTGTTTTGTTGAAGATTTTTACATTTATGCTCCTTAGGAATATTGTATTGTAATTTTCTTTTCTGTGTACTTCTCTGACTTTGATGTCAAGGTAATGCTAGCCTGAGAAAACAAATTTGTAAATTTTCCCTCTTCCTCATATTTTTTTTTTGGTCGAGTTTGAAAAAGTTTGAAAAAGATTGTCATTAATTTTTCTTTAAATGTTTGTATAATTCACCATCAAAGCCATCAAGTCCTAGATTTTCCTTTGATGGGAAACTTTTTATTACTGATTAAATTTCCTTATTATGCTCAACTTTTCTATTTCTTCATGTTTCCTTGCTGACTATATGTTTCTAGAAATCTATGAATTTATTCTAGAATATCCAATTTGTTGATCTATAATTTTCATAGTTGTCTCCTATGATGCTATTTTTACCAATTATATGTTCTGTTCATTTATGATTTCATTTCTCCTTTTTTCTTAACAAGTACTGCTAAAATTTTGTTAAATTTCTTTATCTCTTAAAAAACACAACTCTTAGTTTAATTGATCTTTTCTATTATTTATCTAATCTCTGTTCAGTTATTTATTCTCTGGTCTTGATCATCCTTCACTCTGCTAACTGGAGTCTGGGGCTGTAGAGGAAAGCCTAAGGCCACGGTTTCTTGGGGGCAGGTATGGTGCAAGGGTCCAGAGCAATGTCTGTTGCTAATGTTACTCTCCTATCCCATGAGGAGGGTGCCTATTTGTCTCCTGGCTGTGTTGTTTAGAATTAGGGGAGGAGTGATGTGTGAAGTGTAAAAACTGTTCTTACCACATTCTTCTTAGTTCTTTAGTCCATCTAGGTGTGGTCACCTGGATTCCTTAGCTATTGTGAATATGGTTTTATATGTGAATAATTGTTCAAACTGATGTTTCTGTAATAAGATGAAGAAACATTACTTAAACCCTTATTCTACCATCTTGAAGACATTGTCTTTGTATTATTTGTTAAAACTGCTTGTGAGTCTACATGTATCAAAAGATAAAAGTTTAAGACAAATTATATAAAGTTAAGAATTTTCCAGAAATAGCAGTCAAAGGAATTCATCCCCATCAGACTTTCAGTGCCAGACTGTTATAGGAAATCCTTTAAGACTTTGAAAAAGAACGCTAGATTCAAACCTTTGTCCATATGAAGAAATAAAGAGTACTAGAAATGGTAACAAGATGGATAAATATAAATACATTTTTACTTTATTTATTCATTCATTTATTTATTTATTTGCTATTCAGGATTTGGTATCAGGGGTGCTCTACCACTGAGCTTAATCCTCAGTACTTTTTAATTTTTATTTTGAAATAGGGTCTCACTATGTTGCTTAGGGCCTTGCTAAATTGCTGTGGCTGACCTGGAACTTGCAATTGTCCTGGCTCTCCTGAGTTGCTGAGATTACAGGAGTATACCATACCACTATGCCTAGCTCTAATCTCTTTTTGAAAATAATTACTTACTCAAATCAAGAAATATAACAATGTATTATGGAATTATTAACAATTATGGAAGAAGGACTACAGTGTGTCACAACAATCACACTAGTGATTTTTACCAAACAATTAAGGAAAGAAATAATGCCTAGTCTAGAAAATTGAAGAGCTTAGAATACTTAAATCTCAGTTGAGAAGGTCAGTATTATCCTGATACAGAAAGTAGACAAAAACTTTGCAATAAATGACATCTGTAAACCAACCTCCCTCAAGAACACATACACAAAACACTGAACAAACTTTTAGCATGTCAAATTCACCACAACGTAAAAGGATAACATATGTTGAATGAACTGGGATTTATTTCAGAAATGCAGATTGGTTTAGCATTGAAAATCAAATATTGTAGCTCACCATATCAGCAGAATTTTAAAAAAATATCATTTCAGTAAAAATAAAAAATATACATGATTATTTCAGTAGCTCAGGAAAAAGTATTGGACAATATCCAGCATCCACTATGATAAAAATATTTAAAAAATAGGAATGAAAGAAATAGATAAATAGCATGTAGGAAAATCCTACTGCTAACATCATACTTAATTATGAAAATCTAAATTCTTTCCCCTAAGATCAAGAACAGGGCAGAAGTGGTTGATACTGAGTTGGGAGATGTTGTTGTGATCACTTTTGGAAAAATAAACTGTCCCAATATTTTACAATTTGATAAATTTTTGAGTATGTGTATGTGTATAATGGAGGATGTTCTAAATTCAGCAATTCAAAGAGTGGGAATCCTTATTTCAGAGACAATCTTTCTTGGCTAAAGAGCGATAAAACTCATCCTAAGCCGGGCAAGGTGGCATATGCCTGCAATCCCAGCAATTTGGGAGGCTGATACAGGAGAATTGCGAGTTCAAAGCCAGCCTCAGAGATGGTGAGGCATTAAGCAACTCAGTGAGAACTTGTTTCTAAATAAAACACAAAAATAGGGCTGGAGATGTGGCTCAGTGGTCAAGTACCTCTGAGTTTAATCCCTAGTACCCACCCCCCCAAATAAAACCCCTCATTCTACAACATTTGACTTCAAAGTTTATAAATTTATACAACATTTCTGGGCAAATGTTACTGCATCAATGACTAATAGTAAGAATGCTTAATTAGTCATTTCATAGCAAATTCTTCTGTGAAAACTGTCCTGTTTAAATAATGCTTTTAATTCTCATGCATTTGACATCTATCCAGCATTGTGATGATATATGTTCATAAAATCAGTTCAGGTACTGTTTACTTGTGGGGAGTTTGGGAAAATGATAAATTTATGTTATTATCTTCCTTTTGTCAAGTATGTTTTTCATTTTAATTAATATTAACTAATTATTTAGTCTCTTTTCTCTTCAATTATCAAGTGAATTTGTAATTGTATAGTTAAACCAAGTCCCTTAAATGTCACAAACACGAAGAGAGATCTGAAGGGAAAAAAAATAGGATTAATAATTTCCTTTTCTCCTACAAATATTCTTACTTGGAAATTGTTAGGAAAAGAGGATATGTGCTTTGTTTTATTTCTAGATTCTGAATACTAGATTGAACAAATTAATATTTTACTGGATATCTTTTTTTGGAACACGTAACAGTTACAGGGGTCTCCACTCTTACAGTTCTTAAAATCTAGTTATGAACATGAAATATTTAATAACTAAATAAAGCAGAATATCAATTCGTGCCATTATGAAGGCTTATGCCAACCAAAATAATGAGACTGTCATGCTGCCAGAGAGACAGATATGAAAGATGGAGAAACAGAATTCAAGACAGTGAAAGATTCTTACTGGATAGACATATAAAAAGGTGGTAAGACAGAAGTTGAGACAAGAATAATATAATAACTGGATTTGCATAATCTTTTTTGCAATTTGCACAATTTTTTTCCATTATCTATCTTTTCATTTCTAGGAGGCAGCCATTTGGCAAGACTGAGGAATGGTGTAGAACAGGACCACAGCTTGCTTTAGCATCATTTCCCATTCTATATTTGACTCTCTACTACTAGGTTGCACTGTGCTTGAAGTGTACTCTGATGGGAATGGTTAATTTGCCTGAGTTACTTCTGTTCTTCCTTCAGACCGTTCAATAACTAGACAAGGGGAGACTGGCTCTGCATTCTAGGTGAATACTGCATCTGAACTGCAATTTCTTTTTCCTTTCAGAAAACGCTGGGTTCACACGCCACATTTACAGAGCACTAGAGCACTATTCAAAGGTCATGTAATCCTTGTTTCAAAGAGAATCTGCCTTGATTGAGAGATCTACCTAAAATTTTTTCAAGAACTTTAATATGACAAGGAAAACAATGATTCAAGGATTTATCTCTAAGGTACTACTATCTTATAACTGAAATATGTGGTCTTTGAAGTCACATGGATTTGAACTGAAATTGTGATTTCAACTACTATTATTTGCATGATCTTGTAAAAGATACTTAACCTAAGTCTTGATGGCCCCATCTGGAAAATAGAAATAAAAGCAAAAATATAGATAAAGCAACTAACACAGTGCCTTGAGGCTATGTATGTTAAGGATGATTATAGTTTCTATTCCCATTCCAATAGTTTTGTATTTCTCCCTTAAAAAAATGCCCATTTGAGATGGATGCCTGTCCATTTCCACTGTCATTGCTGAATGTAACAATAATTTTTTTCCTTATGTCTATGATGTTATAATAGCTTATTCTAGTTGTTCTACAAAATGGCTTATTATTTTCTCCCCTGTCTTCTTTCATTTTCCCCATGATTTAGCATTTAAAAAGTGGCTTTTCAGGATGAGGACATTTATACAGATGAAGAAGAAATGCATTAAAAAAAAAAGAAGAAAAAGCATGATGCCTGGTAAATAGTAAGTTCTTTAGCTTGGCAGTCAAGGCTCCTTTGATCTCAAAGTAATTGAAGGGCATTCACTCATTTTCAGAACACAACTTCTCTTACTTATATGGCAAATTGCTTTAATTAGCACTTTGCATTAAACTTATCACCTCCAAGTTTATAATATCTCTTCCAATCAGTATGATTTTAGTTATCTTACTACCTGGAGTGGGAGAAATAAGATAATGGCACTTTCTAAGTGACCTTGGACAAGTCAATTTTCTCCTTGCAGCTGTATTTTATCATTCTAAAAAAATGTGATCTCTTAAGCTGCATGATATCTTAATTTTATTTTCAGAATTCTTTAATGTGTATTCTACATCTAACAGAATAATGTTCAAAAAAGTATAAAAAAATTCTAAAATAGGATTTGAACAGCATTTTACGTACCTTTGAGTCATGGAGCTTAGATTTTTGGGATAGTCTAAACATCAACTACTCCAGTTCTATCATTTAATGGATGACAAGTTTGTGACAGAGACATTGAGACAGGTTACTTGGCCAAAGCAGGGAAAATTCGGTTGACAGAAACTCGTTTATTCTGATTTTGGCCTGAATGAGTTTCCCTGCTCATTTTGAGATTTGAATAACTGTTTTCCTGGCAAGCAAGTCCGGGGCAAGACAGCTCAGCTTAGGGAGGTGGGCTGCCTGCTGGAGACTCCCGGGAACCAGGGCACAACAGTCTCCTCAGAGCCCGCTTCACCTCTTTGTTCCGCAGAGTGTAAATGAAAGGGTTGAGCATTGGAGTGACTACTGTGTAGAAGACAGCAGGCGCTCCAGCTCCTACTCCGCTGGAGCTCGGCTGCAGGTAGATACAGACGGGCGGCATATAGTATAGGAGCACCACGGTGAGGTGGGCGGTGCAGGTGGAAAAGGCCCTCTGCCGGCCCTCGGCTGTGCGCATGCGCAGCACAGCTGCCACGATGAAGACATACGATACGACGATGAGGATCAAGCAGCCTGCAGCCACGATGCCAATGTTGGCAAGCATGACAAGTTCATTAATGGTGGTGTCTGCACAGGCCAGCTTCAGCACAGGGGGAATGTCACAGAAGAAATAGGCTATGTGGTGAGACCCACAGTATGGCAGGTGGAAGGTGAGAGAGGTATGGATTGCAGAGTGCACAGCACCTATGGCCCAAGTGATCCCAGCCAGCCCTGCGCACTTCCGCCTGTTCATGGCCACGGGGTAGTGCAGGGGTTGACATATAGCCAGGTAACGGTCATAGGCCATGACTGTGTACAGGAAGCACTCAGTGCTGGCCAGGAGGTGGAAGCAGTAAAGCTGTACAGTGCAGCCCTTAAAGGAGATCAGCTTCCCATCCGGAGTGAACAGGCCAGCCATGACCTTGGGCACAGTCACGGTAGACAAACACGCATCCAGGAAGGAGAGGTGGCCCAGGAAGTGATACATAGGAGAACTGAGATGAGGATCAGAGCTCACAGTTATGAGAATGAGGAGATTGCCCATTATGGTGATGCTGTAGATGAGGAGGAAGAGGAGGAAGAAGAGGCTAGGATGTTCAGCTGTGTACATCAGACCCTCCAGGAAGAAGTGGTTCACCACAGTCTGGTTGGGGTACTCCGTCTTCACTGCCATCTTCTCACATACAGAGTGGGTTCTTAACTTCTGCAACAAAACTGAGTTAACAGAGCAAGTAGTTTTTTACCTTTCCCCTAATATCATTGTCTATTGGGCCATGCCATGGTGATTTGTCCCATGAGTGAGAAAAACATATAGAATTTGGTTCAAGTTTTGCCTTATTCTTCTGTTTTCTTATTGCCTGTTCTTTCAGAATAAATATTTCAAAGCATAATCTGAACTCTTTGTGAAACACATAAAAGACTGTAAGGATTATTTTCAGAAAGGTACTCCCTAAATTATGGCTATCTAAAAAAAGGAGTATAAATCCTGCTTTCATTGAGTATATCCTTTTATGCATATATTCTAGAATTGTGATTCCTCTGTCCTCCTAATTTACTCTCTCATGTTTTTTATGTGCACAGGCAGGTTTTTATCATTGTCATCTGGGAGTTCCATCTCATTCTTGGGAGAGCCTCAGCTAGATGTTCAGTGCTATTGCATCAGCCAGGAACATAGCATCCCCACCCATCCCTCACACAGAGGGAGTTCTTTGGAATTTCAGTTGCCCACAACCCTCAAGAGTATGACAATGAAGTCCTGAAGAGTAGAATGAATAATTACCAGAACAATTTGTTCAGTACATTTTATGATCTTCCTGTAAAGCTTTGTCTGAAATTTTTGGGAATTGTTTTCTTCTTTCTTTCTTCTTGTTCCTTTCTATTGGGCCGGAAATTCAAGATTTCTCTTTGATTTATTTCATCCTTTACCTCCTAAGCCTAATTAAAAGTATTATGTAAAAATTTTCTTTAAACTCCTTCCCTCCCCCTCTCCCCCCCCCCCCCCGTTGTGTCTTCAGTGCCCATGAATTTTACCTAGCACAGCCCATGTTTGTTTTTTTGTTTGTTTATTTGATACTGGGCATTGAACCCAGAGGTGCTCTAACACTGAGCTACCTCTCTAGCCGTTTTTATCTTTTTACTTTTTACTTTGAGACAGGGCCTTGCTAAGTTGCCCATGTTGGCCTTGAACTTGCCATCTTCCTGCCTCAGCCTTTTCTAGTATCTGGGATTACAAGTATGTGTGTGCCACCATGACTGGCTGCCTTTGTTTATTTTATACCTAGATTTTCACAATGGCATTTTATGTGCAATCTCTTACTTACACCCTCATATATCAAATGATTTTGTAGTCTACTTTTTAGTCAGTTTTCTGAAAACAACCTGCTTAATATAGCTTTCATCTTTATTGATCTGCGCTGCCTTTTGTAAACAAAAAAATTTAGCATGCTTTTGGCACCATAATGAAAATATAAATAACCAGGATGGAAGCAGGCCTCAAACGGATCAGCAAGCTTTTCTTTATTCCACAGCAGAGTCAATCAGTCAGTCAGGCCTAGGGGGGCTCATTTTCTGGGTACAGAAGTGGCCTGCAGGTTACAGAAGGAGTTTGGGTTTTATAATTTACAATGAGGGTGAATTAATCATTGGAGACTGTGGACGTGCTGTTTGGACAGTCAGGAACCTAGTTGTGCAGGTTGAAATTTTAACTCAGGAAGGCAGTTGTAAAAAGTTGGAAACTCATTGTCACTGCGAAAAGCTCAGAACTCGGTGTTCACTGCTTATCTTCCTTCCTTTGGGAACCCATTGTTACCTAGAGCTTCACTAATTGCCTTTCTCCTTCCAGGACTCATTTGCAACGAGAAAGGGTTAAAGTCCAGGGCCCAGCATTTCAGTATTGGCATCCTCCCTTTAGGACCCACTGCGGTTGGGAAGGGATGAATGTTTGCTTTTGGTGGAGAGGCTGGGGATGAACCCCAGAAGGGAGGAAAGTTTGCTTTTTTCTTCAGGGAACATTGTTACTGGGAAAGGATGTACTGGGAGAGGTTTAATGTTTGGCTAATTGCTCTCCCTCCTCCTGAGCCACACTGTCCCTCCATTTTCCCCAGGCAGGGGACTATCCTGTAGGAACATTATTTTCCATAACCCTTCACCTATAACATAGAGTGCATCTATTTGTGATATTTGAAAATACCTATAATCTCTCTCCATTATCATAAAAATCTTTATCTCCTGCAGTCCCTAAAGAAACTTCTCTTACCCAACACTGCTATTTGCTCATTCATCTTTTCCTCTGTGTTGTAATCTCTCTCCATCTCGTTATAGCATTCCATTTACAAACATAAATGGAATATTTTTAGTATCCATCTCCCCAAATGTATTCTCTAGGGTTAATTTTGAAACTTAATTCCTTAGGGAGCCTTTATAAATATTTTCCCTCACACTGATTTATTAATTCCTGAAACCTAATAGCAATCTTGATAATATTAATAATTACCTAATCGTGTTCTGCCTTGGACTGTTTTAGTAATCTATGTGCATGTGTCCTGTCTCTCCAGGAGGAACACAGGGAAAGAAACTTATATTTTCTCTACTTTCTCATTAGCATTTTTGAGATAGAACAGTAAAAGTAGAGGGAGCCAGGTTTATTTGGGTTTCTATGAATTTAAGTGTAAGTTCCATGTTAATAGCTAATTAGCTGAAAGACAAGGATAAGGATGATTGATTTCTCTGCTTCTACTTTCCTTAAATTTAAAATGTAGATATTATCATTGCTTCTCCATTAGTGGAGCAATTATTTTCTTTAGGGTAGAGTGAGTCACATAGCATAGAACCTGACATTTTTCATATCCAATCATTTATTATATGCAGTGATTATTGCTCTGATGTGCCTGAAAAAAGTTATGGCCTCTGCTTGGACAAGCTCAGTAAATGACTAACCCCTCCTTCACAACACAGTACATGCCAACATTGTATAGGCCAATATGTTTCAGTGTTGTTTATATCTGCTGTATGTATTCATCTCTGATATTTCATCCAACTATGTTTACATTTACCCATTTTACAACTCCTGGAGTTGGTATGATAAAAAATGATAAAGAGTAACAAGCGTTATTGGATGTGGAGAAACTGAAATTGCCATGCATTGCTAATAAAAATGTCAAATGGGTGGCCTGCTTTGGAAAACAGCTTGGCAGTTTCTTAAAAAGTTAAAAATGAAGCTGGGCGTGGTGGCACACATCTGTAATTCCAGCACTTTGGGAGGCTGAGACAGGAGAATCGCGAGTTCAAAGCCAGCCTCAGCAACAGCAAGGCACTAAGCAACTCAGTGAGACCCTGTCTCTACATAAAACACAAAATAGGGCTGGGGATGTCGCTCAGTGGTCGAGTGCCCCTGAGTTCAATCTCCAGTACCAAAAAAAAAAAAAAGTTAAAAATGAATTTACCATATGACTCAGCATTTCCACTCCTAGAAATCTATATAGGAGAATTGAAAATTAGATCCATACAAACACTTGTATTAGTGTATATAGTACAATTATTCACAATAGCTAAAGCCTAGAGGCAAGCATGTTTTATTGTTTGCATATAGAAATAGTTCTGGCTATTCTTTACCCACTTTTATGCCTCAAACTTATTTCTTTTACCTAATTGTGTTAACTAATGCTTCTTGTACAGTTAAATTTTAACAGAGGGAAATGCTTCCAGTGTCATTCAATTAAATAAAATAGGAACTATTTGAATACCTATTCATATGTCAAATTAAACTTAATATGTTAAGTATTTTCATGCCTTATTTTCTTGGATAATCTTTATCATGAATGGGTGTTGAATTTTGTCAAAAGACTTTTTGTGTATCTATGAAGATAACTATGATGTTTCTTTAATCTACTGGCATAACATATAATATTAACACATTAAACAATATTACCCCAATCTTATATGCCTATAACACATGTTACTTGGTCATGGTATATTATTTTCTTAAAGTGGTGTTAGATTGTGCTTGCAAATACTTTATTTAGTAAAGTTGAATTGACATTTATGATACTGCTTTGTGATTTTTGTACTGTGTTTATTTGGTTGTCTCCTTCTTTATCATTTTGTTCTTTGCTGCCAGGTTTTTAGTATTCACTAATGTCTATCTGTACCATACACAATAAGCTTATCCTATTTTTTGCCTTCTCTTTCACTCCTCTCTCTTTTATTATACCAGGATTATTGAATCCAGAAGCATTTAACCTGTGAGCCACATTCCCAGACTTTTTAATTCTTTTTTATTTTGAGGCAGGGTCTTGCCAAGTTGCTTAGGGTCTTGCTAAGTTGCTGAGACTGGCTTTGAACTTAAGATCCTCCTGCCTCAGCCTCCCGAGCTGCTGGGATTGCAGGTATGTGCCACTACACCTGGCTCATTTCTTTCATATTTTACTTGAATTATTTCCACTTCATTCGAACATATAACATTTGTACATTAGTCATTAATTTCCTTCCTACAATTGTTTCAGTCTTGGATATATGCTTTTGTAAATTAAACTATTCACTGTCATTTTGCTGGAATTCTCCCACTCATCTCTTGGTTGACTGAGGTGCATTCATTATTAGATTCCACCAGAGGGCTGACAAATGCAGAATTCCTTAAGTTTTCATGTGTTGAACATTGCTATCACGTAGCCTTCTTCTCTGAAGAACTCATTGACTGAATATAAAGTTATCCAACTACATATTCTGTCACTGAATTTTGTGAAACGTGTTGTTCCAGGGATGGTTTACTTTGTGTGTTGGCCACTTTGTATGCTCCATTGCAGGTCTGTTGCTAGACCTACTTTTTTTGCCTTTGTCTTTGGCCAGAGCCCTGACATGTTTATATTTATATTTAAAACAAAAGTTTTACTAATATCTATATCAGAATTGACTTTGTAAAATATTTCAAAGATTGCATTTTTAAAAATCTGTCTATTAAATTAACATCAACTTCACATTAATTCCAAGACGAAAGTAAATGACAAAAAATTATAGATTATATTCTTTTCAGCATATGAAGAATTCTATGTACTTCTCTCCATGAAGGTCTTACAAGACCTACAAACCACACATTATTTTACATTTATTATCTTACATTTTTCCCAGTAACTAGCTTGACAAATTCCAGGCCTAATGTTTTCTTTCTGTGTCTTCTTTTCCAAAATAATAATTTCTTTCTATGTCTTCTTTTCCAAAATAATAATTACTGAGCACTTAATTATACTCATAGCTTCTTATTCATTTTTTTGGTCATGTACTTTATCTCTTTGCTTTATGTGTAAATGCATTTTTTTCTTAAGGTTAGAAATTTATTTGGAATGAAAAACAATGCCACTGAGTCAGAGTTATACTGAATACATTTATGCTAAGTTGAATTGAATTGACTGTTCTTGTATACCTTTATGTTTAAACTTGCATTTCTGTTGTTAAGATGGACAGAAAGGGAACTCTCCAACGACACACATTTCTTCTCAGAAAGTTTCTTGTGTATAGCTATCAATAATCTTCTGTTATATTTTTTAACAAATGAAATTGAGTCTGCAGAAGATAGTGATTCTCTCGGGCTATATTTGCCCATGAACTTTTGGAACGTCAACAAAAGTATCTCCAGCACTTAGAGGGTCTTAAGAGTGAAGGATTACCACTAAGATGCTGGCAACATTCTTAGAAGAAAGGTGTCTAGGTGGATTTCAGACGAGTTTGATCATTTCTTTTTTATAACCAGACACATGACCTGTGGCACTGTACCCTGCGCTCATGCCTAAAAGCTGGGTAACAACTGCAGGAGTATGACAGTACGTATACTAGCCTACCATCTCAGATGATCTGCTTCATTAACATCACTGGAAGTGCAGGGACACCTGGTTTATATTTGCAGAGCAAGGAAGGTTATCCTTGATATATCTGTATCAATTTTATCAAAGTGGAGCTTTGTTCAAGCTTAGAAGATAAGACTCCCTCATATTAATGTGAAATTGCTCCCTCAAGCTCAAGTTCAAGTTCAACTCTTATGTTAAGCTGAAAGGAAGAGAGAAGAAAATCTGGAAATTTCAATTTCCCCACAATTTCATGAGAATAATAATACCTACTTCACAGAATTGTTTTCAAGGTCAAATCAAATATTTGTGTCAACACAAGGATTAGAAGCTATCATGTACATGTAGATGGATGCCACAGAGAGATGAAGCTTTTGTGTTGAAGTTTTCTTATTTTGGATCTTTCCTTCAACTTGCTACTTTTGTTAAGTGGCTTTAATTAATTTTCAGTGGTAATGAAGGAAGACATAGAAAGTCATGTTTGAGAACAGGTTATAAGGTGGAACTTTCCAGCTTTAACCTCCCTACCTAAGAGTCCTTTACTCTTTGCATGAATCCTTCTTTCTCATTCTGTCTTACATCTTCCCAATTACTTGGTGTCCAATCCTTGCCTTGAACTTCTGTCTTTCCCCTGTCTGTGCTGGGTGAAGTCAGGGAGGCTTCACTTCCTTGAGGCCCCCCAGCCTCCGTAAAGCCATTTTCATCTCTTTGTTGCGGAGTGTATAGATGATGGGGTTGAGCAGGGGAGTGATGACTGTGTAGAAGACAGCTACCACCCCATCCAGGGGTTCCTGTGAGCCAGGCCGCAGGTAAATGAAGGTGCAGGGAACATAGTAAACAATGACCACAGTCAGGTGGGAGGCACAGGTGGAGAAGGCATTACGACGCCCATCTGCTGACCGGATTCGCAGGATAGCAGCCACGATGTAGCCATAAGATGTGAGAATGAGCATAAAGCATGTGAGGGCCAGGAAGCCAATGTCCACAAAGGTGACCAGCTCATTGATGGTGGTGTCAGCACAGGCTAGACGTAGCATGGCAGGAATGTCACAGAAGAAGTAATCAACTCGGTTTGGGCCACAGAAGGGCAGCCGGAATATAAAACTTGTTTGGAAAAGTGAATGGATGGTCCCTCCCAGCCAGGTACCAAAAGCCAAGTAGTTGCAGACACTCCGAGTCATGATGGTAGCGTAGTGTAAAGGCTTGCAAATAGCCAGGAACCTGTCATAAGCCATGAGTGTGTAAAGGAAGCATTCAGTGCAGCCCAGGAAATGGAAAGAGAAGAGTTGGATTACGCAGCCCCCGAAGGAGATTGCCCTACTATCTGAGAGAAAGCCAGCCAGCATCTTGGGGACGATGGCAGAGGAAATGGTCATGTCCAAAAAGGAGAGGTGACATAGAAACCAGTACATGGGGCGGTGGAGCCGGACATCCACCAAGACAGTGAGGATGATGAGCCCATTGCCAGACACGGTGAGGAGGTAGATGACAAGGAAAGCGAGGAAGAGCGGTACCCCCAGCTGTGGCGGGTGGTGCAGGCCCACCAAAATGAAGTGCAACACAGAAGTCTGGTTTCCACTTTGCATTTCTTTGCTGTTCACACCTGCCAAAAGTAGTAGGAGAAAGAAAGGCTTCATATTCCTGTAAAATCTCTAAGCGTGGCACATCTACACAATGTCATTTTCAAATAGTCACAAAAGAATCTCTATCTATCTATCTATCTATCTATCTATCTATCTATCTATCTATCTATCTATCTCTATCTCTTGCTGGCTCTTGCTCTTGCTTTCTTGCCCTTTACCATTTTTTCCCCTCTCACTCCCCCAGCTCTTGATTCTGAGAGTTTGCGTGGTTCCAGAGGACAGTTCTTTTCTCAGAGGTTAAAGCTAACTGACTATGTGTACAGTAGTACCTCATTATCCACAATTGCACTTTTCAAATTTTCTGTTATGGTCAACCTTGACCCCAAATTTTGTCTTGATGAGAGAGAGAGAGAAGGAAAAGAGAGAGAAAGAAAGGGAGGGGGACCATCCTTCATGTTTTATTAAAGTATATTCTTTTTTTTTTTTTTTTTTTATAATAGGTTTTTATTTGGAGTATGTTGATGTTTGTTATCTTCTATGCTGTGTATATTAATGTAGATTTTTAAATCAGTTTTATCACTGTTCT
>CM053399.1:95513492-95530578 GCA_028644305.1 Xerus rutilus
ACCAGCCTGATGGCATGCACATGGCTGGGGGGCTGTGTGCATGGGAGCCTCCTCGTGTTTCTCATCTTTAAGTTGCCCTACTGTGGGCCCAATGAGGTGGACAGTTTTTTCTGTGATATTCCGGTGGTGCTGTCTTTAGCCTGTGCAGACACTTCTCTAGCACAGATGGTAAGTTTCACCAACATAGGTGTTGTTGCTCTGGTGTGTTTTCTTCTTATCCTCACTTCTTACACCCGCATTGTTCTCTCTCTCTGTATTGAAAATCCATTCCTCTGAAGGCAGGTGCAGAACCTTCTCCACCTGCAGTGCCCACCTGACCTCCATCCTCTTGTTCTATGGACCTGTGATTCTTGTCTATCTGAGACCTGCTTCCATCCCTTGGCTGGATTCCTTTGTTTAGGTGTTGAACAGTATGGTCACCCCTTCTCTCAATCTAATTTATTCCTTAAGAAACAAGGAAGTGATAGTAGCCCTGAGGAAAGTGTTATTTCAAGTAGCCCACCCTTCTGGGTTATAAGATATCAGAATAATTCTCTGAAACTCTTTGGAGATTTGCTTCTGGTTCACTTCCCTTATATCAGAATCATTGCCAAATAGTGAGCTGGGAAAAAGTAATCTCTCCCATTTGTTAGGAATCATAAATATCATGGGGGAGAGAATTGGTGGACAGAGATAAAAATTTCCCCTTTCAAAGAATATTTTCTGACTAACTCAGGCTTTTCTCATTTTTTTAATTTGCCAAAACAACATATCTTTTTTGCTCCACTAGGTCTGTGCTTGTTGGAACTCTATTTAGATCATTTATCCTATGGCTATTACAATTTTATAGGTCATGAGTGTCTTATCCTTGCATATGCCCTCCCCTCCCCTTCCTTCTTTCCTTCCTTTCAAAATCTGTGCCTTATTTTATTCTACCACAGCATTACTCTGGCCTTTCTTTTTTATTTCTCAGTTAATTTTTTAACTAGAGCTTTATAGTTTTACATAGTAGTTGAGTTTATCCCAACAAACTAATATATGCATGGGAATCATTTTCAATCTGGCCTTTCAATAAAGGTTCAATTTTAGAGCCTATAAGGAATAAAATTTAAGAGTAGGATTACACAGTTTGGTAAATATGGTAAATATCAGTTTGTACTGTCAACTTAAATAAAAACCACCTAGTCAAGAACAAAGAAGAGTTACATTTTTTGGGGGCTCTTAGGATTTAAATAGGAAGATAACAAATCAAGCATCCTTGAATATGGGCATTGAGAAGTCTCAAGAAGCAAGGAGAATATTTCACACACTGTCAGGAAAACTCATGAATTTCATTCCAGGAGTTACAATTCACCCTGCTCACCGGTCAGCATGAACCCAGGTGGGTTTGTATGGACAAATCTGTTCAAAAGTTCAGCCATGGATATGCCTGGGACTTGGTTTGATAAGGTCCCTTGACTCTATTTTACATGCCCAAAGCTAAGATGTTTCACTTTTCTACCCTGACAATACTTAGTTTGCCACCCCTTTAGCTTTAGGCATATCTTCTGGTTATGGTATAAATCAATTTGGAGCATTATTTTTTCTGGCTATCAGAGAAGTCTGATATTGGACATGGTTCATCATTTCTCAGAACCTTAGTACGGAGGTCTTTCCAAAGACTAGTCATGCAACCACCATATGATCCAGCTATACCACTCCTTGGTATTTATCCAAGAGATCTGAAATTAGCATACTATAGTGACACATGCATATCAATGATTATAGCAGCACAGTTCACAAAAGCCTAACTATGGAATCAGCCTAGGTGTTCATCAACAGATCAATAAATAAAGAAAATGTGTTATATATATACAATGGAGTTTTATTTGGCCATAAAGAAAAATGATATTGTGTCATTTGCGACAAAATGAATGGAACTTAGGACCATTATATTAAGAGAAATAAACCAAACTCAGAGGGTCAAGGGTCATATATTTTCTTTTATATGTGGAAGCTAGAGAAGAAAAAGAAAAGAAAGGGTAGAGAATGATCACATGAAAAGCAAAGGGAGATCAGTAGAACAGAGATAAGGTGCCAGGGAGTGGGGAGAGGAAAAGAGTGGGTGGGAAATTGCTGGCAAGGGACATTGGCCCAATTAAATTGTTATATTATTTGTATGTACAAATATGTAACAACAAATCTTATCATTATTTGTAAAATTATAATATACCAATAAAATGCTGAGAAAAAATTAAAAAAGAATCTGGTCCATCAATCTATTTGTATAAACTGGAAAAATGGATTTTGTAAATTTGCAGAGGAAAGACTTTCACAAAGGGATCTCTATTCTTGTAAGTACTCTATTTCTCAAAAATCTTATATGTGTGCAATTAATTGAAACTAAACACTAACAAATTTATAGCTTATTTTTGGAATAATTCAACAGTTTTATTTCTAAATTAAATCAAACTCATTTTAAGGCAGAGACCCATTGATTTCTATTTATCCAAACACTTAGAATAAGATTGAACATTGAAAACTTTATCAATAAGTATATGGCAGTGTTCAAAATACTTAACATTTATTGACTAAATCACAGAGTCCCAAGAGGTAGATTTAAAAATGTATATTTATTGTTGCATATTAATTATACAGAACAGTGGGTTTCATTGTGGCATATTTGTACATGCATATAACATAACACCTCCCTTTACCATCCCTTCTTCCCACCCCCTGCTTCTCTTCCTTTACCCTAATCATTTTCATTCTATTTTCTCAGAGGCAGATTCTGTGATATATATATTTTAAATTAAGAGAACTAAAACCAGAGAAACAATCATGCTCAGGATGTCTGAACCAATAGCCAAAACTTTAGCCTTCCTATGGCCTACTGCCTTATGTGGAACACTGAAGAATCATGAATTCTGAATAATCATATTTATCTATATATCTTGATTTGTATGTGTCATTCATTGTTACACTGATTTGCAATACAAATCAGAATTAACTAATACAATCAGAACTTCACCTCTATTTGTATGCATGATTCCTGTCCTCAATAACATATGGAAGAACTAAGGTGGAGTGTGGTGAAGTAACTGCATATAGACAATGATGATTTCAGGTATATGTCAGGAAATGGTATGAGCAAAAATCACAGAAACAGGTAATGACTAGAAAATAAAAACTCTTTTTTTTTAAAAAAAATTATTCTACTAAGGTATACATGACAGCAGAATGCATTTTGATTCACTAGACACAAATGGAGCACAACTTTTTATTTCTCTGGTTGTACCTGATGTAGAGTTGCACCATATGTGCTGTCATACATGAACCTAGGGCAATGATACCCATCTCATTCCATCATCTATCCTGCCCTCATGTTCACACCCTTCCCCTTCATGGTGAGAGATAGGGGTTTAGTTTCTTTTTGCTGCATATGGACTTTCAGTTTTCCCAGCACCATTTGTTGAAGAGACTATCTTTTCTCCAACGTAGGTTTTTAGCAACTTTGTCTAGTGTAAGATAACTGTATTTATGTGGGTTTGTCTGTTGGTCTTCTATTCTGTACCATTGGTCTACATGTCTATTTTGGTGCCAATACTCTGCTGTTTTTGTGACTATATCTTTGTAGTATAGTTTCAGGTCTGGTATTGTGATGGCTCCTGCTTTCCTCTTCTTGCTAAGGATTGCTTTGGCTATTCTGGGTCTCCTAATTTTCCAAATGAATTTCGTGATTGCTCTTTCTATTTTTATGAGGAATGATGTTGGGATTTTAATTGGAATCACATTGAATCTGTATAGCGCTTTGGGTTGTATGGCCATTTTGACAATATTGATTCTGCCTATCCAAGAGCAGGGGAGATCTTTCCATCTTCTAAGATCTTCAATTTCTTTTTTTAGTGTCCTATAGTTTTCATTGTAGAAGGTCTTTCATCTCTTTTGTTAAATTGATTCCCAAGAATTTCATTTTTATTTTTTGAGGCTATTGTGAATGGGGTAGTTTTCCCAATTTCTCTTTCAGAGGATTCATCGCTGATGTATAGAAATGCAATTGATTTTTGGATATTGATTTCATATCCTGCTAGTTTACTGAATTTATTTATCAATTCTAGAAGTTTCCAGGTGGAATTTTTTTGGATCCTCTAAGTATAGAATCATGTCGTTGGCAAATAATGGTAGTTTGAGTTCTTCTTTTCCTATTTGTATCTCTTTTTCTTTAGTCTAATTACTCTGGCAATTTTAAGAACTATATTGAATAGAAGTGGTGAAAGAGGGCATCCTATCTTGTTCCCATTTTCAGAGGGAATGCTTCCAATTTTTCTCCATTTAGGATGATGTTGGTCTTTAGTTTAGCATAGTTAACTTTTACAATGTTGAGGTATGTTCCTATTATCCCTAGTTTTTCTAGTGTTTTGAACATGAAGGGGTACTGTATTTTTGTCAAATGCTTTCTCTGCATCAATTGATAAAATCATATGATTCTTATCTTGAAGTCTATTGATGTGATGGATTATGTTAATTGATTTCCGTATGTTGAACCAAACTTGCATCACTGGAATGAACCCCACTTGATCATGGTGCACTATTTTTTTAGTATGTTTTTGTATGAGATTTACCAAAAGTTTATTGAGAATTTTGCATCTATGTTCATTTGCATCTGAAATTTTCTTTCTTTGATATGTCTCTGTCTGGTTTTGGAATCAGGGTGATACTAGCCTCATAGAATGAGTGTGGAAGGGTTCTCTCCTTTCCTATTTTGTGGAATAATATAAAGAGTATTGGTGTTGATTCTTCTTTGTAAGTCTTGTAGAACTCAGATGAGAATCTGTGTGGTCCTGGGTTTTTCTTGGTTGGTAGGTTTTGATGATGTCTTCTATTTCCTTGTTTGAAATTGATCTGTTTAAGTTGTATGTGTCATCCTGGTTCAGTTTGGGTAGGTCATATGCTTCTAGAAATTTGTTGGTGTCTTCGGGGTTTTCTATTTTACTGGAGTATAAATTTTCAAAATAATTTCTAATTATCCTCTGTATTTCAATAGAGTCTGTCATGATATTTCCTTTTTCATCAGGAATTTTAGTAATTTGGGTTTTCTCTCTCCTTTTCATTAGGGTGGCTAAGTGTTTGTCAATTCTATTTATTTTTTTAAAGAACCAGCTTTTTCTTTTGTCAATTTTTTGAATTGTTTCTTTTGTTTCAATTTCATTGATTTCAGCTCTGATTTTAATTTTTTCCTGTCTTCTACTTCTTTTGATGTTGGTTTGTTCCTCTTTTTCTAGGACTTTGAGATGTAGTGTCAGATCATTTATTTGTTGACTTTTTCTTCTTTTAATGAATAAGCTTAATGCAATAAACTTTCCTCTTAGCACTGCCTTCATAGTGTCCCAGAGATTTTGATATGCTGTATCGGAGTTTTTGTTTACCTCTAAGAATTTTTTTTATTTCTTCCCTGATGTTTTCTGTTATCAATGCATCATTCAATAGTGTATTATTTAGTCTCCAGGTGTTGGAGTAGTTTCTATTTTTTAATCTGTCATTGATTTCTAATTTTTTTCCATTATGGTCAGGTAGAATGCAGGCTAGTATCTCTATTTTTTTGTATTTGCTAAGACTTGCTTTGTGACATAACATATGATCTATTTTTGAGAAGGATCCATGTACTGCTGAGAAAAAAAGTGTATTCACTTATTAATGGATGGAATATTCTATACATGTCTGTTAAATCTAAATTATTGATTGTTTTATTGAGTTCTATGTTTTTTTTTGTTTAGTATTTATTTGGAAGATCTATCCAGTGGTGAGGGAGGAGTGTTAAAGTCACTCAGTATTATCATGTTGTGGTCTATTTGATTCTTGTAGTTGAGAAGTGTTTGTTTGATATACATACATGCCCTATTGTTTGGGGCATAGATATTTATGTTATGTCGTGTTGATAAATGGTTCCCTTAAGCAGTATGAAATGTCCTTCTTTATCCCTTTTCACTAACTTTGGTTTGAAGCCCACTTTATTTGATATGAGGATGGAAAGGCCTGCTTGTTTATGTGGTCCATGTGAGTCATTTTTTCCCACCTTTTCACTTTCAGTCTGTGGATGTCTTTTCCTGTAAGATAAGACTCTTGAAGGCAGCATATTGTTGGGTCTTTTTTTTTTTTTTTTTTGACCCAGTCTGTCAGTCTATGTCTTTTAATTGATGAGTTTAGGTCATTGACATTCAGGGTTATTATTGAGACATGGTTTGTATTCCCAGTTATTTGGTTTATTTTTGGTTTTTAACTTGACTTGGTTTATCCTTTGATTGGCTATTTCTTTAGTGTAGTTCCTCTCTTTGACGATTTTCATTTCTTTCTCATGGAATATTTTGCTGAGAATCCTGTGTAGTGCAGGCTTTCCCACTGTAAATTCTTTTAACTTTAGTTTATCATAGAAAGTTTTTATTTCATCATCAAATCTGAAGCTTAATTTTGCTGGATATAAGATTCTTGCTTGGCATCCATTTTCTTTCAGAGCTTGGTATGTTATTCCAGGATCTCCTGGCTTTTAAGTTCTGGGTTGAAAAATCTGTTGAAATCCTCATTGATATCCCCCTATATTTAATCTGATTCCTCACTCTGTGGCCTTTAAAATTCTATCCTTATTCTGTATGCTGGGCATTTTCATTATAATATGCCTTGGTGTAGATCTGTTGTAATTTTGTACATTTGGTGTCCTGTAAGCCTCTTGTATTTGATTTTCCAATTCATTCTTCATATTTGGGAAATTTTCTGATATTATTTCATTAAGGAGATTGTGCATTCCTTTGGTTTGAAACTGTGCCTTCTTCTATTCCTCATAAATCTTAGTTTTGGTCTTTTTATACTATCTCATAATTATTGTATGTTCTGTTTATTGTTTCTTACTATCTTTATTGTGTGGTCAACTTTATTTTCAAGATTGTATATTTTGTCTTCATTATCTGAGGTTCTGTCTTCTAAGTGATCTTGTCTGCTGGTGATGCTTTCTATCTAGTCTGGTGGTGATGCTTTCTGTCGAGTTTTTTATTTGATTTATTGTTTCCTTCATTTCAAGAATTTCTGATTTTGTTTTCAGAATCTCTATCTCTTTCTTGAAGTAATCTTCTGCTACCTGTATTTGCTCCCTTATGTCTTTGTTGATCAATGATTGCCTTTATTTGCTCTCATCTCTTTGTAGGAATGAGCAATTTTTCCCTGTATTTGCTGTATTTGTATTAAGTCATTCTTTAATTTGCAGATCATTTTAATTATGTACATTCTGAATTCTTTCTCTGGCATTTCATCAACTGCACTGTCAATTGATTCTATTATTGTAATATCTTGGTTTGTTTGGGGCACTTTCTTCCCTTGTTTTTTCATGTTGATTATGTGTCTTCCTTTCTTGTAGTGCTGATCTGAGGTACTGCAGTTTCTATCCTATAATCTTGTAGTGACCCTACAGATCACCTGTACCTCACCCTGTACCTCACTTCCAGTCTCCTGCAGGTGTTCTCAGATGGACACTACTGCCAGTAAAGATGGTGGCAGCAATAGTAGAGGTAACTCAAGATAGCAGTGGTGGTGGCCCAAGATGGATGCAAACACTTTCAGAGATGAGTCTGAAAAGGTAGGACTTATAATGGCTTTGGGCTGATTCATCAGAGATGCAACGCTGTGGTGTTCTGAGCTGCAGTGGGCCTCTGCCTCCAGGACCTGTCTGTTGTCCCAAGATGGAGGCTACTACATGGGGAGGGCTACAGTGTCCCAAGACAGATATGAGAAAGGAGCAACTGCATGGACCTCCACTCTGTGTAGGGTTGGTCCTGGGTCTGGGCTCTCACACAGACTGCAGGGGCAGTCCTAGGCCTGACCTTGGCCTGGGCTCCCACTGGGTTCTCCAAGGCAGTCCTTGGCCTGGACCTGGGCTTCTACTGGTGGGCAGAGGCTCTGGTGCAGAACAATGGGGGAAGTTAGGCCCAGGCTTTTGCGGGGGTCCCCGGAGGCAGTCCTGGGTCTGGGTCTGGGTTCCTGCATGGGTTGGAGGATCTGCAGGGCACTCCTGGGCCTGACCTTAGCTAGGCTCCTGTAGAGGTCCTTGGAGGCAGTCCTGGGCCTCGGCCTCAGCTCCCAACTGTTGACAGGAGATTTGGCAGGGGGTGGGGGCTAATAACTCTTTTTTCCACTTTATAGTAATATCTATTCACTGAGTCATTGATTCATTGTTTAACTTAAAACTCTCTAACTGGTTTCATAAGAGGGAGAATGTTTGGTAAATATCCCTTACAAAGATTAAAAAGGGAAAGGTATTTATAGGAATGACATCTGGGTGTCTGTGATATAAATCAAGCTTGTATATGTAATCACGTGATTTACTACCAAATTGCTAATATGACCACATTGTCTCTCATGGGCAACCTTATTGTCCTTATTTGAAAGTTCCTGTATCTCATCCATCATCTACAATATTAAATATCTATTGTAGTGCATTGAATTCCTCCAACACTTGGCAGCTTAGAACAAAGTAATTTATTGTCTTAGACTATTTCCAATAGTCAGGAATACTGAAGTAGTTTAGCTGAATGGTCTTAGCTCAGAATCTAATGTGGCATTGCAGACACTCTTTCAGCCAGGGCTTCAGTTACCTTGTCACAGAGCAAGGCCCCTCTGCAGAGCCTAGGTAGCCCTGGTGGTCCTTGTTTATAGATTCTAATGATCATGCTGGAAAGATTTATGATATGTTGCTCAGAGTAGCAGGCATGAGTTTATTAGAAGGATCAGGAAAGGGGAAAAAAGGAACATTCTCAAGGAAGAGAGTGGGTCCTCAGGAAGGATAAAGAGAGGATACCCCTCCTGCCTTCCTGTATTTTTGGGGTCTATGGGAACTTTTCAGAGAGTCCCACCAGATCTACCTTTTGACTTCTGACTGACAGCAGGATTTAATAAGATTTTCAAGTCCCCACAGCACATGGACTGGTCTGTGTAAAGGTCAAAAAAATCTCCCCTCCCCTCTTTTACACTATCTAGTGTTTCTCTTATTGTCATGGAGGAGTCTTTTGGGGCCTGTATTTCTTCTGCAATAACAGGTTATTTGCAGGAAATAACAGGAAAGTAAAATATCCTACTGACTTAAGTCAGGTAAATTGCTTTTTAAAAGAAAACATGGAGGTCATCACAATAGGCCCAGTTTATAGAATTATCCCCATTTAACTTCATATTCCCATTGTTCACATCTGCCTGTTACCTCTCAATATTAACCAGGGTCTTTCAAGGTTGCTCAGGATAGGGCAATTAGCAGGAGCCCTCAGTTCCTGACTACAGGGGCCTCTTCATATAGCCACCTACATGTCCTTACATCACGGCAGCTACTTACCTAACTGTGAGCGATCCAAGAAAGGGTCTCAGCAGGAGCCTGCAGAGCCTGTTACGACCTTGTCTCCAAACATACCTATCCTGCTTTTTGTTTTCTCTGTTGAATGGGAGTCACGAAGTTCAACCTCCACTCTTTGGGAGAGAAATTAGGTCCCACCTTCTGAAAGGAGTGTCAAAAAATTTAAAGACACATTTATAACCACCACTAGCATGTTTTCACCTTATTTAAACTTCTGTTTGTAATTATTACATATACAGAAGACATCTTGCAATATGTATTTCCATGTTCCCTGTACAGTTTTCTTCATTTAAGTTGCCTACTTTGGTGCACTCTGTAAGATTTACCAACCTTTTTGTTTTTTTCACATATCTTTCACATATTCCACAATGACTGTTAGATCGGTTTAAGGTGGCCAAAGGGAACGGAGCATAAAGCAGCCTGCATGCGCGAAAGAACAACCAATCAGACGCTGATACGGAAGCAGTAATGGCGTCTCCTAACAATCAGCAGATCTCTCCTGAGCAATCTTGGAAGGACACGGATCTCAGTAGGATCCCCTGACCAACCCTAGGGGCACACGGGACTCCAAAAAAGCTCCTTTTCCTGCCCCAAGCCCTACCCTTCCTGCCCTAAGCCCATAAAATTTCTATCCCGCAGAGCACATGCACGATTCTCCCAGACCCTCTCTGTGGGACTAAGAAGTCTCGCCCCAGAGCGTACATCAATAAAGCCTCGCTCAGCAGTTTTAATTTGCCTGCTTTTGGTCATAGATATCTGACCTTACAATGACTTATTTCTTTTATCAGCTAATAGTTTTTATTGTTTAATTAATGACCTTGTCATTAAGGAATGTAAAACTAGTGGCAATTCTTATGTCATCATCTTGAATTTTTACTTGACTCATAAATTATTATTTAACATTTAATCAATGAGTGGCCTAGAACACAACTAAGTCATAAAGGCAGTCTTAAAGTAACATCAATGATTTATTTGAAGTTCCACAAAACAAGATATAGTACTGGGTAAGATAGATATAACCTCTATACCGAGTTAAAACTTACTAGACAAGATAGAAATGGAGCAGAGTCAAAAGATGGGGATAAAGATAAAGATGAAAGATAAAGGTTTTAAATAAAAATAGAAGGAAGTGTTCAGGGAGAGAAAATACCAATTAACAGGGACATTTCAACTTATTGACAGCCATACTGACATGGTGAACAAAAGTGTGTCAAATTATTTTAACAGTAAAGCACTTGGTTATATACACCAAGTTTACATTGATTTAACTTTAGAATTACCAAGAAGCATTCTGAGAGAGTATTTTGCATTGAACATTTATATGGAGTAAAATATTATGGCCCAGTAACATGTGCATTCTAGGAAATACAATATTTTATTATCTTTATACATCATACATTGGTCTTAATATATATCACATAAAATGATATTTTATAAATTTTATTTATAAATTATTATATAGGTCACATATAAGTCTTTGAGAACAATTTCCAATGAAATTGATTTAATTGACTAGTTGCCAAAATATTCTGTGGTAAATACTGTTCAATAAATAATTTAGAGTGTTGAGAAGCACACTTAAAACAAATGATGCAATTTGTGGTTGTTATGTTACTTCTTATCTTAGTGCATTGGGATTTTGCCAAGGACAGCAGTTCTGTGAAGTTGAAATGGAATGGTACATATATATAGGCTCCTGTCTGATTATATATTTTCCCTGAGTGTGTGAGTGTGAGTATGTGAGAAAGATAGTATGTATGAGTCATGTGGATAATAATTATGACATATATAAATCCCTTGAAAAATAAATTCTTGGAATAACTTATATGTAAAGTAAAATATTCAGTTTGTCAAAGTGTAATTAAATAAGAGATGATTGGGGAATATCACTAATTACAAATTATTTCAGTGTTGTTCTGATTTTAGCTAACTCATAATCGCTTTTCATAATGACTCAGAAGAGAGCAAGCAAGATGATGAACTGAAAACTAGATAATGAAAGTAATATATGTTATTTCTTACAACTGACACACGTTTCATATGTGACACGATTCAAAATAATTCATTTTGACTATATGATAATGATTTTGAGATCTTTAAAATGTTTCTAAATTTTTACCAATAATCTTTCGGGGCCTATGAATAAAATTATAATTTTAGCTTATGGTTTAGGAAATAGAAATATGTGTACAATGAAAAATTGTTCATCAACAATAATAATAGAAAATGTTGCTGCTGAACCTGTAATAGCAAAGAGGAATTTCCAAGTATTATGCTCAGTTAAAGAAGCCAAATTTAAAAAATGTTTTTTATTCTACTAAATAAATGCCCTAAAAATATAAGTCTATAGAGCTAGAAAATACATTAGTGACTGCCTAGAGCTCATGGTATGAATGATTGTAAATTCTTTTAGGGGGAGAAATGTTATGGAAAATGTTCTGAAATTAAGTTGTAGTGATAACTGTATAGTTCTGTAAATTCACATTCTGTAAAAATATACTCACTGAGTTATATACTTAAAAGGCATTTTAAAAATATGTGATGTATATGTCAATAAAGTTGTTTAAAACCATCATTGCTGGTCAAAAAAAATTAAGGCTCTTACGATGACCTGTTCCTTCTCTCTTGGGCTTGAATACAGGGGTGCCTAACCACTGAGACACAACTCCAGCCCTTTTTATTTTGAAACAGAGTCTCACTAAGTTGCTGAGGCTGACCTCAAGCTTGAGATCCTCCTCCTGCCTTACCCTCCTGAATCACTATGATTATAGGAGTCTGCCACCTTGCCTGGTTACTATCCCCTTTTTGAAAACAAAGCTAAAAAAACAGGAAAATGGACATGAGCATATGACTCAGCATTTTTTTCCCCCAAAATTAGGACTCAAAATATTTATTCCATTTAGTTAGAATCGAGTACAACTTGTAAATGCAGATAGATGGAAATTCAAGTCCAAGCCCTACGATTGACTTTTGGAGTAAACTTTGGCAATTATTGGCGCTTTCTAAACTCTATTTTTTATTTTAAAGAAAAGTAACATCTAACAAGGATGCAGAGATGAAATAAAAGGGCCCTGAACAGTCTGCATAAGATTTTAGGGGAAAAAAGATTCTTGTTATGCAGCAGTTATTAATTCAAAATTGTGGAGAGGGTGCCTGTATTTCTTCTGGCATGAAGAAATGCAGCACTTGTAAGAATGTCTTTAATGTTACATAAACCTCATTACGGTGGCCACATTTTTGCTTTTGCATTATTTTGAAAGGAGGGCTAATCATAACATTTTTAATAGGTCTATGTGCTTGTTTTGTGAGCAGCCAGTAAAAATAATTTGCTCACAGATATCTTAATATACCCTTTTGCACTCTGACTAAATCTCATTGGTAATTTTTTCAACTTATTTTTAAATTCATGCATAAAAACATAATGAATTGTACATATTAACAGGCACCAGGAAATGTTCAGATACATGTATACATTGTAGAATGCTTAATCAGGTTAATCATACCTATCTTCTCATTTATCATTTGTTTATGGTGAAAACTTTTAAAATTTTTTCTTCTAGTTTTAGAAAATGCACAACATGGAATTGTTATCTGTAATCACCCAATAGGACAAAAGCACAACAGAACTTATTCCTGTATAACTGTAACTTAGTACTCATTGATCAGCCTTTTACCTCCCGTGTACCCTTTCTGTCTCTGGTAACCACCATTCTACTTTCAATTTCCATGAGCTCAACTATTTTAGGTCCCACACAGAAGTGAGAGCATGTGGTACTTGTCTTTCTGTGTCTGGCTTATTTCACTAACATAATGATCTCCCGTTCCAATCATGTTGTTGCAAATGATAGAACATTCCATTTTTAGTGCATGAATTACGTAAGACATTTTCTTTGTTTCTTTCTGGACATTTAGGTTTTTGTTTTGTGTCTATTGGGAATAATGCTGCAGTGAATATGGGAGGGTAGATATCTCTTTGGCTTACTAACTTCATTTCTTTGGATATATTCCCAGTGGCAGGATTGCTCAATCCTATGGTAGTTCTGTTTTTAATTTTTGGAAAAAATCTCTGTGCTATTTTTCACAGTGGTTGTATAAATTCACATTCCTATCAGTGGTGTGCAAAGTCCCCCTTTACTCCAAGTCCTTGTCAGCATTTGTTACTTTTTGTCTTTTCAATGACAACCATTTTTTACTAGGGAGTTTGATCTATGGGCCCTAAATCACAGCTAGATAGACTTAAGAAGTTCTGATGTACTATTGCACTATAGGGTGACTACAGATAACAATAATGTATTATACATTTCACAAAACTATAAGATTATAAACATCTATAATACTTCCATAATCAATATGTCAGATTATAAAATAATTAGGGAGGGAATGGGACAAGCTATAAAGGAAAAAACAAAGGTTTATAATTATTCCCTTTGCTCCTTAATGCTTCTTGAGTTTGGGGATTGGGCCACTGGGGATAATGTTTCAAGAGAACCCAAGTTCATTAATACTTTTGAGTTCAAAGTTATTATAAATTCAGAATTTAAGGACCAGACAAATACCAGCTGAGTGTAAAACGTATGTCTTGAATTCAAGAGGATAAATCACATAGTCTTGGTTCTACACCATGGGATATGCAAAATAGAGTTCAGGCTTTAGGAACTCATTCTTCTTGCCTAGAAACTTTAGGAAAAACTCTCTATCCACATCACAAGTGCTTGCCATCAGCTGGTAGGTATGAACTCTGCCTGCTTCTATTCATTTTGTTCTTCCACTGCTCTCTTTGTTCTCCTCCATCCTCCTGAGGTGCTCTGTGTCCTGGTCATTTCACCTGCTCAACCCAGACAAGGAGGAGATTCATGAGCCTAAAGAGAGTCTTACCTGTTACAGAGTTCAGTGATCTAGTAGTGAGCCAGCACTAAGGAAGCCGTGGAGGGGAAGGTGTGTGTGTGTGTATGTGTGTGTGTGTGTGTGTGTGCTCACGCGCATGCTCTCTGAGAATAGCTTGTAGGGGAAGGTAGATGACATGGAAGGAGATGGGTTCTTTTTTCAGAAATTCTACTTTTTATTTAAATTAGAAATTATTGCCACTCTTAACTTCTATATATCTTATTCACATGAGAACTTCCTTTAATAGGTGTGCATTTTTCCATTATCTTATTAAGGACTAGATGATATAATGCAAAATTCAGTGAGTGTGGTGATGGGCAAACTTGAAAAATTTATAAAATCTAATCATATAAATTTTAATACTTAGAGTAAAAGAAAACATATAGTTAACTCTTTTTGCAGGAGAACAATTCTGTCTTCCGTTTTTCTGAGAAATGATCCTGTGAGTTCTACTTTAAATAGTCTGTAGTAAAAATTCAGTGTTTCCATATGACTCTTCACAATGGAGTAAAACCTATTCTTGTTAATTTTTCCTTGGTCTGTTGTGAGAAACTTCCTTGAGGACATGTGTGCATGGAGGTGTGGTGTTGAATACTGACTGCACAGGACATGTGAAGAGAATTTGAGTGTGTCTAAGATAATTTGTGATTTTTGCACTTAGCCTGAGACAGGTTTGGACCAGACACCTGTACCATTTAGCAGTGTAAGTTTGGTTAATGAACCAGAAACAGAGGGGTTTGAATTAAAGAAAAAACGTATGCATTTTTAGTTCACAAAATGTTCTTTCAATTCTTCCAGTTTATTTACATAGCACAATGTTTTGAGTCTGAAGAAAATAACATTTTCCTGTGTCTTTCTCTGCTTTGGAAAACATTAGAATCCCAAAAATATATAGTTTTTAGGTGTTAGTTTAAAAAATAAATAAATGAATAAAATATTTTAAAAAATCCTAAGGACCCTTCAAAGTCCATTTGTAATTATATCTTTTTAAAAATTATTTTTAGTCATCAGTGGACTTTATTTGTTTATATGTGGTGCTGAGAATTGAACCCAGGACCCCACATATGCTAGGCAAGTGCTCTACCACTGAGCCACAACCCCAGCCTCTGTAATTATATCTTAATGGCATTAGCAATGCATTTACTATTACATTATCACCTTTACCTCCTTTTTACATGCACAAAGTTTAATGGTTAAAGTAAATTTATTACACATTTGCTATTTATGCAAATGACTAAGTGAAGTAATTTATCTTCCTTATCTCAATCCTCACAAATACTCTCTGAGGCAGGAAATATCAATTTTTTCTTTTGAACAGATGAGGCTCACAGAGGCTAATTTGTTCAAGTCCCCTGATGAAGGGGGATAGTCAGATAAGACTGAGGCATCAGTTTTTGTAACTCTAAATTGGGTGCTCTAAGGAATGGTTCTTTATTCATTTTTAATTTTTATCAGAAATAGAGAAAACAAAGTATATGAAATTGAATAGCTTGCCAAGGCCCAAAGTTGGAGTTTGAATAGCACTTGGGCTGAGGAGTCTTTTCACACTCTGTTGTTATCTTTGCTAGGATTTCAGTCTATTCCAACAGGTAGGTTAGGACCAGCCTGCACAGGACCTGGCAGTTAGATTGAGTACAGCAGTGATCTGGGGAGCTCCACCTTTCTTCATATCTTCATTCTTGCCATTCATTGGATTTACTGAAAGTTTCAATTGTGACATAAACCTTTACCCTTGTCAAATTGAAATGATGCAGGAAATGAACAGAGCTGTAGGCTGTAAAATCATATGCTCATATTTATTATTTTTTGGGGTGAACAAATACTTGTCACAGCAGAGAAAAATTAGTTGTATTTTGTGGCAATATATTGATGATTTGGATAAAGTGAAATCCAACAAATGAAGAAATCATAACTTGAGAATAACATAATTCAAGTTGTTTCTTAGGAGTATGTGGTATGGATATTAATTATCAAAGCTAAATAGTACTAAGACTATTGAAATTTGCAATTGTTTGTATTACAGAGAGAAACCTCACTGAGGACAGAGAATATCTAGTGTGATGCTGTGGTTATTTCTCTCACCTATGCAATGCCTTCCTCCAGACTTGATCCACCTTTGTGTGTGAGCAGATTATAAATGTGATCTGTACGTGCTTCCTTGAATACAAATGGTGAAGAAAGTCAAGAGTACTGTTGAGAGTAAACATGAATAGAAAAGTGTATATCCTTTCTGTTTAGGTTCAGATTTTTCTGTTAAGATTTTTCTATTTGGGTAGTTGACCTATTTACAATGATTTGGCTGATACTAAAAGGCTATAGCTGAAATAAACTTTTCTTGGTAAAGGTAGGTGACTTTGAAATGTGCAACTATGTTTGATAACAAAGCAGATTGGAAGAACCTAAATTAAACTGGTGATAAGACTTGATTATTGTAATATAATTGATGATTATGAAGATTAATTATTCTGTTGTCTCATTTAACATGTGAAAAAGCTGAGGCCAAATTTGACACATATTTTAACTACAAGGCTAGATTTATTGCTGGTCTCTTTCCCTCCTTGGCCTTCTTGCTGGCAGCCACTGCTTGAGGAAGAAATCACTGTGGGGAAGGTATTCTCAGATTTTCCTGGTCTTCTGTAAGGATTATTGCTTTGCTTCCAGGTCTCCCTGGTGCCCAAGCATGAGCAACTACACCTCTGTGAAGGAGTTCATCCTGTTGGGACTTCCTCACACTGAAGGGCTGGAGAACATGATCTTTGTCCTGTTTCTGGCCTTCTACCTGTTGGCCCTGCTGGGGAACCTGCTCATCTTTGCCACCATTCTGGCTTCATCCAGCCTGCACACCCCCATGTACTTCTTCCT
>CM053399.1:95531078-95548524 GCA_028644305.1 Xerus rutilus
TGAGGCGGCCCCTGAGGGCTGTTTTGGCCTTCTCTTGCACTCCTGCTGGTGAACAGGAACTCTGGAGTGGAAGTAGAGGCAGGCTCAGGTCTCACTTAGGCAGAGTCACAAGCTGGAGAGTTTGTGCACGACCCTTACAGTGAGTATGAGCTCCCCTGGGGTTAGAGGCTAGCAGGCTCTGGTCTGCCTTCAACTGGGCACCCTGGCATTCCCACTGGAACTCTGGAGTGGAACTGAGGCAGGCCCAGAGTGCACTAGGGTTGGGTGTCTTCATGCTGGGGTCTCTGGAGGCCACTCTTTCCCTGGGTGTGCTTTCCTCTGTGGCTGGTAGCAATCAGACTCTGGTCAACCTTTAGTTGGACAGGTGTGGAGTTTCCTAAGGGTGGATCTGGGCCCTCTGTAGCTCCTACCAGACCCCGGGAACTCTGGAGTAGAACTGGGGCAGACCCAGACTGCCCTTGGACAGGGATGCCTCTCACTGGTGTCTCTGGAGTGACTCTTGCCCTGAATTTGGGCTCCCCAGTGGCTAGAGGTAGCTGACCCTGGTCTCCCTTTGGCTGGACAATCGTGGAGGTTCCTGATGGTGAGTCAGGATCCTTTGGGGCTCCTGCCGGTCCACAGAAATTGTGGAGCGGAACTAGGGCGGGCCCAGGCTGCCCTTGGGTGGGCTGTCTCATGCTAGGGTCTCTGTGGGGGCTCTCACCCTGAGTTTGTGCTACCCTGTGGCTAGAGGTAGCAGTCCCTGGTCTCCCTTTAGCTGGACACCCGTGGAGGTTCCTGCGGGTGGATCAGGGCCCTCTGTGGCTCTTGGTGGTCCCCAGGAACTCTGGAGCAGAGCTGAGGTGGGCCCAGGATGCCCTTGGGTGGGGCTACCTCCGCTGGTGTCTCTGGAGTGACTCTTGTCCTGAATTTAGGCTCCCCAGTGGCTAGAGATAGGAGTCTCTGGTCTCCCTTTGGCTGGACAACTGTGGAGGTTCCTGAGAGCGGATCAGGGCCCTCTGCAGCTCCTGCCAGTCCCCAGGAACTCTGGAGCAGAACTGGGGCAGGCCCAGGCTGCCCTTTGGTGGGGCTGCCTCGTGCTAGGGTGTCTGGGGGGACTCTTACCCTGAGATTGGGCTTCTCAGTGGCTCGAGGTTGCAGATACTGGTCTCCCTCTTGCTGGACACCCGTGGAGGTTCCTGCAGGTGGATCTGGGCCCTCTGCAGCTCCTGCCGGTGCACAGGAGCTCTGGAGAAGAAGTGCGGTGGGCCCAAGCCGCCCTTGGGTGGGGCTGTCTCTGCTGGCATCTCTGGAGAGACTCTTACCCTGAATTTGGGCTCCCCAGTGGCTAGCAGCTGGGGCCGTGTATCCACGGGAGCAATTGCTAGGGGCCCTGTGTGGTTGGGTGGGCGCTGGAGCCAGGTACCCCGTGTAGAAGCAGGCTCCGCCTGGGGCGAGCCCTGGGCAGGGTCTCTGAGCCACTGAAGCTGAGCTCCGCCGCCGCTTGCTGCTGAAGTCACGCTGTTTGTGGCAACGGCTGCTGCCTGGTGGCCCTGCTTACACACGCAAATGAAATTCTTGAGGAGGTAGCTGTAGGGTGATATCCAGAAGCTGGCTGGGAGATGGTATTTCCACAACTTCAATCTCTGGCTCTGGAGAGACTGACCACAGCATCTGTCTAGGCCACCATCTTGGAACCGCCCCCCGAGAGTCCTTCTTTTCCACTTAAAATGTCATCACCACCTTCAGCACCCAGCCTTGGGTAAAATCAGCAACACCAAGAGTGGGGTAAAACACACAGGTGAGAGTCTGCCTTCTACCTCGCAAGTCAGCTTCTTTCTTCTCATCATCAGGTTTCTTCTTCTTACTCAAAACATCAGAGTCTTTCTTCCCTGGTTGAAATTTCTTCTCAGATGGATTCAATCTCTTCCTCTTTAGATGGATCCCTTCTTCTTTCTTCTCTCTCTCCTTTGGAGGGCTTTAAAAGGCACAGCAACCCTCTCCCAACATGCAGTCCAGCGTTATGCAGCTGGCCATAGGCTGTAAAATCTCTGTGAGGTGGGAACTGGCCAGGTTCCAAAACTCACAGGATCAAAGGCTGAAAGTTTTGAGGCACCAAGAGCTCGTTAGTGTGCCAGATGGCTCCAAACAATAACATTGAGGATGCTTCCTCAAAGTTTTTCCAAATTCCTCACTAATGAGCTCCCCTCTCCTAACTCACACTCAAGGATGGGCCCCTATTATTAACTATCTATACATACCTGTATCTCTGAAGTATGCTGATTTAATTCTTTCAGATAAAAACTGAGGAGTGGTATAGCTGGATCATATGACAGTTCTATTTTTAGGTTTCTGATAAACCTCCACACTGATTTCCATAGTGGCTTTGTTACAGAGCCAGAGCTTGCTGCAAGACTGAGATAACCATGGTGGTCCTTGGTTACTAGTTCTTGCAATTATGCCCAAAAAAATGTTATACATGTTCAAAGAAGAAGTCATGAATTAAAATGGAAAAAAAAGAGGACACTCTTAATAGAGAAAGTGGGACCATTAAGAGAAGAAGGATGTCATGCCTCTTTTGTTCTCTGGTTTTATTGGAGGTCCCAGGGAAATTTCAAGAGCATTGCCCAGGTCCACTTCTTGACTTTTCACTGTCAGCTGGACTGCATCAGACTTCCAATTCTCCACTGTGCATGGTAAAGCACAGGTTACTTTGGATCATGCTGACTGGTTTTAACTGGAACTTGTTCTTATAGATTCTATGATTAGGGGTAATTAATAAGTGAAAATTGATGAATGGGAATTACATCCAACAAATGCAGACATTTGACCTCAATCATTTCAGAATTTACAGAAAAGACTATTGTAGAGCATGGTGTGGACACCCATCCCCTGCTCCTGATATTTCTTTCCATATGGAGGACATCAGTGCCATCACCTGGCTGTGTTCTTCTTCCTACATGGCTGGGGGTAACTTTCCCTTTTTCTTTTTCTTTTAGAATGTTGGTCTGCATCTGGAAAGCATGTGCTCTGCCACTACAGGGAGAGGTGAGCCCATTGAGCAGATTAAAAACTGTTAATCACATATTAGGAAACATTAGAAAATCCATTTTAACTTATGTTTGTGTCTTCACTACAAGATTCATGTGTTAAAAGGTGACATTTTGTCACCAGTTTGTCTTATTTCTCACAGTATCAGGACTCAGAAGAGACTGATGTATTATGTTGTTCATGACTATTAAAGACTTAAAATAGTTTAAACAAATTCTAGCTATACAAGAAGGTATTGGAACACTAAGAATACCAACATACTATAAAAATGACATAAAGATTTTAATTAGAACTAAATATAATGTCTAGAAAGAAATATGTCATCATTGAAATTAAAAAGTGGGGCTGAAGTTGTGGCTCAGTGACAGGGTGCTTGCCTTGCACATGTGAGGCACTGGGTTCGATACTCAGTACCACATAAAAATAAGTAAACAAAATAAAGACAATGTGTCCATGTATAACTAAAAAATATTAAAAAAGAAAAGAAATTAAAAAGTGAATGGACAAAGTACATTGACAAATTAGACAGAGTTGGAGAGAGAACAGACAAATAGAAAATTGATCTGAGTAGATTATATAACCTTCAGCAGAAATGAAATGAGACAATAAGGAAGAGAACCTAAATAACACAAAAGACAGAAACTCCAGGAAGGTACAGAAACTCCAGGAAGAGACAATCCAGGAGAAGCCCTATCTGCATATACAATGGCAAAGAAATATTCAGAATATTTTTTTAAAAGAATCTAATTCTTACAGAGCAAATAAACTCAAATGAACATCTAGAAATATTTTAGGAAAGTTTTAGTATCTGTAATGGGAATAGCAAGATCACAGGAGTGGGAGAGCAGCAGTGAGTGGAGGAGGGAGATAGAAGAGGGAGGGACAGAGAGAGAGAGAGAGAGATTGCCTAATTATATATATATAAAAATAGTGATATCCAGTTCTTATCAGTAAACACAGCATTTACAGGCAATGGGATAATATATTCTCAATGCCAAGGGGAAATATTTCTTGTCAATTTAAATTCTGTATATTGTCAAACTTGCATTCCTGAATGATGGTAAAATAAGGAAATTTCAGGTGGGAGCCAGGGCATTTTAACTATTGTATTATCACTGAAATAACAGTCAACAGAATTAAAAATACAGATTTGGAATAAAAGGATGAGACAAAATGCCATGGTGTGGGGAGAAATTGTTAAGCGTGGTTGATTTAAACAGATGTTCACTATAAACAAACCAAATGATAATACTAACTATATTGGGAGCATTTCCCACAAGATATCATTAACTTACCAAACAATAACATGAAAAATGGGTAAGGTTAGAATTAAAATAGCTTATGATTTTTAATTCTTTGAGAGGGAGGTGTGTATTCTAACTACTTTAGTTAGACATTGTTAATTCAAGGATGTGCTCAAATTTTAGATTATCCTCTAAGATAGTAGCAAATATGTGATTTTCAAATAAGAAGAGAAAAAATTGGAATAAGAATTTTTAAAAATTGTAGCAGAAAAATGTATAATAAATAGAAGGAACAAATAATAGCAGAAATCAATTTAAATATGTAAGTAACAATAACAAATGAAAATGAGAGAATCTTATTATTTAAAGGAGTGGGGCTTTCAGATTGGAGGTCAAAAGCTCAACTCCCAACCCTTATGTGAGCACAGCTATGCTATTTAGAAGGAACAACTGTAAAATTGAAGGACAAATAAAAATTGAAAATAAAGGAGTAAAAATGAAACACCAGGAAGGAAGCTACCAACACAAATTGGCATAACTAAATTAATACAAAGAAAATATGACTTTAATTATGATTAATAGAGATAAATAAGCTACTTCATAATCATAAAACAATAGCATATAGTAGCTTTAAACCTGTATGTACTTACTGATAGAGTCTCAAAATAAATAATACCAATACAGATGAATTTCAAGAAGAAATCAACAAATCTAGAATTGTAGTGTGGGATTTTGAGTGGACAGTAAGTGTATACTGCCACTCTTTACAGATCAAGCAAAATCTAAAAGAGAATCAATTTGAGCATTAACATTAACGAACTAGACCTGTAGGTATTACACCAAGCACCATGCTCTCAAAAGTGAAGTCCATGTTCTTTGTAAGCACACACTGAATATATTTCAATGTATATTTATGAACTAGTCCTTACATGCAGTTTCAATAAGTACAAACTAGTAAATGAGGACCACTTTCCAATTACCATGCTTTATAATTAGAAACAAAACCAAAGTTCTCCACCCTTCTAGAATTTATGAAGCACTTCCAAATATTTTACAGAAAAAAAATTCAAAATAAAATGAGAGATGCAGAGATCAGCTAGGCCCAGGATAGCCCTGCCGATCTCCACAGAGACCAGGGAGGCCCAGGACAGTCATGCCTATCCAGGCTGAGCCCAGGCAGGCCTAGGACAGTCTTTTCAACCCCACAGAGACCAGGCAGGCCTACTACAACCCCGGCAATCTGTGAGGAGACCAGGTAGGCTCAGGACAGCTCTGCCTATCCATGCTGAGCCCAGGCAGGCCCAGGATAGCCCTGGCGATCCCGCAAGGATCACAGGACCAGGATCACCCCACCAACACATGAGGAGCTCAAGCCCAGGCTCAGGGCTGCCCACCATGCTGAGGACCATGCTCACATACCACAGTGCTGCATCTCCAAACAGGCCGCACAAAGTCATCGTTGGGCCAATCTTTTAACCCCATCTCTAAAAGTGGTCACCACCATCTAGGACACCCCCAACACCATCTCAGGTTACTTCAGCAGCTGCCACCACCATCTTTAGTTGCAGCAGCTTCTATCTTGGGACACCATCTGGTGGCTGGAATCCCAACACCAAGGTACTTACGGGTTTGATGCTACACAGTCAATGACCATGGACATGGCCATTTCCATCTAGGCACAACAGCCAGGCCATGAACCATCACCAAGTCTGCCCCAGAGAGGCCTGACTCATACCACACACCCTGCCCAGAGAGGTCTGACCACATCAAGCCAGCAAAGGGGATCTCAGCATTGAGGTTCCCTATTTACCAACATGTGGCTCCACCCGAACTGCTTCCATTTTGCAACATTGCAGCCATTGCCATAGTCCTCCCCACACAGAAGTCTCCACTGTGAGACATCAGAAAGGCCAAGGAGGCAGCTGCCCATTGCAACACTGCACACCACACTGTGGCATCACCAAATAGGCAACCCAATGCCATTATACAACCATACTTCCAGCCCCATTTCTGAAAGCAGTTGCCTCCATCTTGAGACAACTCCACTGCCATGTTGGGTTACTTCCTCTGCTACCTCTGCCATCTTTAGCTGGGGCAGCTTCCACCTTGGGACACTGACTGGGGCCTAGAACCCAACATCAAGGTACCTATGGGCTTGCCGCTACAAATTAGGGCCATGCCTGCTTCCATCTAGGGACAATAACCAGGATCTGGAAAACCATCACCAAGACCCTGTGGGCCTGGTTGCACCAGAGGTATGTCTACTTGGTGTAATAACAGACACCATCCTGTTGCAGAGGCAACAGGGAGCCTTGCATGGGTAAACTCTCTTTCTTTTTTCAGCCAACTTCTTTAGATTACACTTTCAGCCAACTTCTTTAGATTACACTTTCATTAGTTCTATAACCTAATACTTCTATATTCCCACATCCTATCTCATAAACATCACCGCCTACCCTCCCTGCCCAAGATTAGAAACAGTAAAACCTTATGCAAACCTATTGGCTCTATGGCAGAAGATAACCAAACTCATCATTTCTATTTATAGTGACAAAATTGTAAATGTCAAAATAGAAGCTAATTAGTTTATGGCTTCATATTGATTGCATTGGGTGCTATAAACATTGATATCCTTCTTAAAGATGAGGTATTGATAACCTGCAGGAACACTATAAGAGTATAGGGTAGAAGCTGCAATTCCTCAGATCTGCAGTGCAAGAGAGGAAGAACCTAGACAACATAAAAAAGAAGGGAGGAAAGTGCTCCAAACAAAAAGACACTGCAACAATAGAATCCACTGACAGCACAGTAGATGAAATGTCAGAGAAAGAGTTCAGAATGTATGTAATTAAAATGATCTGTAAATTAAAGAATGACCAAATTGAGAAAATGCAGACAGGAATTGATCACTCCAAAAAAGAGATAAGAGAGCAAATACAGGCAACCATTGATCACACCAGTGAAGTGATAAGAAAGCAAATACAGGCAGCAAATGACTGCTTCAAGAAAGAGATAGAGATTCTGAAAAAAAAAAAAAAAAAAAAACAACCAGAAAAACAGAAATTCTTGAAATGAAGGAAACAATAAACCAAATTTAAAAACTCAATAGAAAGCATCACCAACAGACTAGCTCACTTGGAAGACAGAACCTCAGACAATGAAGGAAAAAATATACAATCTTAAAATTAAAGTTCACCACACAGTGAAGATGGTAAGAAACCATGAACAGAACATCTAAGAACTATGGGAATAACATGAAAAGACCAAACCTGAGATTTGTCAGGATAGAGGAAGGCATAGAGATGCAAACCAAAGTAATGCACATTCTCTTCAATTATATAATATCATAAAATTTCCCAAACATGAAGAATAAATCGGAAAACCAAATACAAGAGGCTTACAGGACACCAAATGTACAAAATTACAACATATCTACACCAAGACACATTATAATGAAAATACCTAGCATCCAAAATAAGGATAGAATTTTAAAGGCTGCAATAGAGAGGAATCACATTACATATAGGGGAAGACCAATGTGGATCTCAGTAGATTTTTCAACCCAGACTTTCAAATCCAGGAGATCCTGGAATAACATACACCAAGCTCTGAAGGAAAATGGATGCCAACCAAGAACCTTATATCCAGCAAAATTAAGCATCAGATTTGATGATGAAATAAAAATCTTCCATGATAAACACAAGTTAAAAGAATTTATAGCAAAAAAGCCTGCACTACAGAACATTCTTGGCAAAATATTCCATGAGGAGAAAATGGAAAACAACAATGAAAATCTACAAAGGGAGGAAGTACACTAAAGAAAAAGCCAGTCAAAGGAGAAACCAAGTCAAGTTAAAAACCAAAAATAAACCAAATGACCTAGAACACAAACCACATCTCAATAATAACCCTGAATGTCAGTGGTCTAAATTCATCAATTAAAAGACATACACTGGCAGATTGGATTTTAAAAAAAGCTCCAACAATATACTTCAAGTGACTCATCTCACTGGAAAAGACATCTGTAGACTGAAGGAGATAGGATGGGAAAAACATATCACTCACATGGACCATGAAACAAGAAGGGATTTCCATTCTCATATTAGATAAAGTAGACTTCAAAACAAAGTTAATAAGAATAATGAAGAAAGTCATTTCATACTGCTTAAGGGAATCATACATCAACAAAACAACAATCTTAAACATCTATGACCCAAACAATGGGGCATCTATGTATATCAAACAAACCCTTCTCAACTTAAAGAATCAAATAGACCACAACACAATAATACTGGGTGACTTTAACATACCTCTCTCACCACTGGATAGATGTTCCAAACAACAACTAAACAAAAAACCTATAGAACCCAATAAAACAATCAATAATTTAGATTTTACAGACATATATAGAATATTCCATTCATCAACAAGCAAATATACTTTTTTCCTCAGCAGCACATGGATCTTTCTCCAAAATAGATCATATTCTATGCCACAAGGCAAGTCTTAGAAAATAAAAAAAAATAGAGATACTATGCTGCATTGTATCTGACCATAATGCAATGAAATTAGAAATAAATGATAAAATGAAAAATAGAAGCTACTCCAATACCTGGAGACTAAACAATACACTATCAAATGATGCCTAGATAACAGAAGACATCAGGGAGAGCATAAAAATTTCTTAGAGGCAAATGACAATTCTGATGAAACATATCAAAATCTCTGGGACACTATGAAGGTAGTACTAAGAGGAAAGTTTATTGCATGATGCTTATTATTTAAAATAAAAAAAATCAACCAATAAATGACCTTACATTACATCTCAAAGCCCTAGAAATAGAAGAACAAACCAACACCAAAAGAAGCAGAAGGCAGGAAATAATTAAAATCAGGCTGAAATCAATGAAATCGAAACAGAAGAAACAATTCAAAAAATTGACAAAACAAAAAGCTGATTCTTTGAAAAAATAAATAAAATTGACAAACTCTTAATTACTCTAATAAAAAGGAGAGAGAAAACCCAAATTACTAAAATTCCTGATGAAAAAGGAAATACGACAGACTTTATTGAAATACAGAAGATAAATAGAAACTATTTTGAAAATTTATACTCCAGTAAAATAGAAAACCTTGAAGACACTGAAAAATTTCTAGAGGCATATGACCTACCCAAACTGAACCAGAAGGACACATACAACTTAAACAGATCAATTTCAAACAAGGAAATAGAAGACACCATCAAAAGCCTACCACCAAGAGCAGCGGGATCAGAAGGATTCTCAGCAGAGTTCTACAAGACTTCCAAAGAATTAATACCAATACTCCTCAAATTATTCCATGAAACAGAAAAGGAGGGAATCCTTCCAAACTTATTCTATGATGCCAGTATCATTCTGATACCAAAACCAGACAGAGACACATCAAAGAAAAGAAAATTTCAGACCAATATTTCTGATGAACATAGATGCAAAAATTCTCAACAAAATTTTTGCAAATCACAAAGAAAAACCTATTAAACAATACTGCACCATGATCAAGTGGAGTTTATTCCAGGGATGCAGGGTTGGTTCAACATATGAAAATCAATAAACATAATCCACCATATTAGTAGACTTAAAGATAAGAATCATATGATTTTATCAATTAATGCAGAGAAAGAATTTGACAAAACATAGCACCCTTTATGTTTAAAACACTAGAAAAACTAGGGATAGTAGAAACATGCCTCAACATTGTAAAAGCTGTCTATGCTGACCTGAAGGCCAACATTATCCTAAATGGAGAAAAATTTTAATCATTCCCTCTAAAAATGGAAACAAGACAGAGATGCCCTCTTTCACCACTCCTCTTCAATATAGTCCTTGAAACTCTAGCCAGAGCAATTAGACTGACAAAATAAAGGGATACAAATAGGAAAAGAAGAACTCAAAATATAATATTTAATAACATGATATTGTACTTAAAGGATCCAAAAAATCCATCAGAAAACTTCTAAAATTAATAAATATATTCAGAAAAGTAGCAGGATATGAAATAAATACCCATAAATCAAATGTAGTTTTATACATCAGTGGTGAACCCCCAAGAAATTAGGAAAACCACCCCATTCACAACAGTCTCAAAAAAAAAACAAAATAAAAACAAAAACAAAAAACTTGGGAATCAATCTAACGAGAGAGGCAAAAGACCTCTACAGTGAAAAATACAGGACACTAAAGAAAGAAGTTTAAGAGGATCTTTGAAGATGGAAAGATCTCTCATGCTCTTGGATAGGCAGAATTGATGTTGTCAAAATGGCCATACTACCCAAAGCGCTATACAGGTTCACTGTGATTCAAATTAAAATCCGAACATCATTCCTTATAGAAATAGAAAAAGAAATTATGAAATTCATTTGGAAAAATAAGAGACCCAGAATAGCCAAAGTAATCCTTAGCAAGAAGAGTGAAGCAGGAGGCATCACAATACCAGATCTTAAACTATACTATAAAGCTATAGTAACAAAAATGACATGGTATGGGCACCAAAACAGACATGTAGATCAATGGTATAGAATAGAAGACACAGAGAAAACCCAAATAAATACAGTTATCTCATACTAGACAAAGGCACCGAAAACATACATTGAAGAAAAGATAGCCTCTTCAACAAATGGTGCTGAGAAGACTGGAAATACATACGAAGCAAAATGAAACTAAACCCCTATCTTTCACCATGCACAAAACTCCACTCAGAATGGATAAAGAACCCAGGAATTAGACCAGATACCCTACACCTAATAGAATAAAAAGTAGGACCAAATCTTTATCATGTCAGATTAGACCCCAACTTTCTGAACAATTCTCCTAAATCACAAGAAATAAAATCAAGAATGAATAAATGGGATGGATTAAAACTAAAAAGCTTCTTTTCTGCAAACTAAACAATCAATGAGATGAAGAGAGTGTCTACATTTTGGGAGTAAATTTTTGCCACACACACACATCAGATAGAGCACTGATTTTCAGGATATGTAAAGAACTCAACACCAAAATCTTAACACCAAAAAATCAATTAACCCAGCCAATAAATGGACTAAGGAGCTGAACAGATGCTTGTCAGAAGAAGATATGCAATTGATCAACAAATATAGGAAAAAGTATTCAACATCTCTAGTAATTAGAGAAATGCAAATCAAAACTACTCTAAGATTTCATCTCACTCCAGTCAGAATGGTAGTTATCAAGAATACAAGCAACAGTAAGTGTTGGCAAAGATGGGGAAAAGGCACATTTTTGGTGAAACTGCAAATTAGTGCAACCAATCTGGAAAGCAGCATGGCAATTTCTTAGAAAACTTGGAATGGAACCACCATTTTACCCAGCTATCCAACTCTTTGGTCTATACCCTAAAGACTTACAACAGCATACTATAGTGACACAGCCACTTCAATGTTTATAGAAGCACAATTCACAATTGCTTAACTATGGAAGCAACATAGATGCTCCTCAATAGATGAATGGATGAAGAAACTGGTATACACAATGAAATATTACTCAGCAATAAAAGAGAATAAAAGTATGGCATTTGCAGGTAAATGGATGGAGTTGGAGAATATCATGCTAAGTGAAGTAAGCCAATCCCAAAAAATCAAAGGCCTAATGTTCTCTCTGATAAGTGGATGCTGATCCATAATAGGGGTGGAGCATGAGAAGAATGGAGGAAATTTGATTGGGCAAAGAGGAGGGAGAGGAAAGGAGAGTTCATGGGGCAGGAAAGATGGTAGATAAGATGATTCTCATTACCCTAGGGACATATAAGACTGCACATCTGGTGCAATGCTACATTGTGTACAACCAGAGAAACGAAAAGTTGTGCTCCATTTGTGTACAATGAGTCAAAATGCATTCTGCTGTCATATAGACCTAATTTGAATAAATAAATGAATGGATTAAAAAATAAAAAAGTAAAAAAAATGAAATGAGAATATGTTTAGAATTGAATACACATCATAGGCCATACACATATACTAAAACTTATAAGAAATTGCTAACGTAGTGGTAACAGGAAAACTTTGGCCTTGACTTTATTTTATTTTATGATATTAAACAAAATATTTTGAAATGAATGTGCTAAAGATTGAGTGAAAATGCCACAGTAAACTCAGAGTAATAATGCTTTAATTATAAAATATTAATAGTAGGCGGGCGCAGTGGTGCAAGCCTGTAATCCCAGCACTTAGGGAGGCTGAGACAGGAGAATCGCGAGTTCAAAGCCAGCCTCAGCAGCAGCGAGGTGCTAAGCAACTCAGTGAGGTGCTAAGCAACTCATGTCTCCACATAAAACACAAAATAGGCCTGAGGATGTGGCTCAGTGGCCGAGTGCCTCTGAGTTCAATCTCCAGTACCAAAAAAAAGAGAAAAAAATAATACTATAAAATTTTAGTAATAACTATTGTAAGACAGAATAACATAATAAGAAATTACAAAATCAAAAGCTGGCTATATATATGATAAAAAAATAGAAAATATCTGGAAAAATCAATTGAATAAAGGAGAAAATTCCAAAAACCTTTAGAAAGGAAAATGCAGACATAATTCAGAATGTCAGATACAAAAAATACATCCTGAAAATACAATGAATTTTAGAAATTAGATTAAATAAAAATATTTTTGTAAAACTATTATCAAAACCTGATTTTTAAAATGTTGTGAGTAAACTTCTAATCAATAAAGAAATATTGTTCAAAATCCCCATTCCCTCTAAAAATGCTTGAGATAGCATGTAAATTATAATGAAACTGAAAACTAGTCTAATTTATGTAAACATTTTTATGAACTAGAAACAGTTCTCATCAATTGTTAAGAAAGCAGTTATGAAAGCTGGTGGTGGAGGCACAGTGCTGTCATCTCAGCTGCTCAGGAAGCTGAGGCAGGAGGATTGTGAGTTTGAGACCAGCCTGAGCAAATTGGTGATCAGATACAAATTCAGATTTGTATCTGAATCAAACAGGGAAGCACGAGAAAGGAATATTAATAGGGCAATATGACATACTTGTAAGGGTCAGTCACATTAATATGCTACAGAAATATATAAATTTTCTGATAACATACCAGATAATATGTTATAATTGTCTAGTATAATCTAAGATCACATATTACAAAGTAGGGATTTGAACAGGTAGCCTAAACTAATTAAGATATCAAATTCATGCTTTTCAGAAAAGGGTACTTTAATTACATTTGTTGCAGTAATAACTGTAGTTAAGACCTTGTGTTCCCTTATGGATTTCATGACACAAAATAGCTGAGCAGGGCTGGGATTGTGGCTCAGTGGTAGAGTTCTTGCCTTGCATGTGTGAGGCACTGGGTTCAATCCTTGGCACCACATAAAAATAAATAAATAAACGAAATAAAGATATTGTGTCCATCTTAAAAATATCTTTAAAAAGAAAATAGCTGGGCTATTAAATAGGAAAAGCTCTGGATCTTTCCAGACATCAAATTTCTTGGGGCTGTTTGAGATAAACTAGAGTAGACATCCAGATGAAAAGTTTTGATAGGAAGTATATTTGGTAAAACATTTGCAAACTATAAAGTGTTATAAAAGGATAAAAATATACTTTCTTATGTTTTTAAGATCATGTGGAACTCTAGTTGGTTTTTTCTATAGCTGTGTATTACACAGGGAGACAAATCTTGGGAGATTTTATAAACCTTTGGGAAACAATAATATATTTCTAAGCCCAATGCAACACTTCCAAATATAGGATTCCAGTTTTTTGTTTTTTCTGGCGCGAGGGGTGGGGACAGTGTACCAGGGATTGAACTGACTGAGGGACACTTAACCCCTGAGCCATATCCTCAGCCCTAGAGATAGGGTCTCACTGAGTTGCTTAGCACCTTGCTAAATTGCTGAAGTTTGCTTTGAATTCACAATCCTCCTGCTTCCTCCTCCAGAGCTGAGCTGCTGGGATTACAGGTGTGCGCCACCAGGCACCCCACTGTATTCGTTTTTTTTTTTTTTTTTTTGGCACTGGGGATTGAACTCAGGGGCACTCGACCCCTGAGCCACATCCCCAGCCCTATTTTGTGTTTTATGTAGAGACAGGGTCTCACTGAGTTGCTTAGTGCCTCGCCATTGCTGAGGCTGGCTTTGAACTCGCGATTCTCCTGTCTCAGCCTCCCTAAGTGCTGGGATTACAAGCGTGAGCCACCGCGCCCGGCTTGTATTCGTTTTTTATGGTAAATGTTGTAAAGAAAATGGGTGTCAATTTCTCAGAAGGTTGTACAAGTCCTACATGGTGTTTGAATTGGTTCTGTTTAAATGCTGTAATTAATTAGTTCTTTAAGATAATGCTTTAAACTTAGTATGTATCAGCTATTAAAATTTTTTGAATTTGACTCATTTTATTTTCAAAAATAAATCATATATGAGGAGTTTTACATTTGAAGATAATAAATCACAGGTAATATAATTTTCCTAAAGTATCACAATTGGTAAGTAGCAAAGTCAAGGTTAAATTCTGGCTATTCTTTTCTTTTTGAACTGAAATTATCAGATTTTATTTAGCATGCCAATACAACTTATCCTGGTAATAGATTAATATGTACAGTTATAAAAATGTTTGGTGCTATCCCAGAAAAATGCATAAAGTATATGCAGAATCCTTTAAATAGCTGATTTAATTTTCAAACTCAGAAGTGTGATAACATTATTAACAGAAATTGGAGTTTCCATTTCCTGTAATTCATGATTCAGAAAGTTTTGAGTTCATAAATGTTTCAATTGCCATTTCTATTCTGACAAGATCCCACACCTGAAATGGGAACTGACAGCAGAAAACTTTCTGACCCCTTCTCCTATAACTGTATAGGCGAGGGATCCACTGGCCTGGCCTAAGACTCTGGAACTAATCAGACAGACACTAGGTTAAATCAGTTCACAGAGGTGCTCCACAAATGTCTGAGGGGCTATGTGAGGCACAAACATCACTCAGAACTCCAATCATACGAAAAACCTTGGTTCTTCTTACTATAGGATTAATTCCTGGTGTGTTCTGTTCTGGTTCTCAAACTTAAGCAACACAGTTGCTTTAAAGCAAAAACATTCCTATTATTGCAGCATTATCAGCCATCACACACTGGCAATGCTGTTTGTGGTTCTTTTCTCCTGGGATGTTTGAACTTGGGGCAATTTTTCTTTCTGTTCTATGCTCACAGTAGACCTACACCAAGAGTTTGTCTTCTTGCTTGAAATTCATCGGCAGCAAAGAAAGTTTATATGTTAGCACCATCTATAATGAACTTGAGATAGTTCATTTCTCTTTGCAGGTCACTGCCACCAGAGTCAACCTGTATCCTGTTCTGTTCATCTGAGCAATCACTTTGCTTTTCAAAGTAGTGTGAATTATTTCTGGGCTGATAGTGTTCCAAACAGCAATGAGATTTCTTGTCATATCACAAATATGTCATATATAATGTACTAAGTACATCAAGCACATAATTTTTGATTTATTATGTCTCAGCCTAATGGCTGAATACAGCCATGCTGCTGCTAGGTTTTTTTTTTTAAAAGTCCTTTTGTTTTAATTTAAACTTCCAAATAATGTGTGTAGTTCATTTATCAATCGGTGTAGAACATTCATACTCTAGCAAGCTTTTCTAATTACAGGAGCCATACCCAAAATAATTTGCCAGGTATCAGTACATTTTCATATACACAGCCAACTTGTGTTTATAATGGAAAATTTCCAATTTTCTTCTGATTCTAATTTCTTTCTACTCTCAGCACTTTAGCAAAGGAAGACTAATAGCCTGTCTTCATATACTTCTCCTTCTCCATGGCAACATTTCTCTGTAGAAGTGCATGTTTGGTTTGGTTGCATGTTATAGAGCCTTATTAGATGTGCTCACATGAACACATTTATTCAGAACAGGCCTACCATTTTCAAGTTCATTCATTATTGTAGATGCTTTACTTTTTAGGAGTAGTGACACAATACTGTGATAGGCTAAAAGCACTAAGCACCAGCCACAGAGACTTGGCATTAACCCCTCTATGAAATGCAATTTCGCTCATTTTATTGGAAAATAAACAAAAACCCAGATACAAAAATATTTGCTTTGATTTGGTAAAATAATTAAAGCATTCATTTACTAAGTTGGCACATTTCACTCCTTTCATTGTTAACAACTTTGCTTCTTCTTCTTCTTTTTTTAATCTTGTCATGATTTTTAAGGAACATAAGGAATTGCCACTACTTCTTTGACCACTTCACTTTAGACTTTTCTTCCTTAGTCACTAACTTGTAGCAATGGAGAAAGTGTAGCCCATCTTTTCTCTCCCTCTCTCTCTCTCTTTTTTTTTTTTGTTGGTACTGGGGATTGAACTCAGGGGTACTCGGCCACTGAGCTACATTCCCAGCCTTATTTTGTGTTTTGTTTAGAGATGGAGTTTCACTGACTTGCTTGCTGAGGCTGGCTTTGAACTCGCGATTCTCCTGTCTCAGCCTCCCAAAGTGCTGGGATTACAGGTGTGAGCCACCACGCCCTTGGCCCATCTTTTCTCTTAATACCACAATAGAACTCTGTGCATGAAATATAACAGAAATGACATGCTGAGTAGAACATGAACATTCTAATAATGGCAAAACTGGAGAGACTGGCTTGGTGAGGGAACCCAAAGCATAGTACTGATGAAGCAACAGATTTTCTCTGAGTTAGACTAATAAAGCTGATGCCAAATTTCAAAGAAAAGGCTAATTTTAACCATCTTGATAACTAATTAAAAATATAATCTATTTTTAATTAAGAAATTCTAATCACTGAGGTAGATGATGCTGTTATCAGATACTGAATTAGGTTTAAGGTATAAAAATGATAACTAAGGCAAGGAAAGCACTGGTTTTAAATTATCTTCCTTTAAATTCTGACGGATAACTAAAAATGCTTCCAATTCAACGTTCTAAACATGAAATCTGTGAATGACAGGTCTAGGGCTCACTTCGCTATTTGAAGTTAGCAGTTGGTGAAAAGATCCACATGCTAATAGAATGACAAACCACGAAACAGCTGTCTCTGTGAAAAAACCAGGTACTCTGCATTTGATATTTCCATCTGAGCTCATTCTCAACTGTTCAGGATGTGGATTCCTGAAGGTTTCTTCAGCATTTAACTAATTCTTTGTTA
>CM053399.1:95549024-95566293 GCA_028644305.1 Xerus rutilus
TTACTTTTTATAAGACTCCAAAACAAATGTTGCAGGAAAGGTAAACTGTTCTTAACATTTTTGACTGGAAAAAGGTAATACTGAATTTAATATATACCTGTTCACTTATTTTCTATCCATATGTACCCTGGATGATTTAATTTCCTTGATTTGATTTTCCTTTATTGGCATTTCAGTGTCAGTATTCCTTTGAGAACCACTCATGAATGAAGCAAATCTTGCAGAGCTGAGTGTTCTAATGTCCTGCTGTCCTAAAATCTGTTACATTAGGGTACCTGTAAGTTCTTGCTTCTATAGATGGCTTTTCCTACTTAAACCATGTATCATCAGAGGCCCAGTTGATAATTGTGATGCTCAGTTATCAACTTTGAGTTGTGACTGGGCTCTGAACCATCACTGACAATGTTCAAGATGTTCTTATGATTTTTATTTTATTTTTTATTTTATTATTTTATTTTATTAATTTAATTAAATTTAATTTTTTTGTGGTACCAGAGATTGAACTCAGGGGCACTTGACCAATGAGCCACATCTCCAGCCCTATTTTGTGTTTTTTATGTAGAGACAGGGTCTCACTGAGTTACCTAGCGCCTTGCTGTTGCTAAGGCTGGCTTTGAACTCATGTGATCCTCCTGTCTCAGTCTCCCAAAGTGCTGAGATTACAGGAGTGCGCCACCGCGCCTGGCTATTCTTGTGATTATTTTAGATGTGGAAGGTCCACAAGCCTGGCCAAGCTGACAGCATGCAATGACCCCTTCTTCCTTTTGCTCCCAGTGCTTTTCAGAGCAGCTAATTTCCATAGATGTTTCTGAGAGCAGAAACGGCTCCTACTTAAATCTAAATCATAATGTCATGCCATTCATGGTCTGTAATATGCTCCCAATCAATATAATTAAAATGGCCATACTACCCAAAGCGTTATATAGATTCAATGCAATCCCAATTAAAATCCCAGAGTCCTTTTTTATAGAAATAGAAAAGGCAATTATGAAATTCATATGGAAAAATAAGAGACCGAGAATAGCCAAAGCGATCCTGAGCAAGAAGAGTGAAGCAGGAGGCATTACAATACCAGACCTTAAACTTTACTACAAAGCAATAGTAACAAAAACGTCATGGTATTGGCACCAAAATAGGCAGATAGACCAATGGTATAGAATAGAAGACACAGAGAGTATTGCACATAAATACAACTATCTCATACTAGACAAAGGAGCCAAAAACATTCATTGGAGCAAAGATAGCCTTTTCAACAAATGGTGCTGGGGAAACTGGAAATGCATTTGCAGCAAAATGAAACTCAACCCCTATCTCTCAAATCTTGATAATTTTTTGAATGTCACTATAGGGACCCAGGGACCTTTTGGTCTCTGTGCTTTTTGAAATATAACCCAATGTTTTTGCTTTCTAGTTGAAAGACTGTCCTCTACTCCATGAGAGCTGAGAGTGAAAGTGCTTCTTCCTCTGTTCTTGAGCAACACGTATTCTCACCTGCTTTCCCATTCATGTCCCTGGTTAAGGGTACTTGCTGTTTTGGGAAGCTTTGGAGTCAATTGGAAAGCAAAAAATATGGAGAGTTACATAGTGGTTTAAAACTTGCATAGGTTGAGCTGGGCTGTAGCTCAGCAGCAGAGCACTTGCCTAGTACATGTGAGGCACTGGGTTCAATCCTTAGCACGCAAAAAATAAAATAAAGGCATGCTGCCCATCGACAACTACAAGAGAAGCCATGCAGAACTCTGTACAGACTTTGTCTTCATAACTACTCTTCCTATTCATAAGGAAAAAGACTCAGGGAAATGACTTGCCTGTCACACAGACCCTACACCAAGGAGTAGAGTTGTGCTTTCAGCTCATTCTGCCTCCAAACAAGACGACTTTTTATAGAAGGGATAGGGGATAGGATTTGAATGAACAAAGATTTCATTCTGATTAAAGTCATTTAGATGCTTTATACCTTTGAGATAAGTTAATAAACACTGAATATCTTATTTCCATTATATTTGAATCCAAAGAAAAATTGGATCTCATTCTCTTCCCAGAACACTGAACTGCATGAATTCCATTCTCTTGGCTGATAATGTCAACTTTACCAGTGTTCAAGGAGATAGCTGAAATGGTGTTTGAAATTCTGATGTCTAGCCAATTTTAATCTTGTCTCTTGAAATTGCATCACATAATTGAGAAGAGTGTGATTTCTTCAATAACTTTTATTCTATGGCCTTCAAAAGACAACTTTAGGTAAATTTTTATTAAATGCAACCTGTCTTACTGTATGGTTGTATTGTAAAGCTTTAAAGGTAGTAGAACTGTAGGTCACCAACTACAGGATAAGATTTGGAAGAGAAACAAAACAGTACCTTATTAGACAAGGTCACATCACCTATGGTCATCAGTTTTGCAGGAGAACATATCATCTATGCAAATGGTAGTTGTTTATTTTCACTTTCATTTCATGTAATAGTATCTTATTTTCAGTGAAATCTCACATATGTAAATACCTTACATTTGCTCATCTTCAAAGTGACATACTGAATTACTTTGTTTGGAAATTTAAATATTGTATTCTATGCTACCCTGATTTTTTGAGTTGAAAATATTGAAAATAAGTAAGTGTTCTTTTGATGGTGATTCAAGGCAATAAATTTATGAACATGAGATATTTTGTGTATTTTTTTATTTTCTTATGACTAAACTTTGGAGTTTTAGGTAGCTTTGCAGTTTAAGAATTTTTTATTCTTACTCGTTTTCAAATGATTTTCAGGAGGCTGCTTAAACTGATTCACTTGCTACTCTCACCTTGGATTAATAGCTTTCTCAGGTCTCCCTACCTCTTTCAGATTTTGTGACTTCATTCTGATTTCTTCAGATATGTTAAAATTATTTCTTAAAAAATTGATATGGCACTAAAAACATGCAATGCAAGCTGGTATATGAATGAACTTTAATAAAAGGATATTGTGATACTTAGATTGGTTGCTTTAAGATTTTTTACATTCAGAAATTTTATATATGTTGGAATTTTCAATTACTCATGTTTAGATAAATGAACTATTGCTGTTGCTTTCTTCAATCCACTGGGCTCTGTCAAAACATAAACTGATAGGTTTTGTTTACTCTGATAGATCAGTAATTTTAGTCTTAAAATCAGAAGGAACCTCTGTTCAGTTACAAAGAGATAGGTTCTCTGTGGTTCTGACCTCTGGACAACATTTCCTAGTGGAAAAAGTGTTTATGGTAATTGTAATTGTGAAAGGAAATTTAGTTAATGTTGTATAAGTTTATCAAATATTATTGTATCCACTAAATGGATCTGAACCTAAAATGCCCCATCTCTGTCTCTGCTAGCTTTCATAGTATGTTGGCTTCTGTGTGATTAACAAAAGTGTTCTGTCTGTCTGATTCATATAGTTCACTGAACAACTTCAGAGCATCCACCTGAAGATGGTCCAGGTGGTCAATGGAGCTGCTTGGAGTTGTATCTTGGCAACTCTGATTCTCTTTCACTTAGAGTATATTCACTTAGAGTATTAGCTCATTTCCTGATTTCAGACACATGGTTATTATCTTGTGTCCTTGGAGAAAGCACCTTATCTAATTCAGCCTTTAAATCAACATATATATTGAATACCATTAACACATTGTGGAAGATTTATAGAGAACATATATTCCAACAAAATTTTAGAATCTTTCATTAGAAGGGTCACTGAGTGTTTGACTTGGAATAAAGGACAGGAAGGAAGATGTAGGAAGGGAAATGATGTGTTGATGGTTCAGGTGTTACACCTGAAGGTTAGCACTACTTCTTTGCTGTTTACTAAAGAGAAATATTTAAACTGTAATACATCTAAGGATGGATTTTGTTAACACAATTTTGTTAATCGAATCCACACTGAAAGGAACAAATGTCCTGGCCTTCTCAGATTTTTCTTTCAGAGATCAGACATGAGAGAATGAGAGTTGGGAGGAATTAGAGCCATTTCAAGCTAAAATTAGAGCCATTTTAAGTTCTTGTTTCTACTCATGATCTCTTCATAAACATCTTTATGTTTCATAGTCCCCAGTTTTAGAGAATGTCAATTATGGTGATTCACGGAGGTGGGCTAGGAACTGAAACGGGCATTTCTCACATGATCACAGCTAGATCTGAAGCCATCAGGTCACAAGGTATAAAAGTTCTATTGGCATATGCTGAGATAAAGAGGGTAAGAGGTCATATTTTAAAGATATGAACAAAAGTCTAGTTTGGTCTGGAAAAAATTGTACTATTTTGCAATGTGTAATAGTTGGAGGCTTAAGCTTGGGAACAAATTGAAAGGACATTGACTTCAAGAGGAGCTTTCAGCATGGTTGTGTTCAGGTGGAACCATGACTCTGGGTTATATTTACTTTCCTTGTCCTCAAGTTTTTAAGAGGTCCTAGGAAAGGATGAAGTCATGGGACACATGAGGTTGTCAGGAATGGAAATTGCCAAAAAAAGCCTAAAATTCTGCTTTGGAAATCAGAAAATAAACATAATATCCCTTTTCTCTCTTCCTACAGATAATATTTTATAAGAAATGGCTACTTTAAACCACTTTTCAGGAACTGATTTTATCCTGGAAGGGTTAACAAAACGCCCAGAGCTATTTGCCACTCTTCCTTCTGTTTCTTAGAATATATGTGGTCACAGTGGTGGGGAACCTGGACATCATCCTCTTAATTGCTATATCAGTTCTCAACTTCACTCTCCAATGTATTACTTTCTTTGTCATTTGTCCTTCTTTGATATCTGCTACTCCTCTGTCATTACCCCTAAGATGCTGGTGAACTTTGTTAACATCTTTATGTTTACATAAAGAGAGGGACATCATCATCTCCTTTCTAGATTACATGATTCAGCTTCATGTCTTCCTTTTTATTGGCCATTGCAGAAAGCTTCCTTCTTATAGCCATGGCACATTACCATTTTGTTGCTATCTGTAGCTAAATGCTTTATAATGTTGTCATGTCCCACAGGGTCTGCTTCATCATGATGGCTGTGGTATACTGCCTGGGTTTGTTTGGGGCCACAGTCCATACCTCCTGCATGTCAGTGATGTCTTCCTGTGGGTCTCATATTGTCATATATTACTTTTGTGGTATTCTGACCTTGTTAACTCTCTTGCTTCAGCACCTGTATCATTGAGATACTGCTGTTTATTATTGGAGGAGTTAATATGTTAGGTCCTACACGGGCCATCCTCATCTCTTATGCTTTCATCCTCTCTAGCATCCTCCATATTTGCTCCACTGAGGGCCGGTCCAAAGCCTTCAGTACCTGTAGCTCCCATCTCATGGCTCTGGGCAGCTTTTTTGGCTCTATAACATTCTGTATTTCAAGCCTCCTTCCAGCAATACTGTGGATCAGGAGAAGGTGTCCACCACAGTGATTCTCATGCTGAAACCCTGATCTACAGCCCGAGAAAGAAGAATGTGAAAAATGCACTGAGGAGCCTGGTGCAGTGGCGCATGCCTGTAATCCCAGCACTTTGGGAGACTGAGACAGGAGAATTGCGAGTTCAAAGCCAGCCTCAGCAATGGCGAGGCACTAAGCAACTCAGTGAGACCCTGTCTCTACATAAAACACAAAACAGAAAAAATTAACAAGATGATAAGTTGTCAGAGGATCTTTAAAATTTCTGTTTTCCAAAGAGAAAACTAATCATCATATGCAAAGTATGTATTCTTTGCTTGATAATAATTGAGACTTTCAGAGATTATTAAATAATATAGTTTTCTGATGTGTTTCATAGAAATAAGTGTTGGTAGAAAAAGGAAAGCAAACAAACATTATGAATTTTATGATTATGCAAACAATATTTTTGTGCCTGTTGGAAACTAGAGATGTTAGTTATTTGAGATGGAGGGTCTGAGTGTTGGGATAAGAATGTGTGTGGGAGAGTTCACATGCATCTTCATTAATATTCCAGTTTCTGTGGAAATCAACATACTAGTTTTCCACATATTGTGTTTTATCCAGTGTAGACTTTGCACAGAAGTATCTGGTTTAGTCTACTTGGGAAACTCCTTGGCCTTAATTATCTCATTTCTTAAAAGAAAGATTAACATAATAATACTCTCTCTCTTTTTTTTTTTTTTTAGTTTAAAGATAATTGGATGAAATTGTCAAGCTGCAGAGTACATTATTTAAGTTAAACACTGTAAGGACTATAATACACCAGTCCAGAGATCAACTGAAAATGTAAAATATTCTTCTTTGTAAGTGAAAAATTTATTTCAGTGGTTTAATTTCAGTTTTTCACAAAGACAAATAGGGCTAAAAATGGCCTTTCAATTTTTACTACTCCATTGTTTTCCTACCTCTCACACTCCCATCCTCTTACCATATGTTTAAGATGAGACTCTGTGCTGCCTCCAGTCTCGGCTTTTCAGTATCTTTACTTACATTCAGCTTGTTAAACCTAGGGATCTGTAATGAGTGGGAAGGCTCTTCCTTGTAAAAAACATGACAAATAATTGTATTGGACTCTAACTAGTTTCCTATGGCTGTTGTAACAAATTTCCACCAAGTGTAGTGGATCCAAACAACAAATATTTATTCTATAGTTCTAGAGGTTAGAAGCCCAAAGTTGTTTTAATTGAGCTAAAATCAAGGTTTCAGCTGGTCGTCATTCCCTCTGGAGGTTCCAGGGTAGAATCCGTCTCTTGCTTTGCCAAGATTCCTGGGGCTGCTGGCTGCCTTAGCTTGTGGCTGCATTGCTCCAATTTCTGCCTTGTGCTCTCTGCTCTGTCTTGTCAGGATATACCTGATTGCATTCAAGGCCCACCTAGATAATATCTAATAATCTCCCTTTATCAAAGTCTTAATGTAGTAACATTTGCAATGTCATCTTTTTTCTTCTTTTCCAAATAAAGTAGCATTCAAGTGTACCAGGAACACTGATATGAATATCTTTAGGGAGACATTTTTTATCTGCCACAGTCCTCAGGAACACAAGGACCTCAGAGATTAATTTGAATGTTACATATTCTCTCTGGGATCCATAGAGTGTTGACTGAGTCAGTAGCATGGAAAAAATAATTCTGAAACTGTCTTAAAAACACAAAACAGGGGCTGGGATTGTAGCTCAGCGGTAGAGCGCTTGCCTAGTATGTGTGAGGCCCTGGGTTCGATCCTCAGCACCACATACAAAGCAATAAAATAAAGACATTATGTCCATCTACAGCTAAAAAAATATTAAAAAAAAAACACCACAAAACAGTACTTTAACTCATTTAAGACACATGTCCAAATTTTTGAAAGAAGGATGTGTTCTGCTCAAGTTATCACCAGTGTCTGTCATTACATAAAAATGGTACCTTTATTTGTTGCATATACAACATCCTGAAAAGTCATCATTAAAGTTACTCATAGCTCACCAATGCCTGTCTTTTAGGATCAACTCCAGTTACCATGGCCAGGTACAATGATTTCACTTCATTTTGCTTTGAGTACTGTGTGTTTCTTTGGCTTGACTAGAAGTGAGGAGAAACTCTTCTGCATTTTCTGAACTTCTCTACTTTCTAAACTGGAATAGGCCAGCATAAGTTCTACGGGATTTTCCAGTCATAGTTCTACCTCCACTGTCATCTACGTACAGAATGATTTTGTCCAGAAAGATATAGATGAGAGAAATGGATGCAGAGCGCTACTTCCTGGGCTGTCTTTGGGGTGAATGGTGGAGCTTATTAATTCTTTACTTCTTAAAGTGCCTCATAATTTTCAAATTTCATTTGGCATTATATATTATATATTTGTATGACTTCCTGTGAGGCAGATATAGCTATTTTTCAGATAGGAAATTGCAGTTGACCACAGATAATAAGAGTACAATAAAGTGTATAGTTTGAGTCCCCTATGTGTTAATCCAGTATTCTTTCTACCTTTTTATCATGAAAAATTATTGGAATAAATACAAAGGATTTTTAACATGACTTCTGAGATAAAGAATAATTGAGTCACAAAGATCACTCATCTGTTTCAGGTGTAATTTTTCCCATCAAAAAAGTTTTAGCACTAAGAAATTGAAAAAAAAAACAATCTACTTGAATCCTGTCATTTTATAATAGATAAGAAATATGAGTCTGAGGGTCTCAATGATTTCCTCAGAGGCAAACATTTTAATTAAATGAATATTACATATATAAAGTGCTAAGGCCAATGACTTTTACATACTGAGCATCTATAAATAGTATTGCTAATGATAGTAGTAGTAGTAGTAGTAATAATAATAATAATAATAATAATAATAGTAATATAAAGACTCATAGCACTATTATTTTTAGTAGGGAAGCTTTGGAATTTAAACTTGCTACTGATAAATTCAATTCTTAGTTGACTGTGTTAATATACTGTATGTGTAAACTTCATTAGAGATTGTTGGATACTTTTGAATTAACTTCATTAAAGAAGGTAGTTCACTTGTGAAACCTTGGAATTTGTGGTCAGCAGACACAAGAAAACTGAAGTGACTTTTAAGTGTTACCATCTCTGGTTGTGCATCAGGGAATGTATTTATCACTTGTCCTGGAACGAAAAGTGCCTTAGATAGCTGTAATGATGAAAACAGAAAAGTCACTTATGCCATTGAATCATTGAATGACAAACTGCAGTTGCATGAAGCAGCATAGGAGGAGAGGCAGAATAATGACAGGGTTCTGGTAATTAAAGATCAGTTCAGAGGGAAAGAGTTCATGGACAGTTTTTCTCAGGGTCTCAGGACATTTCTTACCCAAGTCCTTGGACAGGAAGGGCAAACAGGATATTCCTTTCCTATGTTAACCACTCCATACTTCAGAATTTGGATTTTTCCAAGACAATAAAATTCCAATGTGGAAACAACAAGTTGTCTAAAATTTGGTTTGCCAAGTAAAAGCATCCAAACACAATACACAAATAAATAAGATAGCAACCAAAAAATATAACTACTCTGTACTCTTAGAACCATATCATAAAAATGAAAGAATATTTTGAATTTCAAATATCTCAACATGGCAACCTCACGTATGGAGTCTTTAAATTGAATAAACATACTTTTAGGAAAACTTTACATTGTCTTTATCATCTCCTCATTTTTTAAAAAGTAATTGATGAAATCATAGTCAAGAACCAGCACCTGATTTCCCACTTGTTTTGAGGAATCATTGTTCTAATTTTTCTGTATTACAGAATTCTCATTGACAATTTGCAAATATAAAATTAGAAACATCTTTCAGAATCTTCCCTACTCTTGGGACAAATAGCAATAGAGAGCTCAAAGCATGACATGATCATTTTTGCAAAGAGTTATTAAATATTGAGCACTCTAGTAATCTCTGGGCTAAATCTTGGGGGATTTGTAGGCACGGGAGTTTGTTTTGTATTTCTAATGAGATGCCTAACCTCACTCAACCTCAGATAAAAATTGTGTTTCATATCACCCTTGTGCTCTTAAGACTAGAAAATCTAGATATTATGAATGGCTCAAGGGACTAAGATTTGGCGTGAAATGAATTTTGATGCTTTATTATTATCCTATTAAATAATTCATTCTTTGATATCAGGCAGGAGAAGAGCATTGCTTTTTACTAGATAAAAGAGGGATCTATGACATAAGCAAAGTGAGCAGTTTCTAAAAACATCAGTCTCTGTGCAGGATACAGGTAAGTGTCCAGTTTCAATTATGGCCATTGTGTCATGTCTAATAGGAGGGCAGTTGGTAACAAGCAACAGAGGCCACATGCAACATTTTGGCTTTACCTAGGAGCACTGGATCCACTATCCTCTCTGGTTGGTCATATCCTCACATCTAATTCTCTCAACTCAGTTTGTCACTTATTTGTGACTCAGGTCACACATCTGTGAGTATCTCAGGTCTAAATATAAGCAGCACTGGTGCAGAGAACCTCATTGGGGTTTTAATGAACTGTGAAGCACTGGCTTCCCTGAAGGGTTTCTGGTTTACAAATTCATTAGTGTTCCTTATGTTCTTGTCTACCATCCTATGTGCAATAAGTGCAGATACTATGCCAAGTACAGTGTTCAGTTTTAGACAGAATATTAAACACAAATTCCTGCCTTCTCATCTATCTTGAATGAATATTCTTAAACCACTAAGATATAGACAAAGTAGCCATTTATTTCAAATAACCCTTCTTTGTTTCCTTTCTACCTCAGAAGCCCTTGACAGAGGTAGCCAACTCCACAAAAGGCAAAGTCCCAACACTTCTGACCACTCACAAAGTTTATGAATATATAGACAATTGTTTAAAGCCTGACCAGCCCCAAATGTTTAGCATATTTTCATTACTTAAACCAAGATGAAGGACTTGGAATGAAAAGGAGACATAGAAGTTCATCTTCTCCTTACCATGGTGGTATTTCCATTTCCCTACATTATGTGCCTTTCTATATTCAACCATATTTGAAAAATATGTGCCACATTAAATTTTGATTAGTGCTTTCAGATAACAAATCTTCACATTCATTATGTTAGTTTATCATAACAATCCTTTGAAACAGGTATTCTCATTCCCACTTCACGGACTAGAATAGGGATTTATATCAAATAGCTTGCCCAATGTTGCAAGCTGGTCAGCAGAGCAGTCAGCCCCTGAACTTAAGGTTTTCCTGACACCAAAACCTTCATGTTGGTTTGCAAGGCAGACTACAGTTTATTTTGTTAAGCTCATTTACCAGTTTTTTTTATCAAGTATAAATGGATATTTCATGGAGATATGGACAGATTTCTTTCCAGTTTGCTATTTAAAGTCCTTAATGTATAAATGCTCACTGTGTTTCCACAAGAGGTGCATGAAAATACTTACTTGGATAAAAAATATCACTATGTATTTTGTTTGTTCCCTTATTGTCCAGCAGAACATTATGGATATTGTCATGAAATATAGTCATAGCTATGGACACAGTGCCTCAGTGTACCCTTTAAGGATGACACGGAAAAATATTCTTTCAATCATTCTTGCACATTTAATATTCTGTTGGACAGGTTCTTTGGAAGCCAGAGACATCTCTTTCCCTTTTTCAGTATTTTCTCCAAGCTCCATCAGCTTTAGGTAGAATTATGAGATGCAAAAGTTTGTGCTGGATCTCTGCGATGCCTGCTCTGAACCCTTCCAGGATGGGCAGTGTTCTCAGGCTGCTCACCATGCATAAGCCCTAAGCCTTTTGTTGCCCATCATCTAGATTCTCCTTTTTCCAGAAGTGCATTGAAATCTGGACTACTCTATAACATACAGAAATGGCCACATTTCCTTGTAGGCTCTCATACTCTCTGTTTTGAGACCAGTTAGAAGACAATGGGATAAAATATTCAATTATCACTGAAATTAAGCAGGAAAGGGAACTCTGACACTCCCTGGACTCTAGTCTTGTCTCTACTCTTCAAGTCTTTGTGCTTTGATTTCTTCACTAGTAAAATAACAATATAAATAATAATACTATTTCAAGTTATTGAAGAATAAGACAAGGTATGTGGAAGTAATATGCCATCATTGAGGAAGAAAGAGTAGGCAGAAAAGGGGAAGAAGGAGAGGAAGAAAATAATTATCTTCTTTGTCTTTTCTAAAAGGAAGAACAGAATAACAACATGCACATTTGTTTAAAATGGCTCCATCAGGAACTTGGTTTACATTGAAAAGAGATGTATTGACAAGATTCTATTCTATCTTCTTGGAAAATGCAGCATACTCTTAGTTCTTCAGATCCAGGTCCCCAAAAAACCATGGGTAGTGAATATTGGAAAGTTTAAGGTTTATCCCAATAACATCATTCTTTTAGGCACCCTAGAAGCTTCTTTTTCTGTCACAGTGACAGAAAGAGTTCTGCACAGTAGGGTGTGGTTTTCTTAAGCATAAGGGGATGGAGGTTCATTGCTAATGTTGCAGCCAGTCAGCTTTCTGGGGAACAGTTGAGGTCTGAGGAGACTCCATTATGACCTTTAAGCTGAGCATCTGGGTTACCTGCCCTTCATTAGTGAATGCAGTGGTGAAGCCCTGCCTCCACATCCTTTGTCAGCTCTGTGGAGAACCAGGACGAGTTGCAGGACCACTTTTGCTTTTGTTGTACTGGTGTCCAGAACTGTTAGAGTCATTTTTCATTCATGGAGAGATGATTCCATCATCTATATCTAACTCCATGATTACTTTCACTCTAGCTGGAAGTTAGAATTTTGTTTTTGTGAGTGTATATGTTTTTTTTTTATATATTTTAATTTGCTCTAATTAGCTATACATGACAGTAGAAAGCATTTTGACACATTGTACACAAATGGAGCACATCTTCTTCCTCTGACTGAACATGGTGTAGAGTCATATCGGTAGTGCAGTCATACATCTATATAGGGTGATAATGTCTGTCTCATTCCACCATCTTTCCCATCCCCATACCTCCTCCCCCCCTTACTCCCCTCTGCACAATCAAAAATTCCATCATTTTTCTCTACCCACCTCAGCCCCCTACTATGGATTAACATCCACTTATCAGAGAAAACATTTGGCCTTTAGTTTTTTGGGATTGGCTTACTTCACTTAGCATGATATTCCTCCAGCTCCATCCATTTACCTTCAAATGCCATGATTTCATTCTTCTTTAAGGCCAAGTAATATTCCATTGTGTATATGTACCACAGTTTCTTTATCCATTCATCTATTGAAGGGCATCTAGGTTGGTTCCATAGTTTAGCTATTGTGAATTGAGCTACTACAAACATTGGTGTGGCTGTGTCACTGTGGTATGCTGATTTTAAGTCCTTTGGGTATAAACTAAGGAGTGAGATAACTGGGCCAAAGGGTGGTTCCATTCCAAGTTTTCTGAGTAATGTCCATACTGCTTTCCAGAGTGGTTGCAACAATTTGCATTCCCACCAGCAATGTGTGAGTGTACCTTTTTCTCCATATCCTTGCCAACACTTATTGTTGCTTGTATTCTTGAAAATTGCCATTCTGTCTGGAGTGAGAGGAAATCTTAAGAGTAGTTTTGATTTGCTTTTTTCTAATTGCTAGAATGATGAACATTTTTTATATGTGTATTGATTGATTTTATTTCTTCTGTGATGTGTCTGTTCCATTCATAAGCCCATTTATTGATTGGGTTAGTTTCTTTTTTAGTGTTGTTTTTTGAATTCTTTATATATCTAGAGATTAGGGCTCCATCTAAGGTGTATGTGGTAAAGATTTTCTCCCATTCTGTAGGCTCTTAGAATTTTCAATGCTTTCCTCATTTGGAGATTTTATGGAAGATGCTGGCAAGCCTGAGTGTGAGAAAACTGGAAACATTGAGACAGTGATTAAAATAATCTATTAATATTTTCTGCTATTTAACTGTTAGGAATCTACCTGTAATCTGCAAGAAAATGCAGGCAAGAAATAACCTTGATAAGAGGGACACAAATTACTTTGAAAGGAGAGATTTCTATGACCCTTTTCACACACAAGATTCTAGAAGATAAGGATAGAAGATATCTAGAAGATAAGGATAGTTCCTCCTAACCCCCAAATCTATAAGAATATATAATTGGGAATCCAATTAGAAACCAGTCAACATGGGCCAAGTGACCAAGAGTTGCCATGGCAGTGGGGACTTGGAAATCTGATGTCACCCTGCTGTCAGTCAAAAGTCAAAAGATTGATCTGGTTGGGACTCTCTGGAAACTTCTCTGGGATCTCCAATAAAACTGGAGTGCAAGTGAATTACATTGTACTCCTCCTCTGTGATAGCACCCACTTTCTACCTTAAGAATGTCCCTTTCCCTTTTCCTAATCCTTCAATAAACTCATGCCTATTTCTCTGAGTGACATGTCTGAAATTTTCTGACTTGGTCACAAGAATCAGGGCTTGAAAAGGAAGTCTTCATACTGCCTCAATTTCTCAGAAGGCTCTAGTTTTGCAACACTGAGACATTTGTCTTTGTTTAAGTCCTAGCACTACCAGTGTGGTCTCTGGAGAAATAAACTTTCCCTCATTAAAAATTACCTGTCTCTAAAAATAAATAAATATATACATTAATAAAATTACCTGTGAACAATCCTGCTGTATATGTCCCTGTGAAAATTAAAGTCTCACATCCTCAGATGTCAGAATCCATTGCTGCCTATGGGAATCTCAGTAATTAAAAGCTGTGTATAAACTGTAAACTATGAAAGTATTGCCAAATGAGGAAAGTATTGCCTTCATGACCTTGAAGTAAAAATCCATCCCTATCTCCATTTCAAAAACAAAACTCAAAAGGTGAACTTTTTCATCTAACTCTATTTTTCTTTTTAACTTCTTCATATCCCTGGTCCAATGTACAAGGTATCATTTGTTTGGAGTTGAAATAATTAGTGGTCTACACAAACTGAAAGGAAAAGTAAATGAGTTGTCAAGTGGAGACACAAAATATATTTCTTACAACTTTATTATTGCTAAGGTATATTTTGAGCCAAGTGAATTACTTTTTAAAATTAGACCTGTATTGTTATACCTAGTAGTTGTGTTTATCCCAACATACCCTTCTTACATGCACAGAAGTCAATTTCAGTTCATGATCCCTACACTTTTCCCTCTCATCTTTCCTCCTCTCTCCCATTATCCTTCTTTTACTCTACTAGACTCCCTTTTACTCATCTGCTAATTTGTATTTGATTGATTCTTTATGTTATTCTGCCCACCAAACTCTAGAATTGGACAAAATTGCCATGAATCACAAAAAGTTGGTCTCTATTAGTAGCTTTAGGATTCACAGGCAAGAGCAAAGAAAGATATATTCTTTCTGAAAATATGCTAACTCATGAAAATATATAACTTGAGTTATATATATATGTTATAAAGATATAAAATATTTGTTATAAAAATAGAAATATTATAAAAATAAAATATATATAAAAACATATAACCCCAATAAAAATACCAAAAGATCTTTTTGTGGTTCTAGGTAAGTTCTTCAATTTTACTGAAGTGTCAGTATGTGTAAATTAATTGGTATATGTGTAGTAAATGAAACTGCACATATGTAAAATGTACAGCTTGATTAGTTTTAACATGTATGTATACTTTTGAACCCATCACCACACTCTGGATAACAAACTTTTAATTCAGTCTCAAGAGTGTTCTTTTGACTTCTACAAATAGGCAATAGCTAATTTCAATTTTGTCACAGTGAATTGTTGTTATTTTTTAGAATTTCATGTAAATGGAATCATACAGTATATATTTATTCATTCTGGGCTTTTCTTCATAGAGATTTAGATAACCATCCATGAATTCATCTTTATTGTTTAGTAGAATTCTATTGTATGGATATAACACAGTATGTTCATTTGTTGATGACCACTTAAGTCATTTTGGGCTATTACTGAAAATGTTGCTATGAAATTTCATGACATGACTTTACATGGACATATATCATTTCTTTTGAGCCAATGCCTACAAGTGAAATAACTGGATTGTGTGGTAGGTATATGCTTAACTATTTAAGCCACTGCCAAGCTTTTGTACTGTGGTAAATTTTAAAACTTTAACAGTTATACAAGAGAGTTGCTGTTGATCTTTACTGTAGCCAATAGTTCATTCCATATATTTTGGTATTAATTTTAGCAATCCTCATCTGTATTTTGTCCCATTTCATGGTTTTCATTTGCTTTCCCTGGTGACTAATAATACTAAACATGTTTTCATGTGCATATTGTTCATTTATTTTGTGAAGAATCTGATCAAATTATTTTATTCATTTTGTTATTCAATTTTTAAGTCATTATTATTGAACTTTATTTAAATATTTATAATAGAAGAATTCTGTTTATGGACACAAGTCCTCTGGCAGATATGTGTTCTGCAAATATTACGTCCCAATGTATGACTTGCTTTGCCATTTGTTCAGTGTCTTTCAAAGAAACAAAATCTATTTGATTTTGATGTTCAATTTATTGCTTTTAAGTTATATGTATATTCCTTTTAAAATCCTTTATATATTTTGAAGTTGCAGAAAACTTCCTTCTGTCAGATTTTCCTATAAATTTTTTTATGGTTTTAGACTTTACAATTAGGCCTACAATCCATTTTGAGTAAATATTTGTGCTAAGTTTATGTACTTTTATCAGCATTCAAACAGTTGTGTTTCCATATTGTCCAGATTTCTAGTGTTAATTATTGGGGAGCAGAGGGTATCGTGAGCTTATATTGCTATAACAGAGGTATGACAAAGCTAAGCAATTTAGTACTAAGGTTCAAAAAGAGAAACACCATACAAAAATAGCTAGAAAACAATTGAAAATAAAAGGCTACAGGGAAAATTAGAACTACAACATATTAAAACACTATAAAACTTGCAAACTAAAAAAAGTGTTGCTCCTGCATCAATAGGCAGGAAGAAAATGGAATATAACATCCCAAATATGATTTAATACATATAGAAATTAAGTGTTATTTTAGTCAGCTTTTTTGCTGTTGTGACTTAAAGACCCAACCAGTACAATTTTAGAGGAAAAAAGTTTATTTGAGGGCTCATGGTTTCAAAGGTCTTAGTCCACAGACGGCCAGCTCCATTCTTCAGGACTAGAGGTGAGGCAGAACATCATGGCAGAAGAGTGTGGTCAAGGGAAGCAACTTACATGGTGATCAGAAAGCAGAGAGACAGGTCTTCATTTGCCAGATACAAATATATGCCCCCAAACCACACCCAATTTCCATCTCCTTCAGCCACACCCTACCACTTCAGTTACCACTCAGTTAATCCTTATCAGGAGATTAATTCACTGATTGAGTTAAGACTTTTATAACCCAATCATTTTCCTCTGAACCTACGGGGGCCCAGCCTCCGCAAGGTGTCAAGTCCTGAGGTGAGATGAGTGGTGTCTGCGAAAATAGCACCAATGAGACACAGAGACCAGGTTTGGTGCAGCTGTGTCCGTCGGAGTTCAGACCAGCACTTTATTTATAGTGATTTACAGTCATTGATTAAAAGAAAAGAAAAGGGGGTTACAAATCATCATGAGTTATTCATAAACACAGAGTAGTCATCTGTAATTGTCTCGGATAACTGCATCAGCATCAAAGGATTTTTAAATCTTAACTAGAGACTGTAACTATAAGGGTCCTCTTGTCCTGTTCTTAAGATTAACATCAAACTAGAGATCACTAAGCTTCCTACTGTATTCTCAAAAAACATGATGAAGCTAACAAAGGTGTTTTTAACTATGAGAGTAGCATAAGACTAACAGGTCACTGTGGTAACTACACTTAAAAGCATAGCCATTGATGCACTTGTGGTCAATG
>CM053399.1:95566793-95648949 GCA_028644305.1 Xerus rutilus
CCTGCGAGAAGGCTTGACCAGCATTTGCGCTTTAGGCATGGGACTAGTTGGAGCCACAATTTCCCATAGCTCACTTTACTGAAATTGCCAGAGCAGCCTTCTACAGCCAGGTCTGAGAGTACTTCCAAATGTAATTGGGGAAACTGTGGGCCTAAATGTTCTGGATAACATATCTAAAGTGAACTATCATCAGGGGAATTTCTAGAATTACTACTAAGAAACATCATATCATTAGTACTATCCTGATGGGGATTTTCTTGTTTATTCTACTGGGTGGTCAAATGCCTCTCCTTGATTAGGACCAGGATTGACTGATCCTGTCTTTCTGGGAATTGGAATGGTGACACAAGCAAGCACAATTAATTCTGTCAAACTAAGAAGGGGCATCCCAACAAGAAATATATTGAGGAGTGCATCTCTTCACCCTGATCCATTGCAGGCACCAGAACTTTGTCAAATAGTGTCTTGAGGATTTTGGGCTATGGCATGAACCTTCTTGCACTGTCTTACATGTGAGCTTTTGGGGGACACCTCACCTCCAAACCATAACAAGTACAATGTAAAGTAGCATCTAATGTAACTGGAAAGAAAAGGATTATTTCATTTAGTAATGCTAACAATCTAAAATACCTATTTAGGAAATGAATAAATGCAATTTATATCCACACTCAGCAAAAGAATGAACTGCAACACTAAATTTTAAAATTGAAGTATTTAAAGTAAAAAAAAATGCAAAGGGGAATTCCTCTATAACCTGGATGTGTGGAAGGGTTTTCTTAATGTTGCACAAAATCCCAACACATTTTAAAAATGTTTAATAAATTTTACTACTGAATTTTTAAACATCATCACCAATAAAAATGAAATCACTACAAATGATTCTGCCTCTTTGTGGTACTTCAAGCTATTTTTCCATTTCTGCATGCTGCTATGACCTTTTAGTCTTCAAACGCTGTGCCACACATTCTGTCCTTATTTTATACTTTATTTTATAGTTGGTTCAGTGGGAGATTAAAGTACCAGTGCTTAATCTTACCTGGAACCATCTTACCTACAACTGAACTACAAATTTTATTTATATGAAGATCTAGAAAATACAAGCTCACATGTATTAAGCTAAAAAAAAGAAAAGAAAAAAACCAAAAACCAAACAAACAACAAAACAAAACAATTCTTTCATGACACCAGAAAAAGTGTGGGGAGATGAACTGAAAGCAAGCATTAGAGAACTTTTGGGCATAGTGGAAATGTTTTTCATCTTGATTGCTGTGCTGATATATACCTATGTTTGTCAAAACCCAAATTTTCTCACTTACAATAGATGTAATTTATTGCATGTAAATAGTATTATAAGGTTAATTTAGAAATTGAATAAATTTAGAAAAAAGACAAATATATAATTCAAAAAATTGATATGGAAAGGTCTGTGGGTACAAGAAAAGATGTTCAAGTGAACTTATAATAAGAGAAAATCAAGTTAAATTATATTGATGTACCATTTCTCAATTATTAGACTGACAAAAAAAACTTGAGAACCTATGGGAGAAAAGACACTTTTTTACATACTAGATAGATATGCACATTGTGACAGTCCAAATTAGGAGCATTTGGAAGTATCTAACAAAATTGTATATGGTTACTGCTCTTGTATTTTATCAGAATGATCTACAAGATGCCCTAGTAATGAGAATATGCACACGTGTTGACTTTTATAAATCAACATTTTGTAGTAAAATATTAGAAATAATATCAACATTCATAGATAAGATTTTATTATCATTTCCAGCTTTACTAAATTATAATAGCATTTAAATGACTATATCATCCATCCACAAAATGAATTTTAACTTTTAAATAATTTACATTACTTAAACAGTCAGTAAAATAAAATAAAATCCACAGAAATGGGAACAAATTTCTGAAAAGGAATACAAGTAGAACAAATTAACTAACTGTATTTTAAATTCATAATACTAAAACAGCAAGGGGGAAATAGCTTTGAATTGTAACTTTAAAAATAAAATTTTTGAGTTTAAACTATCAAAGAAAAATAATAACTTTGCCAACAAATATTATATTCTTCCTATGATTTTGTTGTTGTTTTTGCAATTCTAGATTTGCAATGATCTTAAATCACTGAGATAGCTCTCCATTAAAAACTTGAAAAAATACAAGCAAATGAAATCTAAAGGGGCAGAAGAAATGAAATAACAAAGATCACAGCAGAAATAACTGAAATATAAATTAATAAATCAACAGCAAAAGATTCAGTTAAACCCAACTAAATAAAAATTAATCAAAATCAAACAGTAATAAAACCACCTCCCTTATTTTCTGAGATCCATAGACTTGGTAAGTTTGTAACAAGATTGATTAGGAAAAAAAGGAAGATAATTACCAATATCAGAAATAAAGTGATGAAAATTTTGAAACTGGAATGGACATAAATGTCAAAAATTCCAAAACTTAAATATAATATAAAACCAACAAACTACCTAAGCTTTCTCTAGAAGAAATGTATAACCTGGATCTTTCCTTGTATTTTTTTAAATGGAATCAGAAAATCTTCATGCAAGGAGAAATCCAGATACAGATTTTCTGTGGTAAATGATATTAACCATTTAAGTAAGCAGAAATTTCAGCACTACACAAACACTTCAAGAACTTTCAGGGAGATCAAATAATTCCTAACTCCCAGCATTAGGTTATAATGCTAACCTCCCCCTCCCACCAAAACCTTACAGACATCACATAATAGAAAACTGTAAAGAAATATCCCTCTTGAATACATGCAAAATTCTAAACAAAACAAATATCTTAGGAAGGTTACATATCATGTCAAAGTGAGGTTTATTCCAAGAATTTAACAATATTATAACTATTTATTTATTTATTTGGTACTGAGGATTAAACTCAGGGGTACTTAACTATTGAGCCACATCCCCAACTCTATTTTTGTGTTTTTTTTTTTATTTAGAGACAGACTCTCACTGATTTGCTTAGCCCCTCGCCGTTGTTAAAAGCTGACTTTGAACTCGGGATTCTCCAGTCTCAGCCTCCCAAAGTGCTGGGATTACAGGTGTGTGCCACTGCTCCCAGCTAACAATGTTATAACTTTTAATAATCAATATAATCAGCAATTTTTTAAAAAACAAAGCATATTATGATAATTTTTTAAAACATTGAAAAAATACAACCTTACTTTCTCATTAAAAAACCCCAAATTCTCAACAAACCAGGAATAAAAGAGAAATTCCTAAATCTGATAGAAGATATCTATGAAAAATCTACTGCTGACATCATACTGAATGACTGTGTCCTAAGATCAATAATGTCAAAAAGGTATGCCCTCATCACTTCTGTGCAACATGTTTTTGGAGGTTTCAGGTAGTGCAATAAGGAAAAAGAAAAATTGACACTGGAAAAAAAGTAAAACTGTAGAAAATTTAACAAATCCTCAGAACAGCTACTATGATGTATATATTTAGTAAAACTTTAGGATGAAATATTTTTATATAAAAGTTAATGTATTTCTATATAATAAAAATGTGCAACCCAAAATTGAAATAAAAAAATAAATTAACAGAGAATCAAGCAAGTGAGAAATAATAATATACCTCAGAAAACACTTTTTAAAATCTCTGCACTGAAGAGAAAACTAAGAGGAGATCTAAATAAATATTGTAGCATACCAAGTCCCTGGGTTAGAAATTTCAGTATTCATATTATGACAACTGTTTTCAAATTTATCTTTATATTCAATACAATAAAAATTCATCATCAAACTGTGTGTGTGTGTAAAACTGACATCCTGATTCTGAAATATTTATGAAAAAACAAGACTTAGAATAGTCACAACATGAAAAAGATGAAAAAAAAAAGAGAACTAACAAAATCTAGTATCAACATTTATTTTAAAAATGCTGTAATAAGACAGTGTGATTTTGGCATCAAAATAAATAAGTAGAAAAATGGAATATAATAGAGAATATAGGGACATAGATCCATGTATTTGTGAAAATATTATTTTGATAACAGTGCAAAGGCAATTCAGTGGAAAAAGTTTTTACAACAAAGAGTATGGAAACAGATAAAACTATGCAAAAATTGAACTTGAATATGCAGTTCATAGCATATATCCAAGAGGTCATATACCTAAATGTACAACCTGAACTTGTGAAATCTCTAGAAGATATTTAAGAAAAATTTTTTCAACTTGTTGTAGGCAAAGCTGTGTCAGATATAAATAATCCATACAAAAATTCATTGCTAAATTGAACTGCATTTAAGTCATGAATTTTTGTCCCTCAAAAGACTCTGAAAAGAATCAAAATAATCCATAAGCAGGGAGAAAATATTTTAACCCAATTATCTCATGATTGACTTATATACAGAATATATAAAGATATAAAGAGCTTTTGAAACAATAATAAAAAAGAAAAAAAAGAGAAGCAAAATATTTGAACAGATATTTTCACTGAAAAAGATACATATAGCAGTAAGTAAAGATGCTCAGCATCATTAATCATATGAAATATGCAAGTAAAATTGCAATAAAACACCATCAACTACTATATGGAGGAATTAAGCATAACAATAATAAAAGAGTGCCCACATCAGATGTTGCTAAAAGAATGGAGGAACTGACATTCTGACAAATTGTTGCAGAGAATGTAAAATGGTACAGCCACTTTGGAAAACAATTTTACTTTTCTAAATCAATAAATGTATACCTAATATATGCTCCAGGCATTCCACTCTGATGTGTTTTTCCACGAGAAATAAAAGCATATGAGCTTATGCCATCACAAAGACTGGTACACAAATGCTTATTCTATCTTTACTCATTAAAACTCCTAGCTGGACAAAAACTAATGTTCAGCACCAGGTAAATGGGTAAACATATTATGGTGTACTCATACCATGGAATGCTACTACAATAATTGTAGATACTGTTACATGTAACAGCATGGACAAAACTCAAAATAACTGTGCTCAGTAAAATAAGCCTCATGCAAAAGAGTAATTACCTATATGATGTAATCTGTATAAAATTCTTGAAAATGAAAACAAATCTTTAGTAACAGAAAGCATAGAGGAATAGATTACCAGGAATCTATTACCAGGAATCTAAGGGCCACCAGAAACATTTAAGGATGAAGAATATATCCACTGAATTGACTGTAGTGATGGTATCATGAGTGTATACATATGTCAATCAACACTTATCCAGTTATATATGTTAAATGCATACTGTTTGTACACATTTGTCTATTATGCCTCAATAAAGATATTCAACATAAGAAAGAAATGGAGAAGTATAATAGTTGAGCTTGATCAGTTTTTAAGTTGCTATTCTTGTTTTCACAAGGAATATTGAGAAATGGGTGGGATGCATGGACAGATATGTTAATTCCATGAGTTTCTCCACAAGAAAGCATGGGCCCTGGAAATGGAGTTTCCTTTTTGGCAGTGGAGGGCTGGAAGAGGAATAGCAGGAAACTTAGGCTTTGAGTGGATGAGGTTGTTTGGCATGATCATTACCTACTCTGTAAGTCATTCTCACAAGAGATCAGTTATCACACTGAGAAATACGGTCTGTAAGTGGAGTAGGAAGAAATAGGGAGCAGAAGAGAATTAGTTAAGCTGCCTCCTAGGAACATGTCCATGATTCAGTCTCTTGGGATTAAGGAAAATCTATCACCTATGAAATTGAATTTTTTAAAGGTCAAATTGTTTGTGTATTTTCCTGAGATATATATTCCTTTCTGAAAACAACCTCACTGGCCTACTATGAACTTATTATTTTACTATTTATGCTGGCTTTTTAATTTTTATAAAGGAACAAAAAAAGCGGGGGAGGACCTATGAAGAGACTTCAAACTAGCCAAGTATATACACCTAGTTTTTGAATTTTTCCTATGATTAAGTGCTAATATTATTATTGTGTTAAGCCTGGTCTGGTAGGACTTACACTTAGTGTTACAAAGCTAGTTATATGAGACAGAAGGAGATGAATGCAAACTTGCCCCAACTAAAGGGAAAATAATCTACTCCAGATTTTCTCAATAGGGAAGGAAATAGGACATGAAAGTTTAACTCAGAAAAATATTTTTAAGTAAACATGTCCATGCTTATCAAGGACCAATGAATCCTAATATTTTGGCATAGTTTGCTCAAGAAGTAGGAGTGTTTGTGTGTATGTGTGTATGCATGCATATTTGCAAAAACTTTAATAAACTGGGCAGCTGTATTAGAGGAAATAGAGGAAGAGGGAAATTTTTGAATGTTAATTTTAAGAAACAAGGAAGTTAGTTTTAAGGAAAAGAAGGGGCCAAGTGATTGCCATGACCCTTAGTAGTCATGTCTGCTATCTCTGGGGTAGGCCACATCTCTTTCTCATTACTTTACTCAGAACATTTTTTACATCCTTATTCCTCAAGCTGTAGATCAAGGGATTCAGCATGGGGATTATTGTGGTGTAGAACACACAGGCCACCTTCTCCTGGACCATACTGTGGTTGGATGCTGGCTTGAAATACATAAATATGATGGATCCATAGAAGACCCCAACAGCTGTGAGATGAGAACCACAGGTACTAAATGCTTTGGACCTGCTCTCAGCTGAGGGTATTCGAAGAATGTTGGTGAGTATGAAGGTATAAGAGATGGCGATGGGCCCAGTTGTTGCCAACACATTGAATCCACCTATGAGTATCACCAGAAGCTCGTTGAAGTAGGTGCTAGAGCAAGACAGCTGGAGGAGGGGAATTATGTCACAGAAGTAATGGTGGATGACATTCTCCCCACGGAAGGAAAGCCTGGTCATGGAGGAAGTGTGGGCCACAGCTCCAATAGCTGCCATGATATAGACCCCTGTCACCAGCGCACTGCATGCCTTTTGGGACATGGTGACACTGTACAGCAGTGGATTACAGATAGCTGCATGTCTATCATATGCCATGGCTGCCAGCATATAGCCCTCAGCAATAGCAAATGTGCAGTAGAAAAAGAGCTGTGTCATGCATCCAGAATAGGAGATAATATTTTGTTCCCATATAAAGTTTCCTAGCAGTTTGGGGGTAACAACTGAGGAATAGAAGAAATCTAAGAATGACAAATTACCAAGAAAAAAGTACATGGGAGTTTGGAGCTTGGAATCAATAGTGATTAGGAGGAGCATACCCAGGTTTCCCACTACAGTAATCCCATAGACCCCTAGAAACAGGAGAAACATGGGTAGCTGGAGCTCTGGTTGATCTGTTAATCCCTGGAGAACAAATTCTGTCATGGTGGAAAAATTGCATCTGGTCATTTCCTCTAGGAAACAGGCTGTGAACCTAAGACAAGGAAAAAACCTCAGAAAGTAAGAAAGCTCTGTTCCCATGGTGGGAAACTGTTTTATTCCTGGTGTGACAGAAGAAAAGAAAGGATGATTATCAAATGAGAACAGTTTAATGTTTTCTGTTAATAACAAAGAAGAGAATTATATAGTTTTTCATGTCAGATTTGAGTTTCTTTTAGTCAAGGAATATTATAAGGTATATAGAAACAAAGAACAAGTATGGAATAATCTTAAGTAAATTAGAAACTATCAGAACCGGTCAGGGCTGCTGCCCTGTTTTTATCCTCGGAGACCACACTGGTGTCTGGAGCAAACAGGCACTCCACAGTTTAGGTTAGAGCTGTAACTTCACCTGACCTCTTCAGACTAACGCCTGCTGGGATCCTCCATGCTGCTAATAACAAGGTTAAATCAATTGTTAAGAAGGTAACGTCTGGGCTAGTAACAGACCTGCATGTGCACTGGGTAGTTGTTTACTGTAGAATAAACAAGAACTGGGGAGAGAATACGTATCTTAGGGTGAGGGTTCGAGGTCACAGAGAAAAGCACAGCAATTTTGATGCTCCAAGTTTTCAAATTGATTCTGAAGTTCTGTTATTCAAACAAGTGGGTATTTCATCATATAATTTTATTTCAAGGAAGAGCTTTGGAATACATTGTGGGTACATTTTAAGACTGATGAAATAAAGAGAAAGAGAAGAGATATCTTTCTGTGGTTCTACCCACTGCATGTTGCAGGCAAGAGTAAATTTGTTTCCTACAACTCCAGTAGCATTGGGTGAACTAATATCCATATGTATTTGAGCTAAGTAGCTTTACTTTGAATACAAATTTGCAATTATCCATAAGTACCTATTTTACAATGAAAGCTTTAAGGAAATGGGACATTTCCTACAGATGCACTTACCTGAATGCTGCAAGGAGTAGAACTGTTGCTCCAACTTGGTTTTTGTTTGCCCTCTTTCAGTGTGAGATGAATTCACACAGTTGGCGTTATGAAAAATATGCCCCACCCGGTGCCTTGCTGATCTTTTTGGAGAGTGATTGATGAGCACTGAAAATCAAATGGACCATATTGCAAACAAAGGAAAAATAGAGCACCTTCTGACCATTTCTAATGCTTCCCTCATGCTCCAGCTGTGTCACTAAGTCACTGTATGACTTTTGGAGTCACTTTACCTTTGCTTTTCTGTGAAAGAATGGATTTGTGACGAGGCTTTCCTTGTACAGTATCTCTGAAATTTAATGACACTGAGTGAGCAATTATAAGATTACCATTCACCACTATAACCTGAACAGCCCTTTCTAAGCAAGGGAATACTTTGATTCATTGTTTATAGGTGTTTGGCCTCCAAGGAAATTGATAAGAATATTCTCTGAGGACCACAAGATCCAGGGAAGAGAGTAAAATTCTCCTGGGAGGAGAAACACAATAAACTCTATTTGCTTTTTTACAGCAATGAGTTGAAAATGAATGTTTACATAAAAAGTGCATTTGTTTAGCAGCTTTATTCATTATTATCAATAGTTGGAGGTAAACAAAATGTGAGTCAATAAGTAATGTGCAGTGCATATAGACAATGGGATATTATTAGTTAATGTTTAGAAATGAGCTACCAAAGCACAATCAGGCATAGAGAAAATTAAGAGCACATTTCTAAGTGAAAAACAAAACAAAACAAAACAAAACAAACAAAGGAACTGAAGAAAAGCATACATATTATTTGATTTCAACTATGTGACATTTTGGGAAAAGTAAAACTATGAAGACAGCAAAAAGATAAATGGTTGCCAACAACTTGGGTGGAGGGAAAAAGAGATGGATAGCACAGGGGAATTTTAGGGCAATAAGGCAAATTTGTGTGGTACGGTAGTGGCAGATACATGCCATTGTATAGTGGTCAAACCTTGTAAAATATAGAACATGAAGAGTGAACCCTAATATAAATGATGTGCTTTAGTTAGTAGTAATGTAACTATATTCACTCATCAGTTTAAATGAACATACCATGAAAAATATTACTAAAAGGAGAAACTACTTGGGTTGTTGGAGGTCAGAAGTGGTATATTAAATCTCTGTATTCTTTGCTGACTTTTGTAGCCTAAAATTTCTCTGGAAAACAAAATCTTTTCAAAATTACATCTCTTTCTTTTTCTCCCCTCTGTGTTTTGGATGTTTCTTTCATTTATTCATTCAGGACACTAAGGAACATTTCAACAGTAATGATTCTCTTCTTCAACTTATTTGGATTGTTTTAATTCCAAGAGATCTTTATATTAAGATGCACTTAATATTCAGTGTGGTAAAATTTTGAGAGATAATACAGAATTCATGTACAACATGACTGATTTCTTGGCTCAACAATCTGAAAAACAAAACAAAGTACAGTAACATCAATTACCACTTCCAAAGCAAATTACAATTAAAATCAGTGAAGTGGAGAGAAGCTGTCCTATTCTCTGTTGTTTAATTTCCTGGTATTCTGCACAGGGAATAGATGACTGCTTTCTAGCACTTTACTTTTGTGGTCAAGCTTATCATTTAAAAATCTTTTTATAATCACTTTATTTTTATGAAAATAATGTATGATAATTTCAAAGACATTTAAATGAGACAAATAAGTGAAATAGAAGAGAAATAAGGGTCACCCATGTTCAACTGCCATAGATTTTGACTGTTTTAATTCCAAGAGATCTATTTTTAAATGCTGCATTTAATATTCAGTGGCATGAGAACCAGAGTTCAGACAAGGATATTCCCAGAGGAGATAAATATATATAGGAGTTTGGCTCCCTATATCTTATCTATTTTATTTTTCCTTGAAATTCTTATTTATAAAAATTCATGTATTTATTCATCCAATAAATATGATTTGAGCAACCACACATCATTTATTGTTTTAGGAACTGGAAAAAAGCATACAAGACAGACATGGCCACTGTGGCCACAGACCTTACATTCTTGATGGGGACATATATTATCCAGATATTCTTAGAATTAAGTGTTAAATTTTAACTATGATGATTGTCATGAAGGAGATGCATAGGTTTCTATGAATTCATATGCCACAAGACCTTATACATTTTGTTCCTAGGAACCTGGAAGAAGATGATTTATAGAACTTAACGAAATTTTATCCCAGAGATCACAGAAAACTATCCAATTGTTTAGTATTATTTTGGAGCATATTTGTCCAGATTTCCTAAGTCTCAGTATAATGGTTTTCTTCTGATATCTTTCAGAGTGAAGAGTGAACATACTAGAGGGACAATAATATTATTTCAACTTCATCTCTTCCTGTTGTTTTCAACACTGGTCCAACTTTTTGTTTTCAGCTTAGTTTGGGTCCGAATATAACTGCAGAACTCTATGTTGATGTGAAAGTTACTCAGGTAATATATTTCCCTTAGAAATGTGTAAGTGTAATTGGGACTGGCCTTAGTCAGGATCAATTTTCCTTTGTTTTCTAACTGCTTTTCGGTTTCCTTCCTGAAATCTAGAATCAATTTGCTTTATTTCTTGAACCAATTTTTTTTTCAATAATGTGTCCATATACAAATAAAATGTAGATACTTTAAAAAAACTTTTTTAGATGTTGATAAACGTTTATTTTATTCATTTATTTATATGTGGTACTGAGAATCGGACTCAGTGCCTCACACATGCCAGGCAACCCCTCAACTGCGCCACAACCCCGGTCCCTAGATACTTGTTCTTGAAAGGGCTTTTTATAGTAAAGACGTCCTGATCATCAACATGGGTTGAATGTATCCTCATCCAAACTGACTCCTCCCATGAATTTCCATAGCTTTCGAGATTTCATCCCTATCCTTTCAATGACTGACATAAAAAACTTTGGAGAAAATTTTCTTCTCTTCCTATCTATATCCAAGCTACTCATAGATATTAACACTTGACCCTCAAGATGTATCTGGAATTCTGCCTCTTCTCACTGCTGGTATGAACATACATTGCTGGTATGAACAAAGGCTGCAAAGGTTCCCACTGAATACACATTGGTGACCAATAGCAAACAGACTCTGTGGGGCATGGAGACACTATAGAGTGTCAACGTAATGATTGTATGCCATGGCGGTCAGCATGTAGGAGTCGTTAATACCAAAGAAGCAGAATACAAAAAGCTGCAGAATACAAAAGGACATAAAATTCCTCTGTGACACAAAGCTCACCAATATCTTGGGGATTATGACAGAAGAGACAGAGATCTATGAAGGACAAATGACTGAAAAGTAAGCGTGAAGCTGAAAGCTGATCCTGATTAGAATAACCAAGTCCAAGTTTCCCATCATCAAGACCACACAGATCAATAGAAACAGAAAGAAGAGAGGGAGCTGGAGGTTTGAGAGATCTGCTAATCCCTCAAGGACAAATACAGTTGCTGAGGAATGATTCCCTGTGCCCATTCTCCCTGTTGTGATAGGTGAAGTGGTGCAAGGAGAACGTTCTCTATAAACAAACATTGTCCTTCGGTAACATTTAGCAGTTTGAGATTTTACAAGTGATATAATTTCCAACTGACCCAGAATTTTATATTCTAAACCCAACATCAAAATTGATTCTACTGTCATGTACTCAAAGGAGACTGAGGAGAAAGAAAGCAATTAGCCAAGCAAGGTGCTACAGTGATTGAGATCTCTCGTGTGCCAGGTGAAGGTGATGAGCATGATATACAAGACTTCATTACATGTTCAAAACCACCCAAAAAGGAGATAGAGCTTTGTTTCCACTTTGCAGATAGACTGAAGGTCAAACAGGAAAGAGATTAAGTAAGCACTTGCTTTGTGTCAAAACCTTGAAAGTAATGTTATTTTCACTATTTGATAAATGAGTTTATGTAAAATTTCCAGTTACCTAGTCAGTGTGAGAACCATGACTATTGTCTAATTAATTTACAAATCAATGTGCTCTGTAAACCAATATTTTTCTGAATATGAACATGATATGGTAACTTCTGCCAGTTTTAGTTATTATGCTACTCACTATTATTATTTCTAAATCATATACTCTAATGATTTTACTTTCTTGTTGTTAGAGACTATTAGTCTATTGTATACTTTGATAAACGTTGAAAGGAGTTTTGCTTCTTGTTTACATAGGATTATATTGTTACTTCAGTAGCCTTAGGAGAAAATTAAAACAGAAATAGAAGACATCCATATGCACGTGCACACACACACACACACACACACACACACACACACAAAGTTATCCTTTGAAAAAACCACCTCAATTCCTACAATATGAACTTGTTATAAAACCACAAAGCAAAGCAATTGAGCAATCATACTCTTCCTTTAGATCTTCAATTTCAAAAATCATGTGGAATAAGAACATTTTTCTTTGAAGAGAATGTGGAAAATACTAAGGAAATAGGCCTATGGTTATGAAGACTGGGATGAAACATGATTGAGCATAGCAAGGCCTGGTGTGGCACCAGTGGCACTTTGCAGCAAGTAAAAAGAAGATTCATGTAATAGTTTAGATATGAGGTGTCTCCCAAAAGCTCCTGTGTTAATGCAGAAATATTCAGAGATGAATTGATTAGAGTATGAAAACTGAACATAATCAGTCCATCCTAGTTTGAATGAACTGACTGGTGGTAACTATAGGTGGGAGAGCATGGCCAGAGGAGATGGGTCACTGGGGGTATGCCCTGAAAGGATGCATCTTCCCTGTGGATCCTTACCCTTTCCTTCTTTCTTCTTCCTGGTCACCATGAGCTGAGCTGTCTTCTTCTGCCTTGCCCTTTCACCATGATGTCCTGTTTCATAGTGGGCTCACAGCAATGGATTTGGCTGACTATGGACTAAATTTCTAGAACCATGAGCCCAAATAAACTATGTTGATGAAAAGCAGAATGACAGTCTGTAAAATAACATTTGGATATTATGTAAGTAATCTTATTCTCTAATATTTCCCAAACATAACTTTCTCTAGTCAAAGCATAAGGGGATGAATAGATAAAGATGGTGAGAACACAAGTTTATGAGGATAATTCTATAACATGGGCCTACTGTACTAGATCCCCACATGCTTTCTTTGCTAAAAAGCAATCTGTCTGCAGCCCCTGTGGTCTGAGGGAACAGGAATGTCACATTCCCCAACAAACTGATGCAGGGGGTGAAATGCCTAGCTGTCAGTGTAGGTAATGAATGATGGGGATTTACAAGATGAGGAGCTGGTTATTCAAGAAAAGACAAGTTGCTAACAGCTAACACTTCCTGGGATTGCACTTCCAAACACAAGGGATTACTCCTGGGCTGCTGCTTCTTGCCCTTAGACATGTATATGGAGAAGAAAGAGAAAGTGCTGTGGGAGATTCTAGGGGACTATAATATAAGAATGAGATACATACACTCCCAAAGGTACCCAGCTATGGGCCCCACTTCTCTCCAGAGAAGTTTATCCCTTTCCCTTTCTTAAAATTTGCTTTCTACGTTTGACATTTCTCAGGTGATTAAACTTTAACACTGGGGAAACGAGGACCTGTTCCAGATCTCCAAGATTGGTATCAAAACCAAGCTCACCAGTATTTCACAGATATCTCTCTTTTCTCTCCATAGTTTTGCTATTATTCCTGTGCCTGTACCTGTTTATACTTTCAGGCAATAGTCCACTTTTTTTCAAGGCATTTAAAAAGTCTCACTCTACAGGTAGATTCTCTGAGTCCGTATAGTTTATTTTGCTGTGACTTCTTCCCTTCTCCAAACACATTTTTCTCTCTTTAAGAAATGTATCATAACTTGTTGTGTTATAGCTGCCTTTTAGTCATGTGAGGTGGTAAAGAGCTCAGATTTTAAGGTTGAATGAAACTAGATTCATTTTTAGGCATTGTTGTAGGATAGAAGAGGCTGAACACTGAGGAATTAGCAGGAAGCAGGTTTATTGGCTGCAGTCAGGTCCAGAGAGGAAGAAGGCTTTTGCCATAATCAATCAATCCCTCTGTACCCTGAGTTCAGAAAGTTTTAGAACTTTATACCTGATGTGTAGGGGGAGGGGCTTAGAGGCTCATAATCTGCAGAAGTCCACATAAAAGTAGTTTTTTTCTATTCTTCTGGGCACCCAACTCAGGCCAGGTTTTTACCAAAATAACCCCAAGGACACTTTCTGTGAAAATCAGTGCCTGGGAAAGGAAGAATCTTCTGCTTCCACCAGGTGTGCCCCCTCTCCTTTGAAAGGCAAATGCCTCTGTGAATGCCTTGGGAGAGTCTTTCTTATTCCACTCTACTTCTGCAAACACACCCCCACCTGAACATTCTTTTGCAGAAATTCTTGCTGAGAATCTACAAACAATTATGGTGAGGGTCTCTGGAGAAGCTTAATTAAGATTTTCTGTGGAGGAGGGGATGCCACTACAGCATGGCCTTCTCCTAATCTCTGAAGAGATTGCTTCTCCCATGTAATCTTAATGGAAGGATGATTTCTATAATATGTAGCATTTACAGTGGCCCATTCATTTATTCAGCCAATACTATACTGAAAGTCTTCTGCTGGGAAAATACAATATTGAATGACACAAATTCCTGCTCTCATGACTTACATTCTAGATAAATTTCCCTTCTCTTTTCTCAAGATTACATATCCATTGAAGTCCTTCTTAGCTCACCTTGAAGAACAATAAGACTTCTTGGGTATTAACCAAAGTTAGACCCAACACAGGCCCCTTTGCCCTTCCATGTTAATTTTGGAATTCAATTTTAAATGTTTAAAAATATTATGGAACTTTGATTTGGTTTATGTTAAATGTATTAGGCTTTTGGTGATACTTGACAGGTTAATAATATTGAATGTTTCAGTCTCTGAGCACAGCATAACTCTGGGTTCATTAATGTGTTTTAAAATTTCTTTGAGAATGTCATAACTTTTAATGTATGAACATTCATCCCTCTCATCAGATTATTTCCTATTTTTCAGTCTTTTTATGATATTAATTTTCAATTTTGTTTGCTCATTTCTAGCACATAAAATACAGTTGACTTTTTTTTATATTGTGCCTATATCCTGCATTCTTGTGAAATTTCCATGTTAGTCCTAGTATCTTTTTTTAAATTTTATGGATTTTCTATATAGATGCTCATGTCTTCTTTCTTTCCATTCAGGATGCTTCTTTATTTTTGACTCATTGTACTGACTAAATCCTACAATAAAATGTTGGATAGACATGGTGGGAAAAGACATCCTTTTTTTGTTCCCGACATTAGGGGAGAGCATTCTGACCTTCATTGTTAAGAATGATACTAGCTGGGTGCACTGGCACACATCTGTAATTCCAGCAACTCAAGAAGCTGAGGCAGGAGAATCACAAGTTCAAAGCCAGCCTTAGCAACTTGGCATTACCCTAAGCATCTTAGCAAGGCCCTACTTCAAAAAAATAAAAATAAAAAGGGCTGAAGTGTAGCTCATTGGTTAAGCATCCCTGAATTAAATCCCTGGTAATAATAATATAATAACAATAATAATGCTAACTGTAAATCCTTTATTCTTTATTGAAAAAATTGTAATTTTCCTTATAGTTAGTAATATGAGGCATTTTTTTGTATACCTATATAACTGCTAGCTATTGTATATCTTCTGTTGAATGTCTTTTCAGGTCGTTTTCCCATTTTTAAAATTGAATTATTTGTTTTGTTACTATTAAGTAGTTGAAGTTTCTTATCAGCTGGTATTATCTCCTTACAGATAAATTGTTTTCAAATATATTTTCTCCAAAACTCTGGGTTGTTTCTACTCTGACAATCATTTGATTTGTTGTGCAGATGCTTTTTAGTCTGATACTATTCTCTTTTCCCATTTTTGCTTTTGCATTTGGGGTTAGTTTCAAGAAAGAATTTCCCCCTATATTTTTTCTATTAGTTTTTCACTTTGGGGTCTTGTATTTAGGTATTTTATTCACACTGGGATGATTTTCTATAAAGTATGAGATAAAAGTCCAGTGTAGTTTGTCTACATGAGGAGATCCAGTTTTTCAAACTATTTCTTGAAGAGACTCTCTTTTTATCATTATAGATATGCTATGTCTAGGTATAGTTTTTTTCCCCTTCATTTATCCGTCTTAGTATTCTTTGAGATTTTGGGATTGATGCTTTAGTGCCCAAAATTAATTTTGGGAAATTATCAGTTGTTTGTTCATATATTTATTGCTTTCTTTGTTTCTTTTTCTGATACACAATATATATGGTATAATTTTAGGATCAAAATTCAAAACCTTCAGAATAAGATAAACATCCAGATACAGAAAGCTTCAGAACTCCAAACAGACAAGGTCAACAATAACAAACAACAACAACAACAAAATCTCTAAATGCCTAACATATAGAGCAAAGATATAATTTTAAAAGCTTGAAGAGGAAAGCATATCCTGTCACATTTAGAGGCAAATCAATCATAATTACTTCTGCTTTCTCAACACAAACTCTAAAAGCCAAGGGGGCCTACAGTGATGTTTGCCATGTCCTGAAAGAAAGTAGCTGTCAACCAAGATTGCTGTCTAGCAAAAATATCCTTCAAAATTGAAGAGAAAATAAAAACCTCCCAAGGTAAGCAGAAAGTAAAAAATTCATAATTTCTTAATCAACACAAGCAGAACCTGCTTAAAGAAATACTCCACATAGAAAAAAAAAAAAAAAAAAAAAGCAAATCCCGGAGCTCACAAATGAACAAATATCAGTGGAAGAGTAGTGAAGCCAATGAGAAACAGGACCAAATTAAACATTAAAAATAAATCAAAATGGCAGGAATTAATAAAGATCTTTCTACAATATCATTGAATGTAAATGATCTTAACTCTAATCAAAAGATATAGGCTGGAAGAATGGATTAGAAAATAATATCTAACTATATGATGCTTTCAAGACACTTGCCTTACAGGTAATGACAGTCATACTGAAAGTAAAAGAATGGAAATTGATATACCATGTAAATGAAGTCCACAAACAGGCAGAAGTATATAGTCTCATATTCAAAAATAAATATTAGTCAGAAGAGACAAAGGAGGTCACTTTATACTGGTAAAAGGAATGATACAAGAAGAAGATATAATGATAGAAAATATTTATGTCTCTAATGTTGGTGGACCTAATTACATAAAAGAGACTCTACTATAATTAAAGTCTCAAATAGACCTCAGTACAATAATACTGGATGATTTTAGCACACCTCTCTCACCAATTGGTAAGTCATCTATACATAAATTAAGTACAGACTCTTTGGACCTGAAAAATAAATCAAATGGACTTAAGAGACACCTACAGAGTATTTCATCCAATAAAAACTGAATACACATTCTTCTTAGTGAATCATGAAACCTTCTCCAAAATAGACCATATTTTAGGTCACAAAACAACTCTTAGCAAATACAAAAAAAAAGATATAATTCCTTACATCTTGTAAGATCATAACAGTATGAAATTATGAATCAACATCATAGAAACCTACAGAAACTATACATAATCTGGAAATTGAACAATACAGTTTTGAATGATAAAGGCATGATATAAAAAATTAAGGGGGGAATTTAAAAATTATTGGAATCAAATAAGAATAGTGATACAGCATACCAAAACTTCTGTTTTAAAAGGAATTTTTTTTTTTTTTTGGTACTGGAGATTGAACTCAGGGATACTTGACCACTGAGCCACATCCCCAGCCCTATTTTGTGTTTCATTTAGAGACAGAGTCTCATTGTGTTGCTTAGTGCCTTGCCATTGCTGAGGTAGGCTTTGAACTAGCAATTCTCCTGTCTTAGCCTAAGAGGAAATTTTATAGCTATGAGTCCCTACATAAGAATATCAGGGAGATCCCAAATTAACAACATAAAAATGCATCTCAAGACCCTGAAAAGAAGAGCAAATAAATTCCAGTCGAAGACAACACAATTAAGATAAGAGCCAAATTTGCCAGTAAATGGATGGAACAGAAGACTATCATGCAAAGTAAAATAAACCAATCCCCCAAAACCTAAGGCCAAATGTTCTCTCTAATATGTGGATGCTAAAACACAATAAGGGGGGGGGGTCAGATAAAAGTTAATTGAAGACAAAGAGGAATGAAGGGAAAGGAGGATGGGAATAGGAAAGACAGTAGAATCAGACATAATTTTCCTATGTTCATATGTGGATACACATCCAGTGTAACTTGACATAATATATAATCACAAGAATGGGTAGTTATATTCCATGAATGTATAATATGTCAAAATATACTATTCTCATGGATATCTAAAAAGAACAAATTTAAAAAAATTTTAAAGATCAGAACTAAAATCAATGAAATAGGGAATAAAAAAGGATCAATTAAATGAAGAGTTAGTTCTTTGAAAAGATAAACATGATTAAAACTTTAGTCAAATGAGAGAGAAGGAGAGAGAGAAAGAAGGAGAGAGAGAAATATCAACATAGACATCACAGAAATCCAGAGGATTGTTTTGGACTGTTTTGAAAACTTACACTCCAATGAATTGGAAAATCTAGAAGAAATGAATACATTTCTATATACATACAACCTGCCACAATTGAATCAAGTGTACATAGAAAATTTAAATAGACCAATAACTAGCAATGATATTAAAGCAATAAAGAAAAGGCCTTCCAATAAAGAAATGCTTGTGACTGGATGACTGAATTCTACCAAACTTTTAAAAGAAGAACTAATATCAACACTCCTCAAATTATTCCATAACATAGAAATGGATGGAACACTTCCAAATTAATTCTGTGAAGACAGTATCACACTACTATCAAAACCAGATAAGGGTACATCAAGGAAAGAAAACCATAGACCAATATCCCTGATGAAGGTAAATGCAAAAATCCTAAGTAAAATATTGCCAAATCACATTTAACAACATATTAAGAAGATTGTACATTATGACCAAGTTGGGTTTATCCCAGGGATGTAATGATGGTTTAGCATATGCAAATCAAAAACTATAATTCTTCACACAAATAGAATTAAGGACACAAATCACTTGGTCATCGCAATAGATGCAGAGAACACCTTTGGGTAATGGTGGTTTAATTTTTTCCAGCACATCCTGATAGGTGCATATAGGATTTCCTTAAGTGTTTTCTCTGAGAGACAGGAAGATGGAGAGTTTATATAGTGTTCTGCCCCACTGGGTAAGGCAAAGCATAAGGGCAAGAAACACAGGTGCTGACTTGTGGAAAGGCCAAGTGAGCACTTGGTGTGTAGAGAAGTTTCCAGAGTGAAAGTGAAAAGCTCATGTTGCATATTTCAAGTGAAACACCTCAATGCAAACTCGGTCTTGGCTTACACAGGACTCACAAAAGTGGCTCACATCTGCTGAAATGGGAGGCAGTCAGAAAATGAGACATGGAAAACCGTGAGATTTTTGTATGATCATCAATAAATATCTCTGTCCTATGGAACTTATAGTTCATTGAAACAAGGAAACTAGAAAGAGTAAATATTTAAATGATCACATGATAATCAGAAGCAGTACAGTCTAAAGAGAAATAGCCATTTCTCCTAGAAAAAATAGAGGGACTATATGGAAAAGTGATTTAGGTTGATTTTCAAAGATGAGTTTCCTGAGGAAGTAATTTTAAATACCCACCCTTGAGAGATATGTTTTAAAGACAGATTCTGGTACCTTTTTTTGCTGATTATCTTGTGGTAAACTAGTCATAGTAAATAAGCCAATAGCTTAAAGAAATCATTTAACTCAGCTTCAAGTGGAAGAAATAAATTGATAGTAGGATTCACCTAGGCTCGATTCAGAGTCCACAACCAATTGAGTATGTACTCATCCTTTTTAGTGTGCTTAATTTTTAGTGTGCTTAATTCTATATATGACATAATTTTAAAGTTTCTGCACACAGCCCTCTAGAGTGTCAGTCTCTCTTCTTTCAGCTAAAAGTGTGAACAAACCATAATTTGAATGACCAAAAGTTTATAAATAGTCATGTATAGATAAAGTAGGCTACATTACCTGGATTATATGCAAAGTAACATATCTAACCTTACCAAAAAAAAACCCCAAAAAACAAAAAACAAAAAAAAAACAATAAAGTATCTTCTGGCTGTAGTAATACAGGTTATTGTATATAATAATATGACATACTTTCTTTTTTAACAATTTTATTTATTTATTTATTTGTTTGTTTATTTTTGGTACCAGGGATTGAACTCAGGGTTACTTGACCTCTGAGCCACACCCCCAGCCCTATTTTGTGTTTTATTTAGAGACAGAGTCTCACTGAGTTACTTAGCACCTCACCATTGCTGAGGCTGGCTTTGAACTCAGTGATTCTCCTGTCTCAGCCTCCCACAGTGCTGGAATTACAGGTATGCGTGACCAAGCCTGGCTGTGTATTTTATATATTTTTAAATTCACCAAACAGCTACATAGGAAAGAATTTTCTAATGGCAATTTGGGCAGAATTGTGTTCTGTTCTGGGCATGAAGAATTGCTGGGTTATTTGGGTTCCAGTTATCATTCTACCACCAGATTCGCTAGCAGGACACATCAGGTGTAAAACATACTTTTTTTTTTAATCTATGTCATGTACTTGAAAATCAAGAAAAAAACATGTAGCAGTAGCAGCGGTGTTCCAGAGCAGGAAGACTGTGCTGTTCTGGAGCGGCACCGGCCAGAGTGATGATTCTGACATTTGGGATGATACAACGTTAATAAAACTTATGACAAAGCTGTGGCTTTCTTTAAGCATGCTCTAAAGCATGGTGACCTTTGTGAAACTTCAGATAAACCAAAGGGCACACCTAGGCAAAAACCTGTTAAGAAGAATAAAAGCCAGAAGAATACTACAACTCCCTTGAAGCAGTGGAAAGTTGGTGACAAGTGTTTTGTCATTTTGTCAGAAGATGGCTGTATTTACCCAGCTACCATTGCTTCAGTTGATTTTAAGAGAGAGACCTGTATTGTAATTTACACTGGATATGGAAATAGGAGCAAAATATGATCTGCTTTGCCCAACCTCTGAAGTAACTAATAGTATAGAACAGAATGCTCAGGAGAATGAAAATGAAAGTCAAGTTTCTACAGATGAAAGTGAAAACTCCACTAGGTCTCCTGGAAATAAACCAAATAACATCAAGTCACAAGCAACTCCACGGAACTCTTTTCTCCTTCCACCGTCACCAAAGCCAGGGTCAGGATTGGGACCAGGAAAGCCAGGTCTAAAATTCAGTGGTCCACCACTAACCTCCACCACTCCACTTCCTATCATGTTGGCTACCTCCATTTCCTTCTGCACCACCAATAAATATCCCACCACCTCCCATATGTCCAGATTCTCTTGATAATGCTGATGCTTTGGGAAGCACGTTACTCTCTTGGTAAACGAGTGGCTATCATATTGGCGATTATATGGGTTTCAGACAAAATCAAAAAAGAAAGGAGGTGCTCACATTTCAATTGAGAAGTAAGTCTGCTATCATTATAAAATTGAATCTTAACTTTTGTATAAATTTTATGACTTGTGAAAACTGATGTTTTTTGAATATTTAAAAAATTGAAATGTTTAACAATTAAAAAGTTAAAGATATTTTGATGCCAAAACTATTACATAAAAATTTGATCAACACTCCCACTAGAATTATCTTGGTGTCAGAATGTCATCTCACCAAACACTTGCTTGTGGGTCATGTAGACAAAAATGTACTTTACAAATAGAAAAACAAAGGATCCTCAGGATTTGGTGACACTGCATTACTAGCAGTGGTCAGATGGTCAGGCAGCTGTTTAATTTGTGATGCAGTATAAAGTGTACTACATTATCTCTGAAGTGTCTTTGTCAGGAAAGTTTAACTGAAATCTAATAAAGTCTTTAGGTCTGATTTCCCATTTGCAGGGAGTATTAGAAATAGAGCAACAAGTTCAATGATATTACTAAAGAAGCTCTCAAACAGGTTTAGAATATGAAGCTACAGAAGATAACGGGCTTTGTTTCTTCAAAATGTCAGTGTCAAGAAAGAAAAAAGGACTTGGGTTGGGTGATTATTCTTGATTAACAGTTACTTAAGAGACACAACAGACTAACATAATGTGAGATCTTTTCTGATACTAGGGATTAAAGCCTTGTGCAAGCTAAGCAACCGGCTCTACCACTAAGCTATGTCTCTAGTCCCTAGCGTAAGAGGAGTGAATGGATCTGGTTTGAAAAGCTATTTGCAAAAACCTTGTGTTGGAAGCAATGAGGAAATTTTGAATATGGATTGGATTTTAATTAGATCATTTCTGATTTTGTGAGCTGTGATAAAACTTTTTTTATGGAGCGATCGATTTCTTTTAATTAGTACACTGAAGTATTCAGGAATGGAATGTTATAGTGGCTGTAAAATATTTTTTAAATGCTTTCACTAAGTGTGTTTGTTTATGAAGAATATATGGCAAAATGTTAATCTAACTGGTGTATATGTGGATATTCACTATACCATTTTCTCATTTTTCATATGTTTAAAAGTATATAATAAACATTTAATTTTTAAAAATCAGCAAATTTTTTTAAAAAAGAGAGAAAATATTCATTGCTTTAGGGATTCCTTCTTTGTTGACAGGATTTAATGAATGAAGAGATCAGTTATTCACAAGTGGTCACACCTGTACTAGAATCCTGCCACAGAAGGAGCTCAAGACTGAGTAAAACTTCTAAAGCACTGTGTAGACATGATAGGTCAGAATGTCATCATTATCTTATAGATCTTTGAAAATTTTCAGCAATTAAACATAATAATTTTGAACACAAAAATGTATTAGATAATATTTAGTTTTATTTTAAACAAAAGCCATATGCAGTTCCTTAGAGAGATTTATGATACATTAATGGATGCAGATAGTATAGGATACATATGGTTTTCCTAGAATATTTCATAAGAGGACAAATGATAAAGTTATCAAGGAACTAACAGGTGCTAGTGGCTCTTCTACATCCTGGAGATGTGGCAGTATAAACAGAGGTAATTGCATGGTGATCTCAGTCTGGTAAGTTTAAAAAATAAGCAGGCAAGAACAAATTAGAATAAAGGGGGAAAGAGTATGTATATTGGTTTGGACACAAGTTGAACACATATATCCATTTGTAACTTAGATTTTAAAGTACTGTTCATGTTTCTGAAGTAAGAGGATGAATAAGGTATACAAAAGAAAACGGCAGGAAAGGGATTTTTTTTTCAGGCTTCAGTGTCTCCATAACTAGGAATTATAGCTATGATATTTATACATCTTATGCAGCTTCATATATATGGAAGAAAGAGGTTGATAATCACATTTGGAAGATGGCCATTTCACAAACTGAGTTTTGGTTATTTATATAGAAGATATAGAAGGTGATGAGGTTAGTACTAATGGGTATATGGATAAACATCACCCTCAGCATTTCTTCTAATCTTTGCCTCTGTGATGCATATGAGATAAAACTCTACTAGAAAATGGCATTAAAAAGACAATAAAAAGAAGTAACATCAAAACTCCTAGCAAATATTTAAGGATATTTACAAATGGACTAACCTGAACAACATTAGTTCATACCATGTGGTCATCAATGAATTGGACCTGATAAATAATCCACACATTACTTCTGTTCACAGGAAAGCTTTTCAGTGTAGCATTTTCTTCAGAGCAACACTAACATCTTTATTCCTCAGGCTGTAGATCAGAGGATTCAGCATGGGCACAACAATGGTATAAAACACAGAGGACACTTTCCCTTGGTCCATGGAGCTGACTCCTGATGGCTGCAGGTACATGAATGCAGCAGAACCAAAGAAGAGAGTAACAGCTGAGATGTGGGAGCTGCACGTGCTGAAGGCTTTGGACCTGCCTTCAGTGGAGCGAATGCGCAGGATGCTGGCAATGATGAAAACGTAAGAGCTAAGGATAGTCAGGGTGGGGACAAAGATGTTAAATGTGCCAAAAAATAGAATCAGCACTTCATTGACATAGGTACTCGAGCAAGAGAGCTTCAGGAGGGGAAGAAGATCACAGAAATAGTGGTTGATCACATCAAATTTGCAGAACTGAACTCTAATCATGCAGCTTGTATGAGCTGATGCACAAACCACACCTATTGTATATACCCCTGAAATCAGGGAGAAGCAGGTCTGAGAGGACATGATGACATGGTAAAGCAGCGGGCTACAGATGGCAACATAGCGGTCATATGCCATTGCAGCCAACATATGACACTCTGAGATGGCAAAAATGAGAAAGAAGTAGAGCTGAGTCATGCATCCAGGGTAGGAGATGGTGTTCTTCTCCATCACAAAGTTCACCAGCATTTTGGGTGTGATCACAGTGGAATGACACAAGTCAATCAAGGACAGACTGCTGACAAAGTAGTACATGGGTGTGTGCAAGTGAGAACTGAGCCCAATTAGTGTGATCATGCTCAGGTTCCCCGCCACTGTGAGCACATAGATTCCTAGGAAAAGGAGAAAGAGGGGCAGCTGGAGCTCTGGCTGCTGTGAGAGTCCAGCCAGGATGAACTCAGTCACTGTGGAATGATTTTCTGTTGTCATATTCAGCTTCTGAAGGGAAAGGAGAAAAAAGAAAAAACATGGTTGCAGGAGGGACTTCATTTTTCTTTTCCATTTATATATGGGTGCCCTATACCTATGATTTCCAGCTTAGATAACCCCTTGGTCTTTGTATGATTGTTTGGCTTGGGTCAATTAAGTAAAATTTGTTCCCATTTAATATTTGTTAAATCTTAGTTTCAAATACTACAAATGGATTTTATATAAAAATGTTTTAGCCAACTTAAATGTTTTCAGAAAACTTGATTATTTAAAGAAGTTAATATAAGAGATAAAACTGGCTGAGTGAAAAGCTGAAGAGAGCAAGCCCTAAGGGCATCAACCTTTAATAACATCAAATTGATTTATGACACAGGTAAACAGAGAAGTTATTATTGTCAACTTATTATTTTTCAACTTTTTCATAATTATCAGGAAACCTGATAATATTACTAAAAGTAAACAATATCTACAATAACTATTGTGCAAATCTACCTGCTGGAGCAGCTCAATTAGCTGGTTTGTAGTCTCAGTACCAGTACTTGAGGGAAACAGATTTGGTACTTCTTAATGTCAAAGTTCCTGTGTTCATATTACTCCATCATTTACTAATTTATATCCTTGGGCAAGTAAAATACCTTTTTTTTGTGTGTCTTAACTTTGTAACTATATAAAAGAAATAAAAATATTACCTACCTGATAATAAAATTAGCTAGAACATCAATTAGTTGATGAGCAAGTTATTATCATGCTTATATTATCTATTAACAATGTATCAATTAGAAAAAAAAAAGCTCTAGTTATGCAAATTACAATAATGCACATCTTGATATCCCAAATTTCCTTAATCTTTTGTGAATTAAGATGGAGTTCAGGGGCTGAGGCTATGGCTCAGCGGTTGAGCGCTTGCCTCGCATACGTGAGGCACTGGGTTCGATCCTCAGCACCACATAAAATAAATAAAGATATTGTGTTCATCTACAACAAAACGAACTATTAAAAAAAAAAGATGGGGTTCAAAGCAGAAACATACTTTGGGAAAACATGGAAAAATAAATGTTATTTCCTATTATGTTAAATTATGAACAATCATTGCATAAACCAGAGTAAAATTCCAAATGGACTCCAAATGAATTATAAAAAAGAAAGTGAAATGAAAAAATAATCTAAAAATTTGTATCCTACTTTTACAGTGAAATAAGCATGACAAAGTATAAATTTTTAAAAAGACTTCACTTTAATCTGGAAGTATTAGAAGCTTTGAGACCTTGAAATAGTTTAAAATACTTTTAGAAAGGATGTACACACGCTCACAAATAAAAACAAAAGGAAAACAAATAAAAATATTACCATAAAAAGAATTAATTTGTACTTCATCAAAAATAAAAACTATTTTTCAAAAGACACCCTTAATAAAATGCAAAGGCAAATCCAAAGCAATAAATATATCTAAGAAAGAGCATTATCAAAGTTATAAAAAATTCTAATAATGTGAAAACAAAAAATTTTTTTAAATAAACAAAATATCCAGACAGATACCTTACAAACTGACATGTGAGTCAGCAAGTTAAGACTCAATAAGTATATGCAAATATGCTCAATGTCAGTAGTCATGTAGGAAATGAAAATGAGATGCCTCTACATGTTTCTATATGAACAATTGAAAAACTGTTTGAAAAACAAAACAAAATCAAATCAAATCAAATGAAACCAAACCAAATCTCTGGCAAAACCAAGTATTGGACAGGAATAACTATAGTCTTATTTTACAAAACTACTGGGGAGTGCAAAATTTTTCAAACACTGGAAAATAGCTTTGTAAATTTTTATGAATTTAAACAGATACTGTCCAACATGACGTCCCCTGAGTTTTACTTATATGAATATGTGCATGACAGCTTTAATTCTAACACCACCAAATTGGAGAAAACCCAAATGTTCATCAATATGTGAATGGATGAATGAGTTGAGGTTCTTGTGGAATGTAGTTAGAATGGAATTCTACTCAGTATTTAAATGGGAAAACATCACATATATATGTGTACAATGGCACAAACCTTAAAAAACATCCGTTTTGGAATATATCACACAAAATTTATTTTAAATATTGGAATGTTCGCACCAATATAATAACCTAGACATGGTTTTCTTTATGTGAAAAAATGTTAACAATGGTTTCAATTTATTTCATAGGTATCACTTATCAGATTTTTATCTTTACAGTTTTCCTAAGTTGAAATTTCGAGACGTTTGCTCATTTTTCAGGTAATCAAATGCATTGCATTTGTTTTTGTAAACATTTATTTAATAAATAACTTAAATACTACACTATGGTTTTTTTATAATAAATGTAAATTATGGAATTTTCTTGTTTGTTGTCATTACTCATCACTCATTCTAGAAGTTGTGTAATTTTATTAATCAATTGAGGTAAACTAACTCTTTACTAGGCTAATTTTACAAATAGTATATTTATTTTCCATTTTTAAAGTTTTCCAATGACTTTGTTTTATTCCTTACACTTTTCTTTGATATAAATTCATGTTCTTTTCCAAACTTTATGAAGTATAAACTTGAATCAATACTTCATTTTTAATGTGTATTTATGCTTTAGAAATTTTCCTCTAATTTAGTTGGAACTCATAAGTTTTGATATATCATTTATAATAATATTCATTTTAAAGTATTTTATAATTTGTGTCATTTTCATTATTTCATGGATTATGTACAGGTGCATTGTTAACTTTAAAGGTTTTGGGTTTCTTTTGTAAGATATTCCTCTTTGAAAATATTTATGTAATTTCATTATGTTCACATTATCCATATACTCTGAAATATGTAAATTATTGCAAATTTCTGAGGTTTTCTTAATACAGCATATAATCTAGTTTTATAAATACTTTTAATGCATCTTAAATCATATCTTATCTAGTTTTCAGGTTTTTGAATTAATGAATTATTTCTAATCCTTTAAATATATCCTTTTGATATTTCCTATGGATAGTGATTTTTGTTTTGGCTGTTGTTTTAATAACTATTGAACAAAGTATGGCAGTATGTAAACTAAATTTTCTTTCTTTTCCTTCCTTTAACTTCAAACAAGTATAAAACAATTTCACCATGGAATGGCACACTTAATATTTCATAATTTGCCTTGCTTGATGCCTCCTTTCTCTGTTACCACTGTATCAGATATTTATTTTTGTTTAGTGATTGCAGATCTTATCATTCTTCATCTGCTTCCATTTGATCACTATGTATCCTTATATTTAAATATATTATTTGAAAGAAGTTACAAATGAAATAAAATTTAAATACACTATCATGTAAAATAGTGCAAAGATAGCATTGAGAACCTAGCAATAAATTTAATGAATGCATGCAATGTTTCTACAATAAAACTTCCAAATAACCCTACCACAAATTACAAAATCCCTTAAGAAATGTAGCCATTTACTATGTTTATGATTTGACCATTTAATATTGTAAAGATATTAAAACTCTCAGATTTATTGGAATGCTCAAAATCCAATCCTGCATATTATATCTAAATAGATGTTAAAATATCTGAGGGATCAATCAGCTACTCTGAATATCTCTCAGGATATATAACAAGTGTTAGCTTAGCCTGATATTGGAGTAAAGTTAAGATATTGAATCTTAAGCAGTTACAAACATTCTCTACAAACTCAAGATATAATAATATCCTTCAAGCTCTTCATCCTTTTTCTCCTTGAATCTGCCTCCATTGAACTTCCATGTATAGGATCAGTAAATGCTTTGATTTCTAGAACCCAATGGGAATCAAATGAGATAATTTTATATCAAATCCAATATTTCATCCAGATCTGCAGCAGACAGTTCATCCTCATTTCATAGCAGTGGATGTCATGGGATGTGGATGAGATAGAGTAATGTGGGCTGTTGCTATATGGTCAGATGCAGAGCACACCTGAACACAAAGAGTGTTTATGAATCCAGGGATTTCTAGTGTGGTTTATAGTCAAATCACCTAGGGAGTTTATAGCTTTAACAAAAACATGATGAATGTAAAAATCTGAACATGGTTATAATGAACTACGAAAGGCATTACTTCTGTCTCCTTCCAGGAGGAGGGAGAAAAGGAGGAAAAGGGAAAATATTGGGAATGATGTTGATCAAATTATATTGTCATATTGTGTGCATGTATGAACATGTAACAACAAATTCCACCATTATAGCTCCAATAAACATTTTGTTTCTAGTTTTATGAAGGTTACCTTCTTAGCTCTAAATAATTTGTTCATATTACTATTTCAGGAATTTTCAACTTTGAACATTATACCAACTTTCCATATTATATGTGCAGGACTTTTGGCTAACCAATGCCACTACTTACTCTCTCATTGTGATATTTGACAGTTATGTTTTATTTTAGATATGTGAATGGCTTATAGAACTGTTAAAATATTCTCAAAATTCTTTATTCATCAGCCTCCAAAGTTTTCTCAATTCATATGAAGAAATTATGATCTTACATCACTTAACCCTATACCAGACTTTATGAATCAGAATCTTTCAGGAGGGGTTTAGAGATCTGAACTTTCTAAAAACAAAATTATAATAATAAAACAACAAGCCCTCCAAGACTATCAAAGTAATTCTGATGATTATTTGAGTTGGGGAACAATTAGCTTAAGAAAGTAAAATTAGACTAGTGGCATGCTTCAAGGGGAGCTTCAGGACTTCTCTTTCTCAGAAAATATTACTGAGAGACAAAGGATAAGACACTAACCTCAGATATACAGATATTAATGTTAAAATGACATCTACTCTTATGTCAAACAACTCATCTAATTCTATCTTGTTAATACAGTGTCCAAGTTTTAATTACAATTGAGATGTTAAATCTGTGGTCACCAAATTTACAGATTAAATAAATCTGAAAGGATATGCAATACCACTAATAGTTGAATTGATTGTGAATACATCCCAACTGATTTGTGTAAAGAATTAGAGAAATGTTATGCTAAAATTCACCATAGTGATGTATATAATGTGGCAATAAAACTTGAGTGAAGTCAGGAAGGCATTAAACTTTTAAATGCTTTCCCTAATTCAAAATTATGTAATTAAATGCATTTGAAATTTTGTAGTCATTTAAAGTGATATTTTCTATTATTTATTTATTTTAATCTGCCAGGGATAAATATAAGACTGAAAAATATTTTTGCCTATGAAGCAAGTTATGGTTCCCTATGATCCTGAGGTCAAATTAAAAATATATGACTGTATATTATATTTAATCTTAGCTATTAATAATTGCATCACTGGGTGCGGTGGCACAAGCCTGTAATCCCAGCACTTTGGGAGGCTGAAACAGGAGAACTGTGAGTTCAAAGCCAGCCTCAGCAATGGCGAGTTGCTAAGCAACTCGGACAGACCCCGTCTCCACATAAAACACAAAATAGGGCTAGGTATGTGGCTCAGTGGTCCAGTGCCCCTGAGTTCAATTCCTGGTACTGAAATAAAAGAAAAAGAAAAAGAAAAATATTGCATCAAAGCTAGTTAGGTGTGGTTGTAAATTATGTAACATCAACGCATGGGATTAGGTCACTGAATACTATGACTATCAAATGCTTTTTATTCTATTCTTTTCCTTACTCTTGATTCAAATGAATTGTAGTCATCATGAGAGTGAAGTTGGAAATACTTTTATGGAATTAAATCTGTGAAGTTTTCCTTCTGTGAGTCAAACCTGACTCAGCATTGCCCATCCCCCATGGTATGGTGAACTCCCTGTGGTCATCAGTATTCCCAAGTTACTGTACCATCAACTCTGGAGGACAACAACCAGGAGAATATTCACACATATGTTGAAAATAGTTAATACGAATAAAATCTAGCAAGGAATATATATATATATGTATAAATATATAAAATTTATAACGATACAATGCTGCACACTGATGGTTAACAATCCAAATAAGGTGTGTATACTTCCGACTCAAGTGCCATGGATTTGGAATATCGAAAAAGTTCCAAAGGACACTGAGGTTTTTGTCCTTATTTCTTGGGTGTAGTGGATGAACCTGTGGTTTATTGGCTGCTTTCTATCAAACGCAACAGTCTTATCCACTTATTCTAGTATGCCACATTAACATCACCATTTTCCATGTGTTTTTGAGGTTAGGAAGCACTGATCCATGCTGTTCATATCATATCTGTGGTTTCTGTTTCAGTTATGGATGTCCTTTATAAGAAGGGACACTGATAAGATAGAAGGCACAAAAATGCTATTAAGAGCTTGGAAAGTTGAAGGCAAAGGGATAATTAGTAGGCATTTTCAAATATCCTAACATAAACACAGGGGAAGACGGTATTATTTTGTGTATGCTTTTTGAAAGATTTGTAATTAAATCTTTAATTTAATATAACAAACTATTCTAACATTTGAGTTCTTAGAAATGGAATAAGCTACTTATTTCTGGACCTAAAATACACTTGACAAAAATCATATTATGGTCCAATTTCTGGAACATCCAGAGAAGTACTCCATAATTACTCTTAAGATAAAGCCCACAGATTCACATTATTTCTCACCTCCTCTTTCTTCTGTTCCTTACGTACTTCTACACAGCAACATTTGATTTCTTTCAGTTCCTGGACTCTGTCACTTTCACTGAAGTGTTTAACCTTTCATTCACTGTTCCTTTTACATGACACAGTCTTACCAGCACCTTTCTCTCTGTCATCTGGTAAATATTTGCTTGTTTGCAAACAACATTTAAAATTGATGTTATTATGGAAACATTCTCCAGTTCATTGCAACTGAGTGGAACTTCCTACTCCAGACTCAGAAATAAATACCTAAACACCTCTGTTTTAGACTTTGAACCATGCTGCAAGTCAGGTGTTGGACCAAACCTATTCTCTGTATCCTTAAAATGGCTGGCATATTATAGGAGTTTTCAAAGAAATATGTTGTTAAAAATTGAATAAATTTATTTTCACAGTGTCTGAATTTTTGCAGTAATTATTTCCAGACCTAATCATTTCAAATCATGGGTGTGGGATGAAAACACTCACCTTTCTTCTGTCTGAAGCCTCAATGCCAAATTGTATGTACTGCTTGCAAAGGACACTAATGCGGGTTCTGGGAGTTATAGGTACCCAGCATTTGCAGTCTTCGGTGTTAAGAGGGTAGGTTCTAGTCCTCAGTCTATGTTTGTTGTTGGTCTATATCACTAGTCAGCATCTCCAAAACTTTTCAGTTTGTTTCACTTCATCCTCAGCTTCACAGACACCTCAGCAGTACTGGGTGCTGTCTGTGAAGGTTACTCCTTGATTTAGACATGCCAGGTACCAAATAACATGAAGCATACACTCTAAGGATTTCCATTACTCAGGGATCATACTTTTGAAAAAAGAAGTAATTAACATTTCCCCAGTTGCTTAATTTTCTCTCTCAAGTCTAAACTTATCCATTAGTGGTAACAATTTGAGCACAGAGACATCTACATTAAAATACCTATTATGATCCTGCAGATCTGAGTGGGGTTAGAGAATCTTCATTTCTTACAAGCTCCTATTCAGTGTTATTGGTTTACAGTATGAGTACCAGGCGTTAGAGAACTAGTGACCTTCCTGACAAGTTATATATTACTAATATCAGAGCTAGAGAATTTATTTATTTATGTATTTGCACAAAAATGTTTGATTTTATATCACATATAGTAGGTAATTTAAATAATTGATTCAAGAGTCTTACCTATTTGTAATTGTGTAATTGTGTTAGGATTAGGAAAAGTGATGTAAAATGTAATTTACATGATAATTTTACACATAATTCCTTTTTACTTCTTATATCTTTATTTTTTATAAAAGAATTCTTAGAGTGAATGTGAATCATAAAAATGAATCTATGAAAAACATATGGACAGTTATGTATTAGGTGTACTGAGAAAAATAATTTAACTACTTAAGCCATGACTACCTTTAAAGTGAATCAGGTATGGTCTGGATTAGTGTTTCTACTTGAATTGCACATTGACAATCAACAAAGAAATTTTTAATAATCCTATATCCAGGCTTCAGAAAGCTTCTTTTTGCTTTGGTGCTGTGACACCTATAGGGTCCTAGGATTCCTTTCAGAGAATAATCACTGTCATTTACACTGTATCAAGGGTACAGACTATGGTTGATTCTTACAAGAGAGTGCTGGACAAAAAGACTAAGGGAGTTGGAGCTGAATTGAAGGCAAATATTTTCAACCAGGGTCCCTACCTTGTGTTATAGGAGTGGACAATTTCTTTTTCAGTTTCTTAGATCTGTAGATGGAGAAGAATTTTGCTCTAGAATGGATCATACTCAGATTTTCATCCATCATATTAAAATGATTTAGATGATATTTTGGAGCTTTTGATCTAATAGAACTTAGATAAGATTTTGGGATTGAGTTTGTGCTGTAATGGGTTGACTCTTTTGGGGACCTTGAGAAAGAGTGAATGCATTTTGCATGTTGGATAGAAATGAATCTTTGGGAGCCAGAACATGGGTAATGATAGAATAAAATGTCATCTGTCACCCCAAAGATATCCATGTCTCAGTTTCAGAACCTATGAACATATTAAAAAATGGTCAACCAAATTTTGGGTGTGATTAATTTAAGGATCTTGAGATAGAAGGGTTTGCTGGTTTATCTATGTGGGCCCCATGTAATTTACAAGAGTTCCAGTAAGAACGAGACAGAATATATAAGAGATAGGATGATGGAAACAAGAGGTTGGAGTGTTGTGGAGGTGGGAACTCAAGTGAAGCAATCGCAACAGCCTCTAGAAGCTGACAAAAGGCAAGGAAAGCGTCTCCCCCATTAGTGCTCCGGAAAGAACTGCCTCTGTCAATACAATGACTCTAACCTCCTGAGTTTAATTTTGGACTTCTGACCTGTCCAGCTATTTGATAATAAATGTGTGTTGTTTTAAGCCACTAAAATTTTTACAGCAGTAATAGCAAATGAATATGTATGCTATATAGAAGGGAACACACAAGTTTTACATAAAGTGAATAAAAACAGAATGTATTCAATGAGTATTGATCCAACAGTAATAGGTAGGATAGTTTAAATGGAAAGAGACAGTAGACAGGTATTTAGGATACCATTTAAAGTCAACTTCCACATATAGGTGAGATTATGTACTGTTTTTCTTTCTGTGTGTGGCTGACTTCACTTAGCATATTGACCACCAGGTTCATTCATGATGTGGAAATTTCAGAATCTCTTCTTTCAAAGCTGAATAATATTTCATGATGTGTGTTTGTGTGTGTGTGTGTGTGTGTGTAGATAGTAGGCAATAGCACACAAAAACTACAGTAAATAATACTGTACCATATACAGGAAATTTGCTGAGAGTATATTTCAGGTGCTCTTACCTGCCCAAATTAAAAAAGAATGTGAGGAGATGAATTTGTTAATTTGATAAATTTTAATCATTTTGCTATATGTATTTTATCAAAATGTCATAGAATATACTTTAAAAATAAGCAATTTAAAATAAAATTATGCTTGTAGAATATTACATGTTGAGAGACATAAAAGTAACAAAATGAGGATAAAAATGTATCTTGAATATAAAATTAACAAGAAGAAGCAACAGTTTAAAATTCACATTCTGAGTCGGTCAACATATGATTAGGAAATTTTTTGACATTTCCTTATGGGAATTATGAGATAAAAGAGCATAAACTACATAAACATGGTGTGAATTAACTAGATTTGTGGGACTCAAGAGCAGTTGACTCATAAACTGCCACATTATGATTGGCATAAAGATAAGACAATTTTGTTTGAGATGGGTTTATACAAATAGTTGCAATCATCTTATTATAATTTGAGTCTGTTTAATGAAAAAGGTCCTGATTCTCCATTTTACTTCCATCAGAACAGACAGGAAAGATTTCACATTAAGCAAAATTAGAGTATCCAAGAACTTCTTGGCTGTTGGGAAGAGAATATTCAAAAGTTATCACATCTATACTAATTTGACTCAGAAGGAGCTCAGGACTACTAATTCAAAATCTTCATATTCAGTAGTTCAGAATGTCATCATTACCTTGTAAATCCTGGAAGAATTCTTCAAAATTAAGCTTAATAGAGTAGAGACTAAAAAGGCATATGTAGCTATTTGAAATTAGTGAGAGATTAATGCATATGCCATGAGACATCAGTTTATAAGAAACAACTAAGAACATTAATAAGTGCTTATTGTATGGCAGAGAGTATTCAAATTCCTGGAGGTCTGGCAATGAAATATGGAAAGGGAGCCTTCGTGGAGATTATAGCCCAGTACTACTGGACAATAAGCAGGCAAGTGCAAACTAGAACAAAAGGCAGAGGAGCAGGTATGTTAGAAAACACAAACTTGGCATGTTCATACATTTATAACTCAGATTTTAAAGTTGTGATTAGGTTGTCTTAGTAATAGAAAAAATGAGATATATGATGGTTAGATCGGGCTAAAATTGTGCAAAAAGTAAAGATTACATCTACAATAGAGCTATTATTTTTGTTATTTTTTGAATGTCCAGAATAAAGAATACTGTAATCACTGTTATAAAACAGTATTTTCTCTTCTTTCTTTTTCATAATTTTTATTGTTGCATTATAGTTGTACATAACGGTGGGATTTTTTGTTTACATATTCATTCGCACACACAATATAATAATACAACTTGTCCAATATCACTCCCCAACACATACCTGCTCCCTCCCAATTTCCTTCCCTTTGGTCCCTTTTCTCTACTGATTTCTCTTTGATTTTCATTAGACTCCCACTCCCTACCTTTCTTTTCCTTTCTCTTCTCTAGTTCCAACATATGAAAGTAAATATATGACTCTTGACCTAAATTTGACTTATTTTACTTAATGTGATGGTCTCTGGTTCCATCTATTTTCCAGCAAATGACATAATTTCATTTTTCTACATGGCTGAGTAAAACTCCACACCATGCATACATATCATATTTTCTTTATCCATTCATACATCCATAAATCCATAGTTCTTCTGTTTTAATTCCTAGATCTTTGGTACATTTTAATTTGATTTTTGTAAAGGGTGAGAAATAAATGGATTAATTGAGAAGTAAATGAAGGCAGGTAGGCTGTGGCTGGAGGAGGTGGGACATTGGAGGCATGGCTTTGGGGTATATATTTATATTTGGCAAGTAGAGATATCTCTCTCTCTCTCTCTCTGCTTGCTGATCATTATATGAGCTGCTTCCCTCTGCCACGCTCTTCTACCATTTTTTTCAGCTTCACCTTGAGCCCTGAGGAATGGAGAAGACTGTCTATGGATTAAGACCTTGAAACCATGAGCTTTAAGTAAACTTTTCATCTACAATCATGCTGGTCGGGTCTTTTAGTCACAGTGGCAAGAAAGCTGACTAAAACATGTACCATTGTTTGATGTTTCTGTTTTTATGCCAGTACCATGCAGTTTTTGTTACTATAGCTCTATAGTATAATTTTAAGTTAGGTATTATAATGCCTCAGCATTGCTTTTTTGGCTTAGATTTGCTTTGAATATTCTGGATCTTTCATTCTTCCCAATGAATTTTAAGATTGCTTTTTTCTAGTTCTGTGAAGAATGTCATTGAAATTTTGATGAAGATCAGATTGGATCTGTATATTACTTTTGGTAATATGGCCATTTTAACAGCTTTAATTCTGCCTATTTATGAACATGCGAGGTCTTTTCATCTTCTGTGGTCTTCTTCAATTTCTTTCTTCAATGTTTTGTTATTTCCATTGTAGAGGTCCTTGGTTAGATTATTCCTAAGATTTTTATTTTGAGTTTATTATCAATGGAATAATTTTCCCGGTTTCTTTATCAGCAGATTCATTAATGGTATACAAGAAAGTTATTGTGTGTAACCTGCTATTTTTACCAACTTTGTTTATTAAGTCTAGAAGTCTTTTGGTGGAGTACTTTGGATCTAGGTGTTGGATCATCTGTAGACAGTGATAATTTGACCTCTTCCTTTCCTGTTTTTGTCCATTTTATTTCCTACACTTGCCTAATTCCTCTGGCTAGAATTTCTAGTACTATATTAGATAGTAGTTCTGAGAGTGGACAACCTTTCTTGTTCCAGATTTTAAAGGAAGTACTTTCAGTTTTTTCTCCATTAACTATAATATGGCTTTGGTTTTTTCATATATAACCCTTTTAAGAAGGCAGGTACCAGGGATTGAACTCAGGGATGCTTAGCCACTGAGCCAAATCCCCCAGTCTTTTTTTATTTTTCTTGAGACAGGGTCTCACTAAATTGTTTAGGACCTTGCTAAGTTGCTGAGACTGGCTTTGAACTCGTGATCCTCCTGCCTCTGCCTCTCAAGCTACTGGGGTTACAGGTGTATACCTCTGTGCTCCACCATATACAGCCTTTTTGATGTTGTGGTAGTTTCCCTCTAAGTTCCTTCAGTGTTTTTATCATAAATTGGTGACAAATTTTGTTGAAGATTTCTCTGCATCTATTAAGATGAAAAGTTATTTTTGTCCTTAATTCTGTTAATATGATGAATTGCATTTATTTATTTACATATATTAAATTATCCTTACATATTTGAGATAAAACCAACTTTGTTGTGGTGTACAATTTTCTTGATATGTTGTAGAATACAATTTGCTAATATATTATCAAGTGTTTTTCTATTTAAGTTCATCAGGGGTATTGGTCTATAGTTTTCTTTCCCAGATGTGTCCTTATCTGTTTTGGTATAAATATGATACTAGCTTCATAGAATTAGTTTGAAACAGTTTCACCCCTTTCTATTTCATGGAATAATTTGAGAAGCACTGGCATTAGTTATTCTTTAAATGTTTGGTAGAATTCAGCTGAGAATCCATCTGGTGGGCTTTTCTTGATTGGAAGCTTTTTATTGTTTCTATCTCATTACAAGTTATTCTGTTTAGGTTTTCTATGTTCTTTTGATTTGACTTTGGCAAGATTGCATGTGACTAGAAATCTATCTGTTTCTTCTAGGTTTTCCAATTTATTGGAGTATAAATTTTCAAAATAGGCCCTAATGATCCACTGAATTTCTGTGATGTCTGTGGTGATTTATCTTTTTTTGTCTCTAATTTTGTTAATTTGGGTTTTCTCTCTTTCTTTTGGTTAATATAACTGATGATTTATCTATCTTGTGTATCTTTTCAAGGAACTAATTCTTTGTTTAATCAATCCTCTGTATTTTTAAAGAATTCTCTATTTCATTGATTTTGGCTCTGATCTTAATTGTGGCCTTCCTTCTACATGTTTTGGAATTGATTTGTCCTTATTTTTCAGAGTCTTGAGATGCATAATTAGGCTGTTTATTTGGGATTTTATTATTATTATTATGTTAATTATGTAGGCACTAATAGCCTACACTTTTATCTTAGAACTCCTACATAGTGTCCCAGAGGTGGAAGATGATATATTCATTGTGGTTGAGAACTAAGTTGAATTTACAATTTATAGAACAATGGCAAAATGATGGAGTTAAATCCTTATAAATATTTTAGTAGTTTTAATGTATAAATAAATCCTTCAAAAGATAATGAAATTTTGTAGTTATTTAAATTTACTACTCATTAATATGAAAAATATAGAGTGAATGTTGTTAGCTTAATGCCTCATGTAGTAAAATAAAAATCATAAAACATAAGAACCTTGTAAAACAGATCCAAGCAATACAAATATCATACCCACATATACATATATATTATACATTATTATATATGCAAACATGGATCACACACATATATACCTATATGGGATAGACATAGGATATGGACATTTTTATAATAAAATATAATAAGGTATGAAAACAAGAACTGATTAACACATAGTAAATTAAGAAGGTAGTTTCTTACAGTTTCCAAAGAAGGGTATATCCTACTCTCTGTCATTACTAGTTTATGTTTTATAGGGTGACACAAAGGTGACATTGCATGGACATGCTCATGTCACATAGAAGGCAAGCTGATGAGAAGGCAAACACTGTTTTTTGCCTTTCAGATGAAAAAATGCAACTTAACCAGGTTTCAATTCTCTTACTGGGTTAAATATTAGGAGCCCTTTGCTGTGTCTCTGGATGCAGTGCGGTGGAGAGGACTAGGGAAGAGCATGATGTTATTTGGGGTGTCCATGTTTGTCTCCTGAATGCAAAGTTTGAGAGCTTTGAAGATTACAAATATCGGAAAGAACACAACATGACCTGTCATGTAGAAGTGACACTAAAATAAAAAAGAAACATCTTGTCTTCAAAAGTCTGAGAACATTTTCTAGAAAGAGGCAAGAAAAAAAACCATGTAGTTGCTGCTACCACTAAGAGAATACGTGTGAGCTGAACAACTGATGGATTCTAAGAGAGACTTACTGATAAGGATGATTGTCTCCAGGAGACTAACTCAAGTTTTCTGGTTACTGTTTACAAGAGTACTAATGTAAGCTTAATTGAGGAAGGGAGAGAGAAGCAAATTTACTGCTTGAAAGTGTCCTTCTCTGTCCCCTCAAAAGAATCATTTTTTTTCCAGAGTTAATATTGGTCTCGGAGTAGGAGGGGTATTTGTTATTAGTCAAAATATTTTTTATTTTAACTTTTGCATTTAACTAATAATGCATATAAGTACACTAGTAAACAAGTACCATTTTAAAATCTGAAATTCTATAAAGAAAATTGGAAAAAATTGTCTCCTTGCCATAGAGAAAATGAGTATAAAATTATCAGTAAAATAGAGGTAGTAGCATCATCTATAAACTCAAGAGCAAGTAATATTGCAAATATTTATGTCAAAATATGCATGATGTTATCAGTCATATTTATTACTGTCAATCTTTCCTGGTACAGTGTTATCTCCTTGTGGTTTGGAACAATCTTACTGCTCATCAGGTGCCTATTTCCTAATAGTGCCCTACAAACTCAGTAAGAATTCATATTACATTTTATATCCTAAGTTGTTGAAAGTATTTAGTTTAGAGATGACACTTTCAGAAATGTTAGCCTATATGCTTAGTTTAAAAGGACAGATATGCAAAGTAATAAGAATATTAAAGGATACTGACCAAATGTATTTATTCTCCAAATTGAATGTAAATAAGTTACATAAGTTTTAGTAAATAAGTTTTGCTAAAAGGAACTAAGCTGCATACAAATAAGGCACAATTAACCCTAGTCAGTCCTTTGAAGCTTTTAAAATGTGTTCAAATGTGATACAGGTTACTCTGCAAAGATACATAATGGGGCATCATGGAGAGGTGCTGTCCTCTAAGTGTCTGATCCCATAAATCCAGTCTTACCCTTGGCACATTTCTTCTAAGAAATCAAGTACAAACGCAATCTCATGACTTGTGCATATACATTGCAATCTCTAACCTGCTTCCTTATCAAACTTCCAGAAATTGTAAGTTTTTCCTAAAGTAAAATACTCTTTTTCACAGGACAATTCTTTTTTCAAGGAACTTATTTAGAGCAAATTTCACATCCTTATTCCTCAAGCTATAGATCACAGGGTTCAGCATGGGCACAATAATGGTATAAAACACAGAGGACACTTTCCCTTGGTCCATGGAGCTGACTGCTGATGGCTGCAGGTACATGAATGCAGCAGAACCAAAAAAGAGAGCAACAGCTGAGATGTGGGAGCTGCACGTGCTGAAGGCTTTGGCTCTGCCCTCAGTGGAGCGAATGTGCAGGATGCTGGCAATGATGAAGATATAGGAGGTAAGGATGGTCAGGATTGGAACAAGGATATTAAATGCACTGAAGCACAAAACTATGACCTCATTGACAAAAGTACTGGAGCAAGACAGCTCTAATAGTGGAAAAAGATCACAAAAATAATGATTTATTTTATCAACCTTACAGAAAAGCACTCTTAGCATGCAGACTGTGTGAACTGTGGCACCAATCAAGCCCATGCTGTACACTCCAACTATTAACCAGAAACAGACTTGATAAGACATGGCTATGTTATAAAGCAAGGGGTTAGAGATGGCAACATAGCGGTCATATGCCATTGCAGCCAACATGTGACACTCTGATATAACAAAAACTAGGAAGAAGTAGAGCTGAGTCATGCATTCAGGGTAGGAGATGATGTTCTTCTCCACTAAAAAGTTCACCAGCATTTTGGGGATAATGACAGTAGATTGGCAGAGGTCAATGAAAGACAGACTGCTGAGGAAATAGTACATAGGTGTATGCAAGTGAGAGCTGAACCCAATCAGCATGATCATGCCCAGGTTCCCTACCACTGTGAACATGTAGATTCCTATGAAGAAGAGGAAGAGGGGCAGCTGGAGCTCTGGTTTCTTTGTTAATCCAGCAAGCATAAATTCATTCACTGTGGAATGGTTTCCTTGTGTCATTTTCTTCTTGGAAGTCTATGGAGGAAGGGAAAAAAATGTAATACAAGTATTTCTCATCTTACCCTGCACTGAAGTGTGAACCATAATTCAAACCTTTTCATCCAGGTGTCTCCATTTTTTTGCCAACTGCTCAACTGTGTTTGAAGTTAAAAACCTTGAGATCCCCAAAATATGGGACATGTCAACAAATACCACAAGTTTCTTCATTTGTGTTCTCTGATAAAAGCATGGTTATTAGACCTAGTCCCTGATAATCCAAAGAACTGTTCTGAAAACTTTGTTCTAGTAACTCTTCAGGCCTTATTTCTAATATTTTCAAGTGCTCTGTAGGCAAATGTTTTTGTGTATGTTAAAATAAAAACAGCATCTACAAAAACTCATGGCCAATATCATACTTAAAAGGAAAATACCAAAAGACTTTACCCAAAGGTAATAAATAGGCAATATGTTCACACCCTGCACTTTTGTTTAACATTATACAAGAAGCTCTAGATAGTATAATCAGGCAAGAAAATAAAATTAAAAGACATTCAGATTAGAAAGTAGGAAGTAAAACTATTTCTACTTGTAAAATGTTGTAATTTTGTCTATAGAAAATCCCAAGGAACCAATAAAAAAGGAACTATTAGATGAATTTAATAGTTTACCCGCATGGCTGAATACAAGGTTCACAGAAAAATTCTAATGTATTTCTGTATGCTTGCAGTGAACAATAAAAAAAATCCACTTGAAATGGCATGAAAAATAATTTGTTTATGATAAATTAAAAAAATTCAGGGCATTATATTTAAATTTACAAAACATTGATAAGCAGAATGAAAGACCTACATAAATGGGAAAACATATCATATTAGTGAATCAGCAATATTCAATTTTGTCAAAATAGCTGTACTTCCCAAATTGACCTATAAGTTTAGTGCAATCTCTATCAAAATCTCAGCTTTATTATGGCAGACATTTACATACAGATCATAAAATCCCTATGCCAATGCAAGTGACACAGAATAATCAAAACAAATTTGAAATAGGAGAAGAACAAATTTGGAGGCATCACATTTCTCACTTGAGAACTTACTACAATATAACTATAATGAAGTTAATATGGTATTGTCATACTTGTAGATACATAGAGCAATGAAGCAGAATTGTCAATACAGATATAAACTTACATCTATGAAGAATTAAATAGTTATAAAGATTCATGACAGTTAAACGGATAAAATATTTTTTCAACAAATGACACTTGCCCAATTTGATGGGTACATGCTAAATAATTTGATTTTTTTCACACAATTCACAAAAATTAATTCAAAATGTATCATAGAAATAAATGTAAGAGCTAACTCTATTATTAGAAAAAAAGCATAAGACTAAATCCTTGTAACCTTGAATTTAATGATAGTTCCTTAGATAAGATCCTAATATTAAAACAAATTTGACAGGGATAAGCCACATATTTGCTGTGGGCATTCAGCATAAGGACACAAATGCTATATTATTCTTGATCTCCAGAATGATGTCATCTTGAAGGGGATGGGGAGACTGACTAGTTACTGTGCTGAACATGACTTTGTGGGTCCTGCAGGAACACCAGTGGGGTCAATGAAGGCTTTTTAAGGGAACCTGAGTGTAGAAACATAAATGGGAATGCATGAGCTCTGCTCAACATTCAAAGTGCAAAAACAATGGCCTGACAATTCCTCATGTTCAGAGTCTCTAGATTCAGAGAACAAACCTATCAATACCAGTAATTTCTTTATAAGGAAGAGAGAATCCAAAATGAGAAAAGTGATGGATACCCAAGATAAACTGCATATGGTTAATTGTGCTTAACTAGGGGAAACTATATTATATGGTGATGGTTTATAACTTGCAATTATTCTGGAAAATTGAAGATTTAGATTAAAATAATTCACACCGAGTATCTTTATAACAGTAACAACAAATAGGATTTATTGCACGCTACCTCAAAGGGCAGAGCTGTGGCCATAGAGATGCTTTATCTTTATCTCTCTAACCATTAAACATACCTGGAAGCTGTATGTGTTGAATTATGAAAAAGATAATTTTCTGCCTTCAGATGTGTTGCAGAAAGGATGAATCATCATTTTCAGGTAGATGTAGAAAATCACTCTTATATTGTAAAGATGCTCAACTTCATGAAAGTCCTCCAACCTTCTGAGATTAAAAGGTTCTAGAATAATTAGAATTCAGGTACTCAGTCTTTCTCTACTTGGAAACATACATCCAGGTTATATATTACCTTTAGACCAAAGGCCTCTGAGGGAACTAGCTCTTGATGATTTTGATGGTGGCAGTTCAACATAGAGACTCCTGGGTCTCTTTTTCTTAGGGAATTAAAACGTGGATTTCAATATCTGAGGAGCTCACTTACATATTATAAATCAAATGCCACCATTCTTCCTTGCAGCTTCCTCAAAATGCTACCCAAGATACTTACAAAATGATGTCATTTTATCTAGAGTTCTAACCCATAGCAGGTGTCATAAAAATATATAGGTAGACGCTCTCTGGGAATTTCCTTTCTTCGGGGATGAGCTTTTGGGTTGTAAGAGCAGTTACAATTTGCCTTTTTCATCTTTCATATGAACTTCTCATTAGCTCCCTTGTGTATAATAATCTCTCTGGGCTGAAAAAGTAGTAGTCATCAGATAAAGAACTAGAAATTAAAGCCTCATAGGCACAGTTCCAGCAAATCTTCATGACAGTAATTTCCTATCTGAAAATAATATCTGAAATATTAAAATCTATGATTTTAATCCTTTTTGTTTACTAATGTCTTGGAGCAATAATTAGTTATTTGTAAATATTATTAAACGTTCTCTTTATAGGTTTCTGTAGTTTTCAAGATACTTATGGCATCACCTCAGAGAAAGGGTTGGGGGTGAAAGGTGTTGACCTAAGTCATTTAGGAAATGAGATTGTAGGATTAGAGACAAAATGAATTGTGTAATCCCCACTCCAGTTGTGATTGATAAAGGAATTTTTCACAAAGTTACAGGCTGACAATGCTTAAATCACCATAGCTATGTACTAGGAATGAAAAAACACACTTCACATGGATCTAAAGGCTTGCTTTTAACTTTTTTATAGTAATAACAAAAAAGGAGCTAATATCAAAACATGTATAGAACCAATGAAATTCTAGAAAGCAACATTAATTTGTTCTAATAGATTATATTGATTTTCTGAAACCAACTAGTTGATGCTGAATTTAAGAATAAAATATTTATATTTGAGAGTCTTTGTTTTACTGGTGAACTCGATTCTGTAGTTCAAGGTATATTTGACCATAATTTAAGCCATTCTTCTTATGCATGTTATAATCTCACTTAAAAAAGAATGGCTTTTTAAATGTAAAAATGTATCATTTTTATAGGATAATTCAATTTTAAAGGAAATGAATTTAATTTTTTAAGGAAAGCCATCAACCCAAGAATGGTGCTTACATTAATAATCTCTAAATTTCCTTTTAGTTCAAAGTTTCTGTTTAATAATCAAGAATCAAAAATAAGATATAATTATGGTGTGTTTATGCTGATTTTTGTTGTAGGCATAGTCTGGACATTTCTCTTCATTTCTGCTTACCAGTGGCTTCAAAGTGGTTAAGCAGAGCTCTGAACATAACGAAATTGAGGGAAGACTGAGGGCTGCCTACATGAAGATATCACTTACAAGGAGATATTTTTCAACTCAGCAGAACTGATACTTAGACTTTCAGCTATGCTCAGGTTCTTGTGCTGACCACTGTGGAGAAAATGAAGATGGAACCAATGGCAGAAGATATATGGAGGCACACACCTTATTTGAAAGCACACAAGATCAACAGAAGATTTAAATCCTGAATTAGATACTAATCCATTTCTTGGATAGCACAGTACTTCCCTTCGTTCTCACTTGTCATTTGTTATGCATTATTTTAGGTATGTTGTTTGACTCTTCTGTGTCCTATTGTTTCATCATGTAGAAAATAATTTCTTTATGTGACATTTAAGATCTCATTGATTTCTATCTACTTACATCTAAAAGAACATAAGCATTTACCACTCTGCTTAGATACAGCCAATTTGTTTATTATGGCCCTAAAGAATTTTTGAAATATTTTATTTAAAGCAGTAGATTCCATTCTACTTGTTATAAACTCTATTTGTTGTAAATTTTTGTTATTTCTATTGATTTTGTTGTATGTGTATATATGTGCATCTGCGCATTTTTATTTGTATTTAAAGTAAATATCCCTTAGTGCCCTGAAAACAGCTATGAATGTAAATTACATGTAACTTTGGGGTTTCATAATAGGGGAAAGGGTTGACATGAGGTAAAATATGTCTTATCATGTGTTGATAGAAATAATATATGGTTAATTTCAGCCATGAGAATCATTAACCTTGACAAAGTTTGAGCCTATGCATTCCTTCATGAAATTCACTCTGAGTCTCAATTTGCTTACTCTGGCTGTGCTGCTCAGTTTAAGTGCCTGGTTTGAATCTGCATTTCACCATAGGCTGGGCAAAGCTATTTATGACCATTGAAATATGATTGACAAATTCCACTGTTGTTTCTTGGAGGGGAGAGGAGTCTATATTCAGAATGCGTAGCCATGTGGAGCTTCAACATGAATAATTGCATATTTTCACTCTTCTGCTATTCCCAAAGGTGTCTAATTACAGTGTGAGTGGCAAGTGTCACTTTTATCACTAACTCCCTTTAGAGGGGCAATGTTAGAGAAGGTGTTTAATGCAGTGGTTTAGGAAGTATCAGCCTCATCATGGGCACACTGAAGAAACTGATGTGGATGAAACTGTCCATGAGCATGTGTGTGAGAAGGAAGTTGTATGTTCACATGTGTGTGTTTCATTCATTATTAGCTTCTCCTAGGAATATCAATTACAGAGGGAATCCAAGGAATAAACACTTTAACAAGCTCCCTTGTGTTGTCTAAATCAATCCCAGTCTTATTAATTCACTTTGTCTCACAGATGGGGAGTAAAACCTAGAGGGAAAAAACAAAGTCATAATGAACATGAGAAGAATCTCATAGGAATGATTCCTTTGAGGTTAATTTAAAAAGTTCTCTTCTCGGTGATTTCCACTGAGAAATCTCACAGCTTGGTGTGAGTGGAAAGAGAAGATTTTGTAAATGCGTTTCTTGTTAGAAGCTTTCCAACAATTTAAGAAATAAGAACTGTTTTCTGAGTTTTAGCAAATGATGCTATTGGGAATGACCATAGAAAACACACACTGGTATCAAGGGTACACATCATAGATTGTACATGGGAGGCAGGAGGGCAAAAGAAGGTTTGGGAGTGAGACCAACTCAGGGTTGAATGCCAGCAAGAACACATAAGTGACTTTGAGAAAGTTGTGTAAGCTCTCAATCTCATTTTTTTTAAACTGCAAAATAGTGATAATAACAATAACTTCTTACTATGAGAATTAAATAAGATGATAATGTGAAAAACCAAGCATAGCACTCAACTCATATTAAAAGCTCTATAAATCTTGGCTGACCATAACCATTTCTTGGTGGTAGCTTTTCTTCATTCTGTACAAACTACAGTTACACTTTTAATAAGTCTCTCAACTTGCTCGTTAATATAAATCCTGTTCATTCTAATGTAAACTTTCTTGTTGTGCTTTTGATTTTGTCAAATTACTTTCACAAATTCTTAATTTCTTGTAGCAGTTACTAGCTGGAGTATTGATATTTCTGGTGTTTTCTGAGAAATTGGGCAAAATGGGAGCAGGGTCATTTTATAACCCTTTATTTTCCTAAGTCTTTGTTTATATTGTCTGATAATTTGTTAGTTGTAGCTGGAGCCCTAATACTGGTTGAGTTGACATAAACTGTGTAATTCCAATATTAATTTCAATATCTACCATTTTCAATTTTATTTTTAAAATTTTGAGTTTTTTTTTTAGTTACCCAGGACAATAGAACCTATTTTGATATATTTATACAAGCATGGAATACATTTTGTTCTAGTTAGAATCCAAGTCTTACGGATGTACACAATGGTGAGATTCACGAGTGTATTCGTATATGTACATAGGAAAGTTATGTCAGCTTCATTCCACCGTCTTCCCTTTTCCTATCCTTCTCCCTTCTCTTCATTCTTCTTTGTCTAATCCAATGAACTTCTATTCTTCCCCTCCTCCCCTTATTGTGGGTTATCTTCCAAATATCAGAAAACATTTGACCCTTAGTGTTTTGGTATTGGCTTATTTCATTTAGCATGCAATATCTGTCATTTTTATGGGACAATGATTTCAAGAATTCAAAGGAATTGTGAGAACTATAATGGGAAACAGAGACTCACCCAATTTTGCTTCAATCCAACATATCACACAAGTGTAAATTAATGTGTAAAGTATTTTGTATTAAATTTTGGTTATATACAATCTGGGAGTAATGGTTAATGGCAAGAGTCAGCTTGATTGGGCCACAAGTGACCAGAATTGGTCAAATATTTTTCTGAGTGCACCCGTGAAAGTGTTTTCAATGAGACTAACATTTAAATCGGTAGACTAAGTAAAACACATTGCCCTCCCTAATGCAAGTGTCTCCCTTCCAATCAGTTTAACTCTTGAATAGAACAAAAAGATTAAGTAGGAGAGAAATTTGGTGGTTTTATTGATTGAGCAGGCACATGGTTCTTTTCCTTCTCTCAGACTGAAATTTACACCACTGGCTTTCCTGGTTCTCAGGTCTTCAGAGTCACACTGAGGTTATACCTTCAATTCTCCTGGGTCTCCAGTTTGCCAACTGCAGACTTGGGATTTCTATAGTTGTGAACCAACTCCTCGTAAAACACACACACACACACACACACACACACACACACACACACACACACACACACAGTCTTTGACTTATGATGACTTATTTTTTAAACTTCACAATGGTGCAAAAAAATACATATTCAGTAAAAGCTGTACTTTGAACTTTGAGCTTTGAACTTTTCTTGGACTATCAGTATGTGATATGGTAGTCTCTCATGATGCTGGGCAGTGATAGCAAACCTCAGCTCCCAGTCAGCCATGAGATCACCAGGGTGAACCATCAACACTCTACAGTGTGTTGTGTTGCTAAGCAGATATTCAGTAGGATAGGTGTGTTAAAAGCACATTCAACTTAGAATATTTCAATTTATAACAGGTTTATCAGGATGTAACCCTATCATAAATCCAGGGTTATGACCCTCCTTCCTATAGGTTATGGTTCTTTGGAGAAACATGACTAGTATGACTCATACACTGGCTATTGTTTGTTAATTCCTTAGTGTATACTAAGCCCTGAGCTAAGCTCTTGTCATGAATAACATCGCTTAATCATCACATTAACCCTGTGATTCAGTGCTTTCATCTTCCTAGTAAATTTGACTTAGAAAACTTGCCTAAAAAACACCAATGGCAAATTGACTGCATTGGGAGTTTTAACTTAGATCTGTCTGATTTTTAAGCCCAGAAAACACTTTTCAAAAACACTGTTCTTTGTCACTAGTAAGCCCGAAGACTTGTTTCAAAAGAAAATTCCTGTCAATTGAACACTGCTTTTCTATTGCCTTTTATTTTTATTTTTTTACTTAAAGAATAAAATACAAAATAGAAAAGAGGGAAGATAATGTATCTATCAAATCCTTGTTGCCTTCAAATGTAATTTTAGGTAAACTGAAGAACTAAGTCAGTCTTTACAATTTAACAAAGTATATTCATATATTTCTATTTTTACCAATTCAAATGTAGCAATTTGAATCAGTTGAGAAACTTGTTAACAGTCATAACATTTATAGATGTGATTCTATCCCCTGTCAACATAGACGATGACTGTCCTTCTCAAGCAGACTGGTCCATTACTGCTAGACACTTAAAAACATGTAGCAAATGCATAAACTGAGGTCCTGACCATCCATGAAATGTCATCCCAAAGTCATGCTTCCATTTACTTTTTCAATAATGAAGAATTGGACAGTTCTAAATTGTCCCTTTCCTTCTCCTTACTCTATGTAGGTAACTATTATTATTCTTAATATTTTTATTAGTGCATTATAGTTATACATAATAGTGAGTCACATTCATTTTTTAGATATTCTCACATATACATAATATAATGTGCTCCATTTCAATCTCTACTACTTATAATTTTCCTATCTTCTTCCCTCTCCTAAACTCTTTCATCTATCCTATTGTTCTTGATTTATTTATTGGTTTTTTCATTGCTGGGGTATAGATGTACATAAACAGTGGAATTCATTGTGATATATTCATAAATGCCCCTAGCCTAGTTTTGCCAGTTTTATTCTGTAGTTCCTCTGCTTTTCCATCCCTCTTTTCTCCTCCTCAGTCCCCTTCCTCTACTACACTGTTCTCCCTTCTATTTTTATGAGATCATCTACCCCTTTTTAAATTTCTTATTCCTATCTAGTTTATGCATATAAGAGAAAACATTTGACCCTTGACTTTCTGTGTCTGGCTTATTTCACTCAGCATGATGTTCTTCAGTTCCATCTATTTACCAGCAAATGAAACAGTTTTATTTTTCTTTATGGCTGAGTAAAACTCTACTGGATATTTAGCTCATTTTTCTTATCCATTTATCATAACTATAGCTGCTAAAAAAAAAACAGGGTCAATATTCCAACATATTGGCACAAGTAACAACTTCCTTAGTATGACTCCTAAAGCTCAGGAAATAAAACCAAGAGTCAATAAATGGAATGGCTTCAAATTAAAAGGCTTATACGAACCAAAAACAAAAATAAGAGAATAAAGAAGGAGTCTACAGAATGAGAGAAAATCTTTGCCAGGCACTCTTCTGACAGGGAATTAATATCCAGAATATTTAAATATCTTGAAAAACTCAACACCAAAAAGACTAATAACTAGCTAAACAAATGGACAAATTAACAAAATGAATATTTATCAAAATAAGAAATGCAAATGGCCAAAAAATATATTTTAAAAATGTTTAACATCCTTAGTAATCAGGGAAATACAAATCAAAACTACACTGAGATTTTATCTCACTCCAGTTAAATGGCATCACCAAGAATATAAATCATAACAAATGCTGGTGAGGTGTGTGTGGGGGAAAATACAATCATACATTGTTGGTAGTACTGCAAATTAGTAAAACTGCTCTAGAAAGCAGTAAGGAGATTCTTTAGGTATGAAAATACTATATGAATCAACTATTCCATTCCTTAGTATTTAGCCAAAGAAGTTAGCACACTATACTCATACAGGCACATCATTCTTCACAGAAGCACAATTCATGATAGCCTTGTTAGAGAATGAGTCTAGTTGCCTGTCAACAGACAAATGGATAAAGCTAATTCTTATTCTTGTTGGTAACTTTGCAAATCTTATTTTGCATAATGAGATGATGCTTTATACCATGATATAAAACTGAATAACAGAGAATTCAGAACTTAAATATTGCTTGATATAGGAAAATTTTTCAAAGTAAATGATCTTTCAGCTTGGGTCTTGAAGAATAAATAGACATTTTCCAGCAGAGGAATTAGGGTAAGTCATTCCAGAGAGGAAAATAAAGATTTTAAAGGCAGCATTGTAAATGATTCTATTTTGTTTTCTGAAATTGTCTCCAACATGTCTTAGGATTAATCTTTTCTACCTTTATTTTACTAGTCAACATTTTATATGTTTTCAAGAAATATTTCCTACATTTTATTTTAATTAGATATGAACTTCTTAAGAATAACACCAACAGAATTTTATAATTCCAGTTTTTATAATACCAAGTACTTAACAGAAAATGGTTTATTATAAAAAAAATTGTGAACCAGGCACAGTGGCACATGTCTGTAATCCTAGGAACTCGGGACTGAGGTTCTAAGTTTGAGACCACCAGACTCAGCACCTTAGAGGGACCCTAAGCAACTTAATGAAAACTTGTCTCAAAAAAAAAAAAAAAGACTTGGGATGTACCTCAATACTAAGGGCAACAAAACAACAACAACAAAAAGTACTCAAACAAACAAAAAGAACAAACCAGTGGATGAATTAAAAGTTCAAAGTGGATGTTAATTAGATGATAATGAGGGGCGAGAGGTGTATTTCTGGGGTACTGTGTGGCTTTGAGGATACTGAAGAGGTAGATTGGGTCTGACTGTTAAATTCAAAGAAAATATACCAAGCTATTGTTGTTTTAAGTCACTAAATTTGTTGTAGATTTTTACTGTAGTAATAGCAGATTAATGACTGTCATCTGACTGATATGAAATGAAACCCCAGGATGGTTATGTTATGCAAGTCTGTAATTGCTAAGGATGTTGAAGACATTTTTATATATTTGTTGGCTCCTGGTATTTCTTTTTTGAGAAGTGTTTGCTGAATTAATTATCTCATTTATTAATTGAGCTTTTTTTTGTTTTAAGTTTTTGAGTTCTTTCTATATCCTAGATATTAATCCTTTACCAGTAGAGTAGCTAGTAAAGATTTTCTCCCATTTTGTAGGTTCTCTATTCATAGTGTTAATTCTTTTGTTGTGCAGAAACTTTTTGATTTTTTTTCCCATGTTTTAAATTGATGCATTATAGTTGTACATAATAGTGGATTTTTGTTGTTATTGTGTATTTGTATATGCACACTATATAACAATATGATTTGGTTTCATATTATATACTTTAAACATAATTTAAAAAATAAAATTACACTTTTAGGGTATTGAATGTTTAGACACAGGAAAGAAGAAAAAATCAGGAGAAAAAATACCTTGAAGGTAGAATTAGCATGAAGAAACAACTGTTTAAAATTTATATTCCACATAGATCAATATATGGTTAGAAAAAAAACTTTTTTTTTTTACATTTCCTTATGGGAATTATGGGATAAAAGAGCACAAACCTCATGGAAATGCTGTGAATTAGCTAGATTTGAGGGATTCAAGAGCAATTGACTCATGAACTGCTGCATTATGACTGGCAAAAAGATAAGACAACCTTGTTTGAGATGGGTTTACACAAACAGTTGCAATCATCTACTCAAATTTGAGTCTGTTTAATGAAAAAGGCCCTGGTTCTCCATTTTGCTTCCATCAGGACAAACAAGAATGATTTTTCTGAATTTGATTTGATCTGAAAACAAAAGTGGAATGAAAATAAAAGGCATTCAGAGGACAGCAGCGCAGTCTTATAGGGAAATATGAAAGTTCAGTGCACAGAAAGGGATGCTTAAGGAGTCCTTAGATGTGCTCCCATTTCGTAGGTCAGAGTGCACTGTGAGCTATGTCATGGCTACTGGAGTCAAGATTATTTAGTTGGGAGGGTTGATCACTTATTACACTTGGGATACTGTGCAAATAGTGTAAATTCTGTAAGCCTTGATTTCTTCAAAGAGAATGAATGTAGTATCATATTACTAGAGTAACATTATAAATGTCACATAGAGTAATGCATTTGAAGTCCTGGGCAAAGTGCATGACAATTAAGAAAATCTCAATAATGATTATTATTGCAATTGTTACATCATGCAACGGTTGTTTGTATTGTTATTTAAAAATAAATCTAGGGTAGATTGTGGATAATCACCAAAAGTTAAGAAGGAAGCACAGAAAATATTCTTTTCCAGGGTGCTTACTAATTTTTCATTTCAGACTTCTAGCCTTGAATGCTACAAATTCTAGTTGTTTAAAGCCACCCAATTCTAGCAACCAATACACTATGTGATGTAGAGAGCCACCCGTGGGCTGTGTGTGGACCACTAGGCATCATAGCCATCTGACTAAGAGAATTTGGTGTCTAGAACACCAGTTGATATTTTGACATCTGGAGCTCTATTCAAACTCTACCAAAAGTCCCACATAGTACTGGAGATGGGCTGACCTGTTATAGCTGCACAGCTCCTCTGATATGAGTGTGACCTACCAAGATGCCAATCAACCTGCTGACTGTAAGAGATCAAGAAGCAAGACTCCACCCTTGAAACCTTATACCTGCCTCTGATATACCCTTTTAAATAAACCATGGGAGCCATTTTCTCTTGTCTTGCCCAACTCCTTAGTGGGCTAAGATCTATCAGGAACTCCATCCTTTTGAAACTATAATTCTGTCTTTGTCTTTTATTCTTTACTAATTAGGTGCCTTACATCCTCCTCAACAAGAAGAAGAATCCCCCAAAAGGAGATGCTGGACGTTTCCCCACAACGCAAGATTTGAAAGTTTTAATTTTCATTAACATTCATTAAGTGTAGTAAATATTATGATTTACTTATAAAGCAGGAATGCTGGGACTTGGGTTGTAGCTCTGTAATAGCTCAGTGGTGCAGTGCTTGCCTAGCATACACAAAGCCCTAAGTTAGATTATCAGCATCTTGAAGAGAAAAGGGAGAAAGAGAGAGCGAGAGGGAGAGAGATAGAGAGGAGAGAGAAAGAAATGAAAGATCCCAGAAATGCTTATTTTAGTTTGTGAACTGAATGAAAGTGTCTGGTAGGCAGTCCCATAAACCCATCAGGAGTTCTTAAAAAACCAATATGTGAAAAATGATGACTTCTTTTCTTTTGGAAACAAAAGAGAAATGTTGGGGGAAAATGGAAATGTGTGTATTATAGGCATGACTTTGGTTCTATGTGAAGAGTAAGTTATTTGTTGGAAATAAAAATTATATTTAAAGTTCTTACCAAAAATATTCATAAATATAATTTTGAGATAATAATTGCAATATCTTTTAAAATTAAATTTACTTCGAAGTGCTTGCAATTATCATGCAAAAGTGGAATTTTAACCTGTTGATTTTTAAATAGTTTTTATAGCTTTGGGAGGAAGGGGAAGTGAACATTTAAGTGTGGCATGAGGTGCTACTGTGGGCCATGAAGATTCTATTATGCCCCCTCCTCCTGGGAGCAGGTAAAGTGTTTCCCAAGGTGGGTGCTCAGAGGGACAGGAAGATGTGGTGTTCTTATATAATCTCCAGTCCTACTGAGTAGGGCTAACCATAAAGGCAAGAAGTCCTTGGGCTGATTTGCATATATGCAAAATGGGAACTGAAGTATGGAGAAGTTTTCAGAATAAAAGTGAAAAGCTCATGTTGTAGATTTGAAATGAAATATCACCAATACAAGTATGGGCTTAGTATTTGAAGGAGTAATGGATGCACCTCACATCTGCTGAAATGGAAAGTAGTCTGAGAGAACATGACATGGGGAGCCCGGAGAGTCTAGTATATTTATCAGTAAATTCTTGAGTGTGTATTCTCTGCCTTACTGGAGCTTAGAGTCAATTGAAGAAAGGGAAATAAAAGTGAACATTCAAATTATTCCATAAATACCACAAGCAGAACAGGCTAAGAAAAAATAGCCATTTTCTCTGGAAGAAAACTGAAGACAGAGAGACCATATGCAAGAATGTGTGAGGAAAAGTTTCAAAGATGAGTCTTGATAGCAAGAGAGGTGCATTCTCCTGAGACAGATTCTGGCACATTTTTCACTCATTATCACTACTCAGAGTAAATAAACCAATAGCTTATTGAAGTCATTCAGCTTAATACTGAGTGAAAGCATTATGTTGACAGTAGGTTCCTCCTAGCGCAGATGCATAGACCACATGACTGATAGAGAATTTCCTTAGGCTCAGTTTGACATATTATGTAATTTTAGAGCTCCCAGGGAACAATCCTAAAAAGCTATGTCTCATTTCACCAACATTACCTGAAATAAAGGGGACAAACTGCAGTTTAGACTAACAGATATCTATGCATAAACTTATGAACAAAGTAGACTTTATTACCTTGGAATCAAATCAAATCAATTTAACTATCACCACTTCCCCAAAATGTTAGATAAATATATTTTCTAGCTATAGAATTTCATGTCATTATACTTAAAAATATATTTCTGTCTTTCTTTTTCTTCTTAGAAATTTCATTGTAGTTCATTTTATATATCATATAATGTACTGAATATCTACATAACAAAATTTTTTTTAATGCTAGCATAGATGAAATTATGCTCTACTCTGTGTGTAGAGAATTGTGGCAGTCTACACTGAGTTCCAGTTATCACTCTACTACAAGATTTGCTGTGCTTATTCATCAGGTGTCAATATACTTATTGTTTTTAACATCTTCATGACATATGAATGAAAATCAAGAAAAAGTGACTATTTCTGCAAAGATTCTTTGGTTCTCATGAAAAGAACATTCAAAAGTTATCACATCTGCATTAGAAATTGTCACAGAAGGAGCTTAGGACTGCTCCTTCAAGATCTTTGAAAATGATAGTTCAGAACATCATTATCTTATAAATCTCGGAATTATTCTTCAAAGTTAAGCATAATAGAGGTGAGGGTAAAAAGGCATATGTAAGTACTTGAGATTAATGAGATATTAATATACATGCTATGAGATAAATATGATTTTCTTAGTATAATAAGAAAATTAATAAGGGTCCTTTGGTTGGCAGGATGTGTTCTATATCTTGGAGGTCTGGAACCTTCGTAGAGATTATGGTCCAGTGCAGTTGGACAATAATGTCAAGTGCAAACTAGAAGGATTGGAAATCACTGTTGGAAAATTCTGTTTTCATTGTTGTTGAAAACTAAGTTTAATTTACAGTTGAATAGAAAAGCTGAGGCAAGTTGATGGAGTTAAATTCTTATAAACATTTTAACAGTTTTAATATAGAAATAAATGCTTGGAAAGATAATGAAACTTTTATAAATGTTATTTTTATCTATTGCTCCATTAATAAGAAAAAATATACTGGCTATTGTTTGTTTAATGTCTCAAATAATAAGATAGAAATTACATACACATAAGTCTTGTAAAAACAGATCAAGCAATACAAATACATTACTCACATATGCATATGTATTGTGTATTATCATACACAAAAATATGGAGCAGATGTATGTATACACCTATACATGAATAGATATAAGAATATTTTAGTAGGAAAATAAAATGAGGTATGAATATAAGAGACGAATAGCACATAAAAAATTGAGATAATATTTTCCTGTAGTTTTCAAAGATGGGAATAGCCTTCTCTCTGTCATTACAAGTTTGAGTTTTGTAGGGTGACATAAAGGTGACTTTGCATTGAGGTGTTCCTGTCACAAAGAAGGCCACCTGATGACAACAAAAGCACTGTTTTATGCCTTTTAGACGAGACAAATGCAACTTAACCAAGTTTACATTCTCAAGCTGGCTTTGAGAATAGAAGTGGCCCTTTGCTGTATCTCTGGACACAGTTCAAGAGAGAGGAGCAGGAAAGAGCATGATGTTATTTGGAGGGGACCATACTTTTTTCCTTAATGCAAAGTTTCTGAAGGCTTTGAAGCTTAGAGGTATTAGAAAGAATACAACCATGGCCTGTTCCTGATGCTAATCCAGCAACAAGGACATGGTGTTGAAATTTTTTTTTATAAAAAGTTTTATTGCTTTGTTGGAAAAGGAAGAATGCCAGGAACTCCTATCCAAGAGGCTATGATTCTGTTCAGTGGGAGAACAGAGGGTTTTTTTTGTTTTTTTTTTATAATTTTTTTTAAAAATTTTGTTTTAGTTACTGATGGACCTTTAATTAATTCATTTATTTATATGTGGTGCTGAGGATCAAACCCAGTGCAAGGCAAGCACTCTACCACTGAGCCACAATCCCAGCCCTAGAACAGTGTTTTTTAAAAGAGGATTAAAAGGTAACATTCCAGTTGTGCCCTGACTAGAGTGGACTTGGGGAATCAAAATTCACTTGCTAATTTTGGAAAGGGAGAAGAGGACAAAACATTTGTTTTAAAACAAGCCTCAGTGGCAGAGCAAAAAGGGATTCATTTAAACCATGAGGTGGACCACTACTACATTTCTTCACTGTCAAGTTCTGTCTTCCATTTCTATAGAAAACTGGGTAGCAATATTTCCAAGCTGTTTCTGTTGATGGAGGGTAAAGTTGGGGGAAGTGACCCCAAATCTATCTGGAGGAGCATAGATGGTTAAGGGCATTTAGCATCTGGGCAGTCCAGAGGTCCATGGCAGCGATTGGTGGGTGATTACAGAAAGCATACATAGGACAGGTATCATGCCAGGACAACAATAAACAAGACAGCAAAACATTACTTTTCTGTAAACAATTAGCACAAAAACAATATTTCAACCAGTCTCCAAAAACCATGAAGACAGTAACTTATTAAAGTTTAAGGTGGGATTGAACATGACATTGATTCATGAGTGGAGGCCATTTAAGGATTTAGAACATTAACAGAGTTGTTAGAAACATATACAGCATTTAGTTTTTATAATGGCACAGGTGTTCCCTTGAGCTATAGTTAAGATATCTAATGTCTTCTGATTTCTGTAAAATAACTTTTTTATTAGTATTATCTCTATGTTAATAGAGGGATCCCTTTAACTGTGTCATTTATAGATCTCTTGGCAAAATTAGTTAGGTCTTTTATGTGACAGACACATTGCTTCTTTAGACCAACCTGAGGGAGTATTTTGTACAGTTCAGGGAGAGAAGGCAGAAATTCTCTGAAGAGAAGGAACTTCAAAAGTTGCTAGAATAGTCCTTGAGTCATTCCCTTTGCTCAAAGAAAAACTCCTCTGATTCAGCTGGAGGCAAATTCACCCCATCTTCTAATTCTCCAGCAGTCAGCTTCAAAAAGCTTACCTGGCACCTTGAATTCTCAGCATGGAAGGGGTGCAGCAGGGGCAGCATCCAATGTGCCAGACCTGCCCAAGAAAATGGGAATAGGGGCTGCATTTGGGTCCCATTTGGGGTGCCAAGTTGTTGCCAAAAGTTTAGTCCTTGTCCCTGATGCCAATCCAATAATGAGAACATGGTTTTGAGAAAAAGGTAGAAGTTTTATAGCTTTTCTAGTAAAAGGAAAACACAGGGGACTCCTGTCCTAGAGGCTGAGATTCTGCCCATCCTTGGAAACAGGATTTTTAAAGAAGTGATTCAAAGGTTACATTCCAGGTGTGCTCTGACAGGAGATTGAATTCACTTGCTAATCTAGGGGAGAGAAAAGAGGAAAAAAAATGTCCATTTTAAAATAAGCATCAGTGACAGAACAGCAAGGGCTATATTCAAAGCATAAAGTGGACATAGTTAAACCACCACCAAGAGGATACGTGGGAGCTGAACAACTGATGGACATCACCAAGAGAGGCTTACTGAGGGGGACAATTGCCTACAGGAGAATAACTCAAGTTTTCTGGTTTCTGTTTAAAAAGACACAATATGAGCTTGAGAAAGAGGGAAAGAAGCAAATTTATTTCTTGGAAGTCTTCTTCCTTGACACTTTCCCCCAGGCAAAAAAGAAAAAGAATCGATTTTTTTTCCACAGTGAATAATAATCTTTGGTTAGAAAGGATATTTGCCATTAATCAAAAAAATGATTTTTGAATTTAAATTTTCTATTTAAAGAAATACTGTAACTGAAGGCTCAGTCCCTGTCCCCAATGCCAATCAATGCCAATGTAATAATGAGGACACAGTTTTTGAGAAAAAGGAAAAAGAAGGTTTATTGCTTTGCTACCAAAGGAGAAACACAGGAAACTCCTGTCCCAAATCTGTGACTCTCTGGATCAAGAGGGACAGGGGGGTTTTGAAGGAACTCTTCAAGGGTTACATCCCAGTAGGGGGTCCCAGGGCACCCTGATGGCATGCTAGGATTCACTTGTTAATTTGGGAAATATTCACTTCCTAGATCCTCAGCAGGCATCTCCTTCCTGTAGTGGGTGTGTTCAAGGACAATTAACTAGAGGAAGAAAAGATAACACTGTCTCCTTAATCTTGTTAGGGAGAGGGAGAGGAGAGAAAAAAGGAAAAAAAAAAACTTAAAAAAAAAAAAAAAACCTTAGAGAAGTGAGGGCTATATTCAGAAGGTGAAGGGACCACTGTTAAAATACTACATGCACAAATAAATGACAAAAAGGTCATTTCCAACTTTGAGATTCTATAATAAAAGTTAGGTCGGTTTAAGACAGCCAAAGGGAACAAAGCACCAAGCAGCCTGCACGCACCAAAGAACAACCAATCAGATGCTGACACATAACCAGTAATGCCCTCTCCTAACAATCAGCGGATCTCTCCTGACCCATCTTGGAAGGACACAGGTCTCAGCAGGATCCCCCGACCAACCCTAGGGGGATGCAGGACTCCAAAAACCTCCTTTTCCTGCTCCAAGCCCTCCTCTTCCTGCCCTAAGCCCATAAAATTTCTATCCCACCCAGCACGTGTGCGATTCTCCCAGACCTGCTCTGTTGGACTGAGGAGTCTTGCCTGTGAGCGTACATCCATAAAGCCTTGCTCAGCAGTTTTAATTTGCCTCCTTTTGGTCATCAATATCTGGCCTTACAATAAAGTTTGGAAAAAATTATCTCTTTGGATTAAGAAAAAATAAGTATAGAATTTTGAAAAAATAGTTGGATCATCCATAAACTGGGGAGCAAGGATTATTGCACAGATTTATGTAAAAGTATTCATAATCTCATTCATCATGTGTATTATTGTCAGTCTTTCCAACTATAGTGTTATTTCCTTGGAAACTATCTTATTATTCATCACATACCTCCATATTTCCAAAAGAGTGCTAAAAACTTAGTAAGAATTAGGCATTATACTTTGTGTATTACAAATTGTTACATTTATTTATTTTAGAGATCAGACTTTCTGAAATGTTTGCCAATAAACTTAGTTAAAAAGAACAGGTATACAAAATATTAAGAATATGAAAGGGTATTGACCAAATGTATTTATTCCTAGAATTAAGATGGAAAAAAAAAACAACTTTCCTTAAATGAGCCATGTTCAAACCTAAGGAGTTTTTTTTTATTAATTTTTTAAATTTTATTGTATTTTTATACCTTTATTTTATTTGTTTTTATATTTATGTGGTGCTGAGGATCAAACCCAGTGCCTCATACACGCTAGGCAAGCGTTCTTAACACTGAGCTACAGCTACAGCCCCCTAAGGAGTTTTTTGAAGGTATATAAATGTGTTTAGATGTGATATAGTTTTGTTTTGCATAGATGGATCATGGGGCATCTCAAAGAGGTGCTGTCCTCCATGTATCTGATCCTGTGAATTCAATATTACTCTTGGCACATTTCTTCCAAGAAATCAAGTGTTAGCATTAATCTCATGACTTGTGAATATACATTGCAATCTCTAAACTGCTTCCTTATCAAACTTCCAGAAATTGTAAATTTTTACTAAAACAAAATTTTCCTTTTCATAGGGCACTTCTTTTTTCAAGGAACTTATTTAGGGCAAGTTTCACATCCTTATTCCTCAAGCTATAGATCACAGGGTTCAGCATGGGCACAATAATGGTATAAAACACAGAGGACACTTTCCCTTGGTCCATGGAGCTGACTGCTGATGGCTGCAGGTACATGAATGCAGCAGAACCAAAGAAGAGAGCAACAGCTGAGATGTGGGAGCTGCACGTGCTGAAGGCTTTGGCTCTGCCCTCAGTGGAGCGAATGCGCAGGATGCTGGCAATGATGAAGATGTAAGAGCTAAGGATGGTTAAGGTGGGGACAAGGACATTAAATGTACTGAAGCACAGAACTAGTACTTCATTCACAAAAGTACTGGAGCAGGAGAGCTCTAATAGTGGAAGTACATCACAAAAATAGTGGTTGATTACATCAGCCTGACAGAAAAGCACTCTTAGCATGTAGACTGTGTGAACTGTGGCACCAATCAAGCCCATGCTATACACTTCAACTACCAACCAGAAGCAAACTGGAGACGACATAGTAACATTGTAAAGTAAAGGGTTACAGATGGCAACATAGCGGTCATATGCCATTGCAGCCAACATGTGACACTCTGATATAACAAAAACTAGGAAGAAGTAGAGCTGAGTTATGCATTCAGGGTAGGAGATGATGTTCTTCTCCACTACAAAGTTCACCAGCATTTTAGGGATAATGACAGTAGATTGGCAGAAGTCAATGAAAGACAGACTGCTGAGGAAATAGTACATAGGTGTATGCAGGTGAGAGCTGAACCCAATCAGCATGATCATGCCCAGGTTCCCTACCACTGTGAACATGTAGATTCCTATGAAGAAGAGGAAGAGGGGCAGCTGGAGCTCTGGTTTCTTTGTTAATCCAGCAAGGATAAATTCATTCACTGTGGAATGGTTTCCTTTTGTCATTTTCTTCTTGGAAGTCTATGGAGGAAGGGAAAAAAATTTAATACAAGTATTTCTCATCTCACCTGCATTGAAGTGTGAACCATAATTCAAACCTTTTCATCCAGGTGTCTCCATTTTTTTTGCCAAATGCTCACAGGTGTTTGTAGTCAAAAATCTTGAGATCCTAAAAATTAGAACAAATACCACAAGTTTCTTCATTTGTGTTCTCTGATAAAAGCATGGTTATTAGACATAGTCCCTGATAATCCAAAGAACTGTTTTGATAGTTATGATTGACTGTTTCAAGAATTTTTATGTCTTATTTCTTTTAATTTCAAGTGCTCTGTAGAACAAATGTTTCTGCCTATGTTAAAATAACAACAGTATAAAAATCACAGTCAATACCACACATAATGGAGAGTTTGAAAAACTTTCCCCTTAAAGTAAAGAACATGTCAAGTTGGTGGACACTACACTTTTGTTCAACATTGTACTACAAGCTCTAGCTAGTGCAATTGGCAAGAAAACAAAATTAAAAGGTATCCAGATTTGAAAGCAAGATGTAAAACCTTCTTTATTTTTAAATAGCATAATCTTGTCTATCGAAATCCCAAGGAATCATTATCAAAGAACTATTAGGATGAATTTAAAAGTTCACAAACATGGTAGAACTCAAGATCAATAGAAAAAATAAATTTTATTTCTCTACATTTGCAATGAACAATCAAAAAATTGCATTTGAAATGACTTGAAAAACAATAAAATACGTGGAGATAAATTACCTAAAATGCAAGGCATTATGCATAAAATTACAATACATTGTTGCACAGAATAAAAGCCCTACATAAATGAAAAGATTTACCATACTCATGAATCAACAATGCTCAATTTTGTCAAAATGGCAGTACTTCTGAATTGATGCAGAAGCTTAGTGCCATTCTTATTAAAATTCTAGCTATGTTACAGCAGATATTTACACACTGATCATAAACCCTACAATTCAAGGGTCATAGAATAATCAAAGCAAACTGATAAAAGGAAAATAAACTTGGAGATCTCACATTTCCCATTTGAGAAGTTACTACAATGTAACTATAATCCAGATAGTGTGTTATTGCCATAAATTCAGATGCACAGTTCAATAAAATAGAATTGACAATTCAGAAATAAACTCATATCTATGAAGAATTAAATTATTATGGTTTCATGACAATTCCATGAGGAAAAAAATTTTTTCAACAGATGATTCTAGGACGATCAAATTGGGACATGTAAAGGAATTAATTTCGATTGCTTTTTCACATGGTTCACAAAAAATCAATTAGAAATTGCCATAGAACTAAATATAAGAGCTATTACTCTAAGAAAATCAGGGGAAAAAATCACAAGACTAAATCCTTATGACCTTGGATTTTATGGTAAGTGCTTTTGATAAGGTCCCCAAACCAGAGGCTAACATAGAAAAAATAGTAAATTGAACATAATAAGAATGAGGGAAAAGAAACTCTTCTACACTGTTGGTAGGAACATGAAGAATTAGTAGAATCAGTATGTATATCAGCATGGAGGTTCCTCAAAAGACTAGGAATAGAGACACCATATGATCCAGCTATAGCACTCTCTAGTATTTATCCAAAAAATTAAGGTCAACATACTATCAAGATAGATGCATACCTATGTTTATAGCAGCATGATTAATAATATGATAATTCATTAAACCATCATAGGTATATGTCAACAGATAAATGCATTAAGAAAATGTGGTACTAATACACAATGGAGTTTTATTTAACCATATATAATGAAGTTATATAATTTGCAGGAAAATGGAATTGGAGAGCATCATGTTAAGAAATATGTCAGACTCAGAAGTATTTTATAGTGTTTCCTTATACATGAAAACTAGGGGGAAAAATGAAAGTCAAACTCATGAAAATAAAAGGGAGAACATTAGGGTGGTGGAAGGAGACAATGGAATGAGGGGAGTGGAGAAAAAAGGAAAGTACCAGGGATTGAAATAGATTTAATTGCTGGGAGCTATGGCGCACACCTGTAATCCTAGTAGCTGGGGAGGCTGAGACAGGAGGATCACGAGTTCAAAGCCAGCCTCAGCAACAGAGGCACTAAGCAACTCAGTGAGACCCTGTCTCTACATAAAATGCAAAATAGGGCTGAGGATGTGGCTCAGTGGTCGAGTGCCCCTGAGTTCAATCCCTGGTTTAAAAAAAAAAAGATTTAATTATGTCATGTGAATATAAAAATGTGCCATATGAAACCAACTATATTGTACAATTGTTACATAGCAATGAAAAATTTAAAAAGACATCATCCTGAAAATTACAAGACAACACACAGAATGGAAAAATATATTTTCAGGTGATGTATCTGATGGAGAAATTGTAGTTAGTATACATGAAGAACTAGTAAGTATTATCAATTAAAATGACAAATAGCACAATAAAAATGGTAAGGAGATTGAAATAAACTTTCTTCTTTTTGAGGTATACAAATGACCACTAAGCAAAGCACCTGAAAATATGTTTACTGTCATTAATTATTCATGAAATTCAAATCAAAGTCACATGAGAGAACATTTTTCATTCATCAGGAAGATTATAATCAAAAGGACAGACAGATATAACTGTTGACAAGAATGTAAAGAGATTTGAAATCTCATCCATTACTGGTGGAATTGTAAATTGGCATAAACTTCTAAGACACAGTTGAGAAGCTCTTCAAAATATGAAGTATAAAATTATCATATAGCCCAGAAATTTCACTGCCAGGTGTACACTAATAGGTATAAAAAGCATACATCCACAAAACCTTGTATCTGAATGTTCAGAGTGGCTTTACTTACAAAAGCCTAAGAGCAGAGGCCACTCAAATGTCCATCCAGTGTTGAATGGTCTGGCAAGGTGTAGCATGTCCTTCAGAGCAGCACTATTTGGCAATAAAATGGAATGAAGCACTGAAAGATACCACATCCAGAATGGACCTGAAACACGTTAAGTGAAAGAAAGCAGAAACTGAATGCCATATACTGTGTTATTTCTTTTATAGAAAGTGTCAGGATAGGCAATTTCATAGAGATGGAAAGTAGTTTAGTGCCTTCCAGAAGATGTGAGAACAAAGGTACTGAGATAGGTCTGCTAATGGATATGAGGCTTTATTTATGCTTGTGGTAAAGGACTTAAGCACGTGGTGATGGTTGTATGGCTTCATGAATATAGTAAAGGAAGTGGAATTGTGCAGCTGAAAAGGTAAATTTTATGATACATCAATCATGTTTCAATGCATTATAAAAATTAAAAATTGCCTCAGCAATTTAGCGAGGCCCTCAATAACTTAGCAAGACTCTATCTCAAAATAAAGAATAAAAAGGGCTGTGGATAGGGCTCAATGGGTAAGCGCCCCTGGGTTCAATTCCCCCTACATGGTAGAAGAAGGAGAAAGGGAAGGGGAAGGGGAAGGGGGAAGGAGAAGGGGACAGAGAAGTGGGGAAAGGGGAAAGAGAAGGGGAAGAAAAAGTTGTTGAAGTTACAGATATAAGAGGAAGGCACCTACTTCAATGCAGAAATTTTCTTCTGTCTTTTATCAGAGATAAAAATCAGCTAGAACAAAAGTGAAAAAAATGAACATAACTAAGGAGGACTGATATCACAGTATAGTTAAAGAGAATTCCCAGATAGAAAATGGTGGAGGAAAATTACATAATTGTAATGATTCAAGATGGTAGTGTTGGGCTGTGAATGTACTAATATTAAAACAAATTTGACAGTGATAAGCCAAATGTTTGACAGGGATAAGCCTATGTCCATTCAGCATAAGGACACAAATGCTATAGAATTCCTGATCTTCAGAATGACACCATCTTGAAGGGGACAGGGAGGTGACTGGTTACTGTGCTAAACAAGATGACTGTGTGGGTCCTATAGGAACATGGTTATTATGGTGCTAGCCTATAATGGGGTCAATGAAGGCTTTTTAAGGGAACCTGAGTGTAGAGATATAAGTGGAAATGCATGAGCTCTGCTCAACATTCAAAGTGGAGAATCAGTGGACTGACGGTTCCTCATATGCAAAGTCCCTGGATCCAGAGAAAAAACACCTATAAATGCCAGTGGTTTCTTTATAAGGAAGAGAATATCTAAAATGAGGGAAGTGATGGATACCCAAGATAAACTGCATCTGGTCAATTGTGCTTAATTCTGGAAGGCTATATTATATAGTGTTGGTTTATAACTTGCATTTATTCAGGAAAATTGAAGATTTAGATTAAAATAATTCACACTGAGTATCTTTATAACAGTAACAACAAATAGGTTATTGCATGCTACCTCAAAGGGCAGAGCTGTGGCCATAGATATGTTTTATCTTTATCTCTCTAACCATTAAACATACCTGGAAGCTGTATGTGTTGAATTATGAAAAAGATAATTTTCTGCCTTCAGATATGTTGCAGAAAGGATGAATAAGCATTTTCAAGTAGATGTAGAAAATTACTCTTATATTGTAAAGATGCTCAACTTCATGAAAGTCCTCCAACCTTCTGAGATTAAAAGGTTCTAGAATAATTAGAATTCAGGTACTCAGTCTTTCTCTACTTGGAAACATGCATCCAGGTTATATATTACCTTTAGACCAAAGGCGTCTGAGGGAACTAGCCCTTGATGATTTTGATGGTGGCAGTTTAACATAGAGACTCCTGGGCTCTCTTTTTCTTAGGGAATTAAAACGTGGATTTCAATATCTGAGGAGCTCACTTACATATTATAAATCAAATGCCACCATTCTTCCTTGCAGCTTCCTCAAAATGCTACCCAAGACACTTACCAAAATGATGTCATTTTATCTAGAGTTTTAACCCATAGCAGGTGTCATAAAAATATATAGGTAGATGCTCCTTGGAGATTTTCTTTCACCAGGGATGAGCTTTTGGGATGTAAAAGTAGTTACAATTTGCCTTTTTCATCTTTCATATGAAACTCTCATTAGCTCCCTTGTGTATAATAATCTCTCTGGGCTGAAAAAGTAGTAGTCATCAGATAAAGAACTAGAAATTAAAGCTTCATAGGCACAGTTCTAGTAAGTCTTCAGGACAGCAACTTCTTTTCTGGAAATAATATCTGAAATATTTAAATTGTTTAGTGAAGACTTGGAGAAATAGTCAATTATTTATAAATATTATTGAACGATGCTCTTTTAGGTTTCTGTAGTTTTCAAGGCACTTATGGCATCACCTCAGAGAAGGGGGTGGGATGGGGGTGAATGGCTTTGACCTAAGTAATTTAGGAAATGAGTAGAGATTGCAGGATTAGAGACAAAATGAACTGTGTAATCCCTACTCTAGTTGTGATTGATAAAGGCATTTTTCCTAAAGGTACAGTTTCATAATTCTAAAATCACCATAGCTATAGCTAGGAAAATACATACTAGAGAAAAAAACCACGTTGGTAAGTGAATAATGGCAAGTACGTTTATGTCATGATATAAAACTGAAACAAAGAAGTTGGAATTTAATGCTTTAGATAGGAAAATTATACAAAGTAAATGAGCTTCCAGCTTGAGCCTTGAAGGATAAATAGAAGTTTGTCTCACAGAGGAATTAGAGAAAGGCATTTCAGAGGGAAAAATTTAAAAAAAATTAAAGATACAGCATTGTGAATGATTAATTAAATGATTAAATGTTTTCTGACAACATCTCGAACATCTGTCCAGGATTAATCATTTCTGTCTTTGTCTAGTCAATGTTCTATATATTTTCATTTTCATTAAATATTTACTACATTTATTTTAATTATTTCTGTCTGCCAACCATGCTTAGCTATGAGCTTCTTAAGATTTAGAGACCTTTATAATCCCAGTGATTATTATACAAGTAATTAATAGATAATGGTTTATTATCAAAGAAGTGGGCCAGGCACAATTGCACACACCTCTAATCCTAGCAACTCAAAGGGCCACAGGAGGATTCCAAGTTCAAGGCCAGACTCAGCAACTTAGCAAGATCCTGTCTCAAAATAAAAAGGACTGGGGACATAGCTCTGTGGTAAGGTGCCCTTGGATTACATTTCCAGTACAAGAAAAAGAAAAAAAAAAAAACAGCAAAAGCAAAAGCCAGTGGATGAATAAAAAATGCAAACTGAATCTTGAGGAAAAGACAAGAAGGAGAGAGATGGGTGTATTGCTGAGGTATGGTATGGCTTTGAGGAGACTAAAGAAGTAATTGATTCTGATTATTAAATCCACAGATATTATACTAAGCTACTAAGTTATTTTAATTCAATTATAAGTGACAATTATTAAAAATGTTAAAGAATTAGAGCATTACCATGTAGTGTGCATTGTGGAAAGATAGCACTTAAGAAATTAATTATGATCATAACCCGTCTTAAGATATCTGTCCACATTCTTCAGACTCACTTAGAGGTCACCTTCAGAGTGTCTCTGTGGCCTAAGGGATCCCCATATCCTTTGCTTGAGGACTGTCTCTGGCCGAGGAAGATTTTTCAGCCTACATCTGTGGAGCAGGCCAGAAGGGCCTGATAATGCTCCCAAGAACATTCACTAACAAATTTGGGACAATAGTTGATATAAAAATACCCCAGCTTCCTTCTTGCTGACATAGAATAATGGAAGTCTTTCTGTTCAGTCTTTCAGGAGATTCCCAATGGTATTGAGCCCCAGTTCTTCATGGTGGTGAGCCATAAATATATGCCTAATTGGCTGTCCTTTCTTTTCTCACTGTCCCCATACCATGCTTCCTGAGGGTGTCTTCTAAATGAATTTATATCCCAATCTTTGGGAAAATCCCAACTGGATCATTTTTCCTGTTTTGTTTCTTTTCTTTTTCTTTCTTTCTTTCTTTCTAAAGGGAATCTTGAGGAGAGGTTGATGATTGTATCTTTAGGTCATACATATGCTCATTTATTTAAGAATACTAATACATAAAGGTTGGTATTTAATATGGCATGATTTTACACAATGGCAAAGTTGATATAATGGGCTACTACACTTTGAAAATACTGAATAAATTAATCTCAGACATGCAAATACATAAGTATCCAAATAATATTTATGTGAAAAAAGCAAATATCTATAGAATTTTATTGATATAAGGTTCCAAACCTTGTAATATAGTGTTTAGGGACAAAAACATATGAGGAAAAACTCAAAGAAAACACAGAATTTTGGAAAATTATGGCATCTAGGAGGGAAGTGAGTGGGATCAGGCCAGAAACTACTTGAAATTTTCACAGCATTGTTCTTTTCCTTAAAGTGGGTAGAGGAACATGTGTGCTTATTGTATCATAGTACTTTATATTTTACATATTTTTCTACTAATATTGTTTCCTAATCTTTTCATATTTGAAAAAACATTTTTTAAAAAGATCAATAGGACAATGACAGATGATTCATGATGTCATTATAGGATATTACTGAGATGAGAATTAAATTAATTGTTTAAGCACTGGAATATAAAACAAAGGAATGATAAATAGTACATTAGATTGTTTCTCACCAATCTAGCATTCCAATAATAATAGGCATCATTACTCTCCAACCCTTAGTCAACCAGTACACCACATAGAAATATAATAATGTTATTCTCTTAGTTTGAATGATTATTCTGATAAAGGTAAAGTTAGAATTTTTGACCAAAATCATGCAGCTGGAGTAGCTGAGAACATTAACTTCTGATTTTTTATTCATTAATTTCAGCCAGTTTCATAGAGGACAAGTCACCAGGGAGAGGAGAGTTATTCCTGTACCCCTGTGGTTATTCCTTTGGAAGCCTCTCTCCAGGGTCTCCTTGTCTGGAGGAGCCCATCTTTTATCCTTATAGATAAGTTTTAAATGAGCATATACAGCCAGGAAACCTGAGGAAGGGAATCATTAGAGTGGATTCTAAGAGGAATGAGAAGGGTTTGTGTTACAGTAAAATTCAAGTAATCTGAGATGTCTTTCCAGCTTCCCCTTTAGGCTCTTGTTTACTGAAAAGGAAGAGGTAAACAGCTGTGATAGAAGGATTTTAGGAAGTGACTCATGTAGAATAAAAGCAAAGAACAGTGCTAATCAGGAAGGTTATACAGTCGAGTGTGGTATGGTGCCTGGGAGATGTAGGTTCCTCTTCTTCTCATTATTCATTTAATAATGATAATGATAGTAATAATAATTGAATATATATAAAGATATATAGTTGAATATATATGTAATGATAATGATAATAATAATAATAGAATACACACACACCATATAATGAATTCTAAGTATGTTCCAAGGATGGGGCAACATTTTAAAAATGTAATTTTTTAATTTATTCTTCAAATATACTTATAAGAAGAAGTTACCATTACTATTACTATTCAGATCCACAGATAGAAAGCTGAAACTCAGAACATTAAAGAAACTGCCCACAGTGCAAAGCTTGTGTATGGCACAGCTTTTTCATTCCATTGTCTGTGTCTTGATCACTAGTAAATTCTGTTCTATGTTTGCCCCTGTCTAGGATAGTTTGCTTCACTGATAGGTAAGATTCTGAGGACCCTTCCAGATGTGTCCTCGGCATTCCTTCATACAAGGGTGGAAAAAAATTTCTGCATCTTATTTCTTCCTGACCAGGAGTTTTTACATTGTAGAGTCACATTCAGTGTGAAATTTTAATCATGTGCTGTGACAAGTGTGACTGAAAAATATTTCTGAAAATAATGGCCAGATGGATTGAGTCAGCCTATACCACTCTAGAACTTGGCAATAATGAAGAGAACAAAGAGAGGTAAAGTGACATCTTAGGGAATAGGGTTAGAGGCTACCCCTCATTACTAATTCTAGCCACATCTGAACAGTCTTTCTGAGCAATTCAAATTCCTTGAGCTCTTCATTCTTTCCCCTTTGTCAGCAAAGTATCTCAGAAGTCACTGATCCTTGCCTATGGATCAGACAACATGATGTTTCGTGATACTCTAATGCTATTTTATTTTTAAATCCATTTCAGGAAAAAAAAAATCCAAGCTAAATTCATCCCTTGAGATTGTATTTTTGGAAGAAAATTTAAGGTATCATTCTATGAAAGCAAAATTTAATAGTTGTAGTGAAGTATTATTTTAGTTCTTGAATTTGGAAGACTATTATAGATTATATACATATATAGTTTGAGGTTGTAGCATCTTTAGGTGGTGGAGCGAAGATGGAAGATCCAATCTGATATATTTTTATGCTTTGACCTTTGAATGTCATTATTGTATCACTGGGTATTATGGTAATAGCTCTTGAGTGATCAATTCATACACAGTAGACATGAAAACCTTCATACAGGATTTGTTGTGAAGTGTTTGAAGTTTATATCAAGTCATCCAGTTGAAACTTATAGGGCTTGGGAAAAGGACAATCTTCTACTTGAGAACAGAATAGAAATAATTTGCAAATCATTTGCAGAAATAATTTTCAAATTATTTGAAAATAGAATATATATATATATATATATATATATATATATATATTACACACACACGGTAGAATGGTAGTGGTAGAATGCTTGCCTAGCATGTGTGAGACACTGGGTTAGATTCTCAGCACCACATAAAAATAAAATAAATAAAATAAAAGTCCATCAAGGACAAAAAGAAAAAAAAAGATTAGCACTTCAGTCCCCATAGATCAGAAAAGTGAGTTAAGGTCCATCTCACCTTTATGGTAACTTTGTAAGTTTGTCTTGTTGGTGGAAGGAATCATCTTACAACTATTCTCTATGACAACACTGTATGTTGTCCTTTGGCCCCTATGAAATGCCTATAGTGGTCAGCATATTTCCTAGGCTTATGGGGTCATCCATGGGATATTAATTCAGAACAGGCAGACAGAGGCACTGAATGAGAAGTGAGGCATTCTGATTCCCATGAAATATCTGAAAAACACCAATATACACACTGAGACTATGTACCCCCGTCCTCTGCAATAGGCAAAGTTAACAAAGTCTGATAATTTGAGACACGTTTCATCCTATTTATATCAGATCTCCACCCTTCCTGTGCTATTCTTCTCTTATAAGCCCTCCCTAGCATGAACTCTCACTCTTTCAGCTCTTTCTAATTTCTATTGTGTCTGCTGAAACCCCTAATGATGCTAAGCAATCTTTCCTACATGTTTAATTTCACTACAGGAGGCTCCTTCTAACTAAGTCTCAACTGAATACTAATTGTTCTCCCTCATCTCTCTCAGCTGGTTGCTGTCAGTGTCTGCACTCTACATAGGTTTGGGAGGTGAGTCTGGAAACTTCTTCAGCCTTTGATGATTACTCTTCCACTCTCATCTGGGTACCTTCCATGTTTCCTCACTACTTTCACCACCCCATGTCTTTATCACTGTCACTTGTCCTCTGAGACTTCTGAAAGGCAGATCATAGACCACTTCATTCAAAGGTCTGCCATCATTTTGAGGGTTTTCAGCACACCCATGGAGATAGCCTGCCCAGCTTCCTAATGCAAAGCTTCTTAACCGTCTCAAATTCAATGATTTTGGCTATTCTCCCTTTCAGTTGTACACTCCCAGACATGAGGATGCTTTTATCATGCAGAATTGTGACATTTATAAAAAATAAACTGAAAAAAAATCTTACTTTCAAAATATACATTTTTTGCAGTTTCTTATCTAAACATTCCTGTTTTACATGAACTTTGACCTCATCTAAAACATGTCTTGATTTCTCTGTTTTTTCCTGTTTATCAACTTCCTTCCATCTTTATTCTGTATGCAATATAAATCTCAAGTCCAACATTTGCTGCTCCATTACTGATATTTTCAACTCCATATTGTTAATTTGCTTTCATCACACCTATCTGGCAAAATCACAATGTTGAAATTAGCCCAATTTTCTACTTGCTCCATTCTTATGCCAAATCTGCTGAGTACTGCTGAAAAGATTCACATACACTATGGTTCTTTTTAGTAGTTTGGTTCCACTACATAAGTTGAAATACTGGACCCTCAACTCTCCTTCAGATATGTTTCTGTTTCTCCCTGGACGTTCAACTAACTTCAGGAGCTCTTTTATCACTTTTCCTTTTCCCTGAGTCCTTTCTTCAACCACTTCCCGTATCAGGTCATTATAAACATCAGCAATCTGTGTGATCATTAACCATCTCATTGATAAATTAGCTTCAGACTTAAACAGTTTGGGTTTTCAATGCTTATGTGTACTTTCTGTATTCCAGTATGCCCTCATATTAAATCTCTCTGCCAATGGGCCATATATATTATAGCTTCTTAGCATAGAAAAGTTTAACATTCATCAGAAAATCTTGAATGTTGAGGCATAAGGTAAATGAGACAGTTTAAGGTCTTTCATAAGCTTTTCTTTTAAATAATGTACTCAGATAACCAGGACACTTAGTCTGTGGGAGTCTGAATGGGATAAACTCACCAGAAAAACACATTTTTGACCTGGTAAATGCATCGTGAAACAGAATTTGGAATGTGCCTGTAAGCCAGGGGCCCATGAACTGGCTCCTTGAGCTCCTTGTTTATAGTAATAATGCTGTTAAACAGCTGATGATTCCAGATTCAATGCTGATCTTCAACACGTCTTCTTTATCTTTAGCTGGGGTCTCACTGAAGCCCAAGTCTTTTCTCTGGATCAAGGACTTTGCAGCAAGACAGTGAATGGTAAAGCTAAAAGAAAAAAAAACAAAACAAAACATTCTGAGACTTACAGAAAACACCCACAGTTACTTTGGGTTCCAAATGTTAGGGATGGCAAAGGGAAGAAAAGTCCAGAGAAGAGCAGAGACAAGATTGAATGCTTTAAAAAGGAAAAGCCAAATGTAGAGAAACAATTCAAGCCAGAATCAAGAGAAGGAATCCAAATAGTAAGGATGACAGAAAAAAATAAGAAAAGGAAGGAAAAGGAAGAGAAATGTGGGAAAAGAAGGGAAACAAATCTCACTTGGCATCTGGTTTGCGTTGCAGAGAAAATGTCAGCTTATGCCTATAACTCTTTGTCCTGGAGCATGTACTTGAGCCATACTTCTCCTGTAGACTCAACAGCCTAAAAATTGGAGAAGAGAAGTGAAGGAAGGCAGAGATGACCAGGAAACAGTGGCACCTCTCCAGGTCAGCTCCTTACAATTTCTAAGTAGCAATCAGGTAGCCCAGGAAGTCAGAGACCTGAAATGATGGGGAAGATGGTGGGCTGGCTCTACCTGGGATTTGCAATCTTACTGAAATGTAAATCTATCTACCAACTTCATTGAAATTGTCAGGGCAGTTGCTAATCTGACTCACCTGCATTTTCCCAGTGTGCAGGGCATAAAAAATTAACCTCTGACCCTTAAACATGGCAGTTGGTTCTGGGGAAAGCATAGTAGCAGACATACCAGGAGGCAATTCCAGCTCAGAGAGGTATTACAAATTGCAGGCTGTAGAAAGTGCTTCAGGGCCTGAAGAGCCTGATGGAGGAAAGGGAACCAAACAGGCATAAATAAACAAGGATGGGAAGGATAGCCACAATTAACTGAATGTTTACTATGTATCAGGTGCTATGTGACATAACACATGTTCAATGCCTAATTCTTAATATTATCTTGGAATGTGTTATCTCTCTTGCTTTGCACATGAGGAAGCTAAAGTTGAGAGATTTAATAGCATAAATGTGAATGAAGATATGCTAAGAGAAGTTGATCTCTAGATAATGGAACTAAAGAAGACATAGCTGCAACTGGGAAAGAGGAGCTTAGAGCTGGGCACTATGGCTCACACCTGTAATCCCAGCAGCTCAGGAGGCTGAGACAGGAGGATCACAAGTTCAAAGCCAGCCTCAGCAACAGCAAGGACCTAAGCAGACCCTGTCTCTAAATAAAATACAAAATAGGGCTAGGGATGTGGCTCAGTGGTTGAGGGCCCCTAAGTTCAATCCTCAGTACCAAAAACAAACAAACAAACAAACAAAACCAAAAACAAAAAGGTAAGAAAAGAAAAAGAGGAGCTAGAAATAGAACCAGTGGCATCTCTTTGTGTGCGCTGTTAATGGATTATCAATGTACCACTAAAAGAGGTCCTGAAGCACAGGTCTGGAGTCTCAAACATGACAGCCAAAGTTCTTAGTTTCTCTGATTTTTTTTTCTCAAATACAAAAGGCTCAACCTCTTTCAGATTCTTATTCCTAGTATTCCAAATAATAGGGCCAGACTCCAGATGTACAATGGGCACATTTGTATGAGACCAATGTAGCCCTGCTAAAGATAAAACCCAGGCTTTTGGGAAAATGCACACTGGAGGCAAGTTGGTCTCCTGCCCTTGCAGTAGTGTCCCCCACCCTACCACATACTTGGTTTGGAATGCCCACCTCTGGGCACATGGCTTGCACCTCACCTTGAACTGCATCCTGTCCTTGCCTGTGATGAAATCAGAAGTGCCCCCTGTCACCTGGGCAATGCTTTTTATTAAGCTGGAGGAGACACCTTCTCAATGCCAGATGAGAAACATCTGCAATTATAAATGAATGGAGGTTAGACACAGTCACACAAGAATGGACTTACACAATTAACAAGGAATGGTGACAACTACAGCATGAGTTAATCTACTTCCCTGATGAGAACTGTAATAGGAAACATTTATTGAGCATGTTGTATATTTGGGGGCTTTAAAATTACCTGAAATTAATAGAATTTAATCATGCTGAGTCTCCTCAGCAGCAGGTTTCTCTTCCATTTCCCAGATAAAGAACTGGGGACATGAAAATTTAACAGATCTATCCACATCCTATCTATTCCTATCAAATCTACCCCATCAAATGGTCAATATGGCACTGGAGCACTATGCCAACTAAACAATCCTCAGACAAGTGAAAGAAAATATAGAACCTATCTATATTAATGAGTTTTAGGATTAATTTTCTGGTCTTTTCAGAAACTTACAGAAACAATTTCTCAGAGGAAGATCCAAATTGATAGATGTTGAAATAACAGCCTATAGACAAACTCTTCAGCAGCAGAATCTGTGTTTCCTGCAGGGGAGAGAGGATGAGGACAGAATGAGAGGACCTTCTCAGACCCTGCCAAGACAACTCTAGGGGCTGCAGCCTATCAGCCTGGTTTCATGCCACATTATCTTTCAAGACCTCAGAGTGGTCATGCCAGCGGCTGCTCAGATGGAGAACAGCCCTACACTTCCAAATACACCCCATTTTAACCCTTCAGATTCATTCTCACTTGTCTACCTGACTCAGAAGAAGAAATTGGCTTTACCTTGGCTGCCTCTGTGTGTGACTAAGGCTGGTCCTGGTTACTCATGGGGCACTGCATAGTTCCTGAGCAATCCACAAGGAAGACATATTCTCCACAGGTCACAGATGCCTCACCTTCAGGAATGTACGGATAGAAACTCACCGTTACAGAAGGATCTCCCATTAAACTACCTAAACAAAAAGCATAAAGATCCTGTGGGAAAAAAGGGAATCCAAGAATCTTAAAGCCTCCAGAAATCAATTATAATGAACTCAATAGGGGACAGGAAAAACTCAAATCTAAATTTCTGTGTTTGATTCTTATACAGTATTAACCTGCAAAGGGCTTGGATAAGTGAGGCATAAACATATAAAAAAGTAAGAGAGGAATAAGCAACAATTGTGACAGTGTCCCTGGAGCTATTTTCCTTGCAGCTCAACAAATGAGTGAGATCATGAGATGAACATTTTCCAGCATTTGCCAAAAGAAGCAGATAAGTTTATCTACAGAGGCATAGCTCTCTTCATATGAAATCAGTGGGAATCTTATTACAAAAGTCATTGTTTAGACCCTTCATTGCAGCTCATGTACATCATTTTGAAGCTCATAAATTACAAGAGAATTTATAAGCAATATACGTACCAATGAAATTCCATGTGATTTGGTGTGAAGGATTCACTGATACTCTCCAGAAGAAAGGCAAGTCCTGGGATTCATGATGAATTCAAATAGCTTCATATAAACGTGAGATGAGAGAGACCAAGGAGACCACCCTGAGGGGATAAACTGTTAAAGCCATATCTGTGATTTTTTTTTTTTAGGCATGAATGAAAATTGATGATGGAATTAAAACATAATATTGAGATGGAAGAGAAATGAGAATGGCTGAATTGTATTAACTCCACTTTTATAGTTCAGAGAATATAAGAGGCTATGGAATCAGGTATCATTATTGTATTTTTACAGACCGAATCTAGAATGGCAGAATTAAATCCTTATTAGCCCGGGATTCAGTATGACCATGGAACTTGCTTCAGTTTAATCTTTTATCCATGGGATACTCCACTAATCAAAAAGGCTACTGAATGTAGTGGGTATCATCCAGAAAACATTTGATAAAGACTAGTTGAAAAATGATGTTTACACAATCCAGACATCTGGATATGTAATGCAGCATTGTTTTGATGGGTAAGGTAGATTCCTTTCTATGACAAGAGACACCTGAGTATTGTGGGGCTGGCACTGTCCTGAGAAGTCAGAAAGGCTGAATGAGAATGATGGAAGTTAGTACATATGAACTATTCATAACACCGCCAGATACATGGCGAGCACTACATGTGTATTATCTACTATAATTCTATGAGCCTCATTCAAATTATCTTTTACTCTACCAGTCTGCTTCCTTGTTTTCAAACAATGTATTTCAAACCTTAGCTCTACTGCTTGCTACCCCCAGTTTCCTCATCTGAACAATCAAAGTAATAAAATCTACTTTATATGATTGTTTTGTTGGTCAAATGATACAATACCCTCAAGGAACTTAGCTGAGGTCTCAACTCATTGAACTCCTAATAATTTTATAAAATTATTTCTAAAAGTTATTTTATGTAATTATTTTCTTAATTAAAATTTTAATTTAAAAAAATGTAATTCCCTTAATATAGTAAATACTCTATCCTAAATTTTTTTAAAAATAATGTATTGTGCTTTCCCCTCTGTCCTGGTATGCTTCATGTGGCACAACAATAAAAAATTTTTTTTGAGCCAGGTTGCCTTTCCAAGATTTCATTTGCTTCCTTTTGGGTAAGTGACCAGCAAATCATTTTGACCAAATATCTGAACTACAAAGCAGCACCTGAGTATCACTGCTGGAAGGGATTCATGAGACTGGTAAGGGTGCGCTTGGTGTCCCCCTGTGGCCTATAGAACTGGTCATGGAATACATAAGAAAATCTGCAAGGAGCCTAGAAAATATCAGACAAGAAAAGAGACAAAGATCTCAGTCATTATCTTCTAAAATTGAAAATTATGAAATAATTCTAACTCAAAACCAATCATTGCTGATATATTTCACGAGCATGAAGAGCTTACTAATAGGAAGCAAACAAAGATAACTAATGTACAAGGCAGAGTGTGTAGCTCATAGGAAAGGAACTGGCTATAGCAAACATTCTTGAAGTTGGGACCTCAGCATAAACAGCTGGCCCTAAAGAAGAATGGTTGACAAGTGAGGCCACCCAAATAATATCACTTTGCAAGCTCAAGTATGAGACTACCTTGGCCACACATCATCAATGAGAGCCTAGGATGGCCTGTGGAAACCGACTCCATGGAACTGTCTTCACAACAGTTGTAGTTACAGAAGCAAGAGCCTAGTCCCAACCATGTTACTGTAAATGTGACTGTCCCAAAGGATGCCTCCATTCCAACCACATGGACAATGCTGCTGAGTGGCAGTATTTTTCTAGTCATATTTTATGGTCCCTGCAACCCAGTGCATGCAGTCAGGAAGGCCCACGAAAGCAACAGACTGACTTGGTTGTACCACTTTTCATTACTAGGAAAAGCACATATGTGTTCAGGAAGATTTAGATAAAAGAGAAAATTAGAAAGAAAAAAACTAAGGAAGAAACTGAACTTACTAAGATACTAAACAGTATTTGAAATTAATAATTAGGTCATTATAAAAATTTTAGAGATGGATAGTGGTGATTGTGGTGCAAGATGAATTAATTAAGGCTGCAGAACTGTCTGTTTGAAATAGTTAAGGTGTTAAATTTTATTATTTATCACAATTAAAAAATAAAGAAAAAAGAAGAATTTCAGGAATATTCTATGTAGGTATGACGGGTCTATCAATAAGGCTTATTCATTGAATTAGAAAAAGAAATTAAGAAACCAAACATTGTTTTAATATAATCACAATTACTACATTCATACTTCATCTTTAAGATGATTTTTCCTATTGCATATGTAATCTTATAGTGGTGACCTGCTTCTATGACTTATTTCTTACTTCCAATTATTTAGGGGACTTTCTTCCAAACTATTCCAATATGTCAATGTACATTATTCCAGTAACTACATATTAACTTATCATGTTAATGAGAGATAGCATAGTCAATGAAATACATTTTGATTATTTACTAATATTTGATGTTATTAAAATTGTTATTAAAATGCATCCAGTGCAAATTTTTACTTATATTTAGATTTAGTTCCCTAGGTAACATTCCAAAAATTGCAATTACCAAATTGAGCATTTATTTAGATATATATGGCAAAATTTGTCTTGAAAAGATCAACACAAATATTTTGTTAATCTATGATAGTGCCAAACTCACTATACCTTTTAAAACTTGAGACATTATATTTGCAAATCTTTGATGTTTTAAAATATAAAGGTGGCATATAATCATTTCTATTTGCATTTATGTCCAGTCTGATCACTGTTACATGTGTATAAATGCCTGTATTTTCTGTTATGAATTACTTGTTCACATCCTTCATCTCACTATCTACTACTTAAACTTGCCTACAAGACAATGCCACAGGGTACACTTCAGCTGATCACTTTGTGTGCAATAGTGAAGCTCTTTCAATATTTCACTTCAGTAGGTTTACCTGCTACTGGAAAGAAAATGGAAGTGTGTATATTTGATAGAGATTTCAAGACAGTCATCTCACAAAAGGTGAACACAAAGGGAGAAAATAAAATACCTGGCTTCTTCTTAGGCATCTCCATCTCCACAGATACTTAGGGGCTGTGCACCTCACTGTAGTAAATCCGGAGTTCTACATCCCTGTTAAATGTCTGTCCTTCAGCCAAGGAAACCTGAGTTGAGGACCAACAAGGGAGTCAGGTTATAACTATCATTCTTTGCTACCTGGAACTGTGATCAGAGCTAAGGGCCACAGGTTTCCTCCACCAGTGAGCATGACCAGGTGCAGAGAGGAAAATCAAGAGAAGACTCAGGACAGTAAATGTGGGTAAGCAGGGAGCACAGTGCATCTCCCTCTGGGTTAATAGGGAAAAGTAAGGACCACCTGGGAAGGGTTGGACAAAGTCAAGACCCAAGGAATAGGGTCCTGGCAACAATAGTTCTCTCTTACTGATTACCTGAACAGAAGTCTTATCATCTGCAAGGAACTCAACAAGGGGCAGTTGGAGTGGACCCTCTGGATGCCATGCTGGGAGCTGATGGTGGCAATCATACTGAGTGTGTAGGGCAGTTCTTCCAAGGGGACTACAGGAGTTTTCACATGAAGGCAACTATCTTCAAGACATTCTACAAAAAATAACTTTCATTCTCTTTTCCTTTCTAATGCTTTTTAGCATACCCAAAAATGAGATGGGAATTCCCTTATTATGTTACCACCAATATTCAGGGGAGAGATACTCACCAGAGAGATGGTATCTAGGATTCAGGATGGCTGGGAACACATAGTGCAGGGCCCCATCTGCTTCCAGGGGCAGTTCCCACACATACCTCAGCGTGAGCCCCACCTTTGACCCAGACTGGAGGTTCCCCACATTGCAACAGAAGATATCTGTGGAGTATGAGTCTTCCTCCAATAAGTAGGCCTGGTGTCCCTGGGATATGGTGTCCTCGTAGTTGCATTGAACCTAAGGAATACAGGAGGATTAGGAAAGAAAGGTAACAAATGAAAAGACAGTACTGAAGAAAACAAAGACTTAAGTGATGTGTCTTGTAAAACTCACAGCTATACTTTGAATGCCTCTAATTGATCTCTTCCTAAATGATTTCAGGAAATCAGCATTTAGAAGTGAGTGGAGGGAAAAGCATCCAACACCAGAATTTTTTGTGAAGGTGTATTTGAATGAGATCTTAAAGAGTGCACATTAATCATTAAGGAAGAGAGAAGACAATAGACCCATCTCCTGTACCTCCATCTTGTCCTGTAATTCTGCCAATTTTCTTCCCATCCACCAAGGCCTCAAAGCTACAGACAGCAGAGTCTTTATCCATGAGGACACAAAGGAGACCTCTAAAGGGACACTCTTCTTGTTCTCAGTTTAAGGTTGCAGACACACCAGCCACAAACTCATAAATGGACAAGGTCACAGAGATGCTCTTCAGTGGCACTGGGGATAGGTCAAGTTTTAAGAATTCAACAAGCTATAATAGAAGGGTTCCTGCAGGCAAGGGATTGGGCTAGCTACCGAGGACACACTGGCACACAAGAGTGGGAAATCAAGCTTACCTGGCTCCATTTAAAGAGTGATTAGGCCACAGAAGCCCTCCATGGTGACACAGTGTTCTAAGGAAAAGACACACCATGAGCAGAGTGACACGCTGGTAGATATGTATCCAAATATCAGTACATTATGAGCTTCCCTCTTGCATAAGAATACATTCAGGAGGTTAGGGATGAATCTAGAAAGAAAGGAGGAGGAAAAAGGGGACATAGTCTGATAGTTCAGCTCCTTCTAAATGACACCTGCCCCCAAGGGGGGGTGATGTTGTATGATTCAACAAGGTTCACTAAACAGAAAATTCTGAAAACCCTTAGGGTACTAAAAACAGCAATTCCACCTTTTCAAAAAAAGTTAAAAAATGTGTTTAACACACTGTTCCCTTGGGAACATCAAATAGCTATCATGGTAGAACAAAATGGGAATTTTAGCAGTTTAAGAGCTGACAGGCAATTACATGCAAGGAAATAGAAGAGGCCATCAAGAGCCTTCCATCCAAGAAAAGCCCTGGACCAGATGGATTCTCAGCCGAGAATAGGTACAAGACCTACAAAGAAGAACTAACTCCAATACTCCTCAAGTTAATCCACGAAATAGAAAGAGAAGGAACCCTTCCAAACTCATTCTATGAGGCTAGTATCACCTTGATTCCAAAACCAGACAGAGACACATCAGAAAAGTAAAATATCAGACCAATATCCCTGATGAATATAGATGCAAAAATTCTCAATAAAATTTTGGCAAATCGCATACAAAAGCATATTAAAAAAATAGTGCACCACGATCAAGTGGGGTTCATTCCAGGGATGCAAGGTTGGTTCAACATACGGAAATCAATACACGAAATCCATCACATCAATAGACTTAAAGATAAGAATCACACGATTCTATCAATTGATGCAAAACACAATACCCTTTCATGTTCAAAACACTAGAGAAACTAGGGATAGCAAGAACATACCTCAACATAGTTAAAGCAATATATGCTCAGCCAAAGGCCAACATCATCCTAAATGGAGAAAAATTGGAAGCATTCCCTCTAAAAATGGGAACAAGACAGGGATGCCCTCTCTCACCACTCTTATTCAATATAGTCCTTGAAACTCTTGCCAGAGCAATCAGACAGACGAAGGAAATTAAAGGGATACGAATAGGAAAATAAGAACTCAAACTATCATTATTTGCAGACGATATGATCCTATACTTAGAGGATCCAAAAAGTTCCACCAGAAAACTTCTAGAACTGATAAATGAATTCAGCAAAGTTGCAGGATATAAAATAAATATCCATAAATCAAATGTATTTCTATACATCAGCAATGAGTCCTCTGAAAGAGAA
>CM053399.1:95649449-95715066 GCA_028644305.1 Xerus rutilus
ATTATGCTAAGTGAAATAAGCCAATTCCAAAAAACCAAATGCCGAATGTTCTCTCTGATTAGTGGATGAGGATACATAAGGGGAGTGGGAATGGGGAACATAGGAGAAATGGAGGAACTCTGGAGAGGAGGCGGGAGGGAAAGGGGAATGGGTATAGTAATGATGGTTGATTGAGATTGTCATCACTACCTTTGATGCATGTATGAAGACACAAATGGTGTGACTCTATCTGGTTTGCAACCAGAGAAATGGAAAAATTGAGCTCTGTATATGTACTATGACTTGAAACACATTTAAATAAAATAATTAAATTTAAAAAAAAAAAGCTGACAGGCTATGGTTTTGCTCACTGACACATAGCAGTGCTGCATACTGACATTTAACCATAGATGCTTGAAGTGGCTAACAAGTAGCTGTAACAGATAACTGTAGTAGTAGAAGCAGGAAACAAAGTAGTGGGGATAGAACAATCCCCTTTAGGCTTAGTGAAGTGAAAGTCACTAAGCTGTGTGAGCTAAAAGTCCCTGGGTCATTGACAAGCTTGTACTCATATAAGAAATGTAGAATGCACCTCCAATAGAATTGCACCAACTCTCTTGCCTTGATGTACCCCAAATTTGCTTATGTATAAAAGTATTGTTGTGCTTGGGGCTTAGACTTTGGGAATTATCCCTCTGGCTTGTGGTGCCACTAATAAAGTGTTGCTTCTTGATATTGGGATTCTGACCATTACCCACTATACTCTCATAACCTTAATCCTCCTTGAACCTCAGTATTATCTTTCCAAAAATAACCATCATACCTTCATTTCACATTTGAATTAATATATGTAAAGTTCCTATATTAGCATTTTTAAATAATTGGGACAGATATCAGCATTGTTCCTGTTGTCATTGTTACTATTATTCAATAAACATTTCCTGTTAGTCATTATGGATCATTCTATTCAGATATGCATGTAGGAAGCATCTTAAATCTCCTGGATCTTGTACCATGTGCCTTGTGACTTTACTTTTATGTGTCACAGTTTTTTTTTAAGTTGCTATGTCCAGATTATTCTAGTATTCAAGTAGTATATATGCAACATGTCCCATATTTTAAATCAGACTATCCTAAACATCTCTCTCAAATCTTATAATCATTTTGGAGGTGCATTGCATGTGATATGATACATTAACAGAAATACATCTTATGTATCAAAACTATGATTTAATGGCAACTCTTTTATTGGGGAGTCCACAGGAGCATGAGCATCCTCATGCTGCTGGGGGTCACTTTGAGTCCATTCTGCACTGGATCATGTGCTAGCTTGCTTCTTTATGTTCTGACAGTGTGACCTGGGCTGCCATCTCCAGGGCCAGTCGAGGCTTTAACTGAAAATAGGACATAAGGAGTTAAAATGGTACCACCTGGAGCACAGAGTATGCTGGAGAACAACAGCACACATGTGCTTATCCAGAGCCCTGGGCAGAAGATATAGAAAATGCCACACTTCCCTAAGGGCACTGTAGATGAGAAAACACAGAGGCTCTTGCAAGGAACAGCTTTCCTTCAGAAACAATCTCAATCCAAGCATTCTGAAAGTTTTAATAGGACTATTTGTAAGTCCACTATGTGGATCCAAATCATTAGGGTGGGGATTTTGCTGGTAATAATGAACAAGACCCTGAGTTAGTTCCACAGAATCACAAACACATATACACACGGAACCATAAATAAACAAAACCTCCACTTTAACTAAATTTGAAACAATGCCCATGCTGATCATCCATGTGATATCACTTGTATTTCCTATGCCCCAAGCCCTGTTATACAAATCCACAGCAATAACCAGTCTCCTTATTTCAAATCTGTTATTACAGGCAATTGAATAAAAACTGTGCATTGTAAAAGAGCTCACATTAAAGCAACCCAAGAGGACAGAAGCAGGCCAGAGCACAGGAGAGCAGCTGAGGAAAAGCACTTCCAGGATGACTCTTAAGTAGGGCAGGTAGAAGAGGCTGGGCTGAGGCAGGGAAGTTCTTCCCATGGGAAGCTTAAGGCAGTAGATTCACACCGGATCAAAGCAGATCACGGACTGTGTGAGGAAAACCCAAGCACTCAGCTGCCTCGGAGAGAGAGCATCTTTCCCAGCCAGGGAGCTCTGTTTAGACAGAACATTAGAGATGCAAGAGTCTGACTCAGAAGCAGTTAGAGGCAGGCAGGGAAGGGAGGAGCTGGAGAGCCCAGTGGATCACACCCTAATAGCCTGTTGCAGGGAGAAATGGAGAACCTGGGCTAGCCAGGAAGAGATGTGGGCTGCAGAGTGGGGCTTTTCCAGAAACAGAGAGTGATTTAATTTTTAAGTGTTCAGTCCTAGTTTCTCAGTGCCCAGGTATTTACAATTTTACAATTGAGCAGTCTCAATTTCTACATAGTTGGGCTTAGGAGCTGCAATGATTGAGTTGGGTAGAGACTTAGAGCCACATTTCGACAGCACAAACTTATACAAAACTGAGAAAACATCACCTATCCCAGAGAAAAAGCTAGAGGAAGGGAGAAGTAGAGGGATAGAGAGAGAGAAAAAAAAATGCTAGTAGGAAGAGAGATGTGGTGATTATCAGAAGAAGGTTAAATTCTCCCTCCAGGCCTTCCCCCAAGATTCCCCTAAACAGCCAAACCTGCAGAAATCCCTGGGGATACACAAAAACTAAGTTCCATACCCCTGGGGCTTGTGGCTAGAACAGGCACCAATGGATGTAAAGACAGGGGAAAGGGAGGCAGAATGAGAGGCTCTCAGGCTTCAGGTGCAGGGGTGGGATTCTGCTCTGAGCTGCTGCAAAGTGAAAGCAACTGCTGTTAAATTTCCCTGGAAGTCCTGCCCCCTTCTAGGGACCAGTCAGGTGAAAATGCTGCAACATTACCATTAGCAATGATATCAGATACTAAATATCTCTGTAATAGACTTTACCAAGGGCTTGCTGCGTGCTGGCCCAGCCAATAGCAACATTGTGGGCATATGTCATCGATTCTCCACCTCTAATTTCAATTCTCTGTCCCTACATTATACCCAGTGCTAGGGCTGGTATGCACTTCTGCTTTGTGAGATAGCATCCATTTCCTAAGGTCTGCATTTTCTATGCATGGTGACTTGAGTGTCTCTTCAAGATGGTAAATCACATGTCTGGTGTAACAGTGTAAGTAGCTGAGAATATCTGTGCTCATATTCCTGGCTAAAGAACACTAGATGTGATTAAATTTGCTATATCTTCTTTATATTTCATATGGACCTATTAAATCTGTTTCAAAGAAGTTCATATCAATGTAGAAAAATCTGTGTTGAGTATATATGATGTGTATGAAACACTCAGTTTGATTTGGTCTTTGTGGTAATATTTGTTGTGGTAATATTTTTCTTCTTGCATCTGCGAAATGAGGGTAGTGACATAGCTAAGTCCCTGGGTTGTTTTTAAGATCTAATGGATCTTAATGCATGTGAAAGTAAACACACACACGTACACACACACACACACAAATACATGTACATAAAGAGTAAAGTAATACACAAGAACAAGAACAAACTGTTTTATCAGTAGTAAGCAATCATACAGATATATATATTACTACTACATATGCCAAACTAATTATGAGAGGAGATGGTCCATTTCTCTGGGTAGAAATCACATATATGTATGATTTTTTTCCCCCTCAGCTGTTACTTTACTTTATTGGCTGAAGTTTCTGGCAGCAAGAGAAAGAAGCTGGACAAATAAGCAGTATTCATCTTCTGATCTAGCTGAATAACATGCTTAGAATTTGAAGTCTATTGCAGACCCTACACAGAGTCTGGCTGGAAGAAATGGAATCAGGGAACACACATATGTTGCTGGTTACTGGAAAGATAAATAGGTGAAATGCCCCTAAATCTGGCACAATAATAAGTAAACAGCACTTTATTAAAGCATGGCTGCATTATATTTTGAGTTTATTCACATTTGTTTAAATACTGTGGATAAGTTTACACTTTTCAGATAAAATGTTTAGTGAGTCCAATGACTAAACTTTTGCTAGAGAAACACATAATTCATTCATTGAGTCAACATGTATTTACTGGGCTTCTATACGGAAGATATTATTCTGCAAATTAGCTTTTGGCAAAAAAATCCACAAAAACCAAAAACCAAACAAACAAACAAAACCTCTTCTCCAGCTGGAGCTTACATTGTAAATAGAGGAAATATTAAACAAACAAACAAGCAAAGAAGAAAATACCTAGTAGTGAAAGTGCTCAAAGAAACTAAAACCATCATGCATTGCTTAGCTATGGGACACGTTCTGAATCATGTTTCATTGGGCAATTTCTTTATTCTGTGATCAAAAGAGTATAGGCACACAGGCCCGGAAAGTCCATGTCAATCATTTGACAGGGCCTCTGGATGTAATCAAGATACGCATCAAGGACTTCGTGAGCTCGCTGTGGGGTCGGAGGTCAGGGAGAACGTCTAGTCTCGCAGTCCTAAGGAGGAGATGGTGGTGGAATCGCGTTACCCAGGAGGAAATTAAGAAAGAGCTAGAGAAGCCAATTGACCCCGAGAAGACATACCCGCTGCTGCTGCGAGTCTTCATCACCAATAACAGCCGCCACTACCGAATGGATGAATGCTCCCTCCAGCAAGCTGCAGATTTATATTTGGATGGATGCAACTTTGAAAGAACTGACTAGTTTAGTAAAAGAAGTCTACCCAGAAGTTAGAAAGAAGGGAACACACTTAAATTGTGCAATTTTTTTATGAATCTTAAAAGACCTGGCTATCGAGTCAAGGACATTGGTAGCACCATGTCTGGCAGAAAGGGGACTGACAATTCCATTCCCTTGCAGTCGCAGAAGTTACAAATACGCGATTATTTGGACATAGCGATTACCCCTCCAAATCGAGCACCACCTCCTTCAGAGTGTATGAGACCATATTAAATTCTATTTACTATCTCTCGAATTTATTTTTCAGCCAGTTATGTAAAATAAACTTACTCTTTCCTCCTCTGATTTTTGCCATTAAGTCTTTAAATTCTAAGCAAATTGTAATGCATCTATTTAGGAGTTAGATTTGGATGTGTTGTGGGTTTGCATATTAATAGAAATTCTGTATGTTTCACGCCTCTGTAAAATATGAAGAAAAGTGCTCTTGGCATTCTGTGTAAAACTATTGTTAAATATATGTGTACAATCAGTCTGAGTGTAAAAGTCATTGAAGGCATGGGAATAGGGTTTTTTTACTTCTTATATGAAGTTTATACAAAATGCAGTGCAGGTGGGTATTTTAAATCCCAAAGGTACAGAATAAAAATAGCATTAGATTGTATGAAATTTAGCATAAGTTTGTGATGTAGACTAGAGTATGCAGTTAGAAAAAGGGCCTGTGACGATGAGGCAGCAGAGGTCTTTTGGAATGGTATGAGCTGAAGCAAGTTGAAGGAATTGTGTTGGAACACATGGCCTGCCTTGGTTTGGGTGCAACGGCACAGGTTAGAGAACAGTGCCATGGTGAGGACTTTTATGCTTTAAAATGGAAGCTAGGACATTTTGAAGACAGGAATCAATACCTAGGAAATAAGGGTTAGAACTTAGGGTAACGGTAGGAAGATTTATCTTAAAGATCTGAAAAACGGAGGAAGGGATGAAAAAAGAATCTTACACAGCCTGTCATGTGCTAGGGACTAGTGTGTGTATGGTTTAGGAGGCGTTATAGCACAGTGATTAAGACCAGTGCACAAAGTATTTAAATTCTGATTGTACCAGTAGCTCTGTAACCTTGGACAATTTATTTGGTGGTGGTTAATGGAGACACTAGTACATAGGATTGTGGAAGTTGAAAAAAAAAAAGACCTAGGATAGTGCTTGGTAGATAAGAAACAATATATAAAGGTTATTAGCTAGACAGTGAATTTAGTTAAAACGGGAACCTTGTCTTAATGCAGTGTTCGATTCTCATTTTGAAGTTTGTAAACAGTATGACAATGTGTAGAAAGCCTAATTACTTTTAGTCTGACAGTAGAAAATTGAAATCCCCAAATGAAAAACGTGATAAAAACGTGCTAGTAGTCTCAGTAAAGTGAGTTTTATCTTGTGCATACAAAACAGTCATTTAAAATCTGTGGAACTGGTGTCCCTGTTACAGTGAGTCCACAATTGCCGATGAACCTGGAACCTAGATCTTAGTGGTTCTTTGATGCTGTAGTTTACTCCAAACCCTTAGCTTGTATACTCATTCGGACTAGATGGACCTGAGTTCCTTTTTGGAGAATAGCCATGATTACTTTTCTGTTTGTGGGGAATAAAGAGGGAAATATGATTTACTATGTAGATCCAAAGCGTAGGAACCATATTAAGGAACTTCAGAAGCCAATTTTTTCATATGGTGTGACCTCTTATCTTACAAGATCTCCCCTGTTAATTTCATGTTATTTTCTCACTAGTTTAAAATAAAGTGGTTTAGCTGGTCACTCCTTCCCCTCAAAAAAAAAGATATGCATCAAACATAAGACATGTGAGGCTCCTGCTGGTATATAGTAAGGTTTTCTTTTTTAAAATGGGTTTTTAGACAAGTGGTAGTTGTATACTATAAAATAATGGTAAAGAGTATAGTATAGTAAATGTATAAAGCAATAATATAGTCATTTATCATCTCTGTCAAGTACTATGTACCTTACATAATTTATTGTGCCCTATTGATGGCACGGTAGGTTCATTTATACAGCATTACATATGATGTATTGTGCTGTGACACCAGGGTGGCTATGACACCATAGGGAAGTAGAAATCTTTCAGCTTTATAATTCTTTTATGGGATACCATTAAAGGTGTGTGCCGCCTGTGGACAGAAAGACCTTTATGCAATACATAATTGTAGGACATTACAAAACAAATAGAGGCTACTTCAGATGAGGTATCTCCCCACAAAAGTTTGTTCTCGTGCCTTGGCCTTGCCAGGTATTTTCCAACATTGATCCTCACCTTCTTTTTATATTAGTAGGTATTCTAAGTGGAACCAAGTCCATGGTTATTCCAAAATAAGGCGTTTTCCAGTCTCAAATCTTGTGATTAAGTTCTGGCCCATGAGGAACAAGAACCACAAGAAGTAAGGCAATGGGTAGGAACTGAAAGAGAATGACAGAATAGACAGGTCAAATACTGACATCTATAGAGAACAAAAGGTGTCAATGAGATGTGTACGCCACACAGAAAAATGAGGTGGTCAGGAAGGATTCCAAAGCTTTTTGATCTCCAATATCTTGAAAGAGAAACTTGATGACTGTGTACTATTTTGTAATTCCAAAACTCCCTGAACATTCAGTATTTAATTGCTTATGCTCAGAGGGCTCCTGCTTCAGGATACATTATAGATGAGGCTCCAGAGGGATCATGAAGCCATTTTAAGTCCTACAAAAGCAAGAGGCACAGTTTTTAACTCCAGCAGCAGACAATGATCCGTCGTAAGCAATTATGAGGATGTTTGATACCCATCCTATCTATCCTATATGAAGAATTAGACAACACTGCATTTTATTGAATATCTAAATTCCTTTTATTTGGCATAGAGGCCAAAAACAAATTCACTGCAACAATTGCTCTCTTAGGTTATTAGAAAAGGTTTAAATTTATCTTAGGTCAAAAAGTAATCATTTTAGAGAATTTGAAAATCTGATTCCAGTAATAAATAAATCATAATAAATATGGTATTGTAGAGGTACAGTGAACATATTCTTCTGTATGTGACATTATATTTACAAATCTGTTTAAAAAGCTAGGTCAATTTTAAGTATTCTCTCCACAAATACTCTTTTTAAGTACAAATTTTTACAATGTAGAAAACACAAAAGTTGTAGTATTGAAAGATTTTAGTTTTATGACTCTAAGGTTTCATAAATTGCACAGTTAGCAATGTTTAAATATCTTATATCTGCATCTTTATATAAGATGTGACTTCACAAAGAACACAAAAATAGGAAGGTGGAATCTGATTGTGACAGACACAATACCAGTACAATCATTGTCACCAAATTATACCATACTCAATGAGATCACTATCCTGGGAATACCTCAGATGGAGGGACTAGATACTTAGCTCTTGGGTGTCCTCTCTCATCTGCCTCTTCACCCTGCTTGGAAATGACTGATCTTTATGGCAATCCTTTCTTCCTCTGCTCTTGAGACTCCCATGTATTTCTTCTTGGGATTTCTATCTATTTGTGACATGTTGTTCCCATCTGTAACTTGTCTCCAAATACTATTTTATCTCTCTGGCCTAAACCATACCATCTCTTAAAGAGGTTGTGAATACTTACACATAATTTTATCCCAATACAAATTGTCCATGTATAAATGGACATTGGAAAAAATGTTCACCTAAATGTTAAAATATGCAATCCTATTTGTGGGAATTTGAATAACTTTCATTTTATTTTTTGTGTCCCTTTATTATTTTGCAATGAGTTTAGAACATTTACTTTTTCAAAAGCTATTTTCAAGAGGAAGGACAGAATATTTTAGACTGGGATCAAGTGAGAATGATAAGCAGATCTAAAAAGTTGAAGTGGAAAAAATTCAGAGTAATTACTCTTGAGAAAAAATAAAAAGCAGAGTCATTGCAAAACCCAATGGTATAAGTAGTAATTGTTGCTTCTAAATTATGCCTAAACTCATTTACAGGGAAATGTTCTAATGCCAGAGTGGGGTTTATTATTCTCATTCCTATTTGTTGCTACCCTCTATTGATTCTTATCCTATGAGTATTCCCAGAGGGTATCTGTGGGAGGCCCATCCAGATAATAATGAGAATTGGAATCTGGTTCTCAGTGTACTATCAGACATAGATACTTAAAAAAAATGAACATCAGAATGCTCTAATGCTATCAGATGAGGCTAACACCAGGTCTTAATCTAAACACATTGCCAGTTGCATTTCTTTGATTTTGTGAATATCTATCTTCTTTTTACCTGAATAAGTATATAAAAATTTTATAGTTCAGGGACCTTATTTATGTTTGTGAATATACTCTTGCTCCCCCAAAATACTCTCCCCCTGTGGCAAGAATTATCTCTTCATATTCTGCCTTCTTATAATACACTGAATCACAAGGCTATTTAAAACTATGAATTTTTCCCAAATCTCCTGCAGAGAACATAATTTTAAAGTGACCATGGGGACCTTGCATCATCTTTTCTGTCTCTCAAGTTTCATCTTACACAGAATCCTTTTGCTCTCTTCCTCAAGTTCTCCTAGCTCCTTTCCTATGCAGCCTTTGTGCAGGCCACTGTCCCTGCTTAGAGAGTTCTCCCCCTCCCTGTAGACTGACTCCCTCTTCAGATCTTAGCTGGGATAGTGTTTTCTCTGAGAGTCTTCACCCCCCTGCAGGATCTCCACCAAGGCATGTAGATCACTGTGTGAATGCACAGTTGCTGACAAGAAGAGGAGACTGCTTTTCCATCCACTGAGCTTTTCTTCCTAGCACTGACCATGTTAAGTAATTAGAGTTCAAATGTGTGATGACTTAATCAATGCCTCACTTCTCCTACTATACCATGTTCTCTTTGTGGGGAGATACCATGGCTAATTCCTGTTATACAGAGTATAGCAGTTTGGTATATTGTGATAGCTGCAAGTAATGTTTTCTAGAAGGTAAAAATGACCCGCCTGTGTCCTCTAATTCATTCAATTTTTTCCCCTCCTCTCTTATCCTTCTTTTATGTGGCTGCTGCTGCTGCTTCTTCCTTTACCTCCTCCTCTATCTCTCTTCCTCCTCCTCCTCCTTCTCCTCCTTGTACTGAGGATTTAATCCAGAGGTGTTTTTACCACTGCAATACATCCCTAACCCTTTTTTATTTTTTATTTTGAGAAACGGTTTCATTAAGTTGCTTAGGGCCTTGCTAAACTGCAGAGGCTGGCCTTAAACTTGCAATCCTCCTGCCTCAGTCTCCCGAGCTGCTGGGATTACAGGTGTGCACCACTGTGCCTGGCTTTATGTGGCTTCTTATGGACACTCTTTGTTGGCTGAAGAGGAAACAGCAGGGCCTACAGCATGGGACCTGCCCATTACATCCTTCAAGTCTCAAAGGGAAAATTGACATATATAGAGAAATAGAGAATAATTTCCTTCGCCCATTAGTGCTCTGTCCTTTTCTCTGTCCCACATTGAGACCAAGGGCACCACTCTATCAGTTTTCTGTATGACCTTGTCTATAGAGCACAGCACTGCCTGCACTTCAGCCTTTGTTAAAAACTGCTAGTTTAAATGAATTGTTTCCTAAAAAATAAAATTCTCTTTTTGCAAAACTTCTTTAACATAGCCTTCATTTGTTGAGAAAAATAATTTTAGCAGACCTGTTTTTGCTGAGTAAAATGTAAATAAGGCACAAATTTAAAATCATTCTTTGAAACAAGGTTGTTGAATAGATGTACGTCCATATTCACTAGTCACAATGGCCAGGATATGAAAGTCACCAGGTGTTTTATCAATGGATCAATTGATTAAAAATGAATGGCTTAAAAATGTCACACACACACACACACACATACACACAGGAATACTACTCTGCTCTAAAAAAAAAAAGGACATCCTGTCTTTTAAAGCAACATGGATGAATCTAGAGGTCATTGTGCTGAGTGAAATAAGCCAGGCAGAAAAAGACATGTACTGTGCATTTTCTCTGGTATATGGAATATAAAAAATTTGAACTCATAAAAGTGGAGAGTAGAATGGTGGTTATCAGAGACTGGGGCTGTCTGAAAGGGAATATTGAGCAAAGGATACAAAATTTCAGTTAAATAGGGAAAGCAAGTTCAAGAGATCCATTTGCATAACACTGTGACTAGAATTTTAAAAAAAGGTATTGCAGCCTTCAAAATTGTTGAGAGTAGATTTTAAGTGTTTTCATTACAAAAAAATGTAATCCATATGTTAATTAGCTTGATTTAGCAATTTCATAAGATATACCTAATTGAAAACATCATGTTGTACTACATATATATATGTTTTATCAATTAAATAGTAATTTCTAAAAGAAATATTTGATGTGTTCCAGATACATATAAAATCTATTTGACACAAACAGAAAATCTTTGCTTAAAAATGCAGATAAAATACAACTTGAAATTTTACACTTGTTGATTATGATAATTTTAGAATACTCTGTTGATTTCTGGAAGAAGAGAACTATAACCACACATAAGAGACCTCCTGCTATTTTATCAAAGTCCGTCCCATTATCCTCTGATGACTACTAACTCTGTAATAGGTATCATCACCGAGATCATTGTACCTTTTGGGATGTGGAGTGTTTTCACTGTGGCAATCACAGTAATTTAGCACATGCCACTCTGGTTCTAAAGTGTTCGGTTGAACATCTAAGACAGTCTATTTTATTTGCCTTCCCCAAATAAGTTTTAGCTAAAGTAAATTTAAAGAAATTTTGATTGCTCATTACAAGTGTATGTATTGTCTCTTTATTTATGAAAAATAAATCTTCATGCCAGTCATGGAACTCCAAAATGTTAAATATAATCAAGGATTGGACTGGTGGTGTGGCTCAGAGGTAAGGTGCCTGCCCAGCACATGCCAGGCCCTGAGTTCCTTTTCTCCTACTGAAAAGAAAAAAAAAAAGGATAAATAGGATAGTAGATTATCTACTTTTATATCATTTTATCATTTGTTTACTGTGTAAGAAAAACATTATTTACTTTTAAATAAAGATTCCAGATTCTAGATGTTTCCAGAGTGGTGTAACTTTCTAAACATTCTATAAGTACAAAAACTTGGTCAGCAACTTTATAGACAAATGTCCTGAAAAATAAGGCAAATGTGAACTCCTTCCATGATTTGAGGCATTTATAAAGAAAAAAGCAAAAAACAAACCAAAACAAAACAAAAAAACCTCATTACTTACTTTCTTTTTCCATCTGTAGATTTCATCAGAATTTTGAGATTTAAATAAGACAGTACAATACTTTTTCTCCCAGAGAGATTTTACATTTCTTGAGCCAAGAGAATATGTCTACCCCACTTTTATGGCTCACTTGTCTGTCTCTCTTAGCAAGTGATTAATGCCTGGCATAAATTTGCCTCTAGATATTTGTTGAAATAAGCAGAATTCATGTATGTGTAAATAAACAAATGAATAATTACATTCATTGAAGAATTAGGTATGGTACTCTCTACCCATAATTATTGACTATTTGTGATATTGACATGGAAGCCACAATACGTGCCATTCAGTACATAAGACAGGCATTTCAAGTTATAGCTTTAAATTCTTGTTGGCCCTTCAGCATGTTTCCTACTTGTCTATCTAGGCAGTAGCCCCTCCCTTCACCAATGAGCACTGCCCATCTTTGTTCTCCTGGACCCTGGACCCTGAACACAGGGCAATCATGTGACTTAACCAAGGACATTAGACTGACTCTTAAGTTGAGGTTCACAGAAGCAGAGGGCTCTGAACCTGAGTCATTGCATAGCCTTGCTCTGAGGTTGCTCCACAAAACCCTACTGTTAACTGCCCTGGGGCTGCCTTTGTTTCTACCCTTCCTGGGTCTATCTAGCTTTTCATCAATTTCTTTAATTGTCTCAGCTAGCCTGGCTGCTGTTGTAATAGGTCAATTCTGGTAGTATTATGGAGTAAAATAATGTATAAATGATTTATAAAAACATTAGCAAATGAAAAATCCCTAAATACAAAAGTGAATACACAAATATGTATTTGTGCATACACAAATATGTATATAGGTATGAGATCAACTTTTAAAAAAATTATTATTACACAAAGTATATTTTGCAAAATAAATTATAATAATCTCTCTCTCCCTCAGCGTTTTCTTTTCGTCTCACTTTCTCATTTCTGAGCTCCAATTATACCAAGTAGTTAATTGGGGTTCCTGACTTGGAGGATTAATGCCCAAAGGAAGACCAAGGTTATTAAAATATCTTGTGTTTATGAATTGATGCAGTTCCTGGAGTCAGACAGGAAATAACTGTAAGGGAGCTGAAGTACACTTTGAAATGTGGCATTCTATGTGAAAATAGCTAAGAAAGAGAGTAACTCAGGATCCCTACTAGCAACCTGCAGGCTGCTGGGGATTGAGGCAGCGGAGGCTCCTTCCTTCTGTTGAGGAAGAAAGGAAAACAACATTCAACAGATCCAGCCACTTATGCACAGTGTTTACTACGTGAGTGTCTGAATTTTTACGTTTGTTGTTTGTTTATTGGTACCAGGAATTGAACTCAAGGGCACTTAACCACTGAGCCACCTCCCCAGCCCTTTTTTTGTATTTTATTTAAATAAAGGGTCTCACTGAGTTTCCTAGGGCCTCTCTAAGTTGCTAAGGCTGGTTTTGAACTTGCAACCTTCCTGCCTCAGCCTCCTGAGCCTCTGGGATTACAGGCCTCTGCCACCATGCCCAGCTTACCTATGTTTATGTATCTTGGCTCTCCTCACAATCATATATAGATGTGTGAGAGAGCAAGAAAGTGAGAGAGCGAGAGAGAGAATAGATATTGATAGGGTCTTAGGCAAATAGAATTCATGGGGTAATCTATAATTTAAAGATCTTACTCTGTTGGAAAACATAGAACAATAGAACAAAATATTAGAGGTTTTCAAATTACAAAACTTGAAAAGGTGTTTTTACTATGCCTTCCCCTGTGCATCTCACTGCTGCAAAATTAGTGTTGTTTAACTTGGACCTGCTTAGAAAATCAGAGACTTTGGAGCCTGAGGTGAAGGCTACCAGTCACTTATCTTCACTAATCTCAGGGACTCTAAAGGATAAGGCCATTGAAAAGACACTGTATCTTTTACATGTATGACTTCCCAAGAATCACAAAGGAACATTTCAATTAATGCAATTTAACAGTATGTGTGCAGATTGGAAGACAGGATAATAGTTTTATGAGGTTGAGTGGGATTGTTCATAAAGTACCATCTGCAATTGGAAACTGCACTGCAGAAAGGTATACCCATCTTGGGTGATGTGGGCAGATAAAGACAACTTTTTCAGGAAGCATCACTCTGTAAATATCTAGATAATTCTCCTCTCCATTTCATTCCACTGATCTAAACACAGTAAATTTATGTACATATTAAATTTAACCACAGCTTTTTTTCCACAGACAAGCAAGAACTGATACTTCCATAAAAATGAGAAATCACACCACGGTGAGCGAATTCATCCTGCTGGGAATCCCTGAGACAGAGGGTCTCGAGACAGCTCTCTTCTTCCTGTTCTCATCATTTTATTTGTGTACTCTCCTGGGAAATGCGCTCATTCTCACTGCCGTCATCTCCTCCTCTCAGCTTCACACTCCCATGTACTTTTTCTTGGGAAACCTCTCCATCTTTGACCTGGGTTTCTCTTCCACAACTGCTCCCAAGATGTTGTTATACCTCTCAGGGCAGGGCCATGGCATCTCTTTCCAGGGTTGTGCTGCCCAGCTCTTCTTCTACCATTTTCTGGGCTGCACTGAGTGTTTCCTGTACACAGTGATGGCCTATGACCGCTTTGTTGCCATATGCTTTCCCTTGAGATACATGGTCATCATGAACCACAGGGTGTGCTCTGTCTTGGCCACAGGGACCTGGATGGGTGGCTGTGTCCATGCCATTATCTTAACCTCCCTCACCTTCCAGTTACCATACTGTAGCTCCAATGAGGTGGGTTATTACTTCTGTGATATGCCTGCAGTGCTACTTCTAGCCTGTGAGGACACATCTCTGGCTCAGAGAGTAGGCTTTACAAATGTTGGTCTTTTGTCTCTCATTTGCTTTTTTCTCATCCTTGTTTCCTACACTTGCATTGGGATCTCCATATCCAAAATTCGCTCAACAGAGGGCAGGCAACGAGCTTTCTCCACCTGCAGTGCCCACCTGGCTGCAATTCTTTGTGCTTACGGGCCAGTCATCATCATCTACCTACAACCCAACCCCAGGCCTGTGCTGGGTGCTGTCATTCAGATCTTGAATAACCTTGTGACTCCCATGTTGAACCCGCTCATCTACAGCCTGAGGAATAAGGATGTAAAATCAGCCCTGAGGAATGTATTTCACAAGAAAAGTCTTGCTCTGGAAAATAAATAAAAGACTAAAGCTTTTCAGGATAAAGTTTGATTTTCCATATCATAGGATGAATTCTCATCTGCAGTTCTCAAGGCGTATTGAAATAAAATATATTCTGAATCAATTTACCTCTTAATCTCACTGTTTAACATGTATATCCATCTTTTCCCCCCATGTTTATAATGAAATAGAACTGATAATGTTGCTACTTGACACTGCACTCATCTTATGCTATGTAAATTCTCTCAGTACAACTGTACCCCAAAACATTTTTAGTTGTTTAAATATTTCTAAGAATTAAAACACATCTATTTCTTCATGGTCTTGGCAAAAAGTGTATTCATATACATCTTGAGGGAAGAGAGAGTGAAAGAAAAAAATTCAAGAAAAGCTAATATATAACATCAGATTCTATGTCCTTTCTCTTTTAGAGTGTGAACTCTAATTTTCCAGCAAGCAACATCAAAATTCAAACTAAATTAACTAACATTTAAGGTAATATCTTCTTAGAATACAGTTTTGTGTGATTTTGAGAGTTTTTTTATTGTGCAGATTCCTTTGGAACTAGATATATTCATTGCATTATTAGACATCTGGAAAGATATGAGTCTATGTTATTTCTCATTAGCTACAGAAAAAAACAATTTCTGTTTTGTAAATGGTGATCAACAAATAAAAAACTCCTATTGAATGTAAGTAGTTTGCTATTTGGCTTTAAAAAAAAAGATGTTCATTTATTTCTGTGTCTATAAAGAGAAACCAAATTAAAATTGTTGTTTGAATTCAAATAGAAATAATAAATTTCCCTCCCATGGGAAGTGTTTCTTCCTTTCTCATAAAAGATACAATACAAGTCATATTTCTTCCTCTAGTCTCTGTGTTCCATAATGCTGAGGGCAAAATGGGTAAGTTTTGTTTCTGGAAACTATCCTCAACTGTATAATGAACATAATTCTCCTTCTTTTTTTCCTATATTATTTCCTTTATTTATATTTTATCTACCAGTTATTTATGGCTTTTCTTATAAGCCACATTAACTCCCCCTTGGACAGTTGAACAAAATAAATATTATAGAGAGAGAGAGAGAGAGAAAGAAAGAGAGAGAGGGAGGGAGGAGAGAGGAGAGAAAGATATTGGGAAGGGGTCTGGAACAAAATATTGCCTTCAAAGATGTGAGCCCAGCTATCTACCTCTTCCAACCTGGTCCACCTTCTAGAGTGTCCATCACTTCCCAGTAGTGCCACCAGTTCTATTCAATACATGAGCTCTTGGAAGGACATTCAAGATTCAAATTATAATAGATGCTGCAATTGTTTTTCACAAAAAGTTAGATTCCACTCTTTTAGAAATCAAATGGATAATATTGCAAATTCCAAAACCATTGATACACAAATGTTTCTTTGGAAAAGCAATGATTAGATTTAAATATGAAACATATCTAATGGTAACTAATACAGTGTAAACAATGGTTCCATTTTCTCTTATCTGTGTAATGTAAATTTTTTTAAAAAATTATAATCATATCTTAGAATAAGATTGTTATGACTTTAAATATTCTGTTAATCAGAAAACCCAAATAGTCCCTCTAGTTTTAAACACCAATGCTTTTTTCTTTTTTCTTCACTTGCCTTTTGGGAGAATGCTGAAATAGACATATTTTTCATAAGTTCTCTTCTTCTGTTATTTAAATATACACACACAATTTTTAAAAACTAGCACTTGTCACTATAAAGTAACAAATGGCAATATTAAGAATTAATAAATACTAGTAAAGAGCCTGAATTTTGAAATTTTAGGTAATGACATAACCAACTCTAGAATCCAGTATCTAGTAATGAAGCTTAGAGGTAAAGTGCCCCTGGTACCATGACCAAAAAAAAAAAAAAAAAAAATCTAAAGGAAAAAAGAAGGATACCCCCTTACATAACTATAATGTATAATGTAGATGTAGTTATTATCAAAATCAGGATATTTCTGTCTAATCTACAGACATTCTTTAGATTTTATCTATTATTTCAGTAATGTCTTCAAAGTCAAAACAAACAAACAACAAAGGCCAAGATTACATGTTGTGTAAAGTCATTTCTCTTTGGATTATTTGCATTTAAAATAGCATATGTTTTCAGGAAAGTAGGAATATTTTGCAGGTATGTAGATATCCAGTTGCCACTCAAAATCTTGCCTGTTTTTTTTATCATTCATATATGAATTTTGCCTGAGTCAATTACATATGCTCCTCAACTTATAGTGGCAATCTCTCCCAACAGATCCAGGTTAAATTGAAAATATTTAAAATAAAAAAATGCACTTATTTTGGTTTTTATGTAGACTGTCCCCCAAAGTCTCATGTGTATAGAAGTGCAGCTTTTAGACAATGATTACATCATGAGACCTCTGACCTCAACAGCGGATTACTGGGAGGTGACATTCAGTTGTAGGAAATACATCACTGGTGTGCCCTGGAATGCCTTATCTTCCTTCAGGTCCTTCCTCTCTCCCTCCCTCTGTCTTTGTCTCTGTCTGTTTCACTCTCATTTCTAGCTGCCATGACCTGAGCAGCTTTCCTCTGCCACCACCTTCTTTCATGATGTTCTGCCTTATATCAGTCCTACAAAAATGCAGCCAGGTAAGCATGGATGTAAACCTCTGAGACTGTGAGTCAAAATAAACTTTTCCTCCTTGGTCACAGCAACACAAAGCTGACTAGTGACACTTAACACACCTAATCCATTGAACATTGTAGCTTTGCCTTGCCTGCCACAAACCACAAATGTGTTCAGAATACTCATAGTAGCCTACATTAAAAAAAAATCATCTAACACAAAGCCCATTTCATAGCAAACATCAAATATCTTGTGTATCCACATAGTTGGGTGTTTAAAACATAGCAAAGCATTCAAAAAATGCTGGCAACTCAGTACATTTTGTGGTACAGCTGTTGACCTTCAGGACTGCTTGGCTCCCTGAGAGCTGAACTCTCTGCTGCTGCACAGAATCATGAGAGAATATCACACTGCATACCACAAGGATATGAAATGGATAATATTGCAAATATTAGATCAGAATTCAATCTTTGAAGTATGATTTCTGTTGAATGCATACAATTTCTGTACCATCATAAAATTAAAAAAAGCATAATCACTGTAATTGGGGGACCATCTGTATTCTTATGATAGCTTCCAAATAATGATTTCTGAATTTAATCATTCTTACTATTTTTACTTGTAGCCTTTCTACTGTAAAATAAAAGTTCCCCTTCCCTGTATTTACTTTTGTTAAAATGGCATTCTAACAAAATGATACCTATCATGTTGAGTTGGTTACACTAGGACATTATGTTTTATGGGGGGGGGGTGCATTTCTTCTTATTGGAAGAGGAGATGCAAAAAAAAAAAAAAAAAGGTCAAAGGAAGATCTGTCCCCTGGCCTAGATGATTTCCAAGATTCCTCCAAACTCTGAAGTATTTACTCTGTCTCTATGTGTTTGTCATAACTGTGACCAGCTCATCAGGTTGGGAAAATGTGAGTAGGGAGAGAAGAAAGAGTGATCACTTGCAAATATTAGGTAAAATACTAGACAAAGACACCAGACAAGCAAATAACAGGATATATTTGTTTTAAGAATATAGGAGATAGGTGGCACATTCAGAATATATGACAGAGAGATCAGAAACATTTCTCAAGACAGAAATTCCAAGGTTCTGGATCTACATCTCACTATTGGACTCAGGGCTATTCATGATAATGTAGGACTAAATACATTTGCATCAGACACTTAGAAACATCATTGACTCCTGTGGGACCCACACTACTGCACATTAGAATGTAACATGATACCTGTCCTCATGTATGTGCTAGCAAGCACCTCAGTCTTATCAATCTCAGCACTGTGTAATTATACAACATGATTATCAGATACAATACACAGTAAACTCAGAAGTTACAAAACCCTCCACATTGATCTCAGACTTGCATTCCATGGTTTTAGCTCTGACTACATTCCTGTACTAGGTACAATAAAATAAAAGGAAAGGAATCCATTTTTCGGCATTCTCATGGAATCAAGAATTCTGTCATCTGCTTCACTCATAACTCAACTTATATTTTTATGGCACCCAATACAGTACTAAAAGTTCACATTTTCTACAAAACATTATTTCCTTGTATTCTTAATTATCCAGAGTCCCTGAAATAAAATGGTCTGGGACCAGAATACTTTTAAAACATAGTGGCTTTGCTTATTAAAATCATATTATTAAATCTCATTGTTTTCTTTAAACAGTCACCTGTGAGCACATGGCATATGGAGTAACTTTGTCTTAAACTCACTATGGCAATACTTTTATTTAGGTGAATAGCAAACCCCTTATTTAGGGACCATTTGTAGGAAACAGTTACAGAGTACTGTGTGGTATTGTGATATATGTTTGAACAGACAAAATTACCTGTACAGTCAGAGTGAAGGAGATTTTGGGTAGGGAGAATGCAAAGCCATAAACACTACGTACAGAGTTATAAAAGTGAGCACTCTCATTATGAGTTAAAATGACTGTTCTTCATTCAATTGGTGTGACAGAAACACAAGACCTTAAAGAAATGAAAATCAATAGGATAAGCATATACTGGATTATGTATATTATCATTCAATATATTTATTTATCAACTTCTGTACAATAATGTACAATAATTAGGATCTGGGTGTACATGAGTACAAAAATTGAACACGGACCCTGCTTTTAAGAACCATAATCAAATGAAGAAGAAACCCTTAAGTAAAGCCTGGAGACTATGATGTCATCACTGCAAATTTCTAAATACAAGAATAAAAAGGAATATCTCAAATTTCTCTATAAAAGAAGAAACAAAGTGTAGGTAAATTCATTACCAGAATATGATAGTCTAGTACTTTACAAACCTCTTGACAGTATATTTCTCATGAGTGAGTTCAAAATCGAGAGTCACCATTTATGGGCTCTGGGCCACCTGCACATCCTGACTTGCATCCTGACAGGACTGATATCAAGATTATCTCCTTTCTCTCATGTCCACTCTGTCCACACTCCTACCTCCCAGAACCACTGGGTCTCTCACATAATCTTTGCAAAAACAATCAGATTAAAATTATATCATGTGCTGGGTGGGTCCTGTGAATATTGAGAATATTATTTTTATGAGAATACAATATTCAGCAAGCAATTTATTATTTATGGAATTTATAATGTACTGGGACGGTAGTGTGAAAATTGTATAATTCCACTTTGGAAACTAGTTAAGAGCCTTTATGTTGGAGAAGTTCAAATTTGGAAGTACTAGAGCTGTCCATCAAGAGCTAGCCTTGACAATAGCTGCAGAAGGAACCATGACCCCCAGATAAGACACTCAGGCCTTGGAACATGATGGGTGTCGTGTTGTGAAAAGAATTTTGGACTCTTAATTTCTTGAACTCTAACAAAGTTATATTTCATATTTGTGTTTTCATTTCTTTCTGACAATTTAAGAAAAATTGTATTCCAGGATTAATACTTCTATACAGTATCTAGACATTATATTTTGTATATCTAACTCTTTTCTGCTTATTTGTAGCTGCTTCTACAGAATGATATCAAATATCATGGCCAAATTTGATTTCCGAATGGAAGTAGATTAGAGACATAAGAACACATATTTGGCTGGGGCTGAACTTTGCTGCTGACTTAAGTCATTTTATGCTGTTCCCTGAAAGAGAGGCCAGCAGCATGGCCTGATGAATGATCCAGACAGCTCTCTCTAAGTTGCCTGCCAACAATTGCCTTGTTTTTCCTTCCTGTACAGAGGGAAGGTGCTGTTGATCTGGGTTTAGAAGAAGAGAGATAAGGAAAGTATTCTCTTGTTTTCTTAATATCTTTTAGTATTAATCAATATTTAATTTTGATCTTTAATTTTATAATTGAGTATTTCTCAATTTTAGGACTTAGAAATGAGGAAGTAGGCCAAAATGTGGTTTGTTAGGCATCCTCAGTATACATGATTACATTATTCTATTTTCAGATTGTTACGTTACTTCACACAGCCAAAGCTGCTTATTGGTGAATGGATGGATTTCTGAAATAGGATTCAATAACTTTGTTTAAGAGTAATTCTTTATCAATAGATCTATTTCCGTGACTATGATACCACCCAGGAGAAATTAGTGTCTCCCAATTTCTCTTACACCTTTAGAGTAAGGACATTAAAACGTGCTAATATGCTAGGTCAGAAATTAAGGTACATGTTTAGCTTACCACACTCCTATTCTGCAGATCATCCAGTAAGTTCACTGCTCTATTTATCAATTACATGTGTTTTCTCACTATCATCTACCCTCCCAATTGCACTACCTCATTTCCCAGGGTGATGATACCTCTCAAGTGAATCTCAGAAACTTCTCTACTCTGTCCAGCTTCCTGTCCATGCTGACTCATATTAACTATTTAGAATACCATCTCAATACATTGCTCACTAACAGAGCTCCACAGTATTCAGTATGATGTACAAATGTCACAGAAAGATAGGGCATATTGCAGGAAGACTTTCTAGTCACATGCCCATGTATGGAACTGACTTGAGGTTTCCTGAACACACGGTGCCACACATCCAAGAGCATTTAATAAATGTCTCCTGAACTCTCCAATCTATACTCCTCTCCAACAGTGTATGTTGCTCCATCCCAGATCTGGGGTACATTCCTCCTCTGTGTCTAGCTGGTATGCACTGTTACTCATGGGCTTCCCTCAGCAGCATACTTTAGAATGAGAAATATAGAAATAGGTTGTTCCCAGAGTCCTTGCTTCCTTACTGTGTGGCATTGATTGAGAGTTGGATTCCCAGGGTCATTTCTCAGAAATGAGCTGGATTTCCAGAGCCACTACTTTCTCACTGTGTGACCCCAGGTCTGTCCATTCAGCTTCTTAAATTTTAGTTTCCTCCCCTTTAGTTCTGAATAATAACACCTTCCTCATATAGATATTGGTAGAAGTAGGTAATATGTTTTAAGAACGTATCATAATGGAAACTTACATAGCTAAAATGGTAAATTTAAATATTTTATTCCCTTCTCACTCCTTCTCAGCCAGGTAAGAGATCCTTGGTGGACTTGAAAGTCTTAAACTCCTAGTGCAATGCCTTCAGATGACAGATATTCAAGAAATAGTCAATGAAGTAATGAAATGTGCTCACTTGAAAGTACAATAGTTAGTACTAGAGATTGGGAAAAGTATGTTGGAGGAGGCTGCAAAAAGGGAGGCTGGATTTGATCAGTGCACCTTATATGCATGTATGGAAATATCATACTGAACCCCATTAATGTGTACAACTAATGTGCTAATAGTATTTTTAAAAAACTGCAGGATTTTTAGGTAATTTAAAAGTGGCCATGGAAGGATGTTCACCAGGGATCAAATCATGGGAAAGGAATTCTTCTGGGGAGAAACAGAAGTGATGTGCAATATTATTGTAGTGACAACGAGGCAAGACCCGGGATAAGAAACAGGAAGCAGGTTTATTTGACTGCAGTCGGTTCAGAAGGCACAGCTTTCCCTGAAATCAATTAATTCTCCTGAACCCCGAGTTCAGAGTTCAGGTAGTTTCAGAATTTTATACCTGGCATGTAAGGGGAGGGGCTCAGAAGTTTACAATCTGCAGAAGTTCACACAAAAGCGGCTTTTTCTTTCACTGTTGTGGGCAAATTAACACTTCAGGGACATCACCTGAGAAGGGGAGAGCTGCTTCTCTCCATTTTCCTCCCTCTGCCAGCTGTTACCATGGAGCCCAATTAGTAACGTCTTCTCTTATCTCTGAAATGTAAACATCTCTGTGAAGCTCAGGCCCAAGGTGAGAGGCTTTGTTAAAGGACCTGTCCTTCTTGTTACACTTTGCATTTACAAACCTGCTTTCCACTTAAAAAGTCTTATAAACCATTATATTGTTACTACACTAGATAGTCCAAAAATGTTTTTGAAAAGCTAGTAAGGGGGTGCTCAGCACCTAGCGTGCTCATCTCTTTCGGTCAAGCAAGAGAGAGCAACAAGAAATAGGAACTTTAACTACATTGAATTCTTCCGTAGAGACTCTTTTGCTGATAGTCTTAAGATTATTTATGGTGCAGATTTCTGGAAAAGCTTAAGATTTTCTGTAGAGGAGGGAGTGCCACTATAATATAAAGAGTGTGTGCCAGGCTCTTATGGGATATTTACTCTTTCAAGAACTCAGGAGCCCATGAAATATATGGGAACAGGTAACACCCAGGAGAGGCACTCCTCCTGCAGGGCAGCTGAAGCACATGCACAAGCATCTTGTGTAACTTCTGTCAGTAAAATAATCTAATGGGGTGAACATTTTTTTTAAAAATTTTTTCTTAGTTGTAGATGGACACAATGTCTTTATTTTATTGCTTTGTATGTGGTGCTGAGGATCGAACCCAGGGCCTCATGCATGCGAGGCAAGCGCTCTACTGCTGAGCCACAATCCCAGGCCCATGGGGTGAACATTTGATGTTAATCAGAAGAAATAAGGATACCTCTAATGAGAACAAAAATACTAATGTCATATATTGTCCTAAAGTCAATAATGCCAAAAAAATCTAACCATAGTTTGGTGTCTAAAATGAGTTACTATTGTGCACCTCTCTATCTGTGCCTCAAGTTAATTATGTCCCAATACCAAAGATGTTTGTAATAAACTACTTGGTTTTAGAGTTATATACATTTTTGTTAATAAACTAAAATGCAGAATCCAGGCCTTTAAATATAGCACTATGTACTCCGAAAATGCATTCTAATAGATTGTAATGAAAGCATATTTGTATCAATTCCTTAGATAAAACTGATTCTCCTGAACTGCAACTTCACTTTGTAATATCTGCTCTGCCTAACCAATGTCCACATAGCCATGGATAATATGAAATAAAAAGACAGATGTTCTGATTATCAGGTATTAAGGTATTATTATAGAGATGTTATAAAAATAGGTAATTCTGTGTAAGTTGAATCAGGAATAACGGTAGCACTGAATTGTGTATGTACACTAGAAAATTTAAAATTATAATTGCTATTTGTGAAGAACATTTTAATATTGGAACAATATACTGTATATTATACTTCTAACTTTTGTTATAATTGTTTCATCTATTAATGGATACAGATTCTCTCAGAATAAGACCATTTAACTCATGCATTCATAAAATATGATTTTGTTCTTTATTTTCAAAGCAATTAAATGGTTCACACTTTTGCTTTTCAAAGCAAATATAATAACTAATTATTTTAATACAACAGTTTTATATATGCAATTCAATTTATTGTTATCATGTTAAAATAGATGGTCAAAACTACTACATTTTATGAAAGTACTAAAGTAACTACACAGATGAAATGTTTTAACTACTACTTAAAGGTAAGAGAGAATCAAAGCATATTACTACTAAAGAGTCATCACATAACAAATATAGCAAAAGAAATGAAGTAAAAAGTACAAAGGAAAAAATTTACAAAATGCCAGTAGTAAGTCTTCACCTATCAAAAATTTCTGTGAATGTAAATTGAATGAACTATCCATCAAAAGACACAGAGTGACCTGTTTTACTTATCAATTATACCACAATAAAGTGGGCAAAATTCTATGTGAGCTTAATATCTTTATTCAAAAAACTATGGAATACTAGGTTTTTAATTATAACATGTAAATAAGAACTCATAACTCAATAGATAAACATTTTGCTATGTAGTTTATACTTCATTAAACTGTTAAAAATAAAATAGAGATAAAGACTTAAAAATGAACATGCAGCTGGGTACAGTGGTGCACGCCTGTAATCCCAGAGGCTAGGGAGGCTGAGGCAGGAGGATCATGAGTTCAAAGCCAGCCTCAGCAAAAGTGAGACACTAAGCAACTCAGTGAGACCCTGTGTCTAAATAAAATAGAAAATAGGGCTGGGCATGTGGCTCAGTGGTTGAGTGCCCCTGAGTTCAATCACTGGTTACCCCCCCCCCTACACACACACAAAAGGAATATGCAGGCATTTCCAGTGACTCAGGTTTCGAGCAGTGGGAATACTGTTTCTCAGGTGGTGGTAAAAGAGGGAATTCACTAAAGTTCAGTATTTGACAGTTAGAATCTATTAGAGACTCAGAAATTTGGGTTCATTAAAGAAAGAATAAGAAAGCATAGGGCTGTGTTGTAGCTCAGTGGTAGAGTGCTTGCCTAGCATGTGTGAGGCACTGGGTTTGATCCTCAGCACTACATCAAAATAAATAAATAAAATAAAGGTCATGTGTCCATCTAAAACTAAAAGTAAAACAAAAAGAAAGAGTACATTGAAGCCAAGCTGGTTGCAGCAGTGCCAGTGACTCACTATGGAGGGATAACACACAGAGAGAACCACAATGAAGTGGTGCTTGAAAAGTGCTCTATGCAGGCAGAGAGCTGAAGCTGTGAGTCATCCTGAGGAGGCCACGCTGTAGCTTGCCGCTGCCAGAGCTGGGGAGACTATAGCAAACATTGCCATACTGTCCCAAGAGGTGGCTACTGTGTGGCCTACAGTGTACCTACCAGAACTTGAGTGAAACAAGCACAGAGAAGACCAAACTCAGAAGGATTCAAGTCAAAAATATGGAGGGAAGGACAACTTGTTTTCCCTTTGAATCTAGTGGTTCAGGTGACCTGTTGAAGAAGGTTGGAAAACTGAATAGATAGGCATATTACGCTCAGAGATTAAAACTAGGAAGGCCATATTAATGGGAAGCAGAGTGTGTGAGACCTGTGGCGGTTTGGCTTTCCTGCCCCACAAGTAGAATTCTCTGAGAGATCCAGACTCAGGAGATCAGTCTCTGCTGGGTCCCAGGAGTATATTGATCTAATCTCTACAGAGAAGATATCAAACAAAGAAGTCCCAAAGGCCTGATTAGAGTTAGGCCCAAGCTACCAAAATTCCCCACTTAAAACTCTGCAGCAGCCCCACCCTGAGAGAACATCACTCAGGTCTCTTCAGATAAAACTCCAATTGACAGTATTGCCCATTCTGCCCTACCTTATCCTGTTGAGAAGGGAAATTTAAAAACTATTTCAACCAACTTCAGTTTTAGGTTACTCCACCTAGCAGCTTGGTGAATAACACTAACAGAGGAAGGGTTCAACATCCTCCAGCTTCTCCTCACTTCCCCTCCCTCTTCCCTCTCTCTTTCTCTGTCAGTATATAGCCCAAGAAGAAAGGGAAAGAACAGTCAGAAATAGGCAGTGACTATCCATTCTCACCAACAGTGTTGAACACCTTAGTGGAGAGTATTATTGCATTTTCAATAAGGAATTTCTCCTTTTAATTTTTTTATTTTTAGTGTTTTCTATTCTGATTGGTTCATGGATATATATACATACACATTTTTTAACAGTTTTGCATAATTGTTATTTTTCTTTGTCTTTAGTGATTTAGGGCTTTTTGCTTTTTTATTTTTGATGGTTTGTTTTCCTCATTTTTATTTCTTGCTCTTCTTCTTCCTCTAATATTCAAACTCTCTTGTTATTTCTTTCATTCCCATTACTCACTTATTTCTTTTTATTTATTTTCTCCTTCTTTATTGCTATCATTAGCTATATCTCTTCTTTCTTTCTCTTCAAATTTGGAGCAACTTTCTTTTACTTTCCTATCACATTTTTCTTTCTCCTAATGAACTGTACTTTTACCAACTTTTTTTTATCCATTTAAATCGTATAACTTTTGCCCCCATTATTCATTCTGTTGTGGTTTTCAGTGCTGTGGATTGCATAATTGACACTTGCCTTTCTTAATTGCAGACCTATTTCACAGCAATTTATTGGTTTTGCTTTTGGCAATTGCTAACACCACATTTGCTGTTTTTGTGGGATTAGTGTTGCACAAGTCATAGCAGTCACTGGACATTAATTTTATTGCTGCGTATTGTTTGCATCTGTTTTTTTTTTTTTGTTGTTATTGTTTGTTTCCCCCTTCTCTGTGAAGTTCTGGGAAGCTACTACACTATAATTTTACAGGGTAGAGACTCTGCTGCTGAGCTCAACCCAACCAAAAGACAGCACATGTTGCTCCATGCACAAATTAACTGTGCTCAAACTGCAGTGATATTTTAATGCAAGTATTATAAGAGATAAAATCCCCAAACTAGTGCCCAGTCCCAAAGTAAAAATGGTTGGGAATATAGGGGATCAGGTTCCATTCATGGACAGCAACTACTACAGCAAACAGAAAAAAATTACCACAAAGTCTGTTGACACCACACTTACAAGGGGTCTCCATGTAGCTCACTCTAGAATATTTTGACAAGAGAAGGCTGTGCTCAAAAGAGCCACACACATAAAACTGAAAGAGACATATATCCCAACATATGCATAAAACCTAATACAGGAAAAAAAGAAATATGAAAAACAAGGTAACATAACACCTCCTGAAATTCATAAATCACCAGAAACTGACTCAAGATATATTGAAGTGGATGAAATACCAAATACAGAATTCATGAAATAATTATAAAAATGATCAATGAATTCCAAGAGAACACAGAAAAATATCTGAATGAATTAAGGAAATCAGTATGAAATATAAATTAGAAATTAATAAGAAGATAGAGATATTCAAAAAGAACCAAACAGAAACCTTGTAAATTAAAGACACAAAAATTAAATAAAATGTTCAGTTGAAAATCTAGTATTGTATACCATGCTGAAGACAGAATTTCAGAGTTAAAAGAAAAAGTGGCCAATCTTGAACATATAGACAGTATTTAAAAAAAGAAAATAAGTAACTATCATGGGAATGCTTAACATACAGAATAAAGATAGGATTTTAAAAGCCTCAAGAGGAAAACCTTAGGTCACATTTACAGGCAAGCCAATCAGAAATACTTCTGATTTCTTAGTATAAACTCTTAAAATCCAGGAGTGTTCCAAGGCCTAAAAGAAAAGCACTGTCAACTAAGATTTCTATACCCAGCAAAGCAAATCTTCAGAATCGAAGTAGAAATAAAAACCTTCCAAGAAAAGCAGAAATTCAAAGAATTTGTGATTGCTAAGACAACACTACAGAAAATACTTAAAGAAATACTATAAATAAGAAAAACTACAAAGAACTCACAAACCCCAGAGCTCACAAATGGTTGAATCTCATTTGAATGGTAGCTAAAAGAAATTGGAAACAAGTTGAAATTAAGCATTAGAAGTAAATCATAATGACAGAAATTAATAAACCACTCTCTATAACAACACTGAATGTAAAAGATCTCAACTCTCCAATTAAAACACATAGGATGGCAGAATAGATTTAAAAATAAGACCCAATGATATGTTACTTGTATGAGACTCATCTTACAGGAAAAAGGATTGAAATTGATATTGCATGCAATTGGAGCCTGAAAACAAAGCAGAAATAGCTACTCTCATTTCCAACGAAGCGGACTTACATTCAAAATTTTTCAGAAGAGAAAATAAGGTCACTTAATACTGGCAAAGGGAAAAATCCAACAAGAATATTTAATAATAGTAAATATGTATGCCCCAAGTGTTGATGCACCTAACTACATAAAATAGACACTATTCAAAGACTCAGATAGATCCAAGCCAATAATACTGGGTGATATCAATACACTTCTCTAGCTAATAGATAGGTCATTCAGACATAAACTCAGCAAAGAGTCTGTAGACATAAAAAATAAAATTCAAATGGACTTAACATATATCTATAGAATAGTTTATCCAGCACTAGCCAACCACACTTTCATCTCAGCTGCTTATGCACAATTTTTCAAAATAGACCACATTTTAAGCCAAAAAGCAACTCTTAGCAAATACAAAAAAATAATTGATATAATTCTTTGCCTCTTATCTGCTTATAATGGAAATTAGGAAACAACACCCAAAATACCCACAGAAACTATATATACACTTGGAGATTTTAAAAATACACTTTTGTATAGTAACAGAAATAATACACTTGTATGGGTGACAGAAGAAATCAGTGGGGAAATTTTAAAAATTCTTAAAATCAAACTAGAATAGTTTGATAGAATAGAACATACCAGAACCTCTGGGACACTATGAAGGTGGTTCTAAGAGAAAAGTTTATAATTATGAGTGCCTCAACAAGAAAATAAGAAAGATCCCTAATAAAAAACCAATGATATACCTCAAGGATGTTGAAAAATGAAAACAAACACATTTCAAAACCAGCAATAGGAAGAAAATAATTAAGATCAGAGTCAAAATCAATAAAATAGAAAACAAAGAAAACCAAAGGACTGATGAAATGAAGTGTTGTTTATTTGAAAAGATAAACAAGATTGATAAATGCTTACTAAAATTAACCAGGAAAAAAAAAAGGAGAAGACTCATATTGATAAAATTAGAATGAAAAAGGAGAATCACCACAGTCATCATAGAAATCCTTAGGATCACTAAGGACTATTTTGTAAACTTATACTCTACTATTTTGGGGACCTAAAAGAAGCATATACATTCATAGATGTATATAATCTGCCAAAACTAAATTAAGAGGTCATAGAAAATCCAAAGTGAACAATAACTATCAATGATATAGAAGCAGCAATAAAACGCTATCCAACAAGGAAAAACCCAGGGCCAGATGGATTCTCAGCTGAACTCTATCAGTACTTTAAGGAAGAACTTATGCCAGTGTTTCTTCAATTGTTTCATAAAAGAGAATGAGATGGAATACTTCCAATTTTTTTTCTACAAAGCCAGTATCATCCTCATATAAAAACCAGATAAGGACAAACCAAACAAAGAAAACTATAGACCAATATCCCTGATGAACTTAGATGCAAAAAACCTTAATAAAATATTAGCAAATTATATTTAAAAATATTAAGACTATACATCATGACTAAGTTTGTTTTATCCCAGTTTTTCAAGGAAGACTTGACATATGCGAATCAATAAATGTTATTCACTGTATAAATAGAATTAAAGATAAAAATCACATAGTAATCTCACTAGATGCAGAGAAAACCTATGACAAAATTCAGCATCTATTTATGATAAAAACATTGAAAACTTGGGGATTGAGGGAGTTTACCTTACTATTATCAAGGCTATATATCACAAACCCAAAGCCAACATCACAGTGAATGTGGAAAAACTCAAATCATTTAAAAAAATCCATAATAAGATATGGGTGCCTACTCTCACTACTCCTTTTTAAAACAGTTCTTAAACTTCTAGTCAGAGCAATAAGGCTAGTGTTGGAAAGTAAAAGGATACAAATAGGAAAAGAAGTCAAATTATTTCTAATTGCTGATGACATGATTTTATAAGACTCAACAACTCCACCAAAAGAGTTCTAGAGCTAATAAACAAATTTATCAAAATGGCGGGTAACACAATCAATATATAATATCATTAGCTTTCTATACAACATTAATGAATATGCCGAGAAAGCATATTCCTCTTTGTTCCATTTTGACTTGACTTCTGTGTAAGGTGAGAGATAAAATCTAGTAGCTAGGAATTGGGCCAGAAACTATACAACTCCTTGAAGTAAATACACAGGCAATACTTCAACATATATGTGCAGACAATGACTTTTTTAATAGGACTCCTAAAGCCCAGGAAATAATGCCAAGAATTAATAATTGGGATGTCATCAACTTACAAAACTTCTACACAGCAGAGGAAGCATTTAAGAATGTGAAGAAAGAGGCTATAAGATGAGAGAAAGTCCTTGCTAGCTACTCCTCTTACAGAGGATTAATATACAGAATTCAAAAAGAATCCAAAAAATTAACAACAATAAATAAATAAATAACCCAATAATTAAGCAAATTAACTAAACAGACCATTTTCAGAAGAACTGCAAATGGTCAACAAATATGAAAAAAACTCAATAGTTTTAGCAATGAGGACAATGAAAATTGGAACTACACTGGCATTTTATCTTAATTCAATTAGAATGGTATCCATGGAGAATACAAATAATAATAAATACTGGAGAGGATGTGGAGAAAAAGGACCACTTTCACACTGTTGGAAGAATTGTAAATTTGTACAACCACTACAGAAATCAGTATGGAAGTTCAATAAAAGACTAGGAATGGAACCACCATATGACCCAACTATATCTTGCCTTGGTTTTTATCTTAAAGAATTAAAGTTAGCATACTATAGTGATACACACATACCAATGTTTATAGTAGCACAATTCACCATAGCTAAATTATAGAACCAGCCAGCTGTCCATCAATGGATGAATTGATAATGAAAATGTGGCATGTATACTAACAGAGTGTAGCCTAACACAGCCCAAGCAATACATGTTGGTCTGTCATGATTTCACTATAAGTCACATCAGTTTCAGATGGATATACTGGTAAAAATAGTAGATACACAATGCCACCTAAAAAACACTAATATAGACATTGATATTAGGCATTCCATCCTCTCATCAATAGGCAAAAATAATGAATATAATAAAGTCCGATGTTTGAGACACATATCTTTCCATCCATATTGGCTGTAGTCCCCACCCTTATGTTACCATTTTTCTCCGATGAGTTCACCTCCTGCATATACCATCACCATTTGAGATCTCTTTCTACTTCCTATTTCATCCTCTGAAACCCCTGGCTAAACAACTTTTCCTACATTACCTTCATTACAGAAAGCTCCTTCCAATTAAGTCTTAACAGAAAATGAATGTATCTTCCTAAAATGTTTTTCCTCCATTTCTCTGAGATGCTTACAGCTCGTGCACTCCAAGTATCCAGGTTTGGGATCCGGGATTGAAACCTCTTCATCCATAGACCATTATTCCTCCACTCTCACCTATGAACCTTCCATTTGCCCTGGTTATTATCAGCTCCCAATCTCTTTGTCACTTCCCATCATCCACTGTGGTATCAGAAAGCCAGATGGTAGACTTCACTCCATTTCAATGTCTTCCATCATCTTGAGAGATTTCAGCACTTATGGAGACAGCCTGTCCAACATCTCAGTGCAAAGCCTCTTGCTCTTCTCTACTCCAATAACTTTGGCTCTATTCTCCTTCAGCCACACATTCCCAAGTCATGGTGACCATATTAGCACATAGAAATGTTCCACTAGTAAAAAATAAATTGAAAAAAATTCTTACCTTTTAAATAAAATACCCATTTTTCCTCTTTTATAACTTAGACATTTCTGTTTTACCTGATCACTGACCACATCCAGACAATTTAATTCTTTGATTGTTCTATTTTTTTCCCTATATACCAGTTTCAATCTTCACTTCTGTATTCAATTTAGATCTCAGGCTTAACACTTGACACCCTCTTATCCATATCTGTAATTCCATATTGGTAATTTCCTTTATCACATCCACCTGGCAGAATTTTGAAATTAGCTTAACTTTCTGCCTGCTTTACTCTTATGGCAAAACTGCTGAGTACTGCCAAAAAGATTCACATGAACCATTTTCTTCTTTAGTTATTTGGTCCCAATAAATAAATCAAGGTCCCCAAACTAAATGGATCCTCAATACTCCTTCACAAATGTTTTCACTTCTCCCTGGGCATGCTTTTATCAAACCTACTCTCATCAAATCTTGTTTATTACTTCTAGTTTCAAGACATTGCAATCATCAGCCTATGGTGTGATCATTAACCATCTAGTTATCAAGAAGATAAATCAACTTCAGATTAAAACTATTTCATTATTCAGTATCTACATGTATGGTCTACACTATAATATCTCTTTCCACCCACATTTATATATTGCCACTCTACAAATGGGACATATTCTAGTTCCTTTGGACAGAAGTTTTTTAAAAAGCCAGAAATTCTACACATAGAGGGACAAGGCAACTGAAAAACCTTTTATGATCTTACTTAAAATAATGTGCTCAACATACAACACTCATTTTTCTATAGGTATTTGTATAGGATAAAATTCACAAAATTCCATAGAATTTGAATATATAGAAGAAATCAAAAGTGGCCTTAGAGTCACCCTATGGACCAGAGGCCCATGGACTGGGTGGGTGAGCTCCTTGTTTATGGCAACCAAGCTGGCACAGGAGCTGTTGATTCTAGTGTCTATTCTGATGTTCAACATGTCTTCTCCATCTCTTTCTGGGGATATCTGGAGGTCCCAAATCTTTAATTTGGATCAAAGGCTTTGCATCAATATGATGAATGGTGAATTTGAAACAAACAAACAAACAAACAAACCAACAAAAACTCAGACAAATACTCATATGCCCCAGACTTGAGTCTTTTAGAAGTTAGGGATGGCAGAAGGAAGAAAAGTCAGAGAAGGGCAGAGATAAAACTTGAATGTCTTAGAAAGGGAAAGCAAAAGTAGGGAGACAATTGAGGCCAAAGGCAAGAGAAGGTATCTAACCTATAAGGATGGCAGAGAACAAGGAATGGAGTGGAATGGAACAGAAAGGAAAGGAAAGAGAAAGGAACCTTTGTTCTTATCTGTCATCTAGCTTGGGTTGTAGAGAAAATGTTAGTATATGCTTAAAACTCTTGCCTTGTAGTGTACTTGAGGCATACTTCTCCTGTACACCCAGCTGTCTACGACTAAAGAAGAGCAGGAATGATGGAAGGCAGAAATCACCAGGAAAAGGGTCAGAACAGGGGCATTGTCCTATATCAGCTCATTACTAGCTCAGTTTCTTACTAGCAATCAGGTAGCCAAGGAAACAAGAGACCTGAAATGATGAGAAGATGGTGGGCTGGCTCTACCTGGCAAGTTCAATCTCTTGCTGAAATCCTAATACACTGACCAGCTTCAGTGAAACTGTCGGGGCAGTAGATAATCTGACCAGAGTAACAAACAAGATCAGGGACTCACCTATATCATCCCAATCAGTTGGGCATAAACATTGAGCCTCTGACCCCTAGAGATGACAGTGAATTCTTGGGAAAGCATGTTAGCACAAACACCAGGAAGCAGATTGCAGCTCAGAGAGGAATTGTCTACTGCAGACTGTAGAGAGTGCTTCAGGGACTTAAGAGCCTGATAGAGGAAAGAGAGAATAAGGATGAGAAGAATAGCTACAATTAACTGAATGTTAATTATGTATCAGGTACTATGTGACATAGCACATGTGATGCCTAAATCAATCTTTCTTTCTTTCTTTCTTTCTTTCTTTCTTTCTTTCTTTCTTTCTTTCTTTCTTTCTTTCTTTCTTTCTTTCTTTCTTTCCTTCTTTCCTTCTTTCTATGCATTTCAGGTCATAGTACATATATAGAGCTCAATTTTCCATCTCTGGTTGTAAACAATATAGAGTCACATCATTTGAGTCTTTATGCATGTACCTAGGGTAGTGATGTCCATCTCATTCCACTATTTTTGCTACTCCCATTCCCCCTCCCCTCTCCTACCTCCCCCACATCCCATCCAATGTTCCTCCATTTCTCTCATGCTCCCCACTCCCACCCGCCTTATATATTAGCATCCACTAATCAGAGAGAACATTTGGCCTTTGGTTTTTGGGGATTGGCTTACTTCACTTAGCATGATGTTCTCCAATTCCATCCATTTACCTGCAAATGCCATAATTTTATTCTCTTTTATTGCTTACATTGTGTATTTATACCACCGTTTCTTTATCCATTCATCTATTGAAGGGCATCTAGGTTGCTTCCACAGTTTACAATTGTAAATTGTGCTGCTATAAACATTGAAGTGGCTGCATTACTGTAGTATGCTGTTTTTAAGTCCTTTGAGTATAGACTGAAGAGTGGGATGGCTAGGTCAAATGGTAGTTCTTTTCAAAGCTTTCTAAGGAATCTCCATACTGCTTTCCAGATTGGCTGCACCGATTTGCAGTCCCACCAACAATGTATGAGTGTGCCTTTTCCTCCTCATCCTTGCTAGCATTTGTTATTGTTTGTATTTTTAATAACTGCCATTCTGACTGGTATGAGATGAAATCTTAGAGTAGTTTTGATTTGCATTTCTCTAATGACTAGAGATGTTGAAAATGTTTTTATACATTTATTGATTGATTGTATACCTTCTGAGACGTGCCTGTTCAGCTCCTTAGCCCATTTATTGATTGGGTTGTTTGTTTTTTTGGTGTTAAGTTTTTTGAGTCCTTCATATATCCTGGAGATCAATGCCCTATCTGATATATGTGTGGCAAAAATTTGTTCCCAGAACGTAGGCTCTCTGTTCACTTCATTGATTGTTTCTTTTGCTGAGAAGAAGCTTTTTAGTTTGAATCCATCCCATTTATTGATTCTTGCTTTTACTTCTTGTGCTTTAGGAATCTTGTTAAGGAAGTTGGGGCCTAATTCAATGTGATGAAGATTTGGGCCTATTTTCTCCTCAGTTAGGCGCAGGGTCTCTGGTCTAATTCCTAGGTATTTGATCCACTTTGAGTTGAGTTTTGTGCATGGTGAGAGATAGGAGTTTAGTTTCATTTTGCTAAACCTTAGTCTTATCCTGGAATATGGAAATTATTTCTCTTTCCTTACACATGAGGAAGCTAAGGCTAAGAGGCTTCACAATATAAATGTGAATGAAGGAAATTTTAGAGGAAGAGAATCCTGGAAGGGAATTAGATAAGTGATGACACCAACTGGGAAAGAGGAGCTTAGAAACAGAATCAGAGACATCTTCTCTTTTTGCATGCTAATAATGGAATATCAATTTGCCACTGCTCCACTATCCATTAGACATACCACATTTGTTCCTTCTCCTTTGTTCTGCATCTTTTGTATGGATGATTGGCTACAGGACTAGAAGAGGTCCTGGAGCACAGACCTGGAGTCTCAAATATAAGAGCCAAAGCTCTTAGTTTTCTCTGTGTCTGCTGTCAATACAAAAACTTGACCCTTTTTCAGTTTCTCATCTCTGGGCTTCTGGTTAGTAGGGCAGGTGACATTCTCCAGGAACCACAGTGGACACAAAAGGCCCAAAGTAGCCCCACTAAGGACATAGTCCAGACTTTGGGAATTTGGAAAAAATTCATGCTGGATGCAAGCTGGGCTCCTCTCCTTTTAGTGGTGTCCCCCACCCTTTTGCATACTTGGTCTGAATTGCCCACTTCTGGACACATGGCTTGGCCCTCACCTTGAACTGCATCCTGTCCTGGCATGTTTTGAACTCTGAAGTGTCTCCAGTCACTGGGAAATGATTTTTATTAAGCTGGTGGAGGCACCTTCTCCAATGCCAAATGAGAGACATCTGCAATTGTAAATGAATGGAGGTTAGACACAGGGACTCAAGAGTCCACTTAGAAAATAAATACAAATGCTTAAAAACACACAATGAGACAGTCTACTTTTTGACCAAATGTGTAATAGTTATGATTGATTGAGCATATTCAATACCATGGGGGCCACATTAAATGCTTTAAATTAATGATACAATTTAATCATCATTCTTCTTATAGGCAAGCTTCTGTTTCTTTTCATGGATAAGGCAATGGATCCCAGGTTATTAAATAAATCTGTCCCAGACCACATCACTGTTAATAGAAGAAAGACACTGGAGTTCTGGGTTGACCACAAGATATCCATGGCAAACCAAGAGAAAGGTAGAAACCATCACCATTTCCAGCCTAATGCAGTTTCTGTCTGACATGGCCATTCTTGGTCATGGTGTGGACGCTTGTCTCCTGAAAATTCCTCTTGCTAGAAAATTCTCATCCTGTCCTAATCAACAATTTTTTTTCCAATACAGAACTGTCTATAAACAGAGAATAAAATGGTAATACTAATACAAGTATTTTTAGAACACATGAAAGAAATCTTTTTCATTGTAAATTAATATGCTGGAAATTTGGCTTCTGTTATTCCCCCTACTATCACCCACATGAAACACTTTAGTGAGTTATAGGGAGACAGCTATCAATAAAAACTTTTCAGTTTTGATTTATATGTAAAAAACATTTAAAACTATACACAGAAGCATTCTATAACCCAGGCTTCAGTTCAAAGATCATGTTGTTTATGTAAAAGTGACATGATCAAGGTGCTGGCAAACTTAAAATTTTCATGAGAAGGACCCCAGTTATGTCACTGTAATTAGAAGCCTGTTTCTTATCCTCACAAGTTAAGAGCACTAATTCTGAGTGTAATCTCACTCTATCTCAGGATGATGTTTTATGAACCCAAAACCTGTGTTTCTGGCCGATACCCTGAGCTTTTTAATTACCCTCAAGCTACCAGTAACTTCTCTATGTGTGAAGACAAAAAGATGTAAAGAGAAAGAAAACTTTCATTAAGCCTCTGTCAAGCTCATTTTAACATACCAGAATTCTTCCTTGGAAAACCATACTGTTTCGTTCCAGAGGCTGTGGTGCCTCTTTGAATAGGCCCAAGCTACCTAGTGTTTCCACTGTCACTCATACCATGTCCTCACAGGGTTTGTTCAGAACACTGGGAATTTTTAGTTCCTCCCCTTTAATCTAAGACTTTTGGAACACTCCATGAAAGCAGATCCATTGCTTGGAGCTAATGAAGGAGAAAAATGCCACCTGTTTGTTTAACCTGTTTACTGTATTGATAGAAGACTGCATTACACATCATTTCAACAATACTGCAATGAAGCTCAGGGGCAGAGATTCTTGAACAGTTTTCAGTCTCTGCCCTTTCATTATCTCTGCTCCAATTACTATCTGTGGGGGGTGACTGGGGATGGAAGGTCTCCTGTGAATGTTCTTGAGTGGTATCAGAGTTTTGTTTTCTCGTAGGTCTGCATACATAACATAAACTCTCTCCGCTGCCTTCTCCATGGTCTACTGAGTGTCCTTCAGTACCTGGTTGCATGATGCCAGCTCCATATAGCCTATTGCTGAGAAACCCCATCAGATAAAAATCCTACCTGACATCCCCAATGTCTAAGTCAATTACACATTATCTTCTTTTCCAATCTAGTTTCTTCTTAAATGTTTTATGGCCTTTCCGAAAACTTACCAAAAATATGTCTGATAGGAAGATCCAGATCCATAGATGTTAAAATAGCAGCTGTAGGCAAACTCTTCAGCATGAGAATTAATGCTTTATGAAGGTGAGAGAGGATGGGGAGACTGAGTGAAAGGATGTGGAGGCACACAGACCCTGCCAAGTTAACTGTTGAGAGTCTAGAACATCACCCTGATTTATGCCACTTTACATTCCATATCCTCAGAGTAGTTGTGCCAGCTGCTTCTCAAGCAGACCTGCAGCTCCAAGTGGACTCTAATATAGCCCATTTGGATTCATACTTACTTGAACATGGGACTCAGAGAAAAACTGATTTTACCTTAGCTATCTCTATGTATGGCTGAGAACTGTCTTCCTCATTGATTGGAAATCATATTTTCTGTGAGCAGTCAATGAGAAACACAAATTCTCCATGAGGCATTGATGCATTGATGCCTCAACTTTTAGGATATTCAGATAGAAATTCACCATTATACATGAACCACCCATCAAATAATCTATACATAATACATGAGGATACTGTAAGAAAAAAGAGAACTTAAGTATCTTAATGCCCTTAACAATCAAGTGTTGTGAACTCAATATGGAGCTGTAAATCTCAAATCTAAACTCCTGTGTTCAGTCCTTATGCACTCTTCTTGCAGAAGGCTTGACTTGATTTATAAATATATAAAAAAGTCAGAAGTAGAACAAATATGGAAAAGAAGAAAGAGATTAAGGTAGAAGGCAAAAGCAATAGTTACAAGTGTCACAGGATGCTAATTTTCTGGCAACTCAGCAAATGAGTAAGACACATGAGGTTAACATTTTCCAGCCTTTGCCAAGGGAACCACACAAGTTCATCTGCAGACATGAACTTTCTCTTCAATTCAAATAAATGGAAGTTTTATCACATGAGTTATTGTTCCATCTTTAGTTGCAGTTTTAAAAAATGATATCATGCACAATTATAATTCTTAAGCTAACAAATTACAACCGCATTTATAAGCAATATACACACCAATTTAATTCCATATATTAGGGCATGGAGCACTCACACATGATTTGCAGAAGAAAGGGAAGCCCTGGAACTCATGCTGAACCTTAGTAGCCTCATCCAAGCAATGATGTGAGAAAGACCAGGGAGACCACCATGAGTGGCTAAGTTGTTAAAGTCATGGATGTGATTTGACTTACAGTAGCGAGCAAAAGTTGATGTAAAAAATAAAACACTAATGCCGGGCGTGGTGGCTCACGCTTGTAATCCCAGCACTTAGGGAGGCTGAGACAGGAGAATCGCGAGTTCAAAGCCAGCCTCAGCAACGGTGAGGCGCTAAGCAACTCAGTGAGACCCTGTCTCTACATAAAACACAAAATGGGGCTGGAGATGTGGCTCAGTGGTTGAGTGCCCCTGAGTTCAATCCCTGGTACCAAAAAAAATAAAAAAATAAAACACTAGTTTTCAAATGTAAATGAAATGACAATGGCTGGGTTATATCAGCTCTAGTTTTAGAGCTCAGAGAAGATACAAAGTTAAGTCTCGGTATTCTATTTTCACAAAGAAATGACTTGAGGATGACTGATTTAAATTCTCAGTTACCCTGGGATTCAGCATCACCACATAACCAGGCTTAGTTTAAGCTTTTATCCATGGGATAGTCCAAATCTGGCAGGCTACCTAAAGAAGTGAAGCTTATGTTTCCAAGAATATACTTGACAGAACACTCTTTGGTAAGAATGTTTACTTATCAGATGTAACTGGCCACATCTCTGTATATATAATGTAAGACTAGTTTTTGTTTGCTTGTTTGTTTATTAATGGGTAAGGTAGAATCCTTTCCATGCTGAAAATCAGAAGTGAGACTTGCAGAACATTTTGTCAGGAAGGTTGCAGTGAGAATGAAAAGAGTTTACAGATCTAAACTATTTAGAACATCACCAGAAACATAGCAAGCGCTATATGTGTATTGCATACTGTGACTCTTTAAGTCTGATTTAAATAATATTCTCCTCTCCTCCACAAATCTCTCAAGTCTCTCTCTTTTGGGGTGAGGAGATTCTAGGATTGAACCCAGAGACACTTAACTGCTGAGCCATATCCTCATCCTCTTTTATTTTTTAGTTGGAGTTGAGGTCTTGCTAAGTTGCAGAGGCTGGCTTTGAACTTGTGATTCTGCTGCCTCAGTCTCCCAAAAGGCTAGAATTATAGGCATGCACTACTTGTGCCTGGCACAAGTCTTACTTTTTTTTTTTTGAAACAGGCATTTCAAACTTTTTCCCCTTCACTTGCTAGTTTCATTTCCTTATCTGAGAAATCAAGATAGTAATACCTACCTCTATATCATTTTAGGAATGATGTGATAAACTAAACTTAGGAAATTCAGCCCAGGACTCAGATTAAGCTGTTAATTATAATTTTAAAAATGTTTCCTACATTTTTATATAATTATTTTATTAAAACATAAATTCAAAGTTAAAAGGACATTATGTTCTTAATATACAGTAAGCAAATACATTCTGAATTTTAAAAACAATAATATGTTTTGTTTTCCTCTGTACTGACATGCTTCTTGGGATACAACATTAAAATTTTTTACTGACCCAGGCTGCCACTCAAGGTTGTCATTTGCTTCTTTGTGGGAGAACAGTAAGTCAACTAGACCAAATATATAATCTAGGGAGCAGCTACTGAGTGTCCCTGCTGGCATGGACTTACGAGGTGAAGAAGCACTGCCCTTGATGCCCCACTGTGGCTTGCAGAGCTGGTCACAAGGAAGATGAGAACATCTGCATAGGGGAAAGTGAGTATCTTAGAAGGCAAAACTCAGATTTTGATGCTTAACTTTTGAGACTCAACATTATTTTAGTCAGATTTTGCACTTGTGTGACCAAAATATCAGACAAGAACAACTTAGAGGAAGAAAAGTTTAATTGGAGCTCATAGTTTCAGAGGTCTCAATCTATAGATGGCTGACTCTATTGCCTGGGTCTAAGGTGAGGCAGCACATCATTGGGCAAGTGTCTAGTGGAGGAAAGCTGCTCAGCCCATCATAGACTCAGGAAGCAGAGCGAGAGAGAAGGGAAGGAACCCAGTGAAGGTGCACCCTTCCAGGGCATGCCCCAGTGACCCACCTCCTTCAGCCTTGCCTCAACTACCTGCCTTTAGTTTACAGCTCTAAAAATCCAATCCTTTTACCTCTATTAATATTACCTCTGTTAATATTCCTGCATTAACACAGGAGCTTTTGGGGGAACATCTCACATCCAAACCATAACAAACATTATGAAACTTTCTGAGTTTTAAAATAATTCCAACTAAAGGCCAGTCACTACTGGACTATTTCATGGGCCTGGAGGAAGGAGCTCAACAAAACATGGGGGAGAAAAAAGGTAATAATGTCCAAAGGCAAAACATGGAGCTTCATGGGAGAGAAGCTGGTTACAGCAAACACGCTTAAGCCCAGAAACCCTCAGTGACCTCAGCATAGGCAGCTGGCTCTAAGGAAGAATGTTTGAACATGTGAGACCACTCAAATAGTGTCAAATTGTGAGATTATGCATGAAGTCACCTTTGGACACCATGCGTCAGCAATGAGAGCCTGGGATGGTCTGTGGAACCAATTCTAGGGAACTGCTCTCATAGCAGGTGTATGAGGATGTAGCTTGAGATGGAGCAAGAGCCTCATCCCAGCAATGCCACTGTGAACATGACTGTCCCCAAGAATGCCTCCATTCCACCCATGTGGAAAATGCTGCTGAGTGGCAGTATGTCTCCTGTCCTGTTTTATGGTCCCTTCCACCCAGTGCAGACAGGAAGGCCCAAGAGAGCAACAAACCGACATGGGTTGTTCTACTTTAATTCCAAGTAAAACTCCATATGTATTGAGGAAGATTTACAAAATAAGAGTCATGGAGAAAAAAAAAACAACTTGAGTCCAAACAAATTTATAAGCTGAGCTGAGCCTTAAAAATCAAGAATCTGGGGCTGGGATTGTGGCTCAGTGGTAGAGCGCTTGCCTCGCATGCGTGAGGCACTGGGTTCGATCCTCAGCACCACATAAAAATAAATCAATAAAGATATTGTGTCCACCTACAACTAAAAAATATTTTAAAAAAAAATCAAGAATCTAGGGCAAGAAGAGAGTTCTGGGAGGAATGATGGTGATGGTGAATAACAAGATGAAGGTACTCAGGCCACAGATGTGTGTACAGAAACATGGCTGCAGTGTAAATGTTGTTATGTTTTGGCATATTTTAACACCATAAAAATAAAAGAAGAATGAACTACAGGTGATGTTTACATGTAGGCCTGATGAATCTTTCAAAAAAAGTTACTTAGTTAAAAAGGAAATCAAGAAGCTAAATTGAGTGTTAATCCAATCAGAATTACTATTTGTAAACTACAAGGATTTAAAAAATTTTTTCCTGTGTAAAGTTGTTGTTATTATTTTTGATATCAGAGATTGAACCCAGGGGCACTTAGCCACTGAGCCATATCCTCAGTCCTTTTTTTATTTTTTTATTTTGAGACAGGGTCTGCTCAGTTGCTTAGGACCTCGCTAAGTGTCTGAGACTGGCTTTGAATTCACGATCCTCCTGCTTCAGCCTCCCTAGTCACTGGAATTACAAGCATGCACAACTGAACCCAGCTGTCAAATTATTTTGTAGGGGGAATTTGTCTTTATAACTTATTTTTCTCTTATTTCCTATCCTTTAGAAGCCTTTTATCCAAATTATTTCCATCTATCTATGTACGTTAAGTACTGTGTAACCCATTGAGTTGCACATAGCACAGTACATTTAGGCACTGTAAGACGTCTTCATTGTTTACTAATAATTATTATGATAGTGGAAAATACATAGTGCATATTTGTACTTATATTAAGATTTATTTTCTTTGGTAAGACCCCCAATATTAGCATTACCAAAATAAGCCTTTATTTTGACATATATGGCAAAGATTCTGAAAAGTTTCATATTAAGTTATTTTGTGTAATCTGTGTGAGTGTGAAACTCACCACAACTTTTGAAGCATGAGGCATCACCAGACTTGGAAATCTTAGACAGTTTCAAAGGTGAAAGCATCACACTATTATTTTTATTTTCATTTCTGACAAGACTCATCATTGTCATATGTGTAGAACTACTTGTGTATTCTGTTGTGAATTATTCACATCTTATACTCAATTATATATTACTGTATGTAAATGTGCCTGAAGACAACACCACGAGATACTCTCAAGCTTGGCCACTTTGCATGCTGAAGTGAGTTCTTTCAGTATTTCACATTGATATGTTCACCTGCTGCTACAAAGAGAGAATGGGAGTGAAGATATTTGAGGATGATTCCAAGACAGAGAGTCACTGGGAGGTGACCAAAAAGGGAGAAAGAAAATATCTGGTTTCTTCTCAGGCATCCATGTCTCCACAACTGCTGGGGGGCTGTGCACCTTACTATAGTAAATCAGAAATTCCACATCCCTGTCAAACTTCTGTCCTTCAACCATGGAAGCCTGAGTTGGGGACCAGCAAGGGAGCCAGGTTAGAAGCATCACTCTTCGCTGAATGGAGCTGAAGTTGGAGCTGAGGGTCACAGGCTTCCTCCACCAGTGAGCATGACCAGGAGCAGAGCAGAGAATCAATAGAAGATTCAGCACATTAAACCTGGGTGAGGAGAAAACACAGTACATTTCCCTCTGAGTTAACAGGGGATAATAAGGATCACCTGAGAAGGGTTGGAAAAAGTCAAGACCCAAGGGATAGGATCCCAGCAACAATAGTTCTCTCTTACTGATTACCTGAGCAGAAGTTTTATCGTCTACAAGGAACTCAACAGGACTCAAGGAGCAGTTGGAGTGGACCCTCTGGATGCCATGTTGGGAGCTGATGGTGGCAATCATGCTAAGTGTGTATGGCAGTTCCTCCAAGGGGAATACAGGTGTTTTTTATATCAAGGCACTGTTCCCAAGCTATCCTATAAATAGTTATCTTAGTACTATTTCCCTTGCTAGTACTTTTAGCACCCCCATAAATGTAAGGAAAATTTCCCAATTATGACACTACTATTATTCAAAGAGGGCAGAATGATGGTATCTAGGATTCAGAGTGGCTAGGAACAGCTAGCAGAGGGCCCTATGTTCTTCCTGGGGGAACTCTTGCCCATACCTCAGGGTAAGCTCTACCTTTAACCCAGGCTGGAGGTTCCCCACATTGCAATAGAAGACATCACTGGATTACCTGTCTTCATCCAATATGTAGGCATGGAGACCCAGGACATTGCTTCCTCACAGTTCTTTTGGGCCTAAAGACAATATGATGAGGTATGAAAAAAGGAAGCATGCTATGAAGAGACTAGGGGCATAGGAAAAAAAAAAAAAACTGTTGGAGTGGCAGTACTATGGATTTTGGTATGTTCCCAACTATAGTATGAATGCCTCCCATTGACTTCCCTCAAAATGATTTTAGAAATTAGCAATTAGAAGCAAGTAGAAGAAATAGCAGTCAAACCCAGCATTATCTGTGAAAGTGCTTTTTGTACAAATTGTAAAGTTTGTGCAGAAAGTAAGAGAGGAAATACAATGCTCATTCCTTGTACCTCCAATTTATCCTGTAATTCTGCCACAATTTTCTTCCCATCTACCAAGGCCTTGAGGCTATAGACAGAAGAGTCTTCATCCATGGAGAACACAAAGGAGGCCTCCAAAGGGAATTTCTCCTCATTCTCATAGTTTAAGGTTGAAGACACAGCAGCCACAAACTCATGGATGGATAAGGTCACAGAGATGCTCTTCAGTGCCACTGGGCATAGAACAATATTCAAGAGTTCAACAAGCTGTAATAGAAGGCCTCCTGTAGGCCGGGAATTGGGCTAGATTCCAAGGATATACTGGTAAGTAAGAATAACTAATCGGGTTTACCTGGCTCCTGTTGGAGACTGATAAGATCAGGGTGGCTGTATGCTGACACAACATGGCTATGGAAAACAGTTGGCCACAGGGGTATGGCATGCTTCTCTCTGGCATAAACAAAACAAAACAAAAAACATTCAGAGGGTTAGTGTTGGAGCAAGGAAGTAGGTAGGTGGAGAGAAAGGCAAGAAGATATGGATACTAAGGCTCCTTTTGAATGCCAACCACAGGTGGAGAGGCTGTGAGATTCACCAAGTGCCCATTACAGAGGAAATATCTGCAACACCTTGAGGCTGCTTTAAATACAGTGCCATGTATTCAGAAGTGTTTTCAATACTCCACCCCTTAGGAATATAGCATAGGTGTTATAACCTAAACCCTCCTGAACCTTAGTACTCTCTTTCTAAAATGAGAATAATAAAACCTGCATATCATGTATGAATTACACACAAACTTCCTATACTAGTGCACTCCAGAAAGGTGTCTAAAAATAGGTTAAAGACTGGCCACAATGGCTGATCAAGGTCGAAGCCTTGAATGTTAGGCAGCTGGGAGGAAAGAGGGCTTCTCTCTGACCCAGGTAGCTCTGTCTGTGTTGGACATTAGAGATGCAAGAGTCTGGCTTAAAACAAGTCAGAAGTAGTAGAACAAGGTGAGGAGCAGGGGAACCCAGTGGACTACCGGTTGCAGGAAGAAGTGGAGAATCTGGGCTGCAGCCAGGAGGAGATTTGGGCTGCAGAATGGGGCCTGCACAGAAACAGAGAGTGATTTATCTATAAATTTTCAGTCCTAGATTTTTGGTGTTCAGATATTTACAAAATGGACAGCAGCAGTCTCTTCAATTTGTACATAGATGGGCTTAGGGGCTGCAATGATTGAGTTCGGTGGAGGCTTAAAGCCACATTTCCAAACCATAAACTTACATAAAATCAAGAAAACATCACTTATCCCAGAGAAAGAGAGGAAGGGAAGCAAGGAGAGATGGAGAGAGAGAGAGGAAGTAAAGGAAAAGGAAAGGGAGGCATGGAGATTATCAAATGATGGCTAAATTCCCCCTCCAGGCCTTTCCCCAAGATTCCCCTAAACAGTCAAACCTGCAGAAATCCTTGAGGACACAGGCCAGGGCTATGTTCCACACCTCTGGGGCTTGTGTCTAGCCTAAGAACCAACAGATCTGGGTGCAGGGGAAAGGGAAGTTCTCAGGCTTCAGGTGTAGGGGTGGGATTCTGCCCCAGTACAGGCAGCAGGGTCTCCCAAAATTCCCAGTGCTCTGAGCTGAGGCAAAGTGAAAGCAACTGTAGTTAAATTTCCCTGGAAGCCCTGCCCCCTTCTAAGGACCAGTTATAAAGTTGGGACCATATCACTAAAGGATCAATAGAAACTTCTTAAAGGTTTGAACTTCTTTCTTCTGGATCCAGGGAGAAGTCTGAGAATTCAGAATGTTCACTTACCTCTGCTTGATCTCTCCAAAAGAACTGTTAAGAAGACAATCACAGAGAAGGGGCTTGTTTTTTAGGTAAAAATGCTGCAACAGTAACATCAGTAATAACATAAAAAAAAAACTATTTATATCTGTAACAGACTTTACCAAGGGTGTGATGTGCACTGGCCCTGCTAATATAACTTGGAGTTAGGAAGTTGGGTTCTTTGTCTCATGAATTTGAGAAGTGAAATCCATGAACACAAGGATAAAAGCAACGTACTAGGATTTATTAGAGTAATAAAAAGCAGAGTTCCTGAAGAGGAGGGGCCTCAAGAGAGTGATGCTAATGGGTGTCTGTTGTCTAGGTGTTTTTAAAGGCATATCTGATGGCCCAGCACAGGTGATTGGTGGGGTAAGAGTTGCTGGCATGGACCAATCAAGCTCTTCAAGCTCTAAGATTAATAAGGCAATCAGAAGTGCATAATTTCAATCTCTTATTTACATTATTAAGAGGCCAAGTCTCCTCTGGTGTTTTCTGACACCTATGTTAAGAAGAGGAAGCATTTCAGATAGGGGTATGCTTGTGGTTGGTCATTGCTTGGGTAAGGGAAGGGTAACGAAGGAAGGTCTGCTGTGGTTGAAGCATTGAGGAAAGGAAATGTGTTCTAATTCAGAGGAAGTCACTGTGGTTAACAAGACAAGTCATGGAATGTCTTTCAGACCCAATGTCTTCTCTCTGGTTGGCATGATGGGTCCCTCCCCAGTATCCTTCTCCAAGGCCCTTATTTTGGCTGCCTATGGGAGTTCTATCTTCCTGCCTCACTTCTAGGAACATTATGTGCACTGTATCATTGATTCCTCATCTCTGATTTGAATTCTCTGTCCCTACACCATACCTATAGATAGGGCCAAAATCATACTTTGCTTTGTTGAGATAGCATTCATTTTCTAGGGACCTTGTCTTTCACGCATGGGGACTTGTTTTGTCTCATCAGGATGATAAATCAAGTGTTTGATATAACAATTTAGGTAGAATAAGGATATCTACTTAAGTAGAGTTAAGAATATCAGTGTTTATTTTCTTGGTATGGGGTAGTCCCAAGATGGCTAGACTTAGGCTCCCTAGCTGAGACTTCTGGCCAGCTGTGTTTTTAGTATGTAGGCAAAGTCATAAGCACCCTGATGCAGCATATGTACTCAAATATCTTCCGATGAGCATGCACTTATGTGTGTATTTATGTAACCTGTTGGCACTGGTCTTCTTTGTTTGGCCTGAACTGAAAGAAAGAAAGAAAGAAAGAAAGAAAGAAAGAAAGAAAGAAAGAAAGAAAGAAAGAAAGAAAGAAAGAAAGAAAGAAATAACTGTCTATGGAAAGGCTCAGGGGTCTGCTGCCACCTTCAAATAAAGCATGTCTACAATTTCAACTGTACCTCACATCTTCTTTCACCTGCAGGGATTCTGAATGTGTTTCCCAGGTCAGAGCCCTGCAGGACACATGGCTAAAGGACACTAGACATGATCAAATTCCTTGTATCCTCTGTATTTCCAAAGGGCCTACTTACTCTGGGATTTAAAGAAAGTCATACAAATGTAGAGAATCTGTGTTAAGTATATATCATTTATATGGATAACTAGCTTCAATTTTGGTCTCTGTAATATATTTGTTGTGGAATTTTTTTCTCCAAGTATTCATTCTTGCATCTGTGAAATGAGGATAGTGGCGTAGCTAATTCCCTGGGTTGTTTTTGCAATCTAATGGATCTTAATAGATGGGAAAATAAATACACACATACACACACTCTCCATACACATATAGAAAGCACTATATAAGAACAAATTTTATTTTATATGTTCTAAATTCTGGTAGATACTTTTTAATACTACATACGCCAAACAAATTGTGAGAAGGGATGATTCATTTATCTGGGTAAAGATCATTTTTCTTTCTTAGCTGAGGATTCTGGAAAGCAACAGAGAAAAGCTAGAAAAATAAGAGAGGTTCATCATCTGATATTTCTGAGCTAAAAGCACAGAACTAAAATTCTACCACAGACCAAATATGACAATCTAGTTGGAAATAAATAAATCAGGAAACACACTTATGTTGCTGGAAAAAAATATGAAAAGTCCCTACACCTGGCACAATAAACACATAAACAGCAATTTATATTTATTAAAGCATGAATGCATTCTATTTTGTGTTTATTTATTTACTTTGTGTTTATTCATATTTATTTAAACCCAGTGGACAATTTCTTTCTTTTCAGATAAAATATTTAATGAGTCCAATGATCAAATTTTTGAAAGAGAAACACATAATTCATCCTTTGAATCAACATGTTTTACCGGGCTTCTATACACAAGGCACTGTTTTGCATGTTGACATTATGGCAAAAAACCAGACATACAGAAATCTTTACTCACCTGGAACTCACAAAATAAAAGGGAGGGGGAAAATTCAATAAACAAATAAAAAAAGAAGAAAATATACAGTAATAAAGCACTTAAAACAAAATATCATGTGCTGTTTAATTGTGAGATATGTTCTGAGAAATGTGTCACTACACAATTTCTTCATTGTGAGACCACACAGAGTGTCCTCACACAGACCTGGATGGTCTATGTCAATCACTGGTCATGGCCCCTTGATGCAACCAAGAAATGCATTGAACAGAAGATGTGTGAAGCTACCACTATCATAACACCAAACATTGTTTTATTTAAGGGTCTTTTTAAATAAACCAGAGTATCCTCTGAAAAGAACAAAAAAGAATATAGTATAGTAAACATATAGTCAATACTTATTCATCTATAGTCACTATCAAGCACTGTGTACCCTCCATGATTGTATGTGCTGTATAGTACATGACTGACAGTGCAGCAGGCTTGTTTCTACCAGAATCACCGCACATGCACGATGCCTTGATACATTGTGCTATGATGCTATGATAGTTAGAACATCATTTCACTGGGAAATGAGCATGTTTATCTCCATGACACATTTAGGTGACACCATCATAGATGTGATTTGGCCAGTTGTGGAGGGAAACACCATTATGCAATTACATAAGCATAGTCCAACACAGAAAAGAGGCTACTTCAATGAGGTATCTCCACAAAAAAGTCTGTCCTTCTGCTTTGGCCTTGCTGGGTATTCTTCAATATTGATAATCAACTTCTTATTGACTATAGGCTTACCAAGTGGAGCCAATTTCATGGCTATTCAGAACAAAGTCATTTCTCAGCCTCCCTTAAAGCTGGTGTCACCTTGTAATTGAGTTCTGGCCCATGGGAAACAAGAAACCACAAGAGAGAGGGAATAAGACAAAATTGAAAAAAATGAAAGAATAGGCTAAATTCCCCCAGGCTTATAGAGAACAAAGGTTCAATGAGATATCTGCCCTAAACGGAGAAATGGGTGGTCAGGTAGCATTACAAGCTCTTGGGTTCCCAGTTCCTTGGAAGATTATCTTGATTACTGTGTACTAACTTGTAGCTCCAGAACTATTTCATCATTCAGCATTTAATTGCTCCCCATGCTCACACAACTCTCACTTGTTGAGTCTTGGGATATGTCACAGAGGAGCCTTCAGAGGGACTATGAAGCCATTTAAAGTCCCAGAGATGTAGAAGCTTATTTTTCTTCCACTAACTTGGAGGAAATCACTCTGTCACCTAGCATGTTCAGAGGATTCACTTTCTGTTTGCAAATGAAAAACACCACTTGAGGTCATCAGCTAGAGAATCCACGCTTAATTCTATGGCATCTAGGGAAGAAACACATTTGGGATGGAGATCCCCACTGCTCTATCAAAAAAAAAGTAAGATAAAAAAAGGGAAACTTTTGTTTTTCTTTATTGAGCTCGTATGACCTTCTGGAACATGTAAGTACTCAAAAATTCTCCCCATGTTTCTCAAGTTTTCACTTTCAATCTCATTCTGAAGACATGGGGTACAGAATTCATGACTCAAGACATCACTCTATGATGTGATGGCCAGGGTCCACTCCCCTTCCCTGTCTCTAGCATACAGCATGCGGGAATAGATTCCTTTATTAGTTTTTTGTTCATTCCTAATTAATTCAACATCTATCATATTCTAAGAACCACAAAATTGCTGAGGACTAAGTTTTAGTTGGATATGTTTCTTGATGTGGAGAAAATAATAACTTCATGAAACAAAGATATGAAAAGAATTTTCCTAATTTACTTCCTTATTTTCTGAGGAATCAATACATTTCTTCTTAAATTCTTCCATTTCTATTTCTTTACCCAAGAGTTGGCCTCCAGTCTTAGTTTGTATTGGTCTTTTCCTGTCTCCTTTAGTGATGTCACTGAGTTTAAGATATAAGTCTCATCTTAATTTAGATACCTTCCCAAATTCTTCACTATTGGGCTTCCATAATAAATATAGTGATATGAACCATTTTATTTTGTTGCATCCAACCCGCACCTCTCCCCAAAAGTGCAGCCCAGACAACTCTGCAGAAGCAGCAAAGTTTATTGAGGAAATAGGCACACAGGCCAATCGAGGGGTCAGCTCTCCTTTCCTTCAGAGAGTGACCTTGAAGTGAGGGTTTCAGAGGTTATTATAGGGTGGGCTAGCTACATGACTCAGGAAAACATGATTTGGCAGGTACTCAACCTATAGTTATTTACAGTTCAACCATGACAGTGCCTCCTATGTCCCTTTTCAGTTCCTGGAACTTTAGGTAACTGACCAGGGGGTCTGGCAGCCTGTGGTTTTGCCCCTCCATCCATGAGAAGCAAACATAGCAAAGCATTAATCACAGAAGCACAAAAAGCAGGTTAGCAGATACGTGCAGGCCTGAGCCAGAGTGACTCCATCTTGAGTTGGGATTTTACATTTCCCCCTTTTCTAGTGAATAGAGTCAAACCTTTGACTCATTATCATCTATTGGGAGGGGGTTATAGTGGGACCGGAGTACCATGAGTTTAACAGCACTAATTCTTTGCCTTATATAGTTAACTACACAGTTAACAATGTAGGGGCCTACTAGAAATCCCCAAAGCAAAAGTATGAGGGGACCTGAAATAGCAGATATAAGGGTTGTGAGCCATGGTAACCAGGAAAATCTCTTTAAGTTTTCTTGGACCAAAGCTAATGTGTCCCTGATGACTCCTGATTGATTTGCATAGAAGCAACAAGTTTCTCCTAAGGCTACACATGAATCCCCCTCCTTCATGAAAAGCAAGCCAAGGCCTCTGTGGTTCTGGAGGGCTACTTCTGCTCTACTTGTTGGCTGAGGCTTTTGAAGTTCTGATTACTGATGATAAGGGAAGTTGTGCCTAGGATGGTAGATCCTGCTAATCCTTGTCCCATTAACAAGAGTTTTCTCCATACCAATATATTTATGGCAAAATATGTACTAGAACACAAAGTTTCTTTGACATATTATTTTAAAAATACCAGGCATTGATGCAGAGAGTCATTCATGATAAACAGGCAAACCAAATGTCCTCTGGAGCCACATAGAAATTAACCAACAGTCCTGAGTAACATTAGGTTTTGTCTGATTAGAGGTGGGGGTTGGACTGACAAAATATGTTGTTTTAGCAGCTCATAGCTTATAACATTTTTTTGGACCCAAATTAGCCTCCATTTTGTGATTTGACCTGACTACATATTTACATTGATTGTATTTTCCCTCTAATTTTAGGGAACTCCTACTGCTATAAGGAAAAGGGTGATGACTGCTCTTGCTGTTTTGAGCTGAGAGGGGGCAATGTGCAGGAGGGCAAGCAGTTTGGAGTCCCTTTTTATAAATTGGGTCAACGAGTCCATGATGAAAGTCTGATTCAGGAAGAACAGGTTGTAAATTTTATCTGGGGGTGGTGCTTCTATGAGAGAAACAAAAGACATGAGCACTGAAATGAGGTCAATACACAATAAATGTTGTAGCATCTGGAACATGCCAATGAACATAATGAAGATAATGGAAATCAATAATCCCTCATGACCAGGTGCAAGAACTAAGAAGTTATCCCCATAACAAGGCCTAACAAAGCCTAATAAGTCCTTTATTTGGGAATATAAATCTTCTGTATTGTCAGAGTTATCAGGAATGTATACACAACATTTAGTTAAAGTTACTTTACTTAGGGCTAGAGAATCATACTAGTAAACATTGACTAAGCCTACCTATGTTGGAGGTTAGGAAGATCTGTAGGCCTTGAATTGACTAACAACTTTTGATAATGTTTTAAGAAATTTTTGTCATTTTAACAGATTAAACTTTGGTTTATACCAGTACATTAATATTTGACCTTAGGGAAAAACCTTGAATAGTTTTAACTATTTGTGTTACATATGTATAACCAACTTGGTTACACACAAACTTGTTCTTTACTTACATAGACCTATTTATCATTTAGATCCTCTTATTGTTTACTTAGATGTATTATAACTTTACTACATGAAGACTTGAAGACTTTTTTTTTACCCAGAATTTTTTTACTAAATATATCTTATTCTATTTTAATAAGATGAAATAGTTGAAACGTTTATACACCTTGTTTTTAGTTAAGACACAAAGTAATTTTAAATTTCATTTTTAATGTTACCAGTTTATGAAAACACCAATAATGTTTAAGTATATTACCTTAAGGAATTTAAGGAGTTAAGAGTACTTGATGTTATATTTAACAGTTAGCATTTTAACTTTATAAACCATTTAGATGTCTTTAATGAATACATCCATGATCAATCTCATACATGTCAGATCTAATTTACTTACTTTTTTTAAAAAAAAAGTTAGACAAGTGCATTTAACAGCATCATTTCTTTTTCTGTTGAAGAAAAATCCTAGAAACAATGGATATTAAACATTTGATAGACATCAACATTTTATTAGCAATCGACCACCTAGAGAAGCTTGTGAGTTAGTAATTTTTAAAGACATTTTTATTTGTTTACCCAATTTAAATTGAACTTTTTGAATCATCTGAACCAAAGGTATTTGGATCCATTTTATATAATTTTTTTAATTTATGAGCTCATATGTCAATTTTGTTACCAAACACGTAGACATGGCAATACATGTAGACTGACAATACACCAGTGTACCTACACAGAACAAACAAACAAAGGCCTTGTAACTTACATTTTTAAAATCTATTAGATTGAGAGCTAACACTTGTAAAATAGATCTAATCAGAAAAATATATTAACCTAGAGCACCAGATCAAAATTAAGAACTCAAAAATAGAAGTTTAAAAGCCTTCCTGGTTTTTGTCCTGATGTGGTCCCACTCATCAGAGGTGAAAATAGTTAAGGGAATATATACAAATGGGGCCCCATTTCTCCTGAGGGAATCTCCCAAAGAGGCAGCAAGGGAGTCTGCTTCCATTGGTCCCCTTGGGAGTAATCCTTCAGCTCAGGGTCCTGTTCTAAACTAGTTTTTTTGGGTTTTGGCCACCAAAATCTTAGCCTGGCATTTTGAAAAACATTTATTACCTGGACTGTCATAGTTAAAAACTTTTGGGTCACCTCCAATAAGTTTTTGAAGGTTTCTGTGAATATTTGGGGCTGACTGAGAGACAAAAGCCAAATTTCCTAGACAAAATGTTTTTCTATACTCTCTAGTTCTAATTTGCCCTTGTAGAAACTGATATTTTCTGGGCCATTGCCTAACTGAAGGCAATCTCTAAAATGCTCTTTTTACCTTTTACTTTTATTTTTGACTTTTTTTTTTTAGTTCTGTTGGCAGCCATTTACATTTTAATGCAAGCTTTAGTGAGTACAGCTAAAAACCTTTTTAACCATTTTTTTTTTCCTTTGGTTGGTATTTGATCTGGGTGGCCAGGCTGCCCAAAAATTATTTTTTTGGAACTGGTAGGAGGTGGGGAGTTCAGTGGTCCCCTCCGGAGGCCATCTGACCTTGAATGTGGGCCACTCAAGGGAAGAGAAAGTGGTTAGTTTACCTGGGAAAATGGCATTCCTGGATTCAGCAGCCTTCTGCTGAAAATCCTTAAAGTGTGATTTGATCAAATCTAAAGGGCTAGGTGTGGATGAGGATTGACTCATTATTTCAAAAGACAAGGAAACACTACACAGAGACAAGACAAACAATAAACACACCACAGTTAGGCTAGAGATCTCGAGGCTATAACACCTTTGTGGCCACTTAATATTAGGATGGTTTTGTGAGCTCTTACCTGAAACCTGAACCAGACCAGATGGAGTCCTCCGCGTCCCGGGTGGAGTCCTGACTCGGGGCAACGTGCTGCGTCCAGCTTGGCCCTTGAGTCCCAAATGGTATACCGATACAGATTTGACCTATTCCTCAAGGGGCATTAATTCCCCTCAGTAGAGAGGATCAATTCCCCGTTCCACACTCCCAGGAAGGAGAGCCGGTGGAGCAACTGGGAAGGGGCTTCCCGGCCAATGCACCAAATGTTGCATCCAACCCGCACCTCTCCCCAAGAAGTGCAGCCCAGACAACTCTGCAAAGCAGCAAAGTTTATTGAGGAAATAGGCACACAGGCCAATCAATTGGGGTCAGCTCTCCTTTCCTTCAGAGAGTGATCCCGAAGTGAGGGTTTCAGAGGTTATTATAGGGTGGGTTAGGTATATGACTCAGGAAAACATGATTTGGCAGGTACTCAACCTATAGTTATTTACAGTTCAACCATGACAGTGCCTCCTATGTCCCTTTTCAGTTCCTGGAACTTTAGGTAACTGACCAGGGGGGTCTGGCAGCCTGTGGTTTTGCCTCCCCCCTATCCATGAGAAGCAAGCATAGCAAAGCATTAATCACAGAAGCACAAAAAGCAGGTTAGCAGATACGTGCAGGCCTGAGCCAGAGTGACTCCATCTTGAGTTGGGATTTTACAATTTCATATGTATCAAAAATGTTTTAAGAATACCATCATATTGGAACTTCATGGTGAAGTAAATATTATCTTATTTTTTTGAAAAACAAACATTTAGTGGGTGCCCACTGTGTGCAAAGTACAATTTGAAGAACATCTCACATGCTTAGGAAACACCATTATAGTAGTGGATGTCAAAGTATTGACTTGGGGAAAACAAAGAAAGAGCCAATAAAGAAAGCATATTCAGTGGTTTTACCTGAACTTCCCTGTTTTACTCTTATTAACCTGTTTAAGTTATTAATTTTATCTCCTCCTACTTTCAAGTTGTCCTGGTTGGCATGATGAATTTTGACTGGGTAGTTAAGAGTGAGGCTACCTGTGCAGGGAAAGCTTTCTGCTTCTTTACAGGGAGAAGCTGAGTTGAAGAGATGATGAACTATTAGTCCAAAGTCACACCATCAAAAAAGGATTTTGAACTTGGACCTTTAAACCTTTAATTCAAATTCTTTTGGCTATGCAATATTGTATATTTCATAGAAAAATGTTAGAGTTTGAGTTCAATCTTCTACAAAAGCTGTTTCCATTTTTATTATGGGTGTCCCATAAATTATTATTTAAATTATCATACTCAGTTCCATGTGACTCTGAGGCCTATGAAACTCTCTGGTTGTGAGTCTAGAAATAGTAAGATGGAATATATTTAGTGATTTAAAAATAACATTTGAAGTTATAAAGATAAATATTGTTTGAATTGTTTTTAATTAAAATTTCATTCTGCCATTGTGTTATTTTCATGAGAAATTTCTTGTAGGCTTTCTTTACTTTGAATCTACATCCTAAATAAATTGATACCACCAGTTACTGGTGACAAATTCTGCTTACTCACATATTAAAGTTTGAACATTAGAGAAGCATGCTGAGGCAAGCCTATAAAGTGAGGTTTATTTAAAAAGGGGTAACATAGACTTCTCCTAGGAGGGAGAAGGGGGCCATAGCTAGCATCCTGGTATCCCACCAAGAAGTACATGTGTTTTGCCTTTTTATATGTTTTAGGCTTCCTTGTTCTCCTGCTCTCTTTCTCTTACCTCTTTCCCTCCTGCATACATGACTAGGCCCAGGATATGCTCAGAGGGAAGGCCTAAAAGGTGAAAAGCATATGGATAGGAGGAAGGGCCCAGGTGGAATGATTTGGGCAGTAAGTAAGGGTATAATTAACTACTCCTTATTGAGAGGGATAATCCCTGGGACAGGTTACCTTAGCAACAGGTTGGAGCAGGGGCAGGTAATCTATCTGATAAAGGTGGAGTAAGGGCTCTGAAGACATTAGCATTTCAATACCTCTCCAACTTCCCAGAACCAAATTGGCCTCTTTGATCTGACCTGACTCCATTTACCTATCGACACTGACTGCCTGTCTAATTCTGGCTTCAAAATCATGTGAATTTTGCTTGAGCCTCAACAATATGACTCTTCTTCTCTTGTAGATCATGATGTCATGTTCCAGCATAATTCATATTTCACTGTTTTGAATGAATTGCATGAAGGGCTTGCATGTAGGCTGTGAAGAATCCAGTAGACTCTTAAGAAATGATTCCCAGTCTTCTCCATCATATACATGTGTTTTGAGCCTCATAAAAGTTAAGCAATCTCCTTGGGGACCAAAAGGTATTGTTTATAACTTCCCCAAACTATGCAATCAATGCCAGTTTTGCTTATGCTCATATTAAACCAGAGCAGCACAAGAGTATCTTTCACCTACTCAGAATGAAGGAGTAAACAGCAGTCACTGGCCATGTGCAAAATGTCAAGCATTTTGCAAGACCTCACTGTGTTTAATCTACCAAACAACCCTTAAAATATAATATGATCTCTATTTTTGATATAAGCAAAATGAAGGGAAATCAAGGTCACAAAACTAATAAGATAGAACTATTCTAGATTTACAGCCAAATGTTCCCACCTTAAAAATCTTTTCCTTTCTAATCAACATTCTCTATTATCTCCTCTTTTCCAGACAGCTGTAAAATTCTTTATCATTTCGAAAGTGTATCATGAATATCACATTTAATCTTTATAGCAATTTTGGGAGGAAAATTATCGGGGTTAATCAATAACAAGGATTTATTGAGCACCCACCATACATCAAGCACCATTATAGGAATATCCCACACTCTCAACAATATTTTCCTATTCACTTTATCATAAATTCCAGCACTCGCCTACATCTCTACTTATCCCCTGCATTTTCACACCTTAAATATCACATATTATTTCGAAATTTTCTCTATCTTGTTAAACATTTTTTCATAGAAATGTATTAAAACACCTCCATGGCAGTTATTCTGTTCCCCCTCTCTGTGAATTGAGCCTGACTGAATTGTTTAGAGACCTCCAACTAGGCCTGTGTAGGGATGACTACCACAGAGCACAGGAGCCACCTGGAGGACACACTTTCTCTTCAGTTCTGCACAAATACAAACTGACTTCCATGTTCAGATGATGCTCCACAGGGAAAAGACAACACCAGTCTAGGGAAAAAAATGTAAAGAACACCAATTTTTTCCAACAAGAAACACAAAAGGTTCTAAGACTCAAAGAGCTCACCAATACAATAATGGTCTCTAGAGACTTGATGCCATGACAGCAAGAAAGTAAATAAATTGTATTAACTCATTGTGACAATATTCTGTAACTTATTATCTCATGAACTAAGATGGATGCTCAAATGTATCTTAAACAGGCTATGGTGCATGAATGGTTTTGTCATATATTTCCATTAGTTGTTTTTAACATTCCCTTCTTTGTGTCACAGAACTTTATTCTTCTCTCTCATGTGTTCCCTGTACTCAGGAAAGTTCATTATCTTCTCTTGACTCTCTAGCTCCATCTATCTTTTACATTTTTTCAATAGACAATGATCAGTTATCAGTAATTATGAGAATGTTCAATTCTCATCCTATCTATTCTAGGTGAGAAATTAGAAAAATCTGAATTTTAGTGAAAATCTGAATTCCTTTCATTGGGCATGGAATCTAGAAAGAAATGCAGATCCACTGCAATGCTTGCTTTCTGGAGTTATTAGAAAAGGCTGATAATTGTCTTAGGACAAAAGCAATCATCTTAGAGCATTTGAAAATTTGATTCCAATAATAATTATAATAGTAGATATAGTATTCTATAGATACATTGAAAAATGTGTTCTGCTGTATTTGATAATACTGTACAGTGTACTTACAAATCTGTAAAGAACATTAATTAATGCTAAATATTTTTTACCACAAATATTACTTTTAAATACAAATTTTTACATAAAAAATCCCCAAAAGTTGTACTGAAATATTTTAGTTTCATGACTCTAAGGTTTCAAATATTACACTATTAACAATGTTTAAATATCTCATATTTGGATTTAATATCTAAACAGTTTAAGTTCCCAGAAAATAATTGCATATTCTACTAGTATGTTATTTTCAGTAAAATAACCATTTTTATATAAGAAAATGTTCAAACTAGCTGGGTGTGGTGACACATCCCTATAATCCCAGAGGCTCAGGAGGCTGAGGCAGGAGGATTACAAGTTCAAAGCCTGCCAGCAGCTTAGTGTGGCCCTAAGCAACTCAGTGAAAAACTGTATCAAAATAAAATATAAAAAGGTCTGGGGATGTGGCTCCGTGGTTGCATGCCACTAAATATAATCCCAGGTCCCTCCCCTGAAAAAGAAAAAAAATATTCAAACTAAGGAACATCTGATTATCTAATTAGATTGCTATTCAGACAACCCAAATCCTATTGCTCCTTGCCCTGTGTGGCAATCCATTGTTCTAGTAAGACATGTGGGTGCCCAAGATGACCTTTCATGAATACTTAGCCTATCAGAGGACATCTTTGAATAGCTATAATACTCTGAAAAAAAAAATAGAAAATGAAGCTTCAAGGTCAGATAATTATAGAGCATTCATATTATATGATGTGTTAAGTACATTAATTAAATTGTGTTCTACTGCATGATATTAAGATTTTTGTTTTCTTAATCTACCTTTTATTTCACCTTGTTGAAATGTTTGCTTTCTTTGTATTCATAGGTTGAAGGAGAATGCCTTAGGATATGAAATGGCAGATATACTTTGCTAGCACTTAAATTACTTTGGAATAAAACTCTAAAGTTTTATTTTCATCATTAGCTTTATAATTATACAAAATTTGTTGACAGTATGTGCAGTAGTATTGTGTGTCATAATCAGTCTCCACATTCATGTCTTCGTGTTCTCTGTGAAAACCCAGAACACCCTTCCAGGAAGATGGGAAATCACAGCTTGCTGAATGAGTTCATTCTCCTGGGAATATCTCAGACAGAGGGTCTGCAGACTGTGCTCTTGGTCATCTTCTCTTTCATCTACCTCTTCACCTTGCTCGGAAATCTACTCATCTTTACAGCAATCATTTCATCCTCCGCCCTTCACACTCCCATGTATTTCTTCTTGGGACTTCTGTCTATTTTTGACATGTTGTTCCCTTCTGTAACCTGTCCCAAGATGCTATTTTATCTCTCTGGCCTGAGCCGGGCCATCTCTTACAAGGGCTGTGCTGCACAGCTCTTCTTCTATCACCTTCTGGGTTCTACGGAAGGATGCCTCTATTCTGTGATGGCTTATGATCGCTATGCTGCCATCTGTCACCCACTGAGATACATGCTCATCATGAAACCTAGAGTCTGTGTCAGCTTGGTCATGGTAGCCTTGTTGGTGGGGTGCATCCAGGCCACCACTCTGACCTCCTTTACCTTTCAGTTAACCTACTGTGGCCCCAATCAGGTGGACCACTTCTTCTGTGACATCCCTGCTGTTTTACCCCTGGCTTGTACTGACAGCTCTCTGGCTAAGAGAGTGGGCTCCATTAATGTGGGCTTCCTGGCTTTAATGCTTTTATTCAGTGTTTGTGCCTCCTACACTCACATTGGGATTGCCATTCTGAGGATTCGTTCAGCAGAGGGCAGGCTGAAGGCTTTCTCCACCTGCAGTGCCCACCTCACTGCCATCCTCTGTGCCTATGGACCTGTCATCATCATCTACCTGCAGCGCACGCCCAACCCTGTGTTTGGGGCTGTGGTGCAAATACTAAATAACATTGTCTCACCCATGCTGAACTCCTTCATCTACTCCCTAAGGAACAAAGAAGTGAAAAGATCCCTGAAAAGAGTCTTCCGAAATGTGCTTACTGTTCGGGAATGAATTATGGAGTTTGTAATGGATTTTAAAAATTTAATGTCCCCGAAAACCAACCTCTTATGCCTTTCTCTTAAATAAGTATGCATATGATGGGAAAATTTGTCTGAAAGACATATATTTTGTTTGCCTAAAATGATTTTCTATCTTGGTGTGTATCTGTAGTTGTTGAGATCTCATACTTAACTCTGGTATTATTCTCCATTCATTTATCCTGAGTAAGAAGTCCAGATAGCATAGCAAGCAGCTGGAGATGAATTTCTTGTCCCTGTAACAGGCAGTCAATTTTGACTGATTGAATACTCAATAGGCGCAGTCTCAGAAATAATCTCCAATAGCCCTCTCTGTGCCAAATTCAGTCATCCAGTTATACTCTTGATCTACTTACAATTATTGTTTTCTTTTTTGCCTGCAATCATTTCAGTATCTCTTTCTTGCAAAGTACAGTTAATATTTATAGAATCTGACCTGTGTCACAGACTCTCTGATGAAATTTTCACATCTATCATCTTATCTATGATTTTCAAGGAGACTTTACATTTTTCTTAAAAGACCTTTGAGGTTTACAGAAAAACATACTTATTATTGTGCATTAATCAGAAAATCAGATTTTACACTCATACCCAGTTGACCCCAAAGCCTCTGTGTTAATCCCTCTACTGCAGGACTGCCCTGAATGATTTGTTTGACAGTTTAGACCCCTCATTACCTCTTGAAAGAGCTCATGTCAAAAATAGGTTGCTCAATGAGTGACTGGTAAAGTAAGGTTATCTTTATATATTGGCTATAGTCTTTTCTCCTTTTATTCTGTTCAACCCATTGCCCACACCTGCACCTGGAGCAATAAGTATCTTGCCCTCTATGACATCTCCAATGATGAAAAAGCCAGGCTTCAGTCAAGCCCTCTGCACTCCTCCTGTGCCACGGTTCTGCTTCTGCACCTTGCTGCCAGTGTGCCACATTACATTTTAGTAAAAAGGTGTGGGAAGCCTTCCCATCCAGAATGGACTTGAGAATTCTATCTCAAATTTCTCAGAATGCAAGGAGAAACAAGAGAAATATTTTCTGAGGATTCTACTAATATTCCAGCTCTTTATTTTCATGACATTGGAGCCATTTGTATTTTTATAGACCATATTTAATCACAAAGTCCCCATCCTAATTTAAACTATTAAACCAACAAAAAATGCTCTGCAAATCTCAAATTAAACCTGTGGTTTCTCTTAGCAAAAGCATGAATGAGGTAAAGAGGACAAAATTCAGCCCATTTAAGCATAAACAAATAATATGAAAGGCAACATGAGGTTTTCATGGCCCTTCCTGACCTGACAAAATTTCCAAGATCACAGTGAGGCTTTTTCCCCACACTTTGGGGATGTCTGTCCTAGAGGAAGTGCTGGATCAAACTATTCTGATATCAGTTTGCTGTTCTACTAATGGTGAATATTGATGGAAGAATCCACTTGCCTTTACCACTGGTAAAGTCTGGATAGTGTTAATTGAGGGGTTCAAACCACAAGCATGCTTGCTTGTTTAACAGATTTCTTTTCTAGACAATGGAAATGTGCATAAGAATAAGGTTTATGGTTGTTCGTTTGTTTTCACTGTTGTATGCAAAGGACATAGTCTTTTAATGATTTAATAAGCTTCCAATGTTGGTTTCTTGAAAGAATGTATGGATGGATAACAGTTAAACATCCCAATGATGATAGAAAAGTATATTTATTTTCAATGAAATAGGAATATCAGTTAAATTATTGAGATACAGAATACCAACATTAGCTAATTTTATCATATATCCAAATTTACATAAGATTGAAGGAAAATAAAAATCAAACTGAAGGGCCACGTTTTTAACCCTTTCTTAATCAACTCATTGAGAAAAGCAATTTGTTTAAAATACCTTAAATCTTCCTTATATCTAAAAATATTAGGTAGTAGCTAGCAATGAGCAGTGAAATGCATGGCAAGGTCACAAGCATTCTTTAAATTACTTTAGGTTCTTCTTTAAACTACTTTCAAAATGGATGATAAAGCAAAGGGTGAGAGTTAATTTGTAGAAAATAAACAGAAGCAAAGGAGCTAACTGGAAAATATATCAAAAGAAAAGTTAATGGGACTAACTTTTGACAGAGTCCGCTAAGTTCCGTGTAAAGCTAGGAGTTATAACTATCGATGTCTCCACTTGTCTGAAAAGAACATTCTTTTAGTAGTGCAGGTGCTCTAAGGTAACTTCTGAGCCCAGTGTTCACATTAACATGGGATTGACTTGTAAATGAAGCCCCCTGAACAAGATGGCCATCATGACAGTTCTGGAGACGATCAACTAAAGTAAAAACTAGACCACCCAATGTGAAGAAGGAGTTGAAGATGCTGAAGGAGATTGCTGAAGGAGGACCCCATTTCTCTTGGAAGACATCAAACAGTAATAAATTTGGAGACAGTATTGTTTTCTTTGCCATTCTTTGCTCAGAGACGGCCTACTCTCTCTTTTGAAGATGCTTTCTTCTTAATCTTCACTTTTCTTATACTTTCACCTCGCTTTCATTTTTAATGAGGTTCTCTCTCATGGTTTTTGTGTCTTGCCTTTAAATTTTCTTTCATAGGAACACAAGCATCTTGGTTTGGAATTCAACTCCCTGCTTTACTGTGACAAAAGCATTTAACATAAGATAGTATTTAAAACACTCAGGTAGGGAAAAGGGGAAGAGGAAGAATTTTATATATATAAATATAATGCACCAATTTAAAAAAAATAGAAGGAAGACCAAAAGAGTAGAGGAAGGTGAGCAGGGGTGGGGTGGGGAGGGGAAGAGGAAGCATGGGGAATTGAAATGAAGAAAAATGTGTTATATGCATTTATGAATGTGTAAAAGCAAACCCCACTACTATGTATAACTGTAATGAACTATAGTTGTGTCAAGTATAATTTCCAATGCTTTACTTAGATTTATTCCTTTAACTCAATAGACGTACACAATAAGAACCATTTTAGGAAACTTTACTTAGGTCAATTACTAGTTCCAAACATCTCCAGACAGAAGAACTAGCATTGAAATTATGACTTTAGTATATTGTTATCGTATATAAGTATTTATATACGATATAAGTATATAAGTATCATATATGTTATCGTATTTAAGTCATATACTTACATATATGACTTTAAGTAAAAGACTTATATGAGTTCTGCTCACAGAAATGCTAGAGTAAGTTGTTTCAATCTAGTAGAGAACTATGGAAGCTATATACAAGGTTTTGGATTTTTATTAATTAAAAAAATTGTGAGGCAATTGAACCAAATGTCTGTAAAGACACTAAAAAACTGTATCAAGACCAGAGAGATGAGAGAAGCCAAGAACAATGAGCTTGACATCAATGTCCATTTACCCTTTAAAGTGTCAGGTGCAAAATGAAAGAATGAAACCTGAGCTCCTTCACAAAGGTAAAAGAAAAAACAGCAAATGGGGCTTTGAAGTGGAGGTGTCTTGCATCTTGGATTTTGGATAGATCCCTGTTGGACTACACTAAGAAGCAGAGGAGAATTACCATGAATGAAGTTTATTAGATATTAATTGGCTCAATAATTATGCTTCTAGTGTAGCGACCCATCATAGGCAGAGTAAAACCTCTTAGAGGGAGATCATTATTAAGAGGCCCCTAGAATTTCTGTAATGTTTCATGTAAAATAATTAAAAACTAAAAAACAAACAAACAAAAACCTTGAATACTAAAACACTATGCAATATATTTACTTGTGAATAGCACAAACTTAATGAAGAAAATCATCATAATTAAGAAATATTGTTAGGTATCTGTATGCAATTAAAAATTATCAGTCCAAGTTTAGAATTCATCTACAGATATGCTTAAAAACATATAAGGATCCACCATGAGTTGATCCACTATGAGTGAGAGATCAAGGTTTAATTTTACTTTGCTACATATGGATTTCTAGTTTTGACAGTACCATTTGTTGAATAGGCTATCTTTTCTCCAGTGAATGTTTTCGGCACCTTTGTCTAGTATGATATAACTTATTAGTATAAGATAACTTATTATTAGTATGAAATAACTGTATTTGTGTGGGTTTGTCTCTGTGTCTTCTATTCTGTACCATTGGTCTATGTGTCTGCTTTGGTGCCAATACCATGCAGTGTTTGCTACGATAGCTCTGTAGTATAGTTTAAGGTTTGGTATTATGATTCTTTCTGCTTCTTTGTAAGGATTGATTTGGTTATTTTGGGTCTCTTATTTTTCCACATAGAGTTGATGATTGCTTTTTCTATTTTTATGAAGAATGTCTTGGGATTTTAATAGTAATTGCATTAAATCTGTGTAATGTCTTGGGCAGTATGGCCATTTCGACAATATTAATTGTGCCTATCAAAGAGCAAGAGAGATCTTTTCATCTTCTAAGGTCTTCTTCGATTTATTTAGTTTCTATAGTTTTCATTGTAGAGTTTTTTTAATCTCTTTTGTTAAATTGATTCCCAAGTATTTTATTTTTGGAGGGGCTATTGTAAATGGGTTAGTTTTCCTAATTTCTCTTTTAGTGGATTCAACTAAAAAATTTAGGCACTAGTACAGAGACCCTGTGCCTAAAAGAAGAAAAAGTAGGCCCAAATTTTCATGATGTTGGCCTAGGATCTGACTTCCTTAACAAAACCCTTAAAGTGCAAGAAGTAAAATCAAGAATCAATAAACGGAATGGATTTAAACTAGAAAAGGTTCTTCTCAGCAAAGGAAACAATCAATAATGTGAAGAGAGAGCCTGCAGATTGGGAGAAAAATTTTTACCACATGCACTTCAGATAAAGCATTAATTTCTAGGATATATAAAGAACTCAAAAAATTAACACCAAGAAAACAAACAACCCAATCAATAAATAGACTAAGGAACTGAACAGACACTTCACAGAAGAAAAAATATAATCGATCAACAAATATATAAAAAATGTTCAACATCTCTAGCAATTAGAGAAATGCAAATCAAAACTACACTGAGATTTCATCTCACTCCAGTCAGAATGGCAACCATTAAGAATACAGGCGGCGGTTCCAAGATGGCGGCGTAGACAGTCCACTCTGCGCTAGGCTCTTAGGGACCAAGGCTGGAAGTGGTGGAGGCGCCGTTTTCCAGCCAACTTCCTGGCATCATTCTTCAGCTCAACATCCCACGCAGGAATTTTGCTCGTGTGTGTGAGTACAGGATCAACAGAAGGCAGCGGTAGCCGGGAGGCGTGGCTGCG